>CM076909.1:25372348-26572348 GCA_039519145.1 Kokia cookei
AAAACAAGAAGATACCCATACAAAAGTGAGGAATGATTATGTTTTAACTAACCATAACTCGAATTTATTTAGTGGTGTTGCCTTGTTACAAGATTTTAAAGATCCATTGGCGGACTTCCAATTACATTACTCTACCATCGATCGACACATTTACTTGTGGGAGAGAGTTAAAGATTTGAGGACGAATCTTCTTGAAGAAGTTTGGAATGATATAAGTCGCAAGGCCCAAATTCAAGCTTATGAATGTGATGGGATCAAAGTTTCTCAAGACCCAATAACGAGGTTGAAGGCCAAGCAAATTCGAGCAAGATTGAACATCCAAGACTTCGTTACCAAGGCCCTAAATATGCACACGGCTGAAAAAGAAAATCAAGATTCACTTTCTTGTTTTTAAGAAAATCAAGAAACCGAATCTTGGTCTAATTTCGTCATTCCAAACAATTTCAAGAATCAAGAAAATCAAGATTTCAAATCTTGGAAATCTTGGTCCAAGAAATCGAAGCTGTCAATTTTCAAGTTGGGGAAATCAGCAGACTTACAACGACTTTTTTTATGGGATCCAAGAATTTATGGGTTGAGATGTCCGCATGAATTTCGAAGATCTATCCCTTATCTTCGAAACACACTTTGAATCACTTGATTTCAAGTTTGGGAGCTCAAGTTATGATCGTTTTAATAAAGACTGCACGGGCAGAATTTTTGGACGTGATTATGACGGGAATTACGAGTTTCAGGCTTTTAATTGGAGTTTAAATCATATTGGGTTCGGGTTTTAGGTTTAATTTTTATTATATATGAGTCCAATATTGTATTATTAGCTCTTATTATTTTATTGTTATTTTTTATTCCGAATTTTTAATAATTATTAAGTAGTTTAAGATTTTAGGAGTTTTATATCAACAAGAAAGTTTCTTATTTAGATTAGTTAGAGTTCTAGTTTAATTAATAGTTTTATTTAGATTATTTAGCTTGCTTATATAGAGGCCTTGGAATTGTAAACAAAAAAAAACACTTGATTTTGATTTTTTTGAGTTAATAATAATTTTCTTTGAGTTTTTCTTCAAGAATTGCTCTTGAGTTTTTTTTTAGAAGTTGTTTTTAACAATCTTTTAGGTTGTGGGAATCATCTTCAAGCTTTTTCTTGCAAGATCTCTTTCTTGGAGGGGGAATTAGAGCCATTGAAGGGAGTTGTGAATTCTTATCATTTCCAAGGCTTCTTAGGATGTTATCTTCTTTTTTCTATCTTTAATCTATCATTCTTGTTTGATCTAGTTTATTTATTGCTGTTTTCGGTTGCTGATTTAGTTGATTTTCGTTCTAGGTTTAAATTGCTTCAAGAGGGATGTTCTCCTACCTTGATCCATCAAGAAACACATAAAAAATTAGGAGATTCAATCTTTTCTTGCTGTTCCAATCATTCTTACCTAAACAGTTTGCTTTCACCTTTTAAATCACTTCTAACAAATATGTTTCTGTTTTTATTTTCCATATCTGGTTGGGACATTTTCTTGAGGTCCAAGGACAGTTTCTTTCATCCAAGAAACCTTAATTTCGTTCCCTATTGGATCTGTTACCAGCCATTCATCTTTCTTTCGTTTTAATTTCGTTTGATTATTTTTCTTGTCAACTAATCTGTCTTTCTTTGTATTCGTTTTAGATTACATTTATCTAGAGCTTTAGGGTAGATCCGTGACTTGACAACTTTACGATCCACTTCCACTTTCGTCTTGTATCAGATTAGTAATAAAAGATTTTGAATGAAAATTAATGAGTACCTTACCAAATACAAATTCTCACGAGCCACTTACAATGAAATTGCTTCACTCGTGTTTGCACTCGATGTTGGCTTTTAATCTTCTCTAAGGCTCTTTCGCACTCTTGCCTTTTACCACTCTTTGCTTACTCGAAGTTCTTATGTGACTTCCTTAGAGTTAAACAACGAACCTTGTAGTATCGTCTTCAAATATGATGTAAGGTAGGAATGATGATTAGGTGATAGGGAAGGCTTCAAACAAAGATAGAAGTGTGGCTGAAATTGTTATGGTAAAGAAGACTTGTAATCGGGAAATTACACACTTTCAACTAGCTCTTCTTCTTCTTCTTTTTTATTGAATTTCGAAACTCCCTTTGTATTTTGAACTTGAGATTCAAATTTGTTGTATTTTTTTTTATTTTTTTGAATGCTAATCTCGAGAGAGATAAGAACGTTGAATACTTACTTAATTTAGCTAGCTTTGATACCAAATGATGCGAGCTCGTCCTCGATGGATGATTACAAGTCACGTGAGTTTCCAATCGAAATTAAGAAGTATCGTTCGTAATGGATTTTGTGATTGTTGAAAATGATAATAGTGGGTTGTAAAAGGATGGTTGGATGAATATTCAATGGATAACGAAGGATTGGCTTGAACTCGGTTTAAGGACTCAAGAATGAATCAATATTATAGAAGAATATTGACCCAATTCCTATATTAGTTCTTAGAACAAATTGCAAGTAAGAACCATGACCCTCTATCTAGCAAGATAGGAACCAATCGATATAAGGGTGAATGCCACACTTCAAAGAAGTGATAAGTTCGAAAAGAATCAAATTGACGCCACAAGGGTTACTTGATAAGTCAATTTGAGTCAAATAAGAATAAGGAGTTTACAAACGCACAATAAGATTAAAATTCATCAAAAGTTGATACAAAATGTTGCAAGCCTCATATTTAAAGGTTTACAAATGACCAACTGAAAATTCATGAAATAATTAATCAAAATTAAATCATAAATTCTTCCATTATTCCCCATGTACTTTAAGTTAATGTGGTGGCTGCTTCAATGGAGTAGTTGGCCGAATTTAGTGCTTGGTTGGCTAGGAAGAAGTAGTCTTAAATTCTGCTGAAATTCCCCAAGCACTTGAAATAAATATGGGCGGTGCGTTAATGATTTTGAGTAACCAGAACAGCCACTTTCCATGTTCCTATGATCAGTTTTTGAGCACTTAAGAACCTTGAGACTTTTGATGAACCCAATCAGCCATGCATGAGGATAACATTGAATTCCTTTGCTGATCATGAAATGCCCTTTTGGAGAGGTGTTTTGAGCACTTTAAATGTTAGTAGGTGCATTAAAAGCTTGTGTTGGCCAGCCATTGACATCCTATATCATATTAAACATGATGGTTAGGACGTATTAAAAGGGCATCAATATTTGACTAAAACTAACAACTAACTTAGGACATATTTAAAGATTTATCAAAATAACACTAAACATAATTAAGACATGGATTAAAGTAACTTAATGATTAATACTTTATTTTCCAGCAATTTAATTAGATTAAAAATTAATGTTGAATGTGCAACACATTGCATGCAATGCATGCCGGGTTGTATGAAATGTATGGAATGCATGAAGTGTCTTCCCAAATTCGTTTAATTAAACCCATGATAGCCTGATTGAATTTCTTGGCTTGTGCTTGCGTGATTGGTCCTCTAGGTAGCTCAATTGAATTCGTGTGAGGCTCGCTCTTCATCCATGCTCGCAACATCAGTGTTTGCAGCTCCAATGTTTGCAACATGAGTGCTCGTAACACCAATGTTTGCAACATGAGTGCTCGCATCTTCCAAGCTCGCAAGGTCCATGCTCGCATTATTAGAGCTCGCACTACTCGTGCTCACATCATTCGATTTATTGGACCAAGATTTCCAAGATTTGAAATCTTGATTTTCTTGATTCTTGAAATTGTTTGGAATGACAAAATTGGACCAAGATTTGGTTTCTTGATTTTCTTTTCTTTTTCCTCTTGAGAACTCTCCAATTTTACCTCATATGGATTTTCACTCGCCAAATTTGGACCATCAAGTAGACTTTTATCACTCAAGGTCTCTTTTCTATCGATCTTTTCATATATTTTTTCCTTACTTCCCATATCCCCCTCACAAGTATTATGAATATTCAATTCAGTACAAGGCATCTCAGTAGGAGAACATGATGTTTCTACTACATCTATAGATTAACGGGAAAAATTCTCATTATCATCTTTTTTCGGTTCACAAAGTTTGACATCATAGTAAATCTTTTTTTCACTAGAGTAAGAGTCAACAAAAGGCGCAAAGTCATACTTACTTTCTTCTCTAGTTGGATATTGGATTGGAATCGAAAACTCTCATGATCTTTTGAACTACACCAATAACATTGCTCAAAATGTGAGAGATCACTTGGAATCCTCCTTTCTTTTGGCCATCTCTTCGTGAAGTACTCATCAACTGATCTACTTCTTTGAACAAGTCATCAAAGTCTGGTTTTGACCTCCCTATAATAATGTGTTGGGATAAAGCATTTTCGCATAACTTGTTTTCAACACATCCTATGTGGTAATTTCTCTCTCGTAGTTTCATTGGCGACTTATACCAAGTTGAGTCCACCAACTCAGCGTATAGTCTGAAAACTCAAGGGTCGCCAATAGAACTTTTTCATCTTCTGGGCATTTATAGTAAAGAAATATAAGCTCTATTTTTTATTCGCACTCACAGTATGCTTTGAGATCATTCTTTCCACGAAATTGAGGAATTGTGAACTTCAGCTTTGCCAACAAAGGCTATCCGCGATCATTGGGAACCAAAGGATCTTCATACACACGAGGGACACGTCTAGCTTGATGTCTACGAGCATGAGGTTGTTCAACTCCATCATCATCATTAGCACCCCAATTTTGAGTCCTTTGCTCAGTTCGCAATTGATTTAAGGTATTGCTCATTGTCGGAAATATAGTATCCCATTATCTTTGTATTATCGCTTAATGGTCTAGACTTTGTTTCAACTAATTGAACATGGTTTCGAACTTATCAATGATGTCATGGAGATCTAACTTTGTTGTGACACCAGTAAGATTTTCGATGTTAACTAGCGGTTTGTCACTCTGATCATCACTACCTTTTCGACTATGAGACATTGTGATAAAACTGGAAAGAAATAAAACACTAAAAAAAGAAAAAATTAAACAAACCTTACTGTTATGCACTCAAAAAGAAAAATTAAATTCTCAATGAGGTAAGAATTCATCTTGTGAGTCCTTTAGCATTATTTATGTCAATCAATCAGGATGTACTAGAATCAAACTAACAAAGTAATCCTTATGGCACTATGAGTCCAAAATTGACTAGACACCAAAGAATTGTGTTGCACGGAGGAAGGAAGATGCAATGTTCGTTAACCTACTAACACAAGAAACAAGAAAGTGTTAGAATGTGTAAAGAAACAATAAAAAGCAAAAATAAATGAAAACCTAAAACTAAGAATCAATAAAACTGTAGAAACCCGAAAATCTGAGAAAATGCGAAGCAACTTGACAAACTTCTTTTGTGGAGTTCTCGATTTCCAAAAATCATGAAATTTAAACTAGAGCCTCTCCAAATAATTTATTTTTGATCTGGAAATTTTCGGCATAAAATTCAACCCACAAAATATTTTTTTTATTTTTTTCTATTTTCTCATATTTTTCTTTTTTGATCACTTTTTTTGTGGGAAATATTTTTTATACTGTAATATAGTGCCAAGAATTAGTATATAAAATTTCAGATCAATTCAAAAACATTTACCCACTCAAAAACATTTTTTCCCGAAAAAAATACTGGGTAAAAAATTGCTTGTTGGCGGTTTGTAATGGAAATCAGTGTAGAAAGTAACGAAAATACCCAAACGCCCAAAATCTGATACCAAATGATATGAGATGAATGCAGATGAAGATCGTAAAATTATCAAGTCGCGGATCTACCCTAAAGCTCTAGAGAAATGTAATCTAAAACGAAAACAAAGAAAGACAAATTAGTTGACAAGAAGAAGAATCAAAAGAAATAAAAACAAAAGAAAGGAGAACAACTGGTAAAGGATCCAATAGAGAACGAAATTAAGGTTTCTTCGATGAAAGAAACCGCCGTTGGTCCTCAAGAAAATGTCCCAGCTAGATCTGGAAGATAAAAACACAAATAGATTCGTTAGAAGTGATTTAAAAGATGAAAGCAATCTGTTTAGGCAAGAACGATTGAAATAGGAAGAAAAGATTGAATCTCCTAATTTTTTATGTGTTTCTTAATGGATCAGGGTAGAAGAATGTCCCTCTTGAAACAATTTCAACCTAGAACAAAAATCAACAAAATCAGCAACCCAAAATAGGAAGAAATAAACTAGATCAATCAAGAATGATAGATCAAAATTAGAAAAGAGAAGATAACGTCCTAAGAAGCCTCGGAAACGATAAGAATCGACAACTCCCTTCAATGGCTCTAATTCCCCCTCCAAGAAAGAGATCTTGGCATGAAAAAGCTTGAAGATGATTCCCACAACTTAAAAGATTGTTAAAACAACTTCTAAAGAAAAACTCAAGAGCAATTCTTGAAGAAAAACTCAAAGAGAATTGTTATTAACTAAAAAGAATAAAAATCAAGTGTTTTGTTTACAATTCCAAGGCCTATATATAAGAAAGCTAAATAAATCTAAATAAAACTCTTAATTAAACTAGAACTCTAACTAATCTAAACAATAAACTTTCTTGTTGACATAAAACTCCTACAAACTTAAACTACTTAATAATTATTAAAAATTCTAAATAAAAAATAACAATAAAATAATAAGAGCTGATAATATAATATTGGACTCATATATAATGAAAATTAAACCTAAAACCTGAACCCAATATGATTTAAACTCGAATTAAAAGCTCAAAACTTGTAATTCCCATCATAATCACGTCCAAAAATTCTATCCGTGCAGTCTTTATTAAAATGATCATAACTTGAGCTCTCGAACTTGAAATCGAGTGATTTAAAGTGTGTTTTGAAGATAAGAGATAGATCTTCGAAATCCATGCAGACATATCAACCCATAAATTCTTAGTTCCCATAAAAAAAGTTGTTGCAAGTCTGCTGATTTCCCCAACTTGATTGGCAGCTCCGATTTCATTTGAAATCTTGATTTTCTTGATTCTTAAAATTGTTTAGAATGGAAAATTTGGACCAAGATTCGGTTTCTTGATTTTCTTGAAAACAAGAAAGTGAATCTTGATTTTCTTTTTCAATCGTGTGTACATTTAGGGCCTTGGTAATGAAGTCTTGGATGGTCCCGTTCAACCTTACTCAAATTTGCTTGGCCTTCGACCTCATTATTGGGCCTGGAGAAACTTTGATCCCATCACATTCATAAGCCTAAATTTGTGCCTTGAGACTCGTATCAAACATTTCATACAAAAAGTATATTTATTAAAACCACCTAGATACAAAACATTTTCCTAAATACATGGCAAAAAGTAACCAAAGTTAAGACATCAATAGCTGCCGAGGTGGGGTGTTGAAGATGCGTATGCTATGGTGATCCAACCCAAGTGGTAACAAAAGCTCAAAAATCTAAAAAACAATTTAAACAAGGTAAGTATAAGGAATACTTAGTCTTATGAAAAGGCTTGGTGCAATTCATACTTGTCCATAAAATGCTACATAATCAACATGAATTATCCATATTAAAATCAATAACATAAATCTTCGATGTATTTCGTTTGGAAACTTTCATGTTCGTTTTACTCCCTTGATTCATTAAAACACAACAAGGTTCTTATCTTACTATTGATGGATCATTATAAAAGTGTATAAGATGCAAATCTTAATTTTGCTTTACTTGTCAAATACTTTAGGTTTATGCTCATCAGCCATTTTACGTTTATGCTTGTCAAACACTTTACGTTTATGCTTGTCAGCCATTTTACGTTTTTGCTCGTCAGCCACTTTACGTTTATGCTTATCAGCCACCTTACATTTGTGCTCAAAGGAATGGATAGTCTTGAATGCTTTAAGGAGCCGAAGCTCTAAAAAAACTTGTAAAAGTTTGACAAGTTTGGAAATTCAACCAAGAACCAAGAGAGAAATAATTTTCATGTAAATAAGTTTTTAATTCAAAGACTAAAAGGTGTTTACGAAACGACAAACTATTTTGACCAAATGATATATCCCGAGCATGGAATGTTCAAAAAATTACTCGAAGGAATGGATCGTATTAAATACTTTAAGGAACTACAGTTATAAAAGAACCTGTAAAAGTTTGACAAATTCAAAAGTTCGGTGAAAAACCAAGAGAGAATATTTTCACACAAAAATAAGTTTTTAATTCAAACACCAATAGTTGTTTACAAAACAATAAAATGTTTAGACCAAATGATGCGATTTCCTGAGCATGCAATGCTTGAAAAATTGCTCAAAGGAATGGATCATCTTGAATACTTTAAGGAATCAAAGTTATAAAAAACCTCGTAAAAGTGTGACAAGTTCAGGAGTTTGGTGAAGAACCGAGAGAGAAACAATTCTCACGTAAAAAAGACAAAAAGTTCTTTACAAAATGACAAACTATTTAGACCAAATGATGTATTTTCCCGAGCATGGAATGTTCAGTGTCGAAATGCTTATTTTTAAAAAAACAAACAAGTCTCAAACAATATTTTAAAAGCATTGAAAATTTGGAAAAAAAATGGGAGTCGCCACCAATCTTTTATTCGGTGTGATTGGATCACCACAAAACATTTTGAAGTCTGTTTTGAAAAAATATTTTGGTCTTCAAAGTCCAGAAAATAGGTTCGGGAGTCGGTTACGCATGAGGAAGGATTAGCACCCTCATACACCCAAAATTGGTACCACATTGATTATTTTCGGGTCTTGGTTTTAAACATTGGAAAACTCGAGTAATATTTAAAATACGATATTTGTTTTTAGAAAACTTTGCATGATTTCAAGGAAAATCCTATGTGAGGAAAATCGTTTGTGTGTTTCAAATTTCTAGGAGAACTAGAAGTCGTGTCCAACAAGTTAGGGCACTACGTTCTCGAACTTTCAAAATTGAAGGACGTTTTGAAAGACTTTAAAGAGGATATTCGATCGCGTGAATTATACGAAAGTCACACCCAGCACGTAAGGGCATGGTTTTTCGAAGTTTTCACACGAATGGACATTGCCTCGTTTTTGTTTCAAAATAATTTGTATATATATATTTTTGAGAACTCAAAATTTCGTATTAAGTTTAAAATACGATCCTCAGATACACGACTTAAAAAGATTTGAAGAAAGAATGTTTGTTTGCTTCAACTTTCGTAGAGAATTGAAGTCGTGACCAACACGTTAGGGCACGACGTTCTCGGAATCTCGAAGCTAAAAGGCATTTAGAGAAAACTTGGAAAAGGATATTCGATTCAAGTGAATTATACGAAAAATCACACCCGAGACGTTAGGGCATGATTTCTCGAGGTTTTCACATGAAAAGAACATTGTCTCGATTTTAAAGGTTTATAAAAAAATAATTTTGAAAACAAATATGTGAATTAAACATAAACGAACGATTAATAACGAAAATTAAATAACACAAAGAGAAAATAATTAAGCAGATAGTTATATACACGAAAATCAAAAATAAAAGAATGCGAAATACGAAAGAATAATAATTAAAATTTAAGTATAAACATTGAAGAGAAAGAAAAGCAAAACAAACGGAGTAAAAAATACGATTTTTGGATACCCGAGGGTAAAATGGTAATTTTGGAGGTTCAAGGGTAAAACAGTAATTTTTAGACACTCGGGGATAAAAATGGTAATTTTTGGATGTTCGAGGTTAAAAATAACTACTAAAACAAGCTCAAAAAAAAAATTTCGGAATAAGAATTTGAAACAGATATGCTATGTCAAACACAGGTCCTTCTCTTCGACCTTCAAACAGGCACTGCCTTTTAGTTTCAAAACCTTAAGTCAGGAATATGCTTAACCAACCTTGCTTGGCAATTATCTCATCTCTATCAGAGTTTCATTTCTGATGTACAGGATCCATACAAGTATGGCAAGTACAGAGCATACTTATGAAAGCTCGTAGTTGATGAGAACCAAAACCATGCTTCTTTAATTGATCAAGAAGAAAACTCAGAAAGAAGAGGGAGAGATTTAGAAGGCTATAAGTAGAAAACACTCGTAGGGTTTTATTTCAGAAAACTCTTATCTTACAACTGATACAAACTCTCCTTTTATAGAAGAAGAGTGATACAAGCAGACAAACCTTAAACAGTATTTTACAAAAGTAGATGTAACATAAAGAGAGTGTACAGTAAAAGTCAACAGTAAAGATTCTCTCTTTTAGTCACCATAGTCGGTCGAATCATCATCAGTGATGTCCATCTCAATAATTCTGTCTAAATTTTCCTGTTTTTTCTGGTAGATCCTGAGGTGTAAAGCTTCTTCATCAAAATCCTTATCATCATTCATATGGTCTTTATCCTTATCTTCACACTGTTGGCTTTGGATTCTGGTATCCTTGGTGCTTAGCTGGCTACAGCACCAGGGATAATCTTGAGACCATTCTTTTGGAGCAACTAGGTTATCATAAAAGATATTGATCTCTTTGATGACCTGTTCATGATAAGGTCGGTGTTCAACTTGTTTTGGCCAAGTGTCCCACAAAGCAGATACTTCTGAAGGAGGCCAAATTTCAAATGGAATGACCCGATTAAGCTGACATAAGTATTTATGGAGATCTCTATATTGAAGTGATAAGTTTCTTATGTCATCAGGATAAGAATGGTGAATCCAGGCTGTCAGGAATGTGCTAAGTTGAGATGCTCTGCCACTTTGAACAAAATATTGAGGCTTGTAAAATATTATGATCAGGTGGCTTCTTGGTTCCTTGTAATCATTCACCATATTTAGCCATTGAGTTAAGGAATAAAACCAGTTGAGGAAAGTAAAGAAGTTTTGATGTTTAGGCTGAACATTTCCTCTAACTGCCTTCAGCAAGTAATATTTGAGATCATTAACATGGAACTGTATGGCTATATGGTAAAGATGGGTAAGATACCACAAAAACCATTTTAGTTCTTCTGGTTGTTCAAGGAACTCAAAGTGAATAGGATGGATGAATGGATATTCTGGATGTACGCCTCATGGTTTTAGGATTAATCCTTCAAAATTTCTGAAAGCTTGTGCTTGATATTCAAACATCATTTTTTGGGTTTTTTGATGAAAAGTATTTTGAATCACAAGATCAAGGACTTTTGGAGGAAATTCTGGGTTAAGGTTTGGGGGAATTGAATAGGCTTTTTGTGAGGTTAAAGATGGGTTGGTTGAAGAAGAGGATGGTCGATACATCATTATGGGCCTGGGCCAATATGTTCTGCCAAAGGTAAAAATGTCTTCTTTGGGTCTTAAAAGGAAATCTGCAAGAACATTAGTTTGGCCTTTGATGTGTTTGGTTTCAAAAGAGAATTTTGAAAACCATTCAGCCCATCTGAGTAGCTGAGGATGAGGGACTTTCTTTTGTCTGAATTTGAGTATTTGTGGGAATGAGGACATATCCATCTCTACTAAAAAATGATATCCAACAAGATGGAATTCAAACTTGGATATACCTTTTTTGACTGCAAGGATTTCTTTAAAGATTGAGTGGTAGTGCATTTCTGCGTCTAAAAACCTTCCACTCTTAAATCCACAGAATTTTCTTTTTCATTGTTTCTCTTTAAAGAGAATAGCTCCCTAGTATTTATCACTCGCATCAGTTTGAAGGATTCTTTTCCCATCAGAAGGGATCTGGAGTGATGGTAGATTCTGCAAATCTTCTTTTAACTTTCTAACTACTTTGGTCTGATGAAAAAACCATTGGGGAGGATCTTTTTTTAGCATCTTTCTTAGGGGATTAATGTACTTAGAGATCTGAGGAACAAAATCTCTTAAGTAGTTAACAATCCCTAAGAATTGTTGCACCTGTTTAGTAGACAGGTTTTCATCAGGGAACTTGAGGAGTTCTTGTGCGATATGAGACCCTAGAACATACTGTCCATCAGCAAACTTCATTCCTAGGAACTCAATTTCTGTCTTGTTAATTTTCATCTTTCTTTCTAATAGCATAATCCCATATTCCTCCACAAGAGATTGAAAATGTTGTAGAAGTTGTGCATGAGCTTCTTCATTAGGACTATAGAGCAAAATATCATCAATGTAAACCAAAGCACTTTTCATGAGGGGTTGGAAAATTTGGATCATTGCCTTCTGGAATAAAGATGGTGCTATTTTAAGACCAAACGGCATGACTTTCCATTGAAAGTGCTTATTGAGGATGCAGAACCCTGTCTTTGCTCTGTCTTCAGGATAGATTCCAAGTTTCCAAAAGCCTGCTTTCAGATCAAACTTTGAAAAAACTTTTGCTGTTACTAGGCTTGAGAACAAAGAATTTTTGTTTGGCAATGGGAACTTATCATCTTGGAGGAAAAAATTAAGGGGTTGGTAATTAATTACCAATCTGAGCTTTCCACGAACTTGTTCTGACCTTTTGTTGACATAGAAAGCTCCACAAGCCCATTGTGAGTGAGAGGGCTCTATGAGATCTTATCTTTGAAGATCTTCACATTCTTGTTCAGCTAACAAAAGATGGTCTGGGTTCATATCGGTATGGCTGGCTTTTGTAGGGTTTATGTCTTCATTTTTCTTGAAGGGAAGAGAAATAAAGAAATCAGAATTTTTCCACAAGGGATGGTTACACTTGAGTAAAAATTCTGAATGGGAATCAACACAAGATTTTTCTTTCAGCTTCTGAATAATCTGAAGGATTTTGTCTTGTTTGATGGAAAATAGTTTAGGGATTAGGACATAAGGTTTGAAGAAGGATTTGAAACGAAATCCTTCGGGAAGGATTCTCAATTGTTTGGCTTTTTGGTATAGGTCAAAACCAATAACATTATCTTTCCCTGGAAGTTTTGAGCCTAAAACTTCTGTTTTAATAGAACAATTTGGAAAGAACTGTATGGTTATGGGCTTATTGATTAGATGGGTGGTGAAAGGATAATCTGCAGCTGAATTGAAATGTCTTTCATGGGGTCTCCAGTATTTAGCAGGTAGAACATCTGGATTCATGATCGTCTTAGCAGCTCCTGTGTCCATAAACAATATTACAGTAATAGGCTTACTGTACTTTTTTGGAATGATCTTGATAGGAATTTATGGGATCACTGCTGGTTGGTTTTGGATATGCTGGGTTTGTAGTATCATCTGAATGTCTGAATCAGAATCTGGATCAGAGGAAGAAAAGGATTTGTCATTTTGAATGGCTCCAAAAGTTCTATCAGATGGTTCATCATCTATGGAGCAGATTGACTCGATGTCATCCTCTTTCTTGATCTTTAGATTAGCTTTCTGAATCATCTGGATGATCATTTTTGCACCTTTTCTATTTTTTGGACAATTTTTGGCAAAATGTCCTTTTTGTTTGCATAGATAGCATCTGTCTGATTTCTTTGATCCGGGGTGCTTCTTTCTCAAGTATCTCCAATTTAACTTCTTTCTCCTACGACTCTTTATTCTCTATTTTGAAGATTTCTCAGAAAGATATTTTTTGTAATACCTTTTCTTTTTTGGACGGTAATCACAAAATCTGTTTCTCGAGCATTTAAACTTTAGATGGGAATCATCACAGGCATGATCTAATCTTTTTGTCACCATGGAGATAGTCTTTGAATATCTTCCTCTTGTTGCATATATCCTCCAGTGCAACAAAGACTTCTTGTTTGATTTTTCCAATAGTGAGATGCAGGATGTCTTTGCCTTGTCATTGTAAAGCCTGGTTGACTGCAACTTGCAATGGATCAGGAAGAGATGAAAGGATTACTGGTTTGAGGTTGACGTTGAGACCTAAAGCACAAAATAATTTAGTCATTATTTTGAAATGCTTTGCTAGGTCTTTTTTCTCGTAAGAACAACACTTTCTCTTGTAAAATTCTCTTCTTTTCAAAGCCAAAAGATCTTCTGGATTTCCAACAAAATGATGATGGATTATCTTGATTGGTTGTGCAAGATCTTGTAAGACCAAGAATTGCATTTGATCAGCATGGCTTATAGAGTTCCACCAATCTCGAAGCATTCCAGTAAATTTGGAAACAAATTCCATAAGGATGTTGTAGTGACTTTCTTCTGAGATTTTTCTGGTTTCAAGCCATGAGTGAAATTCTTGAATTCTGTCTGGCCATTTTTCTGATGGAATATCATCAAGAGTAAAAGTAGTTCTTCCGATGGATGTTTTTCTAGTAGGAGGAGAATGATTTTGAGATGAAGATGCTTGTGATGCTTTGGGCATATTTTCATCTTCTTCATCAAATTCTTCTACTTTAGGTTCTACATGTAGAACTTTGGAAAAGCTTTCATCCTCTGAGTTGTCACTGAAATTTTCTCTTGATGGATCAGAATCTGAATCTGAATAGGAATCAGATTTTTCTGACTCTGATGGACTTGAAGGCTAATCAGAAATTTGTATGGCCATAATCTTTGGAATCATAGTCTCCATATAATCCTTTAAAAAAGTTGTTAAAGGATTTTTATCAGCATCTTTTTGAATCATCAGGGACTTTGAGGCTTGTTTTGGTGGTGGTGACGTTGGAGGAGTCTTTTGCTCCATAGGTCTTTTGCCAAGGCTTTTTTCTTCTCTTTTTGCTTCTTCTGCTTTCTTTTTCTTTTTTTCTTCCTCCTGTTTCTTTATATCCAGATAGATCTCATAAGTTCACGGTCCACCGTAACTCATCACACCGATACTCACGCGCCGTCATCTCCTCCGTCCACGCACCGTCGTCCAAGGTAAAAACCCCGTTTTTTCCATTTTTTATTGTTCTAACACCTAGATCGGGCTCAAATATTGGCTAGATTGAGACCCGATCTTAAAAAAGGTTGAAACTTTTCTTCTCCTTTTCAAAATTTTTTCCCTTCATCGAACCTGTTTTTATCTTTATTTTTATTCCTTTTTTATTATTAATGCTTTTTTTGAAAACTTAGATCTAGGTCAAAATCTAGATCTAAAAAAAGGGTCTTTATTTTATTCCTCTGTTTAAATCTTTTTTAGTTTTTTTTTGTTAATAGGTTTTTTTTACCACGTCCGAGGCTACGATGACGATGGTGGCTTGGGAGGCTCCGTCGGTGGTGGCTTGAAGGGAGTCCTACCGTGGCTCCGGCAGTGACCCATCAATCCAGGTAAGTCCTTTCAACTCTTTTTATTTCATTTATTAATAATAATAATAATTACTTATTAAAATATTATTTAATAAATTAATTAATTAATATATTTATTAATTATACCTAATATTCAATAAATTTAACTTGGGAATAAACAACGACTTTACTGATATAATAAATAGAGGATTAATATCTTTAAAAGATAAAAAGTCTGAAAATCGAATAGTCAGTAACAAATAAATATTGATTGAAATGATATACCTTGTGCACTTGTTCTTAGAATAGTTGAAATCTGCCTTTGATTTTGATATTGGTTGCCTGATATCAACTGCCTCTTCTTTATTTAGCTTCGAATGTCCTATTGTATTATTTTAAGATGCTAATTTTGTATTGATTTGGAATTAACAACAAAGGTCAGTAACCTCCATTACAAGTGTTTGAATCTGGCTTTATAGCCTAATTTCAAATGATTACAATCTGTTTTTCCATTTAATGCCTATCTAGTTTCTTCTTTTGTAGGTGCAACAGTGACGGTGGTGATGGCAGTGGCAAGTTGCTGATGGTGCAACTTGGTTGCTGACGTAGCAGCCTCTGGTTGGCTAAGATGGAGGCAACGACAACAATAGTAGCAGATTAGGTCTTCTGTTTAGGATAGCATTTGGATCAATTGAAATTGGGCCAATTGGGTTTGGGGTGTATGAGTTTGGGTAAGGGTTGTTGTTTAGGTCATTTAAAATTGGGCCCAATTGGACTTGTATTTGGACATTCTGTTTAGGCTTGTATTCTGGACTTTCAAATTTAATTTAATATTAAGTTTAAAACCATTTCAAATTTAACTAAATTTAAATTTAAATTTAAAACAAATTTAAATTTAAAAAAAATATAAATTTAAATTTAAAAATAAATTTAAACTTATTTAAACTTAATTTAAAATCAAAAGTTTGATCCAAAGCTTGGGTCTGGTTAAAATTGGGCTCCAACAGCTGCCCTTTTTTGCTCGTTACTGTGTAACAGGAACATAGCAAAGACCAAAAGAGAGCCCAATTTTGTCAAGTTTCATTTCTTTGATGCTCTTTCATCAACTGACCTACCCTTCGCTTTATTTACCGTTTGATTTCACTGCATTCGCTTCTCTTTATCTTCGGTGTTGTGATTCCATCTCGCCCTAAGGCAATTTAAAAAAGACAAAAGTTGCTATTGTAGCTTCATTCGATTCGCTCGCAACTTCAGTGGTTTGGTGTTATTGATTTGGTCTACTTCTCAGTTTCTCATCAAGAAGATTACTGTATCATTTGTTTTGATCCACTTCTCCGTGTCTCATCAGGAAGATGAATCTGGTTCGCTTCTCTGTATCTCGTCAAGAAGGTAACCGCTTTATTGCTTCGACCTGCTTCTCAGTATCTCATCAGGAAGCTGGGGTTCAAAGATTTTCTCACTTTGAGCCTGGTTTCATTGATTTGGTCTACTTCTCAGTATCTCATCAGGAAGATGACCGCATCACTTGTTTTGATCCACTTTTCTGTGTCTCATCAGGAAGACGGACCTGGTTCACTTCTCTGTATCTCATTAGGAAGGTAACCACTTTATTACTTCAACCTGCTTCTCAGTATCTCATCAAGAAGCTGGGGTTCGAAGATTTTTTCACTTTGAGCCTGGTTTCGTTGATTTGGTCTACTTCTCAGTATCTCATCAGGAAGATGACCGCATCACTTGTTTTGATCCACTTCTCTGTGTCTCATCAGGAAGACGGACCTGGTTCACTTGTCAGTATCTCATCAGGAAGCTAACCATTTTATTGCTTCGACCTGCTTCTCAGTATGTCATCAGGAAGCTAGGGTTCGAAGATTTGCTCACTTTGAGCCTGGTTTTATTGATTTTGTCTACTTCTCAATATTTCATCAAGAAGATGACCGTATCACTTGTTTTGATCCACTTCTCTGTGTCATCAGGAAGACGGATCTAGTTCACTTCTCAGTATCTCATCAGGAAGCTAACCATTTTATTGCTTTGACTTGCTTCTCAGTATCTCATCAGGAAGTTAGTGTTCGATGATTTACTCACTTTGAACCTTATTTCATTGATTTGGCCTACTTCTCAGTATCTCATCGGGAAGATGACCGCCTTACTTGTTTCAATCTGCTTCTCCGTATCTCATCAGGAAAACGAATTTGGTCCACTTCTCAATATCTCATCAAGAAGCTAACCATTTTATTGCTTCGACCTGCTTCTCAGTATCTCGTCAAGATACTAGGGTTCGAAGATTCGCTCGCTTTGAGCCCGATTTCTTTGATTTGGTCTACTTCTTAGTATCTCATCAGGAAGATGACCGGCATCACTTGTTTTGATCCACTTCTCTGTGTCTCAAGAGGAAGACGGACCTGGTTCACTTATCTGTATCTCATCAGGAAGGTAACCACTTTATTGCTTCGACCTGCTTCTTAGTATCTCATCAGGAAGCTGGGGTTCGAAGATTTGCTCATTTGGAGCCTGGTTTCGTAGATTTGGTCTACTTCTCAGTAACCTATCAGGAAGATGACCGCATCACTTGTTTTGATCGACTTCTCTGTATCTCATCAAGAAGATGGATCTGGTTCACTTCTTTGTATCTCATCAGGAAGGTAACAGCTTTATTGCTTCGACCTGCTTCTCAGTATCTCATTAGAAAGCTTGGGTTCTATGATTTGCTTACTTTGAGCTTTGTTTCATTGATTTGGTCTACTTCTCAGTATCTTATCAGGAAGATGACCGCATCACTTGTTTCAATCCGCTTCTCTGTATCTCATCAGGAAGACGAATTTGGTCCACTTCTCAGTATCTCATCAAGAAGCTAACCATTTTATTGATTTGACCTTCTTCTCACTATCTCATCAGGAAGCTGGGGATTTTGAAGATTTGCTCACTTTGAGTCTGGTTTCATTGATTTGGTCTACTTCTCAGTATCTCATCAGGAAGATGATCACATCGCTTGTTTTGGCTAATCGCAATCTACCCCATGATTGGGGTAAGGTACTAGAGTCCTACTCCTTTTCAACTTTGCCTTTGTTTGTCTCAATCTTTTCCTTTAAAGCTCGAAGTTTCCCTGATTCATCTCACCATTTTGCGAGGATTTGACATGTAAAGTATGCTTCTATGGACCTTTATGTAGGCCTAAATTAGAAAGTCATGATTAGAATGAATCAAATGCTCCTAACTACATGAATGTGCATGATGAATGTCAGATTCCTTTATTATTATTCTGGTTGGCATGGTATATCACCTATCCAAACTCTGTCGTTGATATGTTGCCCTGTCTTCTTCTAGGTTGATCTTGAACTTCTTGTTTTCAAGTTTGTTCTCTAATTGGTAATCCCGTATCGGACCCCTGTACTATTTAGGAAATTGTAGAATGATGCTCATGGATCTTTGAATGATTTATTAGTTCATTATTCGTTATTTTAGATGCAAAATGCTCGAACAAAATTGTGAAGAAATAAAGTCGTGATTTATTAAAAATTCTATTCAACAGAGATGATCAAAAGAGGCAATATTAGTCAAAAATTACCAAGTATACAACAGAAGATAATTAGTTGCCTCAGTTATCACAAAATGAGCTTGTCTACGTTGACTTACTAAGAATCACTCTAAGCTCGAATGTGTGTCTAGAAGACCTGGAGTGCCTTTTTGATGTTTCAAGTTATGAAGTTTCTCCATCCTGCTAGATAGTTGCTACATACCTACTTCTTTATTTTGATTTTTGAGTCGCCCTTTGTGGGTTTTCAACTCAAAACCTTTGGTTTCAAGACGCCCTTTGCGGGTTTTCATCTTGATTGATTTTTTTAGGCGAAGTATTTTTTCACTGAGTCCGAGTTGACGGGGTTGTACAAATCCTTGCCATCCATTTTTATTAGAATAAGAGCTCCTCCTGAGAAAGCTTTCTTTACCACATAAGGCCCTTCCCAATTGGGCATCCACTTGCCTTTGAAGTCTTTATGTATGGGAAGTATCTTTTTCAAAACTAGATCTCCCTCAAGGAATTCTCTAGGGCGAACCTTTTTGTTGTAAGCATGCATTATTCTTTTCTGGTACATTTGGCCATGGCGGATAGCTCTTAATCTCTTTTCCTCGATAAAATTCAACTGATCATATCGAGCTTGGATCCATTCTGCCTCATCTAATTGAAGCTCAGGCAAGACTCGGAGAGAAGGTATTTCAACCTCAATAGGTAAGATTGTTTCCATGTCATATGTTAGCGAGAATGGTGTTGCCCCGGTAGAAGTTTTGATTGAAGTTCTGTAAGTAAAGAGGGTAAATGGTATTTTTTCGTGCCAGTCTTTGTAGGTCTCAATCATTTTCACAACGATCTTCTTGATGTTCTTATTAGTTGCCTCCACAACTCTATTCATCTTCGGGTAGATAGGGAAATGAGTTGTGATGCTTGATTTTGAATTGCTCGCAAACTTTCGCTATCGTACTATTGTTCAAATTCAAGGCATTGTCAGGTATGATCCTCTCTGGCATCCCATGTCGGTAGATGATTTCCTTTTTTCAAGAACTTGCTAACCGCAGATTTCATGACGTTTGCGTAAGAAGTTGTTTCTACCCATTTGGTGAAGAAGTCGATAACCACGAAGATAAATCTATGACCATTAGAAGCCTTTGGAGAAATTAGCCCAATGACATCCATGCCCAACATAGAAAATGGCCAAGGAGAAGTCATGACATGAAGGTGTGATGGAGGTACATGAATCTTGTCTCCATAAATATGACACTTATGGCACCTCTTGGCATAATTGATGCAATCGCCTTCCATAGTAGACCAGTAATGCCCAAATCTCATTATTTGTCTGGCCATTATGAAACCATTGACGTGTGTCCCACAAATACCTTCATGAACTTCTTCTAAGATATTCTTAGCTTCAACTGCGTCGACACATCTCAGCAACACTTGATCTTTTCTCCTTTTGTACAAATTTCCCCATCTAGGACATATTCACTAGTAAGTCTTCTCAACGTCCTCTTCTACCTTGATATCATAACAATGAGCTGGAGCCTCATAGATGCTCATTTGAATGGTCTTTACATCTTTTGGTCTATTTACTTTAATCATCGAGGCTAAGGTGGCAAGAGCATCAGCCATCGGGTTTTCTTCTCATGAGAGATAATGGAAAGTGACGTCATCAAACTCCTTGATTAACTCGAGAACCAATTTACGGTAATCCACTAGCTTAGAATCTCTTGTTTCGCATTCTCTTTTGAGTTGATAGATTACTAGTGCGGAGTCTCCATATATCTCTAAAACTTTGATTCACCGTTCTATGGCCGCACGGATTCCGATGATACATGCTTCATATTCTGCCATGTTATTTGTGTAATCAAAATCGAGTTTGCTGGTGAAAGGGTAGTGATCTCCTTCTGGTAATACTAAGACTGCCCCAACTCCATTACCCGTGGCATTTGATGCATCATTAAAATTTAATCTCCAAGGATGTTCTACTGTGATTACCTCTTTAGCGGTCATAACACACATTAAATCCTCATTCGGGAAGTCGAAGTTTATTGGCTCATAGTCCTCTAAAGCTCTGTTGGCTAGGAAGTCTGCTATCGCACTTCCTTTTACTGCCTTCTGATTGACATAAATTATGTCGAACTCTGAAAGTAAGATTTGTCATCTAGCCAATCTCCCATTTAATACAGCCGACTCCATCATGTACTTCAGAGGACCTAATTTTGAGATTAACCAAGTGGTATGGTACAGCATGTATAGCCTTAATATTCGCGTGGTCCAGACTAGAGCACATCATTTTTCGATGGGCAAGTATCGAGTCTCACAATCAGTGAATTTCTTGCTGAGATAATATATCGCCTTTTCCTTCTTTCCAGATTCATCGTGTTGGCCTAGTACACATCTCATAGAATTTTCAAAGACAGTCAAGTACAGGATCAACGGTTTATTAGGAATTGGAGGTACCAAGATGGGAGCTTTGGATAAATAATATTCGACCTTGTTAAAAGTTTCCTGACATTCATCATCCCATACGCCTGGGTTACGTTTTCTAAGCAGATGGAAGATAGGATCACATTTCTCGGTCAACTGCGAAATGAACCGAGCAATGTAATTTAGTCTTCCTAAAAACCCTCGAACTTCTGTTTGCGTACTAGGTGGCGGTAGCTCCTGTTTGGCTTTGACTTTATATGGATATATTTCAATTCCTCTTTTGCAGACTACAAAGCCTAACAGCTTTCCTGACGTGGATCCGAAAGTGCACTTTGCTAGGTTTAGCTTTAATCGATACTTTCTTAGCTTTCCAAATAACTTTCTCAGGATTCTTACATGCTCTTCCTCCGTTTGGGATTTCGCAATCATGTCGTCGACATAAAATTCAATCTCCTTATGCATCATGTCATGGAACAAGGTCACCATGGCCCTTTGATAAGTTGCCCCTACATTTTTTAATCCGAAAGACATCACCTTATAACAAAATGTCCCCCAAAGTGTGACAAACGTGGTTTTGATCATATCCTCAAGGTCCATCCTTATCTGATTATACCCCGAGACACCATCCATGAATGAAAAAAAGGAATGACCTACTGTGTTATCGACTAATGTGTCGATGGGAGCTAATGGGAAGTTATCCTTTGGGCTAGCTTTATTTAAATCTCGATAGTCCACACACATGCGCACCTTTCCATCTTTTTTAGGAACAAGGACTATGTTAGCTACCCATTCAGAGTATTTAACTACTTGGAGAAACCCACCTTCAAATTGTTTCTTGACCTCTTCTTTTATTTTCAATAATACATCTGGTCTCATCCTTCGGAGCTTTTGTTGCACAGGCCTGCATTCTTCCTTTATAGGGAGTTTGTGTACCACAATGTCAGTGCTTAGGGTAGGTGATACGATTCGCAAGGACCAAATTCAAGCTTATGAATGTGATGGGATCAAAGTCTCTCAAGGCTCAATAATGAGGTCGAAGGCCTAGCAAATTTGAGCAAGATTGAACGGGACAATCCAAGACTTCATTACCAAGGCCCTAGATGCACACACTATCGAAAAAAAATCAAGATTCACTTTGTTGTTTTCAAGAAAATCAAGAAACCTAATCTTGGTCCAATTTTGTCATTCTAAACAATTTCAAGAATTAAGAAAATCAAGATTTTAAATCTTGGAAATCTTGGTCCAGGAAACCGAAGCTGCCAATTTTCAAGTCAGGGAAATTAGCAGGCTTGCGACGACTTTTTGGATGGGATCTATGAATTTATGGGTTGACATGTCTGCATGGATTTCGAATATCTATCTCTTATCTTCGAAACGCACTTTGAATTTGAATCACTTGATTTCAAGTTCGGGAACTCAAGTTATGATCGTTTTAATAAATACTGCATAAGCAGAATTTCTGGACGTGATTATGACAAGAATTACGAGTTTCGGGCTTTTAATTCGAGTAAATCATATTGGGTTTGGTTTTTAGGTTTAATTTTTATTATATATGAGCCCAATATTGTATTATCATCTCTTATTATTTTATTGTTATTTTTTATTCCGAATTTTTAATAATTATTAAGTAGTTTAAGTTTTTAGTAGTATTATGTCAACAAGAAAGTTTATTGTTGAGATTAGTTAGAGTTCTAGCTTAGTTAAGAGTTTTATTTAGATTTATTTAGCTTGCCTATATATAGGCCTTGGAATTGTAAAAAAAACACTGGATTTTGATTATTTTGAGTTAATAATAATTCTCTTTGAGTTTTTCTTCAAGAATTGCTCTTGAGTTTTTTTAGAAGTTGTTTTAACAATCTTTCAAGTTGTAGAAATCATCTTCAAGCTTTTTCTTGCCATGATCTCTTTCTTGGAGGGGAAATTAGAGCCATTCAAGGGAGTTATGGATTCTTATTGTTTCCAAGGCTTCTTAGGACGTTATCTTCTCTTTTTTATCTTTAATCTATTGTTCTAATTTGATCTAATTTATTTCTTGCTGTTTAGGGTTACTAATTTAGTTGTTTTCATTCTAGGTTGAAATTGCTTCAAGAGGGACGTTCTCCTACCTTGATTCATCAAGGAACACATAAAAAATTAGGAGATTCAATCTTTTCTTGCAGTTCAAAGGTTATTGCCTAAACAGTTTGCTTTCATATTTTAAATCACTTCTAACAAATCTGTTTTGTGTTTTTATTTTTAGATCTGGTTGGGATGTTTTCTTGAGGTCCAAGGATGGTTTTTTTCATCCATGAAACCCTAATTTCGTTCTCTATTGGATCCTTTACCAGCCATTCACCTTTCTTGTGTTCTAATTTTCGTTTGATTATTCTTCTTGTCAGCTAATTTGTTTTCTTTGTTTTCATTTCAAATTACTTTTGTCTAGAGCTTTAGGGTAGATCCGAGACTTGACAACTTTACGATCCTCTTTCGCCTCTTCCGCATTCGTTTCGTATCACCAGGCATATCTTGGTAAGACCATGCGAAGATATCTTGGAACTCTTGAAGCAGCTCGATAAAATCCTTTTTGGTTTCTTAGGAGATGCTTCTCCCATTTTTCACCTCTTTCTTTTCATCTTCGTTTCCCAGATTAATAACTTCCATTGGGTCTGAATAAGGCATGATTTGCTTTTCTTCTTGCTTTATCATTCTTAACAGATCCGGAGGTAAATTGCAATCTTGATCATCTTCGAGGTCCTGAAGCTCTTCTAAACACGCATCTTGCTCGAAGTGAGGCTCTAAGCTAGCATCAGGGTTACTCATATTATTGAAATTCGAGGACCTATCAAGGGATGAATGGGAGGTTCAAAGAACATAATAAATTTACGAAAGAAGCATCAGGGTTACTCATATTATTGAAATTCGAGGACCTATCAAGGGATGAATGGGAGGTCCAAAGAACATAATAAATTTACGAAAGAATGATTATATGGTATGTGTATGAGTATGTTTGTCAAATTGATCAAGAATGTATGTATTGAAGAATGATTAATTTTGTTTATTGGATATGTACGAATGGTTTATTAAGTTGGATTAAGAATGAAAGAAAAATTAGGAAAAAATTGTCATATAAGATGGAAAATGCATTTTCATTCAAAATAACTGGATAATGATCATGTGCTCTTTTACAAAAATATCCATATTGCTTTCGAGCCTAAAGCAATAGGTGTTTATGAGCATTACTCTAAAGAAATCTTAAAATTACACGGAGTTTCTCTGCATTCCAGTTATTCAGAGTGCTTCCAAGTGCACATGGACCGATTCCTAACAGGTTCCCTTCTTCTCCTTCATCAGATATAGCATTGATGCCTAGATCTTTCATGATTCCTCTAGTCTTGATCGTTACTTGCTCTTTTTCTGACCTTAACTTTTGGTTGACCACCTCTCCTAAGACGAAAGTCTCATATATGTGAGGGAAGACCATGGGTTCCCAATAAATTTCTTTTCCAGACAATCTTGCCCTTCGTCTTTCTTGCTTTCTTTCTAGCTCCTTCTTCTTTTGTTTCTCGTCCGGTTTGTACCCAAGACCATAATGATCCCTCTTTTCTATCAGCATCCGCACATTAACTTTTCCCTGAAGGTATTTTCCTAACCATTTTCTAGGTAACGCCCCTTTTCCAACTGTTAAACACAGGCCCAACCTGGTGGTTGATGATATCGTAAGCATAGAGATCTTGCTCCCCTCAGCAACGAAGGTTACATTGACAAATTCTCGTGAATGAAAAGAACATTCCACGGCCTCCTCATCTATTCCAACGTAAGGTGAATCACTCGTTATAGATACGATAATTTCCTCCTCAGTGTTGATCGTGATTAACCGTCCTTCATTTATTAATTTCACTTTCTGGTGCAACGAAGAGGGTACTGCTCCAGTTGAGTGAATCCATGGTCTTCCCAATAGAAAGTTATAAGTGGGTCTAATATCCATCACTAGAAAATCTACCTCAATTGTATTTGGCCCAATTTGAAGAGGTATTTCGATCTTGTCCATTACCTTCCTCTCAGTCCCGTCAAATGCTCTCATTATATTATTACATCCTTTCATGTGAGAGCTATCAATTGGTAATCTCTACAGGGTAGCTAACAGTAGCACATTCAAAGCTGAGCCGTTGTCTATGAGTACTCTAAGTAGCATGTACCCCTTGCAACGGGTAGTAATGTGCAAGGCTTTGGTAGATCTTATGTCTCCCGTTGGTATTTCGTCATCGCTGAAGAAAATGAAGTTATCGGCACTCACGTTATTGACTAATCGATCCAGCTTACTGATAGAGATGTCATTTGCCACATATGTTTCGTTCAGCACCTTCATTAGCGCGCTTCGATAGGCTTCTAAGCTTAAGAGCAAGGATAAAATTGATATCCGAGCAGTCTGTTTATGTAATTGTTCGACTACACTATACTCGCTATGTCTTAGAAACTACAAAAACTCTTTTGCCTCTTTCTCAGATAAGGGCTCATTCGTGGGTGCTTCGGGTTTTTTAAATATTTCTTCCTCTGGCTCGCACATTATTGCCTTCCCTTTGTTAATTTCTTTCTCCTTATTTACTCGGTCATAACTCTTACCACTACGGGTAACAAGATTCATATCCTTCCTGAGTTCCCCCTCCCTTGGTATGGTTACGTTGCAATTGTAATTCCATGGGACCTTACTATCTTTGTAAGGGAACGCTGCTGGCTTTTGTATGACGATGCGCGAGATTATCTGCTCACTTGTCGTGCTGTTTGTGGGTTTAGAAATAATCACCTTTAGGCGACTAATCCCATAAGCCTTTGCTGTTCCATCCTCGGAGGCGTAAACATCATTAACCTCCTCCTCTTCTTCTAAGAATTTCAATTCTTTGTTGTCCATCAGCGTCTACACTATATCTTTGAATTCGATGCAGTCTTGAATTTCATGCTCCTCAATGGCATGAAACTCGCAGTAGCTGTCAGTCCTCACTGTTATGCTCTCCTTATCCTCTACAATTACCCCTCTTTGACCAACTGTTGCCATACCCATTGGAGTGGGGACCTAACTTCTTCAACATTTCTTTTGGTTTTTCGGCTTCTTCATTCCATCAAGGCGTTTACTCCCTGCTCTGGGTGATTGGGCAGGGGATTCCCAGCTATGTTGGGTTTTGTTAGTTCTTCTAATCTCACAATTCCATGCTCGATGAGTCCTTCCATCGCCTCTTGAAGGTGGGGCAATTCTCAATCGAATGACCTTCTACCCCTCCATGGTATTCACAATGGGCGTTCGCATCATACCAAGCTGGGAACGGGGGTTTATATGGCTTCACGTGCTGTGGAGATACTTCATGCGCGTCATATAGTATTTTGTAAAGTTCTCCATATGATATAGGAAGGGGAGTATTTTGAATCCTTCCCTTATTCGGTCTTAAACTCGGTTCTTGCCTAGGAGTACTTTGATAATTGCTTGTTAGGGCTTTAGGCTGTCCTGTTACGAATAGCTTGGCGTAACTTGGCCTATACATACTTGCATTATTAACTTCATTATCCCTCCTTCTGGGAGCAGGCCTTTTAGTGTTTTCTCCAACCTTAATCTTGCCAGTTTTGATTGCATTTTCGATTATCTCCCCTGATATGACCATATCAGAAAAACTCTTAGTGGCGTTCCCTAATAGATGATTGAGATAAGGTGCCTTGAGGGTGCTAACGAACAACATCATTGTTTCTTTTTCTGTTAGCAGTGGTTGCACCTGAGTTACCATATCTCACCACCTCTATGCATACTGTCTGAAACCTCGTTTGATCTTTTTTCCATGTTTTGTAGTGTGAGTCGATCAAGAGCGATTTTTGTTACGTGGTCGTATTGTTTTAAGAAGGCCTGCGTTAGATCTCTCGATGAATGAATTTTTGCTCGCCTCAATTGATTATACCATCGAACTGCCAATCCTACCAAACTGTCTTGAAAACAATGAATTAGCAGTTAGTCATTACGAACGTGCCCTGCCATTTTCCTACAGAACATAGTAAGGTGAGTCTCGGGGCAGCTTGTTCCATTATATTTCTCGAACTCTAGGGCCTTGAATTTAGGAGGGAGAACTAAATCTAAGACCAGACTTAATTCTTTAGCGTCCATCCCATAAGAATTTTCAATTCCCTGCATTGCTTCAATCCTCTCTTTTGTTCGCTTGTATTTTTCTTCTATCTGTCGGGGAAGATCTATCCTTATCATTTCATCAAAATCCAAGACACCCAGATTTGGAACATTATCCTCTAGGTTTGATCTAGATCCTACTAGATAATTGGCCGACCTTGATGTGCCAGTGGCCTGTTGTTGCGCTCTTATAGTAAGGGTGGCCTCCCATGTTGACACCTCATGCGAAGCTGGGTTATGTAGGGGTGTGAAGCTTGGGGGAATAATTGGGTCCTCGTCTTCTTCAATTGCAGGGCCTTTTCCTTTATCGGCCATGCTTTGCTTCACTTGTGCTAGTTCATTCATCAAATTTTTTTGCACTTTCATAAACTGAATTTTCATTTCCTTACACATCATCGTCATCTGTTCCTGAATGTACCTTTACATTTGATCTTGTAATTCTTTCTGGATTTGTTCGAGTCTTTGCTCCATGGCCTTTTTTTTACGAGTATTATAGCGATGTAAGTTTTCAATGTACCGATGTAACTGTTAAAGTTTTTAATGAGTTAGAATTATTATGCAAAAATATGCGAAGATGCAATACGAATAAAATGCATGTATGTAATGCAAGAAAAGACATTGATTTTGAAGTCCTTTTTCCATTAGAACAAATTCTCTAGAAGAAAAAACTTCTTTACATAAAGCGAAATTACACAAATGTCTTTGCCTTATTGCCTAGAGCTTTGATCTTTCCAAGAAGCCCAATTAATTTCTATCCTCGTTCTGATTTTGATTCGTATTGGAGGCTTAGAATATCAGCTTCGGAAGCTAGCTCTTGCATGTGATTAGCGGCTTCCCTCATTTGGGTCAATGCTCTTCCCATTACATAATCTCTTTCTTCGACTTGTCTCTGAGCTTGTCGAGAGTGTCATTCGCTGGTTTCTAGATTCCTTTCCATGATCTCAAATCAAATCTCATTATTGTGAAGTGCAACCTCCAATTCCTGTACCTTTTCCCTTAATTCTTGACTTTCGGCCATACTTGCTTTAAGTTTAAGGAAAGAATTTCAATTGCGGTGTCTTCGTAATGATTCATCTCGGCCTTCTCGACTTGTTATTTTAACAGCTCTCCTTTTAGGGCATTTTCTCGAGCCTGATCATCTTGGAATTTCCTTTGCCACTGTTCTGTTTGGTCCTTTTGCATTTGAATTTCCTGTCGCCGTTGCTCCGACTCTTGCCCAATCTCGTGGTTCTCATAGACAAACGGAGCTTCTTATAAACTTTCTTTAGGTTTACTAGGTCTTCTTCAACTTTGTTTTTACCTTTCCTCAATTTTTCAGCCTCTAACTTATGTATATCCATGTCCAGTCCCAACTTAATCTTTTCTTCTTCCAGGACCTCTATTATCTTTTCGAACTCTATGCTCTTTTTCTCGAAGTCTTGTTTCATGATGTCTATTTCTGATGGGACCTCTTGAAAATATTCCTCTATCGACTGAACATTTTCAGGATTTGGCAATGGAATGTTATCGTTAACTAGTGTTGTTTCATAATTTGGTGTTGTTAACCGGTTTGCACTGAATTTCTTCACTCTATGTACTTTCTTCCATGCATTTGCTACCTCTCGAACCCTCTTTTTGTAGCCATTCCCTTTGTAGGAGAACTCACACTGAGCTAGGCCATGTGTCGTAGGGATAAATTGTCTCGTTTTGTACTGCCTTAACACGAGCTAGGCCATGTGTGACTGAATGAAATTTAGTATAAAGAAGTATGAGAAATGAATTAATCTCATTGAAATAGTTTGGACAGAACAGAGGACTAACTTCGAAAATTCAACAAACATTGTATAAAAAGAGTTAGGAGTTGAATTAAATATGTAATTAAATCTTATTTAGTGTAGTTTCATATGTAAGAAACGATGAAAGAAAAGAAATTGTACATTCTGAGATATACTAGTTTTTGTATAGCAAAGTCAGAGTAGGTTCGAATTCCCCTGTTCTAACTTTGAAAAATCATAGAAAATTTAGAAAAATTATTAGAGACTTCAATTTATATGGTTCAATCCTTAATGAGTCTATTTTCAAAAGAAACATACGGGAACATTATTGGATCTCTGTACTAAAAGATAAATAATTTTTAGTAAAGAAAGGTCGAAACTGTTAGATAGCAGAGAAGGGGTAAATTGAAAGAATTTACTGTATAAATTGGCTAAATTAAAAATTCTGAAATTTTTATGGTAAAAAGATATTTGAGTCTAGTTTCAAGAACATCAAGTGGATATTAATTTAGTGACTGTGACACAAGTGTACAGCTTTGAAAATTAATGTAAAAAAAAAAAAGAAAAAGAAAAATTGAATAGAAATGAAAAATTGATGCATATAAAGTGATATGTGATAAAATTGAGAAATGAGAATGAAATAGATAAATCAAAGGGTTCCAAAGTTATTGGTACCTAATTGTTTATGATATTTGGTTGTTATTTTGTTAAATTTATTTTTTATTGATTTGTATTACTATAATATGAATTATTCATTATTTAATGTTTATTTCGATATTTATATTTAATAAGTGAAAATAAGGTAAGCGTTAATATTGAGATGAATGAAAATTTATATTGAATTAATAGTATATTTGAATTGAATTTGAATGATTTGTGATCAAAATTGAAAGTGAAAGTGAAAGTGAAAGTGAAATTGGAATTGAAAGTGATATGAATTGTAAATTGAAAATCCCCATTAACTAGTCAGGCTGAGTCAGATATAGTTGGCATGCCGTAGGATTGGAAGAGTTCAGGGATACCTCGACCTCGAGTCGATGAGACACTGGGTGTCATTATTTTACTTCGGATAGATTCGATGAGGTACTGGGTACCACTTTACTTCGGCTAGGCCGATGAGACACAGTGTGTCACTTTTTTGCTTCGAACTATCCGATAAGGCACTAGGTGCCATTCTAGAGTGTTTGGTTGGATCCGTGTATCCGCCAAGGTCCGAGTCTTGTTAATAAGGTAAATAATGTGAAAAAAGAAAGAATGTGCAAATTGTAATATTGAGGCAAGTGAAATGATAAACATATGAAAGGTAAGTACAATATATGTATAAAAAATCAAAGAATGATAAAACTAAATAAGCTAAGAGATTGGAATGGCAAAATTGTGAAATGAGGAAGAATATGTGAATTCATGACACTACTGTATGTTAAATGTTATATACATAAAAGGTATGTATTTTACATAAATTAATAATTATATGAATGAGTTTGAAATGTGTGATTAAAAGATGAATGATTAATGACTCTTGTAGTACTTAGTAAGCCTTCACCGGCTTAACGCATTTATTTCAACGCGTAGGTATAAGACCTCCGAGAAGTTAAGGTTGGATTAGGTGCTTCTCATCAAGTCACATCAACATCGAAAGATTGCAAGACAAGGTATATTTATTTTGGGTGAAATGACATGTAGAATTGGTATACCTATGTGTCTCTACTGAATGGGTTTTCAATGTTGCTTTGAAAATTTACATGAATTGAATGAAATGATTAAAATTGTGTTTTGGATTGATTTGAAATATTGAGGAAGTTTTTAAGTTGTTTCATGGGGTTATTACTAAGTTTTTGGCTATATTTACTGATTTTGTGATAGAGGTATCAATATTTTAAGGTGGTAACGATACCAGAGTTCCAGAATGCCCCATTAGTTTCGTTTTTAAGCAAAAGTATCGATATTTGCCCTGTTTTGAGTAAAAAATACATTTTTGTTATTTTCAAACTGGTTTTAAGTCTCGATTTTGATTATGCTTGATTGTTTTGTGATATTTTGAGTAAAATGATTCAATTACACATTAATTGAATTGAAAGAAAAATTTTATTATACTCGTTTTTAATTCTCTGACACTGTATGTAATACTCTTATAACAGGTTTATACGTGTGAATCGGGTGTAGGGATGTTACATTTGGTGGTATCAGAGTTAAGGTTTTCTGATGTCTGGGATTGAGAATGAGTCCATGTGTACATGCCATTTTACATGTTGATATGATGAGAGGATGTTTAATTATTTAATTGTTAAAATTGTGAATATTGTAGAAAGAAGAATGTCGAATAGGGCTCATGATGAGTCCGAAGATGAAGTAGAGAGTAGGACTCCAAACCTTATTAGAGAATCAATACACTAGGATGATCACAGGGGGCATATGTTAAAAGAAAGAATTTAACCCCCCAATGAGTTGATATTATCTCGAGAAGAAATCCCGATTGTGATTCTATTGCAAACGATGAATTAATTGTTACAACAAGTTGTGAGGACTAATAATGTCTCAAATATTCCCTTACCTGGTTCTCCTCAACCACAACTGTCTAGTTTTAGCTATCGAATTCCTCTTTGGAAAAATTGAGAAAAATATGGTACCGAAAAGTTTAAAGGTAAAAAGGATGATGATCTAACTGAGGCTGAGGAATGATTAGAAAATAATTAAAGGGTGATAGAAGAGCTACAATGTATTGAGGGGAAAATTGAAATATGTGGTATCGTTGTTGAAAGGTGAAGCATATCAATAGTGGATTACAGTGTTGAATATCCACCCTGTTGAGAAGATTCCATTGGAAAAAATGTCAGTTGAATAGTAGAGCTTGTTTTAAATGTTAGTCAAAGGATCATTTGATTCGAAACTACCTGCGAAGAGGTAAATTACATGGAAACACTGGTGACTCTGGTCCGAGATCAACAAGAGAGGTAGTCGATGGATTAGAAGTCCATCAACCTTGAACTTCTGTTATTAGAACAAAGAGAAGAAGAGGATGTTCTTGATGAGAATACGGGTAAATCTTTTTTTGTGATTTTTTTATAAATTGTGTTAATTGACACATTCGTATATATATGCATGTCAGAAGTGAAAGAGAGAGGGAATTAGCGGTAGAACCTACTAAATACGAGATAGTTATTACTAATCCTTTAGGACAAAGTGAAAGAATTAATAAAGTATGCAAGAGGTGCACCTTAAAGATTCAAGGTTATGAGTTTCTAATAGATCTTATGACCTTTATATTTTACGAGTTAGATGTGACAGTGAGAATAGATTAGCTGTTAGAAACATGGGGTCATGGTTTAGTGTAGAAGAAAAAGAATTTCTTTAAGAATTTCGTATAGCAAAGAAATTATTATAATTGATGAAGATAAGTGAATAATATACTGATAAAAAGTTTATGTTTTAAAATGAAATGTGAATAAGTTTAAATTCATAGAATAACTAAAGTGAAGTTTAAAATACTAAAGTTGTGACTAATTAGTTTGTTCAATGAAAGAATGAAAAAATCTAGGGTCGTGAATGTTTGAAGAAAGATGAACTCTGATCGCTAATAGTTACCTCGAGATTTTATTGACGCTGCAGAGTCAATAAAATTAGAGGGAAGGATAAGGAGATGTCACTCCAGTTCGAACTATACAGGGATCCGAGGATTCTTCTAAAACATTCATTGATCCTATCATTTTTCCTAAATGGTATAAATGAAAATAGTGATGGAAGTAGTCTAATAAGAAAAAAGGGAGTGTCCTTTAAGAATGAAAGGTTATGGGATAATGATAAGGTTTATGATACAAGTGAGAAGAAAAAAAATATGTTAGTAATTAATCTAGTATAGAGATTCGAGAGATAATTAGTCACTTTCGAGTTATGAAAGAAATAATAAAAGAAGGATAGAATTTGAATGCATGGAAGAATTACGAGAATGAAAATAGAGTCATATTTATGTTATAAAAGGATGAAAGAAAATACAAGGAGTTCTTTAAGAATTGATATAGGAAGATGAAAAACAATTGTATAATTTTAATGGAAATCAAGAATTATGATGTTATATGTTTGAAGCTATGAAATAACATAGTAAGTTATATGTTAGTAAAGTGATGTGAAATAAAGGAAGTGTATATTTAGATTAAATAATGAAAGATTAAGATTTAGGCTATAAGTGAGGGAAGTGTGAAATTTTATGATCAGTTAACTAAGTTTACTAACTTTCATCCGGTTAGAATCGATTTCTCCTTGTATAAGTATGCTCAGTTGTTTATAGATGAAAGAGTATGACTTCATGATATGCCTATATTCATTATTTCTAATCGAAATTCATAATTTACATCAAAGTTTTGGAGAAAATGTAGTATGTTGAATGGAGTTAAGTAAGAATAAGTTAGTGTGTCTTGACTTGATTTAGGAAAATAGAAGAGAAAGTAAAGTTGATAAAAAGGTGTTTGAAGGCTATTTCGGAAAGACAAAGTCCTATGCTGATTTGAAAAGAAAAGATAATGAATTTAATATGGGTGAAAAAGTTTTCTTGAAGGTATCTGAATGGAGAAAGATTCTTTAATTTAAGAAAAAGGAGAAGTTGAGTCCAAGATTCATTGGACAATATGAGATGTTGAAATCAATAGCATATCGATTAAAACTCCCTTCAAAGTTGGACAAGATTCATAGTATTTTCTATGTATCTATGTTACGAAGATATTAGTCCGATGTATCTCATGTGATTATTTCGAAAGTTATTGAAATACAATCGGATTTGATTCGTGAAGAAGAACCGATTAAGATACTTGTATGAGAGGTAAAAGAATTGAGAAACAAAAGTGTCCCCTTTGATAAAGGTTTTATGAAAGCATCATAATTTAGAAGAAGCAACATGGGAAAGAGAAGAAAATATGATACAACAATATTCGCAATTATTTGTTAAAGGTAAATTTCGAGGACAAATTTTTTTTTAGGGGGGAAGAATTGTAACATTCGCGTTTTTGAACCGGAGTTGGAATAGTAATAGTGTCGAGTTAAGAGTTAGAATATGTGGTTAAAATAAGAAGATTAGGAAAAATTAAGAATTAGAATGTGTAGTCTAAATAAGAAAGGTTAAGAAAATTCAAGGATTAAATAGTAATTGTGTGAAAGCATAAGGGACTAAATAGCGATTTATCCAAATTGAATTATGAGTCATCATGGGAATTAGATTGATTAAGGAGGGGCAAAAGAGTAATTTGGTGGAAGATATTTTTGGAGGCAAAGTTTTGGGCCAAAGTGTAAAGTTGGAAGGCCCAGGGACTAAAAGTGAAATTTTACCATTTTTATTAAGTGAGATATTTTAAGAGAAAATTCTAGAGAATTTGAGAGAGGGAAAAATCAATTAAAAAGCAAAGATATCAACTCTCTCCATAAGCTAGCCGTCCAAGCCTTCATCTCTCATTTCTAACTTTTGCTTTTATTCCAATTAAGTCCTTCCACCATTGTTAAGCCCTCCAAGCTCCAAAATCTTCCATTTTCTTTAAATTCTCTTAGGGAAAGGCATAAAAGGAAACTATTAGGCACCATAATATCCTTATAGAGTCCACTTTGAAGTGTTAAAATGGATAGGGATTGGATTAGAATTTTGGAAATTCGAGAACAAAGGTAAGAGATGATTCAATTTTCATGACATACATGTATATTTACATAATCTAGCATGAAAGATTATTGAATTTTAGTCTTAAGCTTATATGTTTTTGTATGACATTGAAGAAAGAGGAAAGAAGGAGAAAGACCAAATTGAAGAAAAAGGAAAGGAGAGAGCTAAGGTGTGAGAAGAAATTATCTACAAGTGAGGTAAGTACTACAAGTATTAAAAGACTTAGTAACAATTAAGTTAAAGTGTTTATAATTTTAATATATATGATTAATCATGATGAAAATGAGATGTTTAATTATAAGTATGATAATTATGTATGATTGAATGAAATTTAGTATAAAGAAGCATGAGAAAGGAATTAATCTCATTGAAACAGTTTGGACAGAACAGAGGACTAACTTCAAAAATTCACCAAATATTGTACAAAAATATTTAAGAGTTGAATTAAATATTTAATTAAAGCTTATTGAGTTTAGTTTCATATGGAAGAAACGGTGAAAGAGAAGAAATTGTACATTCTGAGATATACTAGTTTTTGTATAACAAGGTCAGAGTAGGTTCGAGTTCCCCTGTTCTAACTTTGCAAAATCATAGAAAAATGTAGAAAAATTATTAAAGACTGAAATTTATATGGTTCAATCCATAATGAGTTTTTTAAAAAATAAATAGACGAGGACATTATTGGATCTCTGTACTAAAAGATAAATAATTTTTAGTAAAAAAAGGTCAAAATTGTTAGACAGCAGAGAAGGGGTAAATTGAAACAATTTACTGTACAAATTAGCTAAATTAAAAATTCTGAAATTTTTATGGTAAAAAGATATTTGAGTCTAGTTTTAAGAACATCAAGCGGATATTAATTTCGAATTCTGTAGATCAAGATATAAATAATTTAGTGACTGTGACACAAGTGTAAAGCTTTGAAAATTAATGAAAAAAAAAGAAAAAAAGAAAAATTGAATAGAAATGAAAAATTTATGCATATAAAGTGATATGTGATGAAATTGAGAAATAAGAATGAAATGGATAAATCAAAGGGTTCCAAAGTTATGGGTAGTTAATTGTTTATGATACTTGGTTGTTATTTGGTTAAATTGATTTGTTATTGATTTGTATTACTATAATCTGAATTATTCATTATTTAATGTTTATTTCGATATTTATATTTAATAAGTGAATATGAGGTAAGCGTTAATATTAAGATGAATGAAAATTTATATTGAATTAATAGTATATTTGAATTGAATTTGAATGATTTGTGATCAAAATTGAAAGTGAAAGTGAAAATGGAATTGAAAGTGATAAGAATTGTAAATTGAAAATCCCTATTAACTAGTTGAGCTGAATCAGATATAGTTGGCATGCCATAGGATTGGAAGAGTTCAAGGATACTTTGACCTCGAGTCGATGAGACACTGGTGTCATTATTTTACTTCGGATAGATTCGATGAGGTACTGGGTACCACTTTACTTCGGCTAGGCCGATGAGACACTAGGTGTCACTTTATTGCTTCGAACTATCCGATGAGGAAATGGGTGTCATTCTGGAGTGTTTGGTTGGATCCGTGTATCCATCAAGGTCAGAGTCTTGTTAATAGGATAAATAATGTGAAAAAAGAAAGAATGTGCATATTGTGATATTGGGGTAAGTGAAATGATAATCACATGAAAGGTAAGTACAATATATGTATAAAAAATCAAAGAATGATAAATCTAAATAAGCTAAAAGATTGTAATGGCTAAAATGTGAAATGAGGAAGAATATGTGAATTCATAACACTACTGTAAGTTAAATGTTATTTACATAAAAGGTATGTATTTTACATGAATTAATAATTATATGAATGAGTTTGAAATGTGTGATTAAAAGATGGATGATTAATGACTCTTGTAGTACTTAGTAAGCCTTCACCGGCTTAACGCGTTTATTTCAACGCATAGGTATAAGACCTCCGAGAAGTTAAGGTTGGATTAGGTGTCTCTCATCAAATCACATCAAAATTGGAAGATTGCAAGACAAGGTATATTTATTTTGTGTGAAATGGCATGTACAAATGGTATACCTATGTGTGTTTAATGAATGGGTTATCAATGTTGCTTTGAAAATTTACATGAATTGAATGAAAAGGTTAAAATTGTGTTTTTGACTGATTTGAAATTTGGGGAAGTTTTTAAGTTGTTTCAGGGGATTATTACTAAGTTTTCGGCTATATTTACTAATTTTGAGATAGAGGTATCAATATTTTAAGGTGGTAACAATACCAGAGTTCCAGAATGCCCCATTGGTTTCGTTTTTAAGCAAAAGTATAGATATTTGCCCTGTTTTGAGAAAAATTACATTTTCATTATTTTCAAACTGGTTTTAAGTCTCGATTTTGATAATACTTGATTATTTTGTGATATTTTGAGTAAAACGATTTAATTACACGTTAATTGAATTGAAAGAAAAATTTTATTATACTCGTTTTTAATTCTCTAACGCTATATGTAATACTTTTATATAGGGTTTATACGTGTGAACCGGGTGTAAGGGTGTTACAATATAAATGCATAAAAAGATTTTGACTCTAATTATCTCTATTTAGAACTCTAAACTAAATAGAAATAAATTGAATCTATATTAAATCTATTAAATCGATCGATTAAATGGAATTTATATCTATATAAAAAAATTTCTATATAATTTAGATGTAAAATATACTAAAATATAAAATAAACTAGAAAATAAAAATGGAGTCAGTAATATTAATATTATTATATTACTATACTAATATAGAATATACTAATAAAATCAATATAAGATATAATATAATAGAAATATAACTAAGATATAAAAAAAAGATATTTAATATATAGATAAATAATAAATATTTATAATGTTATAATTTTTTTATAATATTATTATAATATAATGATAATGAATTTTTATATTTATAATTAAAAAATTATAATATTATATAATATTAATAATATATTAAGTTATGATTAAATTAAAATTAAATTTTTATTATGATTAAAATATAATCAAATAGAATTATTCTATATTATTAGATTCTATCAATATTAGCTTGAATATTAGATTGAATCTACCATTATTATATTAAATATGTTATATTTATATTAAGTATGGCATTAAAAATTAGAAATAATTCTAGTTTTTCTAAATTCTAGTCTATAATTCATATTAATAATTAATATTAATTATGAATAACTAATAAATAGTTAATAGATAAGATCCTAATAGTTTGCTGATTCCCTATGGGTACAAAATTTATATTATTTGAGTTCGTTTAGCTCAGAGGCTAGAGCATCACATTTGTAATGCGATGGTCATCGGTTCGATTCTGATAGTCGATTTTCCCTATTTGTTTGCTTTTTTACTTTTTTTTACATAATTTAAAATGTTTTTTTGAAATCAAAGAACACACAGTGAAAAAGTTTTTTCCCCTTTTCTTTCCAAAGGTCAACAATCAATTTATTATCTCGTCGAAACTTCGAATTAGAGATCAATTTTAGGAGTTAGATCTTTGTAGAATAAATCAAGAAAAAAAAAAGGAAACTCTTTTGGTTTAATTTATTTATATGTATAATATTATATTCAATTTATTTATATATTATATCTATTTTATTTTATATATATTCTAAATATTTGATATATTTTTATATTTATATATTATTATATATATTTTTATTTCTATTTTTTGCATACATTATATACAATACAAAAAAGTAAAGTATGGATATTGATCCAACTCATCTCATTAATATTTGTAGTACAATTCTTCAGTCGATTTCGCTTCATTTAGTTCAGTTTTAATTTCAGTTTATGAAATTTCATAAAATTTCAATAAAATTCAAATTAACAAATTAATAAGCAGTCCTTACGTCACGTTACCGAGGGCCTTGTTTCAAAAACATACGTCGTCTGGGGGCTTTATCGGGAGTAACTAGTAAAAGGCCTAGAGCCGGAAGTGATCTTTGAAACCAATCGTGCCCTGGTAAAAAATCTCAATACCGTATTCGTTTAGAAGAAAAACAAAAATTGCGTTTTCATTATGGCCTTACAGAACGACAATTACATATATACGTTCGTATTGCCAGAAAAGCCAAAGGGTCAACAGGTTAGGTTTTACTACAATTACTTGAAATGTGGTTGGATTACATCTTTTTTCGATTGGGTATGGCTTCGACTATTCCTCAAGCATGTCAATTAGTTAACCATAGACATATTTTAGTTAGTGGACATACAGTAGATATACCAAGTTATCACTGCAAACTCGAGATATTATTTCAGCGAGGGATGAACAAAAATCTAGAACTCTGATTCAAAATTATCTTGATTCATCCACCAATAAGAAATTACCAAAACATTTGACCCTTCACACATTACAATATAAAGGATTAGTCAATCAAATAATAGATAGGAATGGGTTGGTTTGAAAATAAATGAATTGCTTGTCATAGAATATTATTCTCGTCAGACTTAAACCTAACTAAAATAACAAAACAAGGGTTCTGCCCCCTTTTCACCTGAGTTAAGGTTAAGTAAAGGAAGACAGGGGAATGGGTTTGATTCGGAGATTTTTCTCCTATTCATGTACGATAGATAAGTAAGGAGATTTTCATCTCCTGTATGCTATTTTATGTATTCCATATTAAAAATGAATTGGGAATAGAGAATCTATACTAAAGAAGGGTCTAATTTTTTAGTATAAGTTCTTATTTGATTTGATACATTGTAGTCAGTTACATCCACGAATTAGGTGAAGGTGCGAAAAGAGAGGGATTCAAACCCTCGGTAAACAAAAGTCTACATAGCAGTTCCAATGCTATGCCTTGAACCACTCGGCCATCTCTCCTACATAATTATTATGGTCGATTCCCCGAGCGAATAGCGAGTTATTCATATTAGATTGTTCGATTGGTACGAATAATATCAATTATACTAGAAAACTAGCTATAAAAATAGAAAACTTTTCATCACTTTTTTTATCACTTTTTCTTTAGTTTTCAAGCTCGAAGAATTTTTTAAAATGGAATGGGTTTACTTTTATGTTATTTCATACTGTACACTTCCTTTGTTTGTGAGATAATTTTATTTTCTCATGAGGGTTAATGAAAAGAATTATAGAATGGATTGCTACCTATGCCTAGATCGTAGATAAACGGAAATTTTATTGATAAGACCTTTTCAATTGTAGCCAATATCTTATTACGTATAATTCCGACAACTTCAAGAGAAAAAGAGGCATTTACTTATTACAGAAATGGTGCGATTTGATTATTATTATATATATTTTACTTTATTTACTTTACCACTCTCAATCTTTGGAAAAAGACACATTATTCAGAATAGAAAAAAGGCTATTGAAAACAAAAAAGAAATCTACGCTTATTAAAGGTGAAGTTTATAAATAAAGCAATTCCTTCTGTCATGTATCCTCGATTAATTCAACCTCAGATGCTTCAATTTTTTATTCGAGTATTGAGCGAAAGGTTACACCTATGGGTCTGTATTGTGGGTCAACCCTACTACACTAGTACCAATAGGCGGCATAGAGGAAGAAGCACTATGCCTAGGAATCAACAACACGAAAACTTTGTTATTAATGATTCCCTTTCTTTATCGAGATCGAAACTAAGAGAAATTGTTGGGACAACAAACATCCATCTTATTCGTACTTTGGATACCCATCAAAGATTGTTGAAGTGGCTAATTCCTGGAAATTAAGGAGTGTTGAAAACAAAGAAATTGTTGGAGATTACTTTTTTATCTAGTATGAACACGCTTGATGGTAAGAAAAGATCTTTTGCTAGAGGATTGGGTAGAGATTTCTTGTAAAAACATTAGCCCCGCTCAGTTCATAATGATAATATTTCGACCATTTTTTAATTCCATGGATTATTCTCATTATGCACATAAATGAGGAGCCATATGAGGTGAAAATCTCATGTACACTTTTGGAACGGAGAATTCTTTGAATCGAATGACGATCATAACGGATGTCGGCTCAATTTGAAGGAAATTATATGGAGGCCTTACAGAATTATTATGAAGCTATATGACTAGAAATTGATCCTTATGATCGAAGTTATATACTATATAACATAGGCCTTATCCACACAAGTAATGGAGAGCATACAAAAGCTTTAGAATATTATTTCAAGCACAAGAACGAAACCCATTCTTACCACAAGCTTTTAATAATATGGCTGTGATCTGTCATTACGTGCGACTATCTCCATATAGAAATAAAAAAAAGGAAAGAAAGAGCAAATATGCTAGTAAATAAATACACTAGTAAATAAACACACTAGTAAATAAAATACTAGATTTTAAGAAAGAAGGCCATATGAAGATAATGAAGAACCATAAGATTGAATTACCTAGGATGCTTGTGCCCATAAGAAATCGCGTAGTCGCCCATTAATAGTAATAAAACTTTGCGTAAAATTTCCTCTTGTGATATGAGTTACCACCCCTTGATCACTTATAGTACCCCAAACATTTGACTACATTTTCCAACTGAAATGGAATATTACTACCGAAATTGAATTGTACATCCAAAATAGTCCTAAGAAGACATGATCCCAAGTGGATACTTGACATGTCCCCCCTCTTCCAAGCCCGTCACAAGGGAAATGAAAATCGAGATTTACTTTATCTGGTATCAAACGTGAGCTACGAGCAAATAGAACACCTTTCAAAAGTATCAATACCGTCACATGAATCGTAAATGCATGAATGTGATGGACCAAAAAATCTACGATTCCTAGTGGAATAGGTAATAAAGCAACTTTGCCCCTACTGCCACTAAATCACCGCCTCCTCAAGTCAAACTGGTGCTCGCTGTTGCACTAGGAGCCATTGCACCGGGTGCTAAAGTATGGGTGTTTTGTATCCATTGAGCAAAGACCGGTTGTAATTGTATAGCGGTATTTGAAAACATATCTTGTGGATGCCCAAAAGTGCTCATGGTATCATTATGAATATACAAACCAAAACTATGAAAGCCTAGAAATATACATACCCAGTTGAGATGTGATATGATTGCATCACGATACCTAAGGACACGATCTAATAGATCATTATATCAAGTAGTTGGATCATAGTCTCTTACCATAAAAATGGCTGCATGCGCAGCGGCACCCACTATCAGAAATCCACCAATCCACATGTGATGTGTAAATAATGACAGTTGTGTACCATAGTCCGTAGCTAGATATGGATAAGGGGGCATGGAATACATATGGTGAGCTACAAAAATGGTTAAAGAGCCTAACATAGCTAAGTTAAGAGATAATTGAGCATGCCATGATGTTGTTAGGATTTCATATAGTCCTTTATACCCTTGGCCTACAAATGGACCCTTATGAGCCTCTAAAATATCTTTTAGGCTATGCCCAATGCCCTAATTGGTCTTATACATGTGACCCGCTATTAGGAAAAGAATTGCAATAGCTAAATGATGGTGTGCAATATCAGTTAACCATAGACCCCCAGTCACTGGATCTAATCCTCCACGAAAAGTAAGAAATTCCACATATTTTGACCAATTCAAGGTAAAAAATAGGTTGCTCCCTCGCAAAATTAGGATAAAGTTGAGCGAAAAGATCACAATTCAAGATAAATTCATGGGGAAGTGGGATCTTTTTAGGGTCTACTCTAGCATTTAGAAATTGGTTTATCGGTAAAGATACATGTACTTGATGCCCCGCCCAAGAAAGGGACCCAAGCGCTAGTAGCCCTGCTAAATGGTGATTCAACATAGATTCTACATCTTGGAACCAAGCTAATTTTGGGGTCGTACATCAAATAACATCAAAAGTATTGGTTTCAAAAGATGGAATGTCTAATGTTTTTTTACTCGTGGAATTGATTGGATTATTACGAGTGGAACGAATGGGGAGTGCTTTAGAAGAAGCGATTTGTTATCGAGCCGTTTTATTGAGAATAACAAGAGCATCTATGAACACTCAAAGTTTTATATCTGAAGCATGTTTTCTAGAAACTGCTCGAGTTTTAGCAAAAGCTGCACTCCAAGGTTGTATCAATTGGTTGAAAGGCCTGAAAGAAAACGTTGTGCTTGGGATTGGAGAGTGGTTAATGATGCACGTAAGTATGATGGTATTAGGCTATGTAGCTCTTTTATATGGATCATTATTATCAGTAGCTCTTCTAGTCATTACATTTCGAAAGGCTATAAAGATTATTGGCAAAAACAATAATTTTTCATTTTCATTTGGGAAAATCCAATACATGAATGAAAGAAACAATGTATTACTAAACACTTATTTTCTTTCTTCTAAAAATTATTACAGATATCAATTGACTCAACAATTGGATCGTTGGAGTTATCGTATTATTAGTCTTGGGTTTATCTTTTTAACCATCGGAATTCTTTCAGGAGCCGTATGGGTTAATGAGGCGTGGGGATCATATTGGAATTGGGACCCAAAGGAAACTTGGGCGTTTATTACTTGGACCGTATTCACAATTTATTTCCATACCCGAACAAATACAAATTTGGAACGTGTAAATTCCGCACTTGTGGCTTCTATGGGATTTCTTATAATTTGGATATGCTATTTTGGGGTCAATCTATTAGGAATAGGTTTACATAGTTATGGTTCATTTACACTAAATTAACATCTTATTGAATTGAATAAAGAGGCTAGGCCTAACGAATACTAACACAAGATGGCGTATATATTATATATAAGTATAAGAAAACTTATTGTAAGCTATCAAGAACCTTTTGAATCGCTCCACTACTGATTCAAAAGGTTCTAACAAAAGCCAAAGATGTTTGATTAAAATTCAATTTAATGCTTTTACCCTTTTTAGTTAACTTAAACTTCAATCAACGGTGGCGTGTCACAATTCCCTTTTCTTTTTTACTCTGTGCCAGTAATTCCACTATTATTAGTTAACAATAATGGAAAATTTTAATTCCTTCATATTTGTTTCATATTCATAGAGATAGGGGACGTAATACACATGGATATAGTAAGTCTTGCTTGGGCTGCTTTAATGGTAGTCTTTACATTTTCCCTTTCACTCATAGTATGGGGAAGAAGTGGGCTCTAGGGGTACTCCTAATTGGGTTGAGGAATCAAACTGTATCAATTGTTTTCTAGATCATTTTGCAAAGTCTTTTTTAACTATTTTATTAGTCTTCATTCCGAAATTCTTGGATTCTAGTGGAGTAATGTATTCTATGAATAACACCTTTCCAATCAAAATCAAACAAGCATTTCAATAATCCCCATGTTCATATTTTGAAAGTAAAAGGAATCCGGATGATCAACAATTAAAAAAAAAAGAATTCTTTTTAAATTTTCTATTTTGATGAACCAGCTCTTACTTGATTTATAAACGAACAATGAGGGACAAGGAACCCCTTTTGTTTTTTTGTATTTGCTTGTTTTTATTCCCCTCCCTCTTTACTATTCAAAGAGAAAAAAAATAGTTTTTTTTATTTAATAAGATCTTGCCTTAGTATAGTCACATATTAGACACTTACCCCCTGTTTTATTTGAATTTCATTTATGAAATGCTTTATTGACTCATTTCATATCATGAATCAAAGAAGTTAAATTCAAAATCTACAGGGTATACCCTTTTTTCGAAACGAAAAACGAAGAAAAGTTACCATAGAACTCTTTTATCATTTGTCAGCTGCTCAACTAATTACTTCTTTGGAATGTTCAAAACAAAGATTACTTGGTTTTCTTTTTATTATTATTATTAATTTAATTAATATATGCCTATTCCATTCCATTTTCCTTCATTTTTGATTATTTAATAGGAATCTCGGTATCCACCAAAAAAAATCAAATCCATGAAATGAATGAATTATAAAATTGTAAGACTTGCCTTTCAATTATTTCAGATTAATTGAAATAAACACAAATAAAATAGATCAAGCGAATAAATAATATTGAGATACTATGTACAATACATATATTTAATTGATATCGACATGTATGAAGGTACATGTTGTGGATTCATCTATATTAAGCTTGTATCTTTCTACATTACAATAATAGATATAGATAGTATGGTAGAAAGATTCATATTTTTTTTCTAACATACTATCGAGTTTTATAGGATACTACTGATTCTAGTCCATTCATTTTATTTAAGACGTGAGATTTGAATCCTTTTTTTTTTCTTAACTCCTTGATAAAAAGTCAAGTTTCATTGTGAAAAATGCGATAGGAACTAGAATGAACAGCGCTGTAGCAATAAATGCGAGAATATTTACTTTCATAATTTCATTGTTTTTTTTACTTTGCAATAACTCGGGATTTAATCCCATAGAGATGATAAATTTGTCGCTTGTAAATTCAATGCAATGACTTGCATTTCAATGACATCGAATCGTATCAATATCATGAATAACAATATCTAGGCTATCAAATCGATTCACCGTCAAGAATTGAATAGTATAACATAGGAAGACCTTTTATCCACACCGAATACAAAAAGTGATGCTTGGTCCAATCAAAAGAATTCCTTTCCTTTATTTATATATATTCTTTTCGATAATCTACCACCTTCCTTGTACAATCATCTGATGATGTATCATCTGACTGCTTTTCCACTTTCACCATTTACAAACAAACCCCAACAAAAAAGAGAAAGGAATAAATAAATAAAAAAATAAGATAAATATATTGTTAGGAATGAAATTCTGTCATTTGTATCCCCTTTGACAGAAAACAGAGGGATCAATTGATGTATGTTAAAAATATTATCCATCAAGACTGGCGGGGCTCGAACCCGCAGCTTCTACCTTGACATGGCGGTGCTCTGACCAATTGAACTACAATCCCAAGGAAATAAAGAAAAGTGTACAACATAGATAGTCTTATGATTTCATTCAAGCCATTTTCTATTTAGATTTTAGATTCGAATCGTCGGGTTGTAACAAACAAAGGTGCAAGTGATATATTGATATCCATACAGGTATACACTTTGAGTGAGAGAGACGCGGATTACTAGTTACTGGGAATCCTTTCGTTATTGCCAAATAAATCGATCAATCATCAATTTAAAAATGAAAAAAAAGTCTTCTTTTTTGTTTACTGTACTCTTTTTCTTTTCATTAAACTTTCTATTTAATGATCCTGATATGAATCTAGAGCATTATCAAGGTCATAATTTATGGGAACAAAAAAATAAATAGAACAAATAAAAAACAAATAGCGGTAGGGATGGTCAGAAAATTGGACTTTTTTTATTCTTCCCTAATTTTTTTTGTTTGGTTTTCTGGAAAACAAAATACAAAAAAATGGGCATTTTAGGTTATGACAGATTAGCGAATTATTGGGCCGAGCTGGATTTGAACCAGCGTAGACATATTGACAACGAATTTACAGTTTGTCCCCATTAACCGCTCGAGCATCGACCTAGGAAGAATCAATTCTAGGTTTATTGATAATCTATGATCAACTTCCTTTCGTAGTACCCTACCCCTAGGGGAAGTCGAATCCCCGCTGCGTCCTTGAAAGAGAGGTGTCCTGAACCGCTAGACGATAGGGGCATACTTGCCTGACCGCGACAATACTATGCTCAAAGTATGGGCAGTCTTTTGAAATTGTCAATATAATGGAATGACTAGAGCTGAAAGCTTTTTCCATCTTTTATGATTTTCCATTTTTGACTCACGATTTATACTCAGTAAATCATTCATTTTAATCGCCACTCTATTCGATATAGAAATAAATTAGACAAAATCAATCTATTATGTAAATATTATATTTATTAGAAATAAATAGATATTATAAAAAGAAACTAGATTATATTAATAATACAAAGTATAAGATTAGTGATTGGTTTAACATAAACATAAACATAAAAAAGGCCTTCATTTTTTCCACTTTCATTCATTGATTACTCATTATTACGACAAGACAGACATGTTTCTATCTCACATTAAGCCGGTAAATCAACAAAAAGTAAATCAGGAATTTTTGGAAGAGGCAGCAAGAAGTTATTGAAAATTATGTATGTGTGTTTTTTTCTAAAAATTGGGTTCTGTGGACAAAGCAAATCCCTTCATCACATGTTTCGATAAAATAGATTGGATCTATGTCGAATTGCTAAGGTACATGTATTAATCAAATAAATGAATTTCGCTTTGTTCTGATAAGCCAATTATGATTGGCCTTGAAACAATTCATTGCATCGATATTTATCAAACCCAATATCAATAAAACCATTTTACCCTCTGCACGTTAAGTAAATTAGAATTCTCATTCTTGAGAGCTACTAGCCACTATGAGTCTACTGCATATACTTATATATATAAATAGATCTTATCCGTCTACTGATTCATTCAGTATTGAATCGAACGACCCTTTTAACTCAATGGTAGAGTAATGCCATGGTAAGACGTAAGTCATCGGTTCAAATCCGATAAGGGGCTTTTGATCTTTTTTTCCATAAAACTCCTGTGAAATGGTAGTATTCATATTTAAACGAAGAATACAGATGTTGTTTTTATTGGTAATAAAAACCCAACTGTATATGTATAATAATTGAATTAGAAATTGTATAATTTAACTCTAATAAGTTATTATTCTAATGAGTTAGAGTAGAGTAATTCTAAAAGAAAGTTGAAATTATAATGAATAATGATAAGCCGTCTCTTGAAGCGACAAATATATATTTATATTTTGAATTTGAATTTGATTATTCCATTCAAATCCATTCTAAAGAATTGTAAAGATTAGAAATCAACAAAAGAAAAAGTAAGTGGATCTAACCCATTGAATCTAAGAAACATAGGAACTTCGAATATTTTTCTGATATACATAAAGTAAATAGAAAAAGATTTGAGGTAGATTTCTCGAACTGTGAAATGAAAAAATAGCCTCCAGAGTTTTTTTGTTTTATATTCATCTGAAGGAATATGAGAAAGAAAACAATAAATAAAAGCAATAAAATGAAGGAAATATATATATATATCAGACTATAGTAATTTAATACACAGAAATTATAAAAATACATAAAATATTGATTTTTATCAATTTCACGAACAAGATCCAAGAATAAGATTAGTTGATGGAGGGGGAGGGGTAGATCTGGGGATCAACCATTAGCGAAAGAGGGGATCGCTTTTTCCTTGAATTGAAGAGTTCGTTCAAAAAATTCATCTATCTAATTGATAAGCCATAAGACAATTCATGGTTCAGATGACTAGTTAAAATAGAAAAGAATAAACGAATTGAGTTCATGGATTTACCTAAGTCAGGTTATGGACCAATACAAGAAAATAATTTTCTATATTCGAAACCAATTAATTATAAGGGGCAATGCACGAGAAATCAAATCATACATAAAAAATTGAATCCCCCAACGCCCCATAACATAAGGTGCTCGAAAATGGTTAAAGTAGTTGAATAAGAGGATTGCTATGACTATAGCCCGTGGTAAATTTACCAAAGATGAAAATGATTTTTTTGATATTATGGATGACTGGTTATGTAGGGACCATTTCTTTTTTGTAGGTTGGTCCTGCCTATTGCTCTTTCCTTGTGCCTATTTTGCTCATGGATTGGCCTGCTCCTATTTGGAAGGATGCAATTTCTTAACCGCCGCTATTTCTACCCCTGTCCAAAATTGTCGCTGCAGGAACCTGTTTAGAATTATCGCTGCGTGAATATGTCTAGAGTTGTCGCTGCATAAGAGGGTCCAAAATTGTGTCCAGAATTGTCGCAGTATTTGACAGCTGTCTGGTTAACACACCAAAAATGTGTGAGTTGTACAGCTAGTGTAAGCAACTCGAAAGCTTAACCTGATTCGAGCCAGGCTGAGGTTGTTATGAGTAGAATCGAGGAACTGAATCCTCTTGCTATCATGCCATATGTGGCACCACTAACCGAAATTCACCCATCTGAAGTGACAACAGATGAGGGCACCACCCAACCTATAGAGGAGGAGCAATCTGCCAAGGCGGTTAGTACGCCAGATAAAAAGAGGAAAAGGCGCAAGGATAAAAAGAAGAAGAAGCACCAAGACGAGGGTGAGCATCCAAAGAAGAAAATAAAGACAACCCATGCATCGACTACTGGCGAAGAAGTTGGTACCTTTCTTTTAGATATTTTCATGCATTTTTTTACTGTCCCTGCATTTTATTTTGTCACTGCATTCCTTTTGTTAACTTAGTTACATTGTCGTTGCATTTCCATTATTTCTATATAATATTGTCAGTGCATTAGGGACAATGCAGACATTAAGTTTGGGGGGAGATAATATGAAATGGAAATGCAATTACACCATCATATTTGAATTCTACTTGTTTCTTTGGTTAATGAGAATTGACAAAATTTCAACAAAAATGTGCCACAATTTTTATTTCTATGCGTAGTTCTTGAATTGTTTGGATGCTGATGTGTAAATTGGATGATTATGAATGAATGATGAGTTTGCTACTTTTCAATTAATGATTGGAATTGCTTCAGTAATGAATGGATAGTGTTGATGTTTGAATCTTAAACTAACTGACCATTTGCAGCGACATTGTATTAGTAAAAGACACTCCAATGTGAGTGCATTGTGACTTTCTAAGGGAGAACACTCCGCTGCAGGTTTAGAAAAATCATCTAGCTAAAGGCTGTCACTGCAAGAGTGTGTGTCGGCATAATTATATACCTCTTGGGGGTTTGTTGCACCTCATCATTACTGCCTAGGAATAAAGGTAGAATAAGTCAATGACATCTCTCAGTCACTTGAAAAAAGAAAAAAAAAAGAGAAAAGAAAAAGAAGAAAAAAAAAATATTTGCTACAACTGTTGAAATGGTTCAAGGAAGATTAAGATTTAATGCATAATACTAGCATTAATGAAGTTTCAGTTTTAATTGTTCATACCTATAAATTGTCGACGCATTATTCTATCATATGATTATAATATGTGCATTAGGATTCCAGAAAATTCAAGTTGTGAGAATATTGATTGTGGTGACATTTTTCTTGTGACTTTGCTAATTTTTGTTTACTTGAGGACAAGTAAAAACTCAAGTTTGGGGGTGTGATAGCATTACAAATGACATATATTTTCTCTCTAAATTGGTGTGTTAATTGTCTCTTTTATATCTCATTTAGCATACATCATAAGCATTTCATACTTAGTTTTTATAATTTCCAACTCATTGCTAGTTAGTTTAAATTCTTGTTATTTTTATATCTTTTTGTACTAATGTCTATGCAAGTAACCGATGTATTGCGCTTTAGAATTGTCAACGTAGGAACTCAGTCTAGAAGATTAATGTTGGAAGAAGAATGCAACCACAAGATCAGCTTGGAATTGCGACAAGCGATGTTGCCGCACAGAACCTGAACCTCGAATGAGTAAACTCAAGCTAAATTTACATATGGAAGCACCAGCACAGGAACATCACAGGTGCTGCCACAAATACGATCTTAGATTGCGCCCAACAATGTAACGATAACCTGCAGATCTTTAAATAAAACATTAAATCTGCGTGACTGAACAACTGTACTCTAACTAACTTTGACAGCTGCAAAATCTAGATTTGGAACTGAGAATGGGAGGCTGAAACCTACAACTTTTAATGGTTATAAATAGAAGAATGAAGAATGAAGAAATCATCAAGAGGTAAAGGATTAAATTATGCAATTTTTGTGTGATTTGGAGATTTTAGCTCGAATGGTGAACTGATGGAGCAAGGGAGCAACCACTTCTGGCGAGAGGTGCTTGATGCAAAGCAAGAGGAACGATTAAGGAATAGTCCTAGTAGTCTAGAGATAGTAAGCTTCGATTGTATTCTTTAATCCTTCTTTTACGTTGATGGATTCTAATGACAAATGAATGAATAAGAGAATATCTTTCATTGTTAGATCAATTTGACTCTTATTTAATGCTATTTATTTGTTTATTCTTGGATTTAATCGCATCAAACATGAGAGTGGCCAGTCTGCTGACATCGAGAGATGTGGTGATAGATTAGGTTAACAAGTAAGACAACGAGAGTTGCTTTGGACTAGAAGAGATTCTAGTTACTTGTTATTGATTGCACAACGTTGCTCGTACCGAGAGGTGGAGTGATTGTGGGTACTTAAGTCTCGAGTAAATGGAAGGTTGTTATTGGTAAGAGTTCATTGGTACGTTATTGCTGTGACATTTCAACTATACAATACATTGTCGGTGCATTTAGCATTGTGACTTAGCGAAATCAGTTATCCACTCCAATCCTTTTCACTTGATCATATTTATAGCTCGTGCATTTAAATATCTAGCACTCAACACTCAACACATTTGATTTACTTTCAGTACATTGACATTTAACATCTGACATTTAACTCTGATTGTGTTGACAATATTGGCTATTTTAGTGTGCAAATCTGATGTAATTACGCTGACATCATTACTCATATTTTACTTAATTTTAGTATTAGTTCCTCTGACATTTAAACATTAAGAACCCATTTCCTCGTGGGATCGATATCCAATAGAATTTTCTACCAACTATACTTGCATTGACGTGTGTTTGCTTGCACAATCGTTGTGACGTTTCAAACGCGATCAAAGAACATAAGCAAAATCGAACTATTAAAGATTTTGTTGTTCCAGTTTTGGATGATTTTCAGCCAAGAGTTGTTCGACCAGCTATTCAAGCTGGAAATTTTGAATTAAAGCCAGTCATGTTCCAGATGCTAAACCCTGATGGGCAGTATGCTGGATTGCCATATGAAGATGCAAGAGAGTACCTTAAATCCTTTCTACTGATTTGTGCTTCTTTTAGTCAACATGGCGTTCCTGATAATGCCTTGAAATTGTAGGTATTCCCTTACTAATTGCAAGGACGAGCTCATACCTTGTTCCTTGGATTACCTACTGGATCAATCACTTATTGGAATTCGCTCACAACTCAATTTGTTTTGCGTTTTAATCCATCAACTATGAATGCTTGATAGCATTAGAAAAGACCATTGATTTCTCCTTACTTACGGTATAATTTGTTCCCATTTTATCATTTTTTAGCATGCATTTTTAGCATTTTTAACTTAGTGACTAGATTTTCTAACTTAATGATACTCGGTTTAATTTTCTTTAATTTTATCCTGTTTTTGCTACTAATGTCGCCACAATTAGTTGTTCAGTATTGCATCCAAAGATGTCAGTACAAGAATCTATACTGAAAGATCAACGCATGAAGGTATCCAGGGTTGTCGCCGCAAAATAGAATCCCAATTGCATCTAAAGATGTCAGTGCAAGAATCTATACTGAAAGATCAACGCATGAAGGTATCCAGGGTTGCTGCCGCAAAATAGAATCCTAATTTACGCCCAGAAATATCGCTACAATCGATAACTGTCTGATGAAAACACCAAATCTGCATGAGTGTATAGCTGGTATAACCAACTTGTATAGCTAGAAGAAGTTGGATCTAAAAGGCAGGACACCTATACTGGGCAGTGGTTGATAAATATTGATGAGAGAGGATCTTCAAGGGAGCTTCATCTTCCAGATTTTGGCAGATTAAGCTTTTTTTCTCCATTTTTAAGCTTGCTTCCATGGAAACTTAACTTCCTTTAGGGTAACCTGGCTATGATGAGAAGGCAATTCTACTCCTGACGAGGAGTATTCCTAAATGCGACGCAAGAGGACTGAAAGGGAATGGTTCTAGTAGACTAGGAATAGGATTCTTCAACTTATTTTGTTATTCTCTCTTTAAACATTGATGAATGTTGATTATTTGAATTTGTAAGGAAGTACAATTTTGTTCCAGATCAAATATGATATCTATTCAATCTTTTCTTCATTGTTTATCTTTGGATTTAATTGTTTAACCACGGAAGTGTAATTGCAGTCACTGTCACTAGAAAGTGTGGCGACAAATTAAGTTAGCAAGTCAACGGAAGTTGCTTGAGGATCGAAGGAATTCTGCCCACTTGTTCTTGAATATTTTGCATTACCAGCATTAGAAGGTGTGGTTAGTGTGAGTGTTTGAGTCTTTGATAAACAGGGAAGTCGAGGTTAGTAAGATTTCACTGAGCTTAATTGCGGCGACAATTTATCTATCATTTACCTTGTGGTCACATTTTGTTGTTGCTCTCTATTCAAGCTAGGGAACCCCATCTCATTATCACTGTTTTTACTTCTTAAATTTTCTTAAAATTTCTTCAACAAATTATTCTCAAACCTTTACTGCATTTTCTTATTAATTTGCTCCAATATTATTCATTACAATCTCTTTTGTTTTAACTTCCTTTGCGTTGAAAATTATAAACATAAGTAGTCATCGCGGTGGGATCAATATCTGATAGTTTTAAACCTATCTACTATACTTACATTGACAGTGTACACTTGCACAAATTGCTGTGATGTTCATAGCGTGATCAAGTTTTGGTGTCGTTACCGGGGATGGCGTTTGTTTAATGTTTATTCTTATATTTGCTATTATTTTTCATTTTTAAAATTTTACCTGTTACTAACTTGTTTTTCTTTTTGTTGACTTTTTTCAATTTATTTTTAGGTGCTTTATGACTAGGAGAAATCCTAATATTGTTGTTGGCTTAGACCTGAATATCGAAAGAACTATTAGAATGAGAAGACAAAAACAAAGGAATATGACTTTTCCTGGAAATGATGTAGTCTTACCTCCATTGCCACCACAAAATATTGTTCCTCCGATACAGACACAAAATATAAATAATCCACCACTACCATAAGAAGAACAAATGCAAAATAGATCGATTCGAGACTTTATTGTTTTTGTGTTGGATGATTTGCAACTAGGGGTTGTTAGACTAGCTATTCAAGCTGGCAATTTCGAGTTAAAGTCGATTATGTTTCAAATGTTAAATTTGAATAGGCAGTATGTTGTTTTGCCTCATGAGGGTACGATAAATCTTTTCTACTAATATGTGCTTCTTTTAGTTAACATGGTACTCCTGATGATGCCTTGAAGATGCAACTGTTTCCTTACTCATTTCAAGGACTGACTCATACCTGGTTCCTTAGATTGCCTGCTGGATTGATTACATCATGGAATACACTTACGACTCAATTTGTTTTGTGGTTTAATCCATTGACAATGAATGCTCGACTGAGGAATGATATCACTGCGTATCATCAATTGGATGATGAGAATTTGCACACCACATGGGAGCGTTACAAACCCTGCTTCGATGTTGTCCCATGCATGGAATTCAATAGGAAACACAAATCGAGATCTTTTACAATGGGTTGAATGGGCAGACAAGTAATCTTGTCGATGCATCTGTGAATGGTCCTTTGTTGGACTACACCTATGGTGAAGTTGTGAGAATTTTAGAGAGGATCACTTAGAATGGCTACCAATACCCGATCTCTTCAGCTACTCAAGTTAAAACAAACCCTGGAGTTATCGAGCTAGACGTTATATCAGCTCTGAATGCACAAGTATCTTCGTTAGAAAATATGATAAAGAACATGAAGGGGACAAGTGAAGTTGCTCCCATCCAAGTTGCCTAACAAATGAATGTCCCGACATTTTGTTGCAAAATTTATGGTGACAATCATAGCTATGAAGATTGTCCACAATATGCAGAGAATGCGTTTTATGTTAATAATATCAGAGGAAATTCTTATGGTAATTCCTACAATAGCTCAGCTCGAAACCAACAGCTTTGAGGAAATCAAAATGCAACCACATTTAGATATGGCAATTCCTCGAGCCAAGAAAATTTTTGACTATGAAATTATAATCAGTAGTAGCAAAATATCAACCAAAGTCCTCAGATGCATGTACATCAAGATCAGTTGCAGCCACAACAATCTTCAATGCCAAATCTGCATATGCAAGGACAATAATAACAACAGCAATATTCCCAACCACAAGCTGATCCATTAGCAGCCCTTGAAGCCTTGATGCGTGAACATGTCATGAGGATAGAAGCTATTGTGAAAGGAAATTCCTCTTCCATACGAGCATTGGAAGCACAAATAGGACAACTAGCTTCAAATATGAGCACAAGACCACCAGGTGCTTTACCTAGTGACACTAAGAACCCAAATCAAAAGGGGAAGGAGCATTGCAAAGCTATTACACTTAGGAGTGGAAGCAAATTGTCGAGCCAATTAGTAGCTCTAATATAGCACCTGTCGATGCAAGTGAAGCAGATCACGAAGAAAAAATTGTATCTGAAGAAGAAACAGACGAACCAAATACAAAGGAGCCACCAGTTGTTACTCTCATGCTTACCATTAGACCAACAAAATTATCGACACAACTATCTATGTCGATACAATCGATTTTGTCACGACTACCTGATGTATCAATACCTTTACAATTTCTACAAAGATTTAAGGAGAAGGAGAATGATAGAGAACATCAAAAGTTTCTAGCCACATTGAAACAATTGCATGTTAACATACCGCTTATGGATGCTCCCATACAGATTCCTAGCTGTGGAAATTCATGAAGGAGCTCTTATCCAAGAAGAAGTTGACCGATATTGAGACAATTATGCTCACAAAGGGATGCAGCGAGTCCTGACAAATAAATTGCCACCAAAGATGAAAGATCCTAGCAGTTTTACAATTTCATGTTCTATTGGAAATCATTACTTGGGAAAAGCTCTCTATGATTTAGGAGCAAGTATCAACCTCATGCCATTATCAACATTTCAAAAATTGGGGATTGGTCATATGAAGCTCACTTTAGTGACATTGCAGCTGGTGGATAGATCATTAGTGCAACTTGAAGGGCAAATTAAAGACGTTCTAGTTCAAGTAGATAAGTTTGTGTTCCTAGTGAATTTTATTATCCTTGATTGTGAAGCTAATAAAGAGGTGCCCATAATCTTGGGACATCCATTTCTTGCCACTGGTTATACTCTTATCGACGTGTTCAAAGGCAAATTGATAATGCGACATAACGACGAACATGTCACCTTTAGTGTTTTCGAAGCAATCCCTTGCAAAAATAAAGAGGAATGTCACCACATCGATGTGTTGGACAAATTAATAGAGGAGGAATTTAATGAGTGTAGCATAGTAGTCCCAAAAGAATTTGTGGTGACAATTGAAGAAGACTTTCTAAGTGACTGTGACTACAAGGTTGAGGCAAATAATGTCTAGTTTAAGCGCGGATAGTAGATGGAATTTTTGGATTTGACTAATAGAACGGCTCCTATATTTAAGTCATCTATTGAAGAAGCTCTCACCTTGGAGTTGAAATCATTGCCTACCCATTTGAAGTATGTTTTCCTTGGTGAGAATGACACCCTGCTAGTAATAGTCTCTGTAACTCTCGATGCAAGTCAGAAAGAAAAATTAATCCAAATACTGAAGCAACACATGCATGCTATTGCCTGGAGTATTGCGGATATTAGAGGCATTAATCCCTCTTTCTGCATGCACAAGATCCTGTTGGAAGACGAGAGAAAGTAGTCCATTGAACATCAAAGAAGAGTAAATGAAGAAATGAAAGAGGTTGTTGAAAAGGAGATCATTAAGTGGTTGGATACGGGCATCATCTACCCAATTTTTGATAGTACGTGAGTGAGCCCAGTCTAATATGTCCTAAAGAAGAGTGGTATCACGGTGGTAAGTAACGATAAAGATGAATTAATCCCTACTCTCATTCCTACAGGCTAGCAAGTATGCATGGACTATCACCAATTGAATGCAGCCACAAAGAAGGATCGTTTTCCACTTTCCTTCATTGATCAAATGCTGGACAAGCTTGTTGGTAAAGCTTGTTATTGTTTTCTCAATGACTATTTATGCTACAATCTGAAAGAAATTACACAGAGGACCAAGCAAAGATGACTTTCACTTGTCCTTTTGGTACTTTTGCCTTCTAGCGAATGTCATTTGGTCTATGCAATGCACCAACCACATTTGAAAGATGCATGATGGCAATTTTCTCAGCTATGATTGAAGACTCATTAGAAGTATTTATGTATGATTTTTCTATTTATGGTAATACTTTTGATAAATGCATTGACAATTTACTCAGAGTTCTAAAGAGTTGTGAGGACACAAATCTAGGGTTGAATTGGGAGAAATTCCACTTCATGGCAATAGAAGGCATTGTCCTTGGTCATTATATCTCCTGTCAGTGCATCGAAGTGGACAAAGCAAAAGTTGAAATCATTAAGAAGTTATCCCCGCCCACCAATGTAAAAGGTATTAGGAGTTTTCTCGGCCATGCAGGCTTCTATCGATTATTCATCCGAGATTTCTCTAAGATTACAAAACCTCTCTGCTCCTTGTTAGAGCAAAATAAAAGAAATTCTATTTGATGCTACATGTTTGGACGCATTTATGCAAATTAAGCAGCAACTAATGAAGGTACCTATTATCGTTGCAACGGACTGGTCACAACCATTTATGGTTATGTGTGATGCGAGTGATTATACAGTGGGTGTCGTGCTAGATCAAAGCAAAGAAAAGGTATTTCATGCAATATATTATGCTAGCAAAACTCTTACTGAAGCGTAAATTAATTATACAACCATAGAAAACAGCTATTGGTAGTAGTTTTTGCTTTCGACAAATTTCGTGCATATCTTGTCGGCGTAAAAGTTACAGTTTATACTAATCATTCTGCATTGAGGTGCCTCTTTGCTAAAAAAGATGCCAAACCAAGATTGATTTGCTGGATCCTATTATTACAAGAATTTTACATTGAGATTAAGGATCGCAAAGGATCAAAGAACCAAGTAGCAGATCATTTATCTCGTCTAAAGGTAGGAAATAAAGATGGAAATACATCACAAATTGTCGACGCATTTTCGGATGAGAAACTTTTTGCTGTCGACACATCCCTATGGTATGGAGATGTCATAAACTACTTGGTGTGTGAAAGATTACCACTGAGTGAAACAGGCTACAAAAAGGAAAGATTTCTTCGCGACATCGCAAAATACTACTGGAAGGAGCCATATCTATTCAAGGTATGCAACGACAATATTATTCAATGCTACGTTCCAGAAGAAGAAATGCTTCCTTTCCTCAAGCATTGCCATGATGATCCCTTTGGAGGTCATTTTGGTGGTGTAAGGACTAATGCAAAGGTCCTTCAATCAGGATTCTATTGGCCTTCATTGTTTAGAGATGCCCACAATTTTGTGCAACAATGTGATAAATGTTAGCGTACTGGATCGATATCTCGACGCAACGAGATGCTACAACAGCCTATTATGGAGGTTGAGTTCTTTAATGTCTGGAGTATGGATTTCATGAGGCCATTTTCAAGTTCTTTTGGAAATGCTTACATCGTAGTCGTTGTAGATTATGTGTCCAAGTAAGTGGAAGCAATTGCTTTTCCAAAAGACGATGCTAGGATAATGCTGAAATTTTTCCACACATACATACTCACTCATTTCGGCACACCTAAAGCATTAATTAGTGATCAAGGCACTCATGTCCATTACAATCAAGTTACGACCGTATTGAAGCTTTATGGTGTTAAGCATCGAATGGCGACTACATATCATCCACAAATAAACCACCAAATTGAAGTTTCCAATCGCCAAATTAAGAATATCCTTGAAAAAGTGGTGAACCCATCGAGGAGGGATTGATCTTCAAGGCTTAATGATGCATTGTAGCTGCTTCGCACAACATATAAAATGCCATTGGGAATGTCATCGTATCAACTTGTGTTTGGTAAATCATGTCACTTGCCTGTGGAAATTGAACCTAAAGCCATGTGGGCAATCAAGCAAGTGAAGATGGATTATGATGCTGTTGGAAAAAAGAGGTTGTTGGACATTACTCAGTTGGAGGAGATTCGACACAATTCATATAAGAATGCTTCAATATACAAGGAAAAAACCAAGAGATGACATGTCAATATTATCCTGCAGCGATAATTTACAGCAAGTCAGTTGGTGCTTTTATTTAATTCGCGACTAAAACTACATCCAGGTAAATTGCGCTCAAGATGGTCTGGTCCTTTCGAGGTTGTCGAAGAATTTCCTCATGGTGCGGTCACAATTAAAGAGCTCAATGATGGGCACCAATTCAAGGTGAATGGGCAACGGTTGAAGCACTTAGTCCGAATGATCACAATCATAAAGAGACCATTAACCTAGTCACATTTTTCTAACTTTTCTTTACATTGTGTTATTTACTTTCAATTATTTTATTTATGTTCCAATTCTGTTTATTAGTCTTTTGCAGGAATAAAGTTCTTACTTTTGTCGACGCATGAAAATCTCCTTGTTGATGCAATTTTCTACTAACTCATCATATAGTGAAACATTTTAGGAAAGAAATGACAACGCTTTATTCTCTTTCTCCCCAATCGTCAAATTATTATGAAAAAGGACAATCCAAGTCATTGCATTTATTGGATGCAGACTTAATTTACTATCTCTGCAGTGACAAAGAACACGCCTCTTCACTTTCATGTTTCATTCCCTATAAAGAGCCCTACTATGCCAACGGTGTTCCTTACAAACAAAACCTTCATTGTTACTACAAAATTTTCTCCTCAAGCTCTCATTTTCATGTTATATTTTTATTCCAAAGCCATGGCTAGAACACAAGGTGCCAAAAAATCTCATGTAGAATCCTCCACTGCAATGGTGCACGATACAGAGCAACAATCATCGAAAGAGCTAGTGCTATTTTTTACTAAAGCTGCAAAAGACCACTTCTATGACAACATGTTGAAGAGTAATTGCCACCCGAAATAAGGCTTCCAACTATCGCCACATCTAAACCTAGAGAAGCAAGTTCACAAGACCGTTGCATGAATGGGGTGGGAAACCATCTGTACTCATCCTGAGGGGTATTCAATATCCCTCATGAGGAAATTTTATGCCAATTTAACCGACAAGGACCAAGAATTTATCTTTGTTCGAGAAGGGTTAGTGCCCTGGGGTGCTTCCCATATCAACGCTCTATACAATATCGATGTCGAAGAAGACGAGCACATCGCCTTCCTTGAGCAACTCACTGAAGAAGGCATCGACATCCTGGTGCAGGACCTGTGTATTGATGGAGCAATTTGGACGGGTATTAATCCAAACAACTATACCTTGCACCGTCGCTTCCTCACTGTACAGAGTAAGGTTTGGTTCCATTTCATAAATTTTAGTCTAATGCCTTCTACCCATAGTACCACAGTTACCTTGGAACGAATGTGTTTAATCCATTCGATAATTAAAGGGAGGCGTATTGATGTTAGTACAATTTTACACCAAGAGGTTACTGACTGTGCAGCATGGCAAACAAGCATCCTGACAATTCCTTCACTCATCATGCAACTGTGTCGACAACGAGGCGTGGTGCCTCATGAAGGAGAAGAGTTGTTAGACAACAAAGGGCTAATTAATGATGTATCTATTGAGCACATGACCAAGGGGAAGGATACTCCTATTGTGAAGGAAGATGCAACCAAGAAAGGGAAAGGCAAAGCAAAGAAGGAGGAAAAGCAAACTCATGTCATCACAGACTCTTAGTTATGGCGTAAGGTTACAGAGGTGGAACAGAATGCTGATAAAATCAACTAAAGATATAGAGCGATCGCAGAACTTGTTCTATGTCTACACAAGGGCATGGAATAATTCTATTGTGATGACATTGCACAATCTCAACAAAACGCCTCTACCAGAGTTTCCAGTGTTCCCTCCAATTATTAGGGAAGCTACGCCTTCAACTAAGAGGGTTGCCTCAGAGGGAAGGGACCATTCAGTCGCATCTCCTCAAATGGTCCACATCTCTGATGATGACTGCGAGGTGAACTCGAAGGATGTTGAAGATTAATTCCGAAATTTTGCCAACCTGTTCGAGGATGATTTTTTTACTAGCCTAAGGGCTAATATGGCTAAGAAGAAGGCTAATCTTAAGGGAGGAAAAATGCCTTTGGAGGTTGCAGAGATTGATGAGGAGAAAGAATAAGAAAAAGAAGAAGAACGAGAGGAGGAAGGAAAAGAAGGAAGAAAGGAAAACCTACCATCGCGATAGATTCGTCTGAGGAATTTATCACTGCACCCGAAGTTATGAGTACAAATGTTGAAGACTTGGCATCACCTGATGCAAGTCAGGCAGAGGCCATGACGATCAATAATGAGGATTCCAATCCTCTGGCCATAGTGCTTTATGTGGCACCACTTGTTGAGATACACCCTTTTGACATCACGATCAATGAAACCGGGGCACAGCCTGATTTGGAGAAGCAATTCGAGGATCTGACTAAGCCAAAAGAAAGGAAATGAAAGTGTGCCAAGGATAGAAAGAAATGCAAGGAGGAACACAGGAAGATGAAGAAGAAAACCCATGCAGCCACATCCTCAGCTGCAACACACTGAGTTAGTTTTTATTATTCATCACTTAGTTTAGATTTTATGCATATCATGTAGTTGTAATATCATTGTCCTCACATTTCTTTTGTCCTTACATTTTTATTGCCACTGCATTTGAATTTGTCGTTGCATTTCCATAAATATTTGTACATTAATGTCAATGCATTGAGGACAGTGCAGACTTTAAGTTTGGGGGGATGTATATGGATCGGAAAGGCAAATTGCACCCACAATTGAAAAAATTTTGTCCTTTTGAATTAAATGAAAGCATGGAATATTATGGAAAATGTGATTGCAAATTTTTTTCATTTGATGCTTAATTATTGAATCATGTGAGATGCTAATGAATGAGTTGGATAAATGTGATTGAATGTTGTGCGTTCTATTTTTTTATGAATGGTTAAGATTACATTAGTAATGAATGAACAGTATCATTATATGAATCTTGAATAAATTTTCCATTTACAGCTACTTGTATATAAGTATAGTTATAAATAAAAGACACTCAAATGTGAGTGTATTGTGAACTATCAAGGGAGAACACTCCAATGCAAGTGTTAGAAAAAGAAACCTAGCCAAAGGCTGTCATTAGAAGAGTGTGTGTCGGTGCAATTACATACTCCCTAAGGGTTTGTTGCACCCCATTGTTACTTCCCAAGAATAAGGGTATAGTAATGCAATGACATCCCTCAGTCACATAAAAAATGTATATAATAAATGTTGTATTAGTAGAAAGAATTTAAGATTTAAAACATGATACTAGCATTGATGAAGTTGTAATTCTGATTATTCATGCCTATAAATTGTCGATGCAATATTCTGTCGAGTGTAATTCATACATTACGATTTCAGAAGATTCAAGTTGCTAGAATGACTATTGCTTTGACAATTCATTTTGCTCTGACTTTGCTAGCTTTTGTTTACTTGAGGACAAGTAAAAATTCAAGTTTGGGGGTGTGATAGCATTAGAAAATACCATTGATTTCTCCTTACTTAGGGTATAATTTGTTCCCATTTTATCATTTTTTAGCATGCATTTTTAGCATTTTTAACTTAGTGACTGTATTTTCTAGCTTAGTCATGCTCGATTCAATTTTCTTTAATTTATCCTGTTTTTGCTACTAATGTCAATTATTTTTTCAGTATTGTACCTAAAGATGTCAATGCAGGAATCTATCCTGAAAGATCAACGCATGAAGGTATTCAGGGTTGTCGCCACAAAATAGAATCCAAATTTGCACCAAGAAATGTTGCTACAACCCATAACTGTCTGATGAACACACCATATCTGTATGAGTGTACAGCTGATATAACCAACTTGTACAGCTAGAGGAAGTTGGATCTGAAAGGGAGAACACCTATATTGGGTAGTGGTTGATAAATACTGATGAGAGAGGATCTTCGAGGGGATTCATCTTCCAGATTTTTGATGCATTAAAACTTTTTCTTCAACATTTTTCTTAAGCTTGCTTCCATGGCAACTTAACTTCCTTGAGGGCAACCTGACTGTGGCAAGAAGGCAAATCTGCTCCTGACGAGGAGCATTCCTAAATGCTATGCAAGAGGAGTGTAAGGGAATGGTTTCGGTAGACTAGGAATAGGATGCTTCAATTTATTCTGTTATTCTCTCTTTAAACGATGATGAATTTTGATTATTTGAATTTGTATGGAAGTACAATTTAATTTTAGATCAAGTATGATATCTACTCAATCTTTCCTTCATTGTTTATCTTTGGATTTATTTGCTTGACCATGAAAGTGTAATTGCAGTCACTTTCATTCGAAAGTGCAGTGACAAATTAAGTTAACAAGCAAGTCAACGGAAGTTGCTTGACGAACGAAGGAATTCTATCCACTTGTTCTTGAATATTTTGCGTTGCCAACACTGGAAGGTGTGGTTAGTGTGAGTATTTGAGTCTTTGATAAATAGGGAATTCGAGGTTGGTAAGATTTCATTGAGCTTAATTGTGGTGACAATTTATCTATCATTTACCTTGTGATCACATTTAGCTGTTGCCAACTTTTCAAGTCAGGGAACCCTATCTCATTATCACTGTTTTTACTTCTTAAATTTTCTTAAATTGCTTCGACAAATTATTCTGAAACATTTACTGCACTTTCTTATTAATTTGCTCTGACATTATTCATCACAATCTCTTTTGTTTTAACTTCCTTTGCATTGAAAATTATAAACATAAACAACCATCTCTATAGGATTGATATGTGATAGTTTTAAACCTATCTACTATACTTGCTTTGACAATATACACTTGCAGAAATTGCTATGACATTCATAGCGCAATCAATGCTCATCTTAGAAATCATATTACTGTGTATCATTAATTAGATGATAAAAATTTGCATACTATGTGGGCACGTTACAAATCTCTGCTTCGATGCTATCCCATGCACGAAATTCAACAAGAGATGTAGATTGAAATTTTCTATAATAGGCTAAACGCACAGACAATAAATCTTGTCGACGCATCTGCTAATGGTCCTTTGTTGGACTGTACATACAATGAAGCTGTAAGAATTTTAGAGAGAATCACTCAAAATGATTATCAATATCCAATCTCTCGAGCTGCACAAGTGAAAGAAAATCTTGGAGTTATTAAATTGGATGTTATATCTGCTCTAAGTGCACAAGTTTCTTCACTCACAAACATGATAAAAAACATGAAGGGGACTAGTGACGTTACACCCATTGAAGTTACTTAACATAATGATGTCCCTACATTTTGTTGTGAAATTTAAGGTGACAACCACAGTTATGAAGATTGTCCATAGCATGCGGAGAATGCTTTCTATGTCAATAACATCCGTGGAAATTCTTATGGTAATTCCTATAATAATTCTTCGAGAATTCAACAGGCTTGGGGAAATCAAAATGTCGCGACATTCAGATATGGAATTTATCCAATCAACGTAATTATAGACAAGGAAACTACAATCCGCAGTAGCAGAGTTACAACCAAAATACTTAGATGCATTCACATCAAGATCAAATGCAGCCACATCAAAATCGTGTGCAGCCACAACAACCTTCGATGCCAAATCTGAATATTTAAGGACAACAATAGCAGCAATACACATAACCACGATCTGATCCTTTAGCAACCCTCAAAGCTTTAATACATGAGCACATAACTAGAATGGAAGCCATTGTGCAAGGAAATGCATCCTCCATCTGAGCGTTGGGAGCACAATTGGGGCAATTCGCTTCGAATTTAAACACGCAACCACCAAGTGCCTTACCCAATGACACAGAAAATCCAAATTCGAAAAGGAAGGAGAATTGCAAAGCAATCACTCTTCGGAGTGGTAAACAAACTACCGAGCCAGCTACCAGCTCTACTGCAGCACCTATAGATACTAGTGAAGTGAATTAGGATGAGAGAAATGTATCTGAAGAAATGGTAGATGAACTGGAGAAAGAGGCTCCACAAATTGTCACTCCGATGCCTACTGTCAGATCGATAAAATTATCGATGCAACTACCTATGTCGACGCAAACAACTATGTCAACGCAACTTGATGTATCCATACCTTTGACTTTTTTGCAAAGATTTAAAGTAAAGGAGCATGATAGACAATATCATCAGTTTCTTACTACATTACAATAACTTTATGTCAATATCCCTCTTATGGACTCTCTTGTACAGATTCCTAATTATGGGAAATTTATGAAGGAGCTCTTTTCCAAAAAGAAGAAGCTAACTGATATTAAAACAATTGCACTCACAAAAGGATGTAGTGCAGTCTTGACAAATAAGTTGCCACCTAAGATGAAAGACCCAGGAAGCTTTACGATCCCATGTTCGATTCGCAACCACTACTTAGGTAAAGCTTTATGTGATTTAGGCGCAAGTATCAACCTTATGTGGCTGTCTACTTTTATAAAATTGGGGATTGGTCATATGAAGCTTACTACAGTGACATTAAAGTTAGCAAATAGATCTTTGGCGCAACCTGAAGGACAAATCAAGGGCATACTAGTTCGCGTGGATAAGTTTGTGTTCCCAACGGATTTCATTATACTGGACTGTGAAGCAGATAATGAGGTACCCATAATCTTGGGACTCCCATTCCTCGCTACCGAATGCACTCTCATCGACATGTACAAAGGTGAATTAACCATAAGACATAATGATGAACATGTCACCTTTAGTGTTTTTGAAGCTATTCCCTGTAAGGAAAAAGAATAATGTCACACGATTGATGTGTTGGATACGTTAATTGAGAAGGAATTCAATGAGCAAAGCACAATATTTTCAACAGCATTTATGGTGACATCAAATGAAGAATTTCTAGCTGATTGTGACAGAAAGGTTGAAGCGCATAACATTGAGCTTAGGCGTGAATGGCAAATGGAATCTTTAGATTTGACCAATATAAGGACTCCAATCTTTAAGCCATTTATTGATGAAGCTCCTACTTCGGAGTTGAAGCCATTGCCTACTCAGTTGAAGTATGTTTTTCTTAGAAACAATAATACTTTACCAGTCATTGTCTCGGCAACACTAGATGCAACTCATGAGGAAATTTTATCCATATCCTGAAGTAGCATAAACGTGCGATTAGATGGAGTATTTCCATTATCAGAGGCATTAGCCCTTCTTTTTTCATGCACAAAATTCGGTTGGAAGATAAATGAAGACAATCAATTAAAAAACAAAGGAGATTGAATGAGAAAATGAAGGAGGTGGTTAAAAATGAGATTATCAAGTGGCTTGGCGCGGGCATTATTTACCCAATTTCTAATAACAATTAGGTAAGTCTAGTTCAATGTGTCACTAAGAAAAGTGGTATCACTGTGGTGAGTAGTAATAACCATGAACTAATCCCTACACTCTTCCTTACGGGTTGGCACGTATGCATGGATTATCGCAAATTGAATGCAGCCACAAGGAAGGACCACTTTCCACTTCCTTTCATCGATCAAATGCTGGATAGGCTTGTTGGTAAAGCATACTATTTCTTCTTAGATGATTATTCCGACTATAATCAGATCATTATTGCGTCAGAAGATCAAGCAAAAACAACGTTTACTTGTCCTTTTGGCACTTTTGCCTTTCGTCGAATGTCGTTTCGTCTATGCAATGCACCAGCCACATTTCAAAGGTGCATGATGGCAATATTTCCAGACATGATCGAGGACTCGTTAGTGGTATTTATGGACGATTTTTCTGTTTATAAAAATACTTTTGATTAATGCATTACGACTTGGCTAAAGTTTTAAAGTGATGTGAAGACACAAATCTGTGCTAAATTGGGAGAAATGTCACTTCATGGCAACTGAAGGCATTGTCTTAGGTCTTCGCATTTCCAGTCAAGGCATTGAAGTGGATAGAGCGAAGGTATAAATTATTGAAAAGTTGCCCCTGCCAACTAATGTAAAAGGAATCCAGAGTTTTCTTAGACACGCATGATTTTATCACCGATTTATTAAAGATTTCTCCAAAATTGCGAAACCCCTCTGCTCATTGTTGGAGCAAAATAAAAAATTCCTTTTTGATAATGCATGTTTGGATGCATTTATGCAAATAAAGAAGCAGCTCGTGAAGGCACCCATTGTCATTGCAACAGATTGGTCGCAACCGTTTGAAGTAATGTGTGATGCAAGTGACTTTACGGTGGGTACAATCTTAAGACAACGCAAAGAAAAAGTATTTCACGCTATATATTATGCCAGCAAGACTCTTACAGAAGCTCAAATTTTGAGGTTACCAATTTTGAGCTACGTTAGAATTGGAAAATGGAGTCTTTGGATTTGTCTAACAAGACAATCCAAGTGTTTAAACCATCTATTGAACAAGTTCCTACCTTGGAGTTGAAGCCTTTATCGACGCATTTGAAATATGTCTTCCTTGGTGACAACGAAACACTACCTGTTATTGTCAACACATCCCTCGACACAATGCAAGAAGATAAGCTTATCACGATTCTGAAAGAACACAAAAGAGCCATAGCCTGGAGCATAGCAGATATCGGAGGCATCAGTCCCTCTTTTAGCATGCACAAGTCTAGGCTAGAAGATGAAAAGAAACAATCAATTGAGCAGCAATGAAGACTCAACGAAAAGATGAAAGAAGTAGTGAAGAAGGAAATTATCAAATGGTTAGATGCGAGCATTATATACCCTATCTCCAATAGTGATTGGGTAAGCCCCGTTCAATGTGTGCCTAAAAACAGTGGTTTCACAATTGTGACTAATGACAAAAACGAGTTAATTCCTACTCACATTGCAACTGGATGATGAGTATGTATGGATTACCGACGATTGAATGTGGCCACAAAGAAGGACCATTTTCCACTACCTTTCATTGATCAGATGCTGGATAGGCTAGTTGGTAAAGCCTATTATTGTTTCTAAGACGATTACTCTGGATACAATCAAATAGCTATTGCATCAGAAGATCAAGAAAAGACCACATTTACATGCCCTTTTGGAACCTTTGCTTTCTGATGGATGCTGTTTGGATTGTGTAATGCGCCAGGAACATTCCAGAGGTGTATGATGGTAATATTCTCAGACATGATCGAAGATTCTTTAGTGGTATTCATGGATGATTTCTCTGTGTATAGAAAGAACTTCGATCAACGCGCTGATAATCTACGAGAGTTTTGAAGAGATGCGAAGGCAGAAATCTAGTTTTGAATTGGGAGAAATACCATTTCATGGCAACTGAAGGCATTGTCCTCAGGCATCGAATATCTTGTCAAGGCATTGAGGTTGATAAAGCAAAGGTAGAAATCATTGAAAAACTACCACCGCCCACTAACGTCAAAGCAATAAGAAGCTTTCTTGGACACACTGGTTTTTATAGAAGATTCTATCGAGATTTCTCTAAGATAGCTAAACCATTATGCTCATTGCTGGAGCAAAATAAGAAGTTTGTGTTTGATGACATCTATCTGGACATAGTCATGACAATAAAGAAGCAGCTAGTACAAAACTCTAACTGAAACACAGGTTAATTACACCACGACTGAGAAAGAGTTGCTAGCAGTAGTCTTTGCATTTGATAAGTTTTGTTCCTATCTTGTCAGTGCAAAGACTACAGTTTACATGGACCACTCAGCATTCAGATACCTTTTCAATGAAAAATATGCCAAACCTAGACTCATAAGATGGATCCTACTCCTTCAAGAATTTGATATTGAAATCAGAGATAGTAAAGGATCTGAAAATCAAGTAGTTGATCACTTGTCTCGGTTGGAAGTCGGAAGTGAAGATGGGCAGATGTCCCAGATTGTCGAAGCATTTCCTTACGAGAAATTATTTTTTGTCGATGCATCACCATGGTATGTCAATGTCGTCAATTATCTTGTATGTGGGAAGCTACCCATGAGTGCCACTGGTCACAAGAAGATCAGGTTCATACACAATGCTGCCGAATACCATTGGAATGAGCCATACCTATTAAAGGTATGCGTAGACAATATCATTCATCATTGTGAACCTGAAGAAGAAATGTTGTCAATCCTGCAACATTGCCATGATGATTTTTGAAAAGCTCGTCATTTTAAATATTTGAATTGTTATGTCCTAACTTACTGTATGTGACATTTTCTTGATTAATTTGAAACAACGAGCTTTCTTCTGAAACAAAATTTGTTTTCAAAATAAAATAAATATGACATTCATGCATTTAAGGATCGCGATTTAAATTTTTCTCAAACTTTTAATTTTCAACAAATATAATTTTGAATAATCAATTAGGTATCAATTTCGAGCGTGTATGGGTGCTAATCCTTCCTTATGCGTAACCGACTCCCGAACTCGTTTCATGGTTTCAAAGACCAAATTTACTTTAATGATTTTTTTGCATTTGTTTCTCGAAAGGTAACCTAATTACACTTGTTTTAAAAAATTATTGATGGCGACTGCATTTTCATTTTCCAAAGGAGAAATCAAGACTTGTTTTGATTTTTTTCAAAAAATGGTTTTTACAGCATGGCAACTCCGCTTGGGATAAATAAGAGAGTCAAGTCGTACGTCGATTATTTTTAGTTTTTTTGTTGAAAATTTAAAATTCGATTTAATTTAATTTGTGATCCTATACATTTTTTTGTTTTATATGTTTGTTGTGATAATAACATGTTAATATTATATGTTTATATTTTTGCATACATGCATTTGTTACTACATCGCTTAAGTGGAAGTGAGAAGCTACTCCTTTGTGAGGTTTTCACCTCCGTGTAGGATAGTGAATCACTTTTGGGATACATCCTTACCTATGTTTTCGTGAAGTTTTCACTTCCGTGCAAACATACGGAAAATGTGTCCCCCTAAACCAAACTCGTCCGTATAAGCCTATAATGGGTGAGGACTGAGGAATCTGCTGGTTTTGGTATCATTACTTTAGAACCAAAAACCACATATAATGAGCCCTAACTGCCCACCCTAGGTAGGACTATGCCGAAATTTTAGCAACTACCTAAAATAAGATGTGTAGGTTCTGTGTTGTATGTTTTACATGATGATAGCATTTGCATCCTCATATTAGGAAAGGTATTGACTTGAGTTCGATTACTAGCAGAGAATTGGTCATGGAGAAAGGGTATCTTGATGAGGTAGAAGACAATGTGGCTGTGTGTATGTAGTCAGAGGATAGACAATGTGAGAAGGGTGATAGTCTAGCTGAAGGCCATGTATCGGATTACTAGGATTTCACTCAGATTAGTGTGACTCAAAATAGCTTACAAGAGTTGAAAGAAGTCTAGGATCAATGGGTTGATGGAATGAAGTAGATTTTCAACCGAGAGTATGGGGATCTACCATACTTGCTAAAAGTTAAGGTGAACAAGCATCTCTTCTGAGCCCTTTCACAGCACTGAAACCTGGCGTATAGTTGTTTTACCTTTGGAAACATGGATATGGTGCCCACGATTGAGGAATATATCGCTGTATTTTGTTGCCCCAAAATTCAGGTAAATAAAGCCTATTCAAGAGTTGTTAACGTGCCACCTTTCCTTAAGAAGCTAATGAACATTACAAGAGTGGGTGAGCAATGAGTTACAGCTCAAATTAAGGTGAAGGGCGATAACAAATGTATTACTTGGAAAAGTTTATCCTGATGCAAGGAAAAAGGTTGATATATTTGCTTTAAGTTTGTACGGGCTGGTTATATTTCCCAAGGCGTAAGAATACATAGATGAGGCGGTCACTTATTTATTCGATCGACTCGACAAAGGGGTTACACCTATTCCATCAATTTTGGTTGAAACTTTTAGGCATTAAATGCATGTCGAAGAGAGGGAGAACGGAGATTTATTGGTTGCGTACCACTACTAATGGTTTGGTTTCATAGCCACTTTTGGAAAGTGGAAAAGGTTCCTTGTCGAGTGTTTTCTGTGAGTTATTCTCCTTTGAGGGAATTTGTGACTACACAAAGGCGAGAGCACATTTTTGAGGAAAATTGGATGGCAATACTCTATAGTCTCCGAGATGAGGACATAGAACGGTGAGCACCACGGTTCATTCCTGATGAAATTCTTTATTGATGCGGAGATTTCGATTGGGTTTCATTACTTAGGAATTGAGGAGCTATAGGATATGCCCCTTAGTTAGTGATGAGACAGTACCGATCAAGGCAGTGCATCCCAGTAACCCAGGGTTTGGCTTAGTGTGAGTTTGTATACAAGGGTGAGAAGAATAAGAAAAGGGTCCAAGAGATATCAAATGCCTAGAATCAAGTTCATAAAATGAAGCCATTTGTTGGAAATCCTATGAAAACCCAAGACTATGATGAATGGAGGGGTATAAGAGTCAATGATAACATCCTTGTGCCAAATCCCGATAATGTCTGCCCAATTAAGGAGCATTTGTAAGTAGTCCCATCGGAATTAGAGCTCATAAAGCAAGACTTTGAAAAGAAAAGTTTTGAATTAGGGAAAAAGATAAAAGTATTAGAAGAGGAAAAGATGCAGTTGGGTTTGGATGTTGATGTCCAAAAATTAGAAGCCGAGAAGTTAAGGAAAATGAGGAGAAAGGCTGAGGAAAACTTGGATGGCTTGAAGGAGGACTATATAAGAAGCTTCGCCAATCAATGAGAACTGTTGGTTTAGGTAATACGTCAAAATAGTGGCAACGAGAAGTCTAAGAGGAAAGGACTTGAGCGGATTAGTGGAAGAGAAAATTCAACGATGCTCAAGTCCAAGGTGATGCCATAAAAAGTGAGCTGCTAGAAAGCCATGTCGAGAAAGCTGAGTTGAAAGCCCCCGTAGTCTAGTTAGAGGAGTCATTGTAAAGGCACCGCAGTCATAACTCTGTGACAGAATTGAGGGCAAGCCAAGCTAAAAATGTAGAATTAAAGAGAAGGGTAGAGGAGCTTGAAGTTGCATTACAAAATTTTGAAAATCGGATTGAGTTCCTTGAAGGAACCTTGGAAACAAGTAATAGGCAACTTTAGCACTCTCAGAGGCAAGTCAAAGATCGAGACCATGTCATGGGTGAAGCATTAATACAAGTGAGAGAAGTAGCAGAATACTTGCAGAAGTTAGCTGTCCAGGCAGATGCTTTGAGCATAGAGTATGAGCTGGTGTTTGATAAAGGCCAAAAGTTAGCATGTCTCCTTCAAAAGATTAAGACTTTGAGCATTAGGGCAAGACCTTATTTATAATTATCTTATGTAAAGACATTTGTTATCTAGTAAGGTTATTCTATCAGAATTCGATTAAGAGTCAATACCTTTCTCGCATATACATTCATAAAGTTTCGCATCGCATTTTCATGCATTAAAATTTCAAGAAAGATGTTTCTAATTAATTAAAAATTTCCTTTAAAAGTTACTCTGGAAAAACCACATCGTTACTATACTCATGCTAAAAAAAGAGCAATGGATCAGAGATTGGAAAAGTTAGAGCAAACGCAAAAAGAAATGCAAGATCAATTGCATGAACAGTTAGCAAAAGTGCAGCAAGATCTGAAGGACCAGATTATTGAGTCCCAGAAAGACATTATCAATTAGTTATTTCAATTACTGGCTGCGAAAATTGATAAGGGAAAGGGTATTGTAATTGACCCAAAGGAAAGGAGTAATGGTCTTCCGCGTCCTTCAAATGTTACCTCAACGCCGGCCCAGGCTCCACAAAAAAGTGTGTTCGAAGAGCATCTGTCACTATTAACCCGTAATCGTGCTTGTTTGGCACACCAAAATCGAAAAAGTACTAAACGGGTTCTAGTTTTAACCCAAGAAATAACCCTATCGACTTTGGGGTACTTGATTTAAAAGAGGTGATGGAGCCAAAAAAACCAAGAGACGAACTTCCTAACCAGTTGGAGGAACGCTGTAAATGGTTAGAGGAGAGGTTCAAAGCTTTAGAAGGAGCTGAGGGGTGCTGTGAAATTGATGCTAAGGAGCTGAGTTTGGTTCCTAACCTAGTACTTACCCTCAAATTTAAAGTTTCAGAGTTTGGGAAATACAACAGAATAAGCTACCCGGAGGCACATATCATTATATTTTGCAAAAAGATGACTGGGTATGTCCATAATGATCAGCTGTTAATCCACTTTTTCCTGGACAGTCTAATGGGATCAGCTGCAAGGTGGTATAATAAATTAAGTCGTGCCAAGTTCAGTTCTTGGAAGGATTTGGCACAGACTTTCATGAGGCAATACGGTCGTGTCACCGACATAGCTCCTAACAGGATCATGTTGTAAACTGTTGAGAAAAGGTCGGGTGAAAGCTTCAAGCAGTACGCTCAAAGGTGAAGAGATATGGCCATCCAAGTATAACCACCACTGTCTAAAATGGAGACAACCATGCTCTTTGTCAGTACTTTGAAGGCACCGTATATCAACCACCTGTTGGGAAACACTACTAAAAGTTTCTCCGATATGGTCATGCTGGGAGAAATGATTGAGAATGCAATCCGAAGTGGAAAATTGATGTCGGAGAGAGTACCAAAAGGTCCAGTCCTAGAAGGAAGGACAGTGAGCTGAATAATATAAGCTTATGTTAGGAAAATGTTACAAAATCGATTGTGGTGACATAGTTTAACGCCCCGATAACCAGTTATCAAAGTAGACCGAGACAAGAATCGGGCTCGAGGTTGAGCACTGAAAGAATCCAATTCACTCCCATCCCGATGACCTACAAGGAGCTTTAAAAGAGTTTATATGATGCCCAAGTGGTGTCCCCCTATTATTTGAAGCCAATGCAACCCCCATTCCCGGAATGGTATGACACAAATGCTCAATGTGACTACCATGTAAGAATAACGAGTCACTCCATCGAGAATTGCACTGCTTTCAAGAAGTTGATTGAAAGGTTTATTAAGATGGGGACCATGAGGTTCGATAAATCCACAGGACCTAATGTGGCTGGAAATCCCTTGCCAAATCATCTCGATTAGGGGGTGAACACAATAACGAAAGAGAGGAAATAGAGGATTAAGAATTATGTGGGGGAGGTCAAGTCTCCATTGAAATGGGTTTGTGATGGTATTAAAAATGACATATATTTTCTCCCTAATTTACTGTTTTAATTGTCTATTTTGTATATCATTTAGCATGCATCATAAGCATTTTATACTCAGTTTTCATATTTTCTAATTCATTAATAGTTAGTTTAAATTCTTGTTATTTTTATCTATTTTTGTACTAATGTCGACGCACGCAGCTGATATTTTGCATCTTAGAATTGTCAGCGCAGAAGCTCAGTTTGGAAGATTAATATTGGCAGAATGCAGCCACAAGATCAGCTTCAAATTGCGACCAGGAAATGTTGCTATATTGAGTTTGAACCTCAAATGAGTAGACTCAAGCTAAATTTTCATCTGGAAGCACCAACGCAGGAATATCATAGGTGTCGCCGTAATTACAATCTCAGATTGCGACCAACAATGTAGCGACAACCTGCAGATCTCTGAAGTAAACATCAAATCTGTGTGAGTGCACAGCTGTACTCTAGCTAACTTTGACAGCTGTAAAATCTAGATCTAGATTTGAGAATGGGAGGATGAAATCTATAAATTCTTGAGCCTATAAATAGAAGAACAAAGAACGAAGAAATCATCAAGAGCTAAGGGATTAAATTCTACAAATTTTGTGTGATTTTGGAGATTTAACTGGAAACTGGCAAGATAATGAAGCAAGTCTACAACCACTTCTGATGAGAGGTGCTTGATGCAAGGCAAGAGGAATAATTAGGGAGTAGTCCTAGTAGTATAGAGATAGTAAGCTTTGATTGTACTCTTTAATTCTTCTTTAACGATGATGGATTTTGATAACATTAAATAAATATGAGAGTATGTTTTAATGCTAGATCATTTTGATTCTTATTTTATGCTGCTTAATTGTTTATTCTTGGATCTAACTGCTTTAAGCATGAGAGTGAAATTGCAGTCTACCGACATCAAAAGATGCGGTGACAAGTTGGGTTAACAAGTAAGTTAGGCGAGAGTTACTTGAGATTGGACTCCAATCACTTGTTATTGAATGCACAATATTGCTCACACCGAGAGGTGGAATGATTATGGGTATTTAAGTCTAGATTAAATAGAGAGCTGTTATTCGTAAGAACTCAAAAGAACTTTATTGCTGCTACAATCCATCTATACTTTACCTTGTCGATGCATCCATCATTTCAACTTAGCAGAATCAGTGAACCATTTCTACCCTTTTACACTTGATCACTTTTATGTTTCATGCATTTAAATATTCGACACTCAACACATTTGATTTACTTTCAGTACATTAACATTTAACCTCTAATATTTAACTCTGATTGCATTGAAAGTATTAACTATTTTAGTGTGTATATTTAACATAATTGCACTGACATCCTTACTCACATTCTACTCATTTTGAGTATTAATTGCTCCGACAGTTAACATTAAAGAACCCATTTCCTCGTGGGATCGATATCCGATAGAATTGTCTATCAACTATACTTGCATCGATGTGTGTATGCTTGTACAATTGTTGTGACATTTCAGACGTAATCAGTTTGGCAACAGATGGTCAATAGGGGTTTTATCCCATAAGAGAGAGAGGACATTGTGACAACAACTGAAAGTTATTGTGAGTTACATGCTGTGGAGGGGCATAAAATCCAAGGGTGTGTTGAATTTTGAACCTTGGTATAGAAGTTGATAGATAATAAAGAACTTGAGTTCTTTAAGGAGGGGAAAGATTAAGGGACAAATGATGTTTCTGCTTCCGAGGAAGTGGCATCGGGAAAGGCTTATAAGGCCAACCTAGCAGTGGTAATTATATCCAGGCTAAGGGGTGGGGTTGGAGGTCAAATGACATCACGGGTCATCATTCAGAAACCCGTCGTATTTCCTTATAAGGACAATAAAAGGGTACCGTGGAGCTATGACTGCAGCGTAACTGTACCGAATGAGGAAGGATCGAATGAAAATACAAGTCTTACAGATGCAGAGAAGAATGCTAATAAGAAAGCCTTGATGGTTGGGCTTGAGAAGAGAGAAAATAGTAAACTCGGGAGGGCAGTCAATGAGCCAGTAATTGAGGAGAAGACAAAGGAATTTTTGAAATTCCTAAAGCATAGCGAGTAAAACGTCGTGGAATAGTTACCTAGGCAACCAGATCGATTATTAGTTTTACCCTTAGTATCAAGTTTAGAAGCCCACCGTAATGCGCTAATGAAAGTGTTGAACGAAACGTACATGGAAGAGGATATCTCGGTAAACAAGTTGGACCGACTAGTTAATAACTTAATTGCAGATAATTTCATTTTCTTCAATGATGATGAAATAACTCCAAGAGGCATGGGCTCAACGAAAACTCTTCACATTACGATTCGATACAAATGGTACACTTTATCAGGCGTATTGATAGATAATGGCTCAGCCTTGAATGTGCTACCACTGACAACAATAAATAGGTTACTGATAGACAACTCTCACATAAAGGCATGCCACAGCATAGTAAGGGCCTTTGATGGAATGGAGAGACGAGTGATGGGCAGAATTAAGACTCCACTCCTAATTGGTCCAAACACGTATGAGATGGACATTAGGCCCCTTGCTTGTTGGGCAGATCGTGGATCCATTCGGTAAGGGCAGTACCGTTGTAACAGCCTGTTTTTCAGTGGTGTCAGAAACAGTGATTTCGGGACCACAAACTCGACGAGAAATTTTTATAATGAGTGTTTAAATTAAATAAGTCAATAATAATTTTATATGGAATTTTGAATTGAAGAATTTTAACTATTAAATTAAAAGTTAGTATAAGTGGTTTTGGTTCAAAAGTCGAGCGATTTTAGAAAAAAAGGGGTATCGAGACCTCGTTTTTAAAATTAAGAGTTGTAAATATTTTTATTAAATATTTACAGAGTCTTTATATGTGAATTTAAGTTTGGTTGAGTAAATTTTGATAATTAATTGCTCAATTATGGAAAAATGAGTAAATTGTAAAAGAGGTAAAAGTTAATTGCTATTGATTAAAATAAAAGAGACCAAAGTGGTAATCACACCATGGTCAAAAGTTCAAGCGGTGGAGGATATGATTACCTTTCACTAACTTTTGGGTTATTTATCCATTTAGTCCTTTCTAGTTTAAGGCTAAATTGTAAACAAGTTTGTTTAATTGAAATTTTTTATAATTGAAGGATCAAATAGGTAAATTAACCTATGGCATTTTAGTGGGTGGATAATCATGGGGTATATTGATAATAAGTAGGATTAATTAGGGCTAAATAAGAGATTGATTAAACTAATCATGAAAGACTAAAAATTTACAAAATTACCATTTTGTATAAATATGAATTAAAGAAAAAAAATAGGAATTTTCTTCTAATTTCTTCTTCTTCTTCACGGCTAAGACAAGAAAACCTAGGGTTTTCCATTGAAGAATTTTGAGCCTTGATTTGGGTAAGCAAACCTTGACCATTTTTAATAATTTTTATGTTTTTAAGTCCGTGTTAGCTTGATCTAGTTAATCTAAGGACTAATTTGCGAATCTGTCAAATGTTGTGAATCTTATCATTGTTGAAAATGCTGGTCTTTGAAAGTTTTTGATAGTTTTGGATGCTTGATGATTAGGTTGGATCTTTTTGTAAAGTGATTTTTTTAGTGAAATTAGGGTTTAGGACTAAAATGCTAAATGATGAAATTGGGTGTACTTTAAGTGAAATAAATGGATTTTAGGGTCATGTATGAGGTCATAGCATATTCGGCTGGTATAGTTTGAAGATAAAATGGGTATTTTGCATGTTTTGTGTGGAAAAGACTAGATTGAATAAAAGGAAAGTATTAGGGGTAAAATTGTAATTTTTCCAAAAAGGATCAAATCATGTTAAATGAATTGATTATGTGTTTTAATATGAAATTTGGATGAATTTTTTATTTAGAATACAATCGTGCCACGGATCACGAAAAAAGGGAAATTAGTAGAATAGTCCCTGAAGTTTAGGCTTACCGTATTTTCATCCGGTAAGTTCGTAGTGTTAGTTTATACACCTTATATGTTTTTGTGTATCACTATTGTTACAGCATCTCAAAGAAGGTTAAACATTTGTGTTGATTGAAGAGGCAAAGGAGGAAACGAAATGTCAGGCCTAAGGCCGGTTGCCTGATTTGAAGCGATAGCTAGGATCCTGCATATGTTGCAGTATCCTGACAGCTTGTGTGAGCAACATTGCAAGTTAATAGATTCTGAATGAATATTTAATTCTGGACTATATCGATGGCTGAATCTTAGCGTATGTCGCGAATTCTCGATAGCTTGATTGAGCAGCATCGTATACTGGTTAATCATTCTGGGCTCGTAACAGCTAAAGTTGTCAGTGCTCGTATGAGCTAAGATCTGGAAGACTAATACAAGATGAAAGCAGAAGAGGATCCTAAAGTTTTCAAGTCACGGATCTACCCTAAAGCTCTAGACAAATGTAAACTGAAACGAAAACAAAGAAAGACAGATTAGTTGACAAGAAGAATAATCAAACGAGATTAAAACAAAAGAAAATTGAATGGCTGGTAAAAGATCCAATAGAGAATGAAATTAGGGTTTCTTGGATGAAAGAAACTGTCCTTGGACCTCAAGAAAATGTCCTAACCAGATTTGGAAAATAGAAACATAAATAAATTGAGAAATAAGGAAACAATTGCATGTTCAAGGCGACGTCAAGAACACCTCGTTGACTAAAAGAAGCACATATTAACAGAAAAGATTTGAGATACTCCCTCGCATCTTAATGAGGCAAACCAGCATATTGTCTATTTGAGTTTAGCATCTGGAACATCACCAATTTCAATTAAAATTTTTCAAGTTGTATTGTTGGTATAACAACCCCTGGTTGTAGATCATCAAGCACAGGAACAACAAAGTCTCTAATTGTCCTGTTTGGAATTTGCTCTTCTTGTGGTAGCGGTATATTACTGAATTGTTATGGTTGCACTAGAGGAATAGGGTTTTGTGGCGATAACTGTGGAACATTGTTATTATTCCTAGTCATATTTCTTTGTTATTGTCTCTTCCTCCGAATAGTTCTTTCAATTTATAAATCAAAACTGACAATTTTGTTAGGATTTTTCCTTGTGGACATAAAACACCTAAAAAGAATTGAAAAGAATTAACAAAAGAAATAAAATAGATTAGTAACAAATAGAAGTTAGAAAAAAAAGAATAATTGCAACTACAAAAATAAACATCAAATAAACGCCATCCCCGGTAACGGCGCCAAAACTTGATCGGTGTTTTTACGTCATAGCAATGTGCAAGCGAACACACGTCGATGCAAGCATAGTTGATAGATAAATCATCGGATATCGATCCCACGAGGAATGGGTTCTTGATGTCTAATTGTCGAAGCAATCAATATTAAAATTAAGTGTAATATGAGTACTAATGTTAGTGCAATATGTCAGATTTGCAAACTAAAATAATCAATAATGTCAATACAATTAGAAGGGAAGAATTGGTTCATTGATTCTGCTAAATCGCAATGCTGAATGCATCGACAAGGTAAAATATAGATGGAATGTCGCTGCAATGAAGTCCCTTTGAGTTCTAAGGTGGATTCCCGCGCTAACAACTTTAAATGTAAAACTAGTTTAGAAAATGCACAAATGAGATAAAATGAAAGAAAGTAAGATCATACAACACTGATTTAGAAAATGCAAATACTAAGTATAAAATGCTGAAAATGAATGTTAAATGTAATACAAAGGAAACAAAGTATACACTAATCAGAGAGATTTTAATGGTCATTTCTAATGTCATCTCCACCCAATCCTTGCGATTAGGATTTACTGTCTTCTCGAGGATTTGTTTAATTTCTCAGTTAGAAATTTCAGCTTATCTGTTTGCCTAAGGATGATATGCAGTCTCTATTTTATGTCGGATGTTGTATTTCGTAAGAGTGGCTTCAAACTGTTTGCTACTAATATGTGATCCTTCATCACTAATTAAGGCCCTAGGAGTGTCAAATCTTGAAAAGATGTTTCTTCTTAGAAATCTTACTATTGATTTGGTATCATTATTGGGTAATGCAACTACTTATACCCATTTGGAGACATAATCTACTGCTAATAGAATATATTGATTTCCGAATGAGCTAGGAAAATGTCTCATGAAATCAATTCCCCACACATCAAATATTTCTACCTCAATAATTACAAACTATGGCATTTCATCTCATTTTGATATATTCCCTATTTGCTGACATCAATAACAATTTTGCATAAACACATGGGCCTCTCTATTCATCATGGGCCAATATAATCCTAATTGCAAAATTTTTTTGAGTAGTCCACTTTCCACCGAAATGCCCCCACAAGGAGAGTTGTGACACCCCTAAATGATGTTTTTTATCTCTTATTTAGCTTCACATCGTTGTACCAACTGATCTACGAATTTTTTAAATACATAAGGATCCTCTTAAAAATAATATTTTGCCTCATGCATGATTCATTTCTTTTGTTACCATGACACTTTTGGTGGGAACACCCCTTTTGCTAATTAATTCACATAGTCTACATACCACGATGTTCTTGTGTTTGGAATCAGGTTGCTACTCTGAATAGTTGCTCGTCTATGAAGATTTCCTTTATCTCTCCCAAAGGTGCGAAGATAATATTATTTTCCAATCGTGACAAATTATTAGCAATTTCATTTTCTGTTCCATTTTGATCCATGATCCATAAATCAAATTCTCGTAATAGCAATACCCATCTCATTAATCATGCTTTAGTCTCATTCTTCTTTATCACATACTTTAGAGCTAAATGATATGTATAAATGTAAACACGATTAGCCATTAAATAAGAACGAAAATTTTCACAGGCAAAAACTATGGCTAACATTTCTTTATCTATGGTTGTGTAATTGCATTGACCTAGGTTAAGAGTTCTACGGGCATAATTAATTGCTCCAAATAAACAATTTTTATTCTATCCTAAGATAGCTCCTACAACATAATCACTAGCATTATACATAATAATAAAAGGTTCATTCAAGTCTGGTCTGACAATTATAAGAGCGGTTATTAATTTATCCTTTATCTTTTCAAAGGCTTCAATGCAATTATTATTAAATACAAAAGGGACATCTTTTTGCAATAATAAATTTAGAGGTTTAGAAATATGAGCAAAATCTTTGATAAACTTCTATAAAACCCTGCATGTCCCAAAAATTTTTGAATGCCTTTGATATTTGTGGGATGTGGTAGGTTTTTTATTACCTCAAGTTTTGTTTTATCTGCTTCTAACCCTCTCTGCAATATTTGATGTCCCAAACCTAGCCCTTCTCTTTACATGAAATGGCATTTTTCTCAATTGAGCACTAGATTAGTTTCCTCACACCTTTATAGTACCTTTTCTAGATTTAGCAAACATTCTTGGAAAGAGTCTCCATATACTGAGAAATCATCCATGAAGACATTTAACCCTTCTTCTAGCATATCTGTAAAAATAGCAGTCATACATCTCATAAAAGTGGTAGGGGCATTAAAAAGTCCAAAAGGCATTCCTCTAAAGGCATATGTTCCAAAAGGGCATGTGAAAGTTGTTTTTTCCTGATCGTTGGGATGTATTGGAATTTGATGGTACCTTGAATACCCATCTAAGAAACAATAATATTCTTTACCTTCCAACTGATCTAAAATTTGGTCAATGAAGGGTAATGGAAAGTGAGCTTTTTTCGTAGCATCATTTAATTTCCTGTAATCGATACACACTCTCCACCTTGTAACTGTTCTTGTAGGAATTAATTCGTTGTGGTTCTTTTCTACTACTGTCAACCCATCTTTTTTTGGTATTCATTATGTAAGGCTCACCCATTCACTATCGAAAATGGCATAAACTATGTTTGCATCTAACCATTTTACTAATTCCTTCTTCATCACTTCTTTCATGGAAGAACTAAGCCTTCTCTGTGCATCTACTATAGGTTTCTTTCCTTCTTCTAGTCAAATTTTTTGTTGACAAAATGTAGGGTTTATTTTGTTCATATCAGCAATTGTCCACCCAATAGCCTTCTTGTGACGTTCAAGCACATCTAGGAGTGTCTTCTTGTGGCCCACTTAACCTTGATGCAAGTATAATGGGTAAGGTATTTTTCTCCCCCAAATACCCATATTCTAATTCTCTAGTAGTGGTTTTAATTCTACCTCTGGTGGCTTCACAATTGAAGGTATCATTTTGGTGGTAGTCGGCACTGTTTGATCCACTACCTCTTTGCTTTGCTGTCACCATTCTAACTGGGTTGTTAAAGATTCTTGATCTGTCAGTTTTGAGCCTAGTAGATTGAACTAGTTTTTACACTTGAGGAGCTTGAAATTAAGCATTTTATTTATAATTCTATAGGATTTAACTTAGTTTTTCCCTTTGAATAAATTGTGAAAACCAAGTGCTAAAAGGTTACTTTATTGTCTTTAAGGTCGATTAAGGCCTAAAAGTTGGTTAACATACTTTGTGAGTGTGTAGGAGACCATTAAAAGGTTTGCCATATAAAAAATGATGGCCATGTCACGACATGGGATAATGGACGTCGCAACATAGGGACCAAACTGAAGAAATCACGAATCTGCCTTCTTCTTTGCAACATAGCATGTCTATGTTGCAACAAACCCCTTCGTCGTAACATAGCATGTCTACATCGCGACAAACCCTTGAAAATGTCTACAAAGAAGTACACTGACTACTATGTCGCGACATCAACCCCTGAACGTGAATTTTAAACCAAATGAAGGGTGTTTTGGTCTTTACAATGCCACTTTAACACGAGGAACGACAGCTAACCTAGGCTTGAGGAAAACGATTATCGAAGGCTATAAATAGGGCCTTTAGCACTAGGATTGAAATACCATTCCTTAGACATTAGTTTTCAGTTTTATTTGTATTTTTAGTTTCAAAACGAGATTGTAGCAATTCGCATAAACGTTCGGGGAGCTTTTCCCAACAGATTGCTTAGTACAGTTCTAGTTTTCTTTTCATTCTATTTTTCATTTATATGTTCACATATATTGTCTTTTTTATGAATAAAGAAACCATGAGGAACTAATTCCATTTTGAGGAATTAGGGAGTGGACGTATGAATAACTGATTATTGTCTTACAGTGATTTTACCTTTCGGGTCAGCTGTTCGGGAAAGGAAGAGCATCAAACAAACACTAGGCTTGACAACACTAGAAAGTCATCTAGGTGTGAATGAACCAAAAATTTGTATTGCCCATCCGTGAACAACTTTTCCCAAACCGATTTAGATTGCGACATCTAATGATAAGTAATCTTATCGACTTGCTATGCCGGCGGAAGATTGAGAGATCCAACTGGGGTAGTGGCTAGTTGATTGGAGGAAAATCCCCAAAACCTAATGATCGAGGAAACCATACGAAAATGACCTAATTTCCCCAAAGTCATTTATAAGATTTTCTAATTCTCAAACTTTCGCTCTTATTTCATATTTTATTTATCTTCTATTTTTATGCTCTCTATAACACACTCTTTTACTTTTCATACTATAAAACCGTAAAATAACTACTAATTACTTTTACTCTTTGCATGGATTTAATTTACTACCAAGTGTTTTGTTGTAACACACTATATTTATGATCCTTGGAATACTACCAAGTGTTTTGTTGTAACACACTATATTTATAACCTAACCCATACACTTGCGAAAAGTTAAAATTTACACCGAACGAGAGTACATTTAAGGGCGGTCAAGTTGTTGGCACAGTTACAGAAGAGACAATGTTTTAGTAAATTTTATTCTTTCTTTGTTAATAAAATAATTAGTAAAATTTTAGGATATAGTTATGATTTAACCATACTAACAATTCTCTACTTTTTTTTAGATCAATTACTTTTAATCAACATTCCTATAATATTTTTTTAGGCTATGGATGACTACTATTATAGGTGGATGAGAGGTACAATTACGTCGATGACTTTTACGGGGATGGACATTACGAAGATTGGGAGATCATGGAAAGTAAAAAATTATTCATGATAGAATGAAGCCAACACGAAAATGAAGCCTCAATACACCAGTGGAGTAATGATCAAGGTATTGATATAATTGAACATCCACAAAAGCTCGTTGGTAATTTATATGAGGTAATTGAAGAAAATAATGACATGCCTAATTGTTTAGACGAGCCTCCTTCTGATTTTGCTAAAACCACCTCTGAGGTTGCATCAAGAATGTTAGGTAAGATGGAACAAACAATTAAAATGCTCCAAGGTATATCTGAGGCGTTACACTTAAGGGAAGAGGTTATGCATGATGTTCCCAACCTTGATCCAGAAGAATTTGAATCTGGTCATGGTGAGAATTATGGTAAGAGTGAATTTGAGCTCATAGTTAAAGATCATGAAGAGGAAATTGAACATACTCTAATCATAAAAAATGAGCCTCAATCTCGTGATGAATCGGTTCCTATGAGTAATTATGATGACCTCGATTTGCAAACTATGCGTCTTTAATCGAGAACTATTATCTATAGAGATATAGAAGAGAAGTTGGAAATTTAAGAATCTATCAATCAAGGGTTCAACCTTGGAAGGGACATAGCTATAACATGTAACGTCTGTGTTTTGAAACAAATTCCTAGAGAAATCAACAATATAGGGGTTTTTCATATGCTTTAGATAATTGAAAATATTTTCCTTTATGAGTCGTCACCTCAATTTTCAGATGTCAAGGTAATTAAGCCCTCTTTAAAAAGGGAAACAAATTTGTGGGGAGTTAAAACCCTTCAACGGTTTCAAGAGACACTATTCAAGCCTACAGGGATATATTGGGGATTGGTATATGATCCAACTGAAATAAAGATGAAGCTTAAATCGATCGTTAAAGAGAATGTAGAAAAGCCAATACACTTTTTGGACATAACAAAGAAGGTGTCAACCGAAGAAGTTAGAGAGTTTGATTCATTCTCATTCAACAATAGTAGCAAGGTTCGAGCAACAAAAACTTCATACGGTATGGAAGGGAGAAAGCTCAAGGCAATAATACCCCAAAAATGATTTTGGAATGGCTCGGATTTTGTACCAAATGGCTTGTAATGTGGATGTTACGTCAGTCAAAAATAAGGCAACATCATTGGACTCAATCGAAGAGGCTGATTTTTATATATTGATAGTAGAACAAACGATAAATCAAAGTGTCGAGAACCAGTTGAAAGTTCTTCTACGGTGGAGACATACATCATCTCGATTTTTAAAGAACTTCTATTCCCTAATTTAATTTTTGTTAGTTCTTTATTATTTATTTTATTGATCGTTTATTTTATTAATTTTAATCAAGTTTAGTTTTTTTCTTTTCTTTCAGTAATTGAAAGGAAAAAAGGGTATGTTGCGACACACCATCTTCTGTGTAACACAGGTGGCAGAATCGAGGAAAAACAAGACTGATGCTGATTTCGCGACGTAGTACTCTCCATGTTACGATAAGAGAACAGGTTAGGCTAGTTTCGAAACTAAGGAGGTTGTTGCTATGATACCTCAAGTATGTCGCGACAAAGAGGAACTAAGATGTTTTTCGAGACATCGACTGCAATTTTTTGCAAAATCAAACCAACCTGACTGTGCAACCCGACAACTAAAGGCTTATTTTTCCAAAATTTTACACCTTAAAAGCCAAATCCTATTCTGAATTTCCAATTAGTAGCCTTATTTGAGCCTTGTGACCCACTATAAGCCTCTAAAACCTTAAAATGATGAATTACGTGTACTCTTTTCTTTGGTCCTATTTTACAAGATAATAGACGTATGGCCAATGTATTTAGGGTAAGAAGACGCATTATGGTGAAGGTTATAAAACAAAGAGGGAAATAGGAAAATCAATATAGTGTATGAACTTTAGTTTAGCCAAAAAGAGAGAATAGCGAAAAATAAAAAAGATAAATAAAATGAGTAGAAACAAAAGAGAAAAAATCATGAGTAATAAAGTATATGGAAAGTAACAAAGTCATAAAGTCACCGAAAAGAGGAAAAAGAGAACCTTACTAAAGAAACAAAATAATACTCATAGGATAGCTAAAGGGATTAGATTATATTGAGGTTTCCTAAATTGGAGAGAAAAAAAAGGTGAGAGAAGGAGAAATAAGGGGGAGAGATGGAATGGGACATTTAGGGAAATTATAAGGAACAATATAATGTCCCGAATGATATTTTTGTTTCTAACCTTTTGTGCTTAACTGTTCTTTGAAATCCATACCTATCCTAAGCCTAAACATGTTACAAGCTGAAAAGCCCTATGTGACCTAAACAACTCTATGCATGAATAGGTATGGAAATTGTATGATTTTATTATAGCTATCTATATTGTACTAAGATAATTAAAATACTTATATTAGGCATTGATGGATTTATATCGATAAAACCTTGATATTTGTATTTCCTTTAACTGGCTAAACTTATATTGTTTCTAACCAAAAATAGTAAAATTACTCACTCATCATGTTAGAATTATAGAAAAATATATAATGGCTAGAGTAGATGTTACGAACATAATCTTTGTAAGATACAGACTCAAGCTCCTTTTCTTTCTTTCTTTGTTTTATTACTTTATTTTGTTTTGTTTGCTTAAGGACAAGTAAAGACTTAAGTGTGGGGGAATTTGATCAGTCGGTTTTATACCTAGTAGAATGAACTAGTTTTCACACTTGAGGAGCTTGAAATTAAGCATTTTTTTTATAATTCTATAGGATTTTACTTAGTTTTTTTATAATTCTATAGGATTTTACTTTATTGTCTTTAAGGTCGATTGAGCATAAAAGTTGGCTAACATACTTTGTTAATATGTAGGAGACCATTAGAAGGTGTACCATATAAAAAACGATGACTATGTCACTACACGGGACAATGGATGTTGCAACAGAGGGACCAGAATGAAGAAATCATGAATCTACCTTCTCCGTTGCAACATAGCATGTCTATGTTGCAACAAACCCCCTTCATCATGACATAGCATATCTACGTCGCAACAAAACCCTAAAAATGTCTACAAAAAATTACACTGACTACTATGTTGTGACATAGGAATTGGTATGTCACAAAATCGACCCTTGAACACGGATTTTAAACCAAATAAAGGTTGTTTTGTTCTTTACAATGCCACTTAAATACGAGGAACATCAACTAACCTAGGGTTGAGGAAAATAGCCATCTAAGGCTATAAATAGGATCTTTAGCATTAAGGTTGAAACACTATTCCTTAGACTTTAGTTTTCAACTTTATTTGTATTTTTAGTTTCGAAATGAGATTGTAAAAGTTCGCATAAATGTTTGGAGAGTTTTTTTTGACAGATTGCTTAATACAATTCTAGTTTTTTTTTCATTCTCTTTTTCATTTATATGTTCACATATATTGTTTTATTAATGAATAAAGAAACCATGAGGAATTAATTCCATTTTAAGGAATTAGGGAGTGGACGTATGAATAATTTATTATTGTTTTATAGGGATTTGACCTTTCGGATCAGCTGTTTCGGAAAGGAAGAGCATCAAACAAACACTAGGTCTGACAACCTAGAAAGTCATTTAAATGGGAATGAACACAAAATTGGTATTGTCCATCTATGAACACGTTTTCCCAAATCGGTTTAGATTGCGATATCTAGCGATAAGTAATCTCTATCGACTTGCTATGTCAACGGAAGATCAAGAGATCCAACTAGGGTAGTAACTACTTGATTGGAAGAAAATCCGTAAAACCAAATAACCAAGAAAAGCATACGGAAACGACCTAATTTCCCTAAAGTTGTTTATAAGATTTTCTACTTCTCAAACTTTTGCACTTATTTCCTATTATTTTATTTATCATTTATTTTTATGCTCTATACAACACACCCTTTTACTTTTTCGTAATATAAAACCCTAAAATAAGCACTAATTACTCTTACTCTTTGCAGGGATTTAATTTACTATTGCTTCAAGCCTCCTTTGGGTACAATCCTTGGAATACTACCAAGTGTTTCGTTGTAACACACTATATTAACAGCCTGACCCATACACTTGCGAAAAGCCAAAATCTACACCAAACGGGAGTATGTTCTGGGTGGTTAAATCTTCATTTGTCTCATCTTCCATGGGTCCTTCGTCTTCAGAATCTTCTTCTTTGCAATGATTAATCGCAATCTATTTGCAAACAGGTTCGCTAATTTCTTTTTAAGGTTTAGACTGTTCCTCCCAAATTATTTCATTTTCACTTGTTACTTCCAGTATGTCCATAACATCTTGTCATGTCTTGGTCCAAATACTTCCCCCAATCATAATATCTACCTTGTGTCTGTTTTTTTGTACTCAACCCATCATAGAAGTGCTGAATTTGTATAACGATATGTATGCCTCCTCCTAGGATGGATCAAAGTATGGCCTTGAATCCTCCCCAAGCTTGCCCAAATGTCTCTACCATTGTTTGCCTGAAATGAAACATTTTATGTATCCCTGCATAATCTTAGGCATAGAAATCATTATTTGAAGGAACATGTATACAAATTCTTCCCAAGTAGTGATAGTGTTTGGGGGTAAAGAATCCAACCATGATTTTGCCTTCTCATTTAAAGAAAAACGAACCAACAATAATCTAATCACACCCGGAGCTACTCTTGTGTATCAGACGATGCTATAAATCACTTCGAATCTCCATAGAAATGCAACAGGATCTTCCGTTGAAGTGTCAGAAAACATAATATTATTAGTAATCCAAGATATCAAAAATGTATTTAATTCAAAATGATTTTGATAAATTAGTGGTTTGGCAATACTAGATTGTAACCATTCTAAATCAAAAAATCTCTAATGCATTTTTCATCATTTTATAGGTTAATGTAAAGAAAATAAAATTAAAAGTAGAGAAAAAAGTTAATAAATAAAGAAAATCGTATCTATAACCTAAAAAATTTCCCTAATTATTCCATTATCAAATAAAGAATAAAATTTACTAAAGCATTGCCTCCCCGATAATGGCGCCAACATCTTTATCGCCTTCGAATGTACTCCTATTCAGTATAGTTTTAGTCTTCCGCAAGTATACGGATTAGGTTGTAAATATAGTGTGTACAACAAAACACTTAGTAGTATTCCGAGGATCGTACCCGAAGGAGACGTGAGGTAATAGTAAATTAAATCCCTGCAAAGAATAAAAGTAATTAGTAATTACTTTAGGGATTATAGTACGAGATATAATAAAATGTTTGATTGTAAAAATCATAAATGGAAAAGAAAATAAAGTAAAGAGTTGAGATGTATAATATCAATAAATGACTTTAGGGCTATTAGGTTGCTTCTGTATGAATTTTTCAATTGTTGGGTTTTGAGGATTTTCCTTCAATAAACTAGTCACTACCTAGTTGGATCTCTCGATCTTTTGCCAGCATAACAAGTCGATAGAGACTATTTATCGCTAGATGTTACAATCTAAACTGGTTTGGGGAAAAGGTTTTCACGGATGGGCAATACAAATTTTGGGTTCATTCACACCTAAATGACGTTCTAGGGTTGTAAGGCCTTGTGTTTGTTTGATGTTCTTCCTTTCCCAAATAGTTGATCCGAAATGAAAAATCACTGTTAAGCAACAATTAAATAATCATACTTCCATTCTCTAATTTCCCAAAATGAAATTAGTTCCTCATGGTTTTCTTATTTATAATTGAAACAAAGATATATAAACACATATAATTGAATACTCAAATGAGAAAGAAACTTGATTTGTATTGGTAATCTGTTGGAAAAAATTCCTCAAACATTTATGTGATTCTATAATCTCGTTTCAAACAAAAATACAAAGTAAAATGTAAAGCTAATAAATTTTGTATCTAAACCTAATTTTAAGGGCCCTATTATAGCCTTGGTCGGTCATTTTCATTAACCCTAGGTCTGCTACCGTTCTTCGTGTTTTAATTAGCACTGTAAAGACTGAAACGCCCTTCACTCGATGTAGATTTTGCATCCAGGGGTGGATGTCATGACACACCGGGACTTGTGTTGCAATGAAGCCATTAGTCCGTACACGAAGTGTCATCCTGCAGGTGTTGTCGCGACATAGTCTATGTATGTCGCAACAAATAAGTTAGTCTTTAAAATCTCCAAGTCTAGTCCCTTTATTGTGACGTAAATCATCCTATGTCATGACGAAGTGATCAACTTCATATTTGTGCAACTTCTTATGGTCTCTTGCACACTCACAAAGTACATTAGCTAACCTTTAGGCCTCAATCGGCCTTAAAGACAATAAAAAAATATTTTAGCACTTAGGTTGCACAATTTATTCAAAAGAAAAAACTAAATTAAATCCTACAAAAAAATAAAGAAAATACTTGGTTTCAAGCACTTCAAGTGTGAAAACTAGTTCAATCTGCTGGGTATAAAACAAACAGTTCAAATATGAGGAAACAAGCATGCTAGTATATATGAGGAAACAAGGTGTTTAAGGATGACCTAAGGCAGTGTTTGGTTACATCTAGAGCTAAAAAGCTAAACCCTATTCTTAATTCTCAATTAGTACCCATCTTTGAGTTTTATAACCCTTGTTGATTTACTATATTACAAACCTCTAAAGCCTAAAATGATGATTGTGTGTACTATTTCTTTGGTCCTATTTTGCACAAAAATAAATGCATAGTCATATGTATTGAGGGTAAGTAGACACATTATGGTAGAGGTTATAAAACAAAGAGTAAAATAGGAAAATCAATATGGTGTATAAACTTTATTGTAGCCAAAAAGAGAAATAGTGAAAAATCAAAAAGAAATGAAATGAGTAGAGACAAAAGAAGAAAATTCATGAGTGAGAAACCATATGAAAAGTGACAAAGTCACAAAAATACCAAAAAGAAGAAAAAGAAATCTTACTCAATAAACAAAAGAATACTCATAGGCTAGCTAAAAGGATTAGACTATATTGAGATTTCTTAATTGGAGAGAAAAAGAAGATGAGATAAGGAGAAATAAGGAGGTGAGATGGAATGGGACATTATTGGGGAGAATAGGGAACAATACAATGTGCTTAACTATTTTCGTGTTTGTAACCCTTTGTGCTTAACTATTCTTTAAATTTCATACCTATCTTAAGCCTCAACTCGTTACAAGCCGAAAAGCCCTATGTGACTTATACTACTCTATGTATGAATAGATGTGGAAATTGCATAATCTCATTATGGCTATTTATATTGTATTAGGATAATTAAAGTAATTATATTAAACGTTGATGGAGTTACATCAATAAGACTTTGATGTTTATATTTCTTGTAACTTACTAAAGTTGTATTTTTTCTAAATAAGAATGGTAAAATTACTCACTCATCATGTTAAAATTATTGAGAAATATATAATGCCTAGAATAGATGTTACGAACCTAATCTTTGTATGATATAGACTCAAGCTCCTTTTCTTTCTTTATTTACTTTTCTTGCTTTATTTGTTTTTAATTATTTTTTTTACTTGAGGACAAGCAAACACATAAGTGTGGGGATATTGATCTATTGGTTTTGTACCTAGCAGATTAAACTAGTTTTCACTTTTGAAGAGCTTGAAATTAAGAATTTCCTTATATTTCAGTAGGATTTAACTTAGATTTCATCTTTAAATAAATAGTGTAAAGAAGTGAAAAGGTTTTTTTTATTGTCTTTAAGGCCAACTGAGGCCAAAAAATTAGCTAATACAGTTCGTGAGTGTGCAGGAGACCTTTGGAAGTTGAATAAATGTGAAGCTTATCACTATATCATGACATAGGCTGCTCTACGTCACAACAAACGGATTAAACTTGAAGAACTGTGGGACTAACCTTTTTGTCGCAACATACATAAGTTATGTCGTGACAACGCCTACACGATGACACCAAATGAGGGGATTGATCTCTTCGTCGTGACACAGTCCTGATGTGTCATGACATCGACCCTTGGACGTGGTTTCTGCATCGAGTAAAGGGTGTTTCAATCTTTACAGTGCCACTTAAACACGAAGAATGGAAGCTGACCTAGGGTTTAGGAAAACAGTCATCCAAGGCTATAAATAAGGCCTCTAGCACAAAGGTTTTACACAACTTTTCTTAGTTTTCGTTTTTATTTTGTTATTCCGTTTTAGAAACGAGACTATAAATTTAGCATAAATGATTGTGGAATTATTTCTTGATAGATTTCCAATACAATTGAAGTTTCTTTTTCATTTCATTTATTCAATTATATGTTCTTATATATTATTGTTTTTATGATGATTAAGAAAACCATTAGGAACTAAATCCCATTTTGGGGAATTAGAGATTAGAAGTATGAATATTTAATTGTTATATAAACAGTTGTTTGGGAAAGGAAGAACATGAAAAAAACACTAGGCCTGACAACCCTAGAACGTCATTTAGGCGAGAATGAACCCAAAATTGGTGTTGCTTATTTGTGAAGACCTTTTGCCCAAACCGATTTAGACTTTGACATCTAGCGATAAGTAGTATCTATCGACTCATTATGTTGGTGGAAGATTGAAAGATCCTGCTAGGGTAACAACTAGTTGGTTGAAGAAAAATCCCTAAAACTGATAATTGAAGAATCCATACTGAAGCAACCTAATCTCCCCAAAGTTGTTTATCAAAATCTCAATCTCTTTCATTTTATTTATTTATTTATTTAGTTTTATCTTTTCAAAACAAACTCCTTATTTTACTATTGTACTATAATCCCTAAAGATAGTACTAATTAAATTATCTTCTTTACAAGGATACAATTCACTATTGCTAAAGCCTCCTTTGGATACGATCCTCGAAATACTACCAAGTATTTCATAGTACAAACTATATTATATTCTGAATCGTATACTTGAGGAAGCTGAAACACATATTGAACGAGAGTACGTTCGGAGGCAACCATTAGCATACAAATTGTTAGAGTATGTCCAAAGATCAATCATGAGATGATTGAAATCACATACTTGTTTTACCTTGTTTGTTAATATAGGGTATTGTCATTGTTATTTTAGTTTCTTTTTCTGTGTATAAAAAAAATTTGTTAATAATAAAGTCCTTAGAATGATATGATTATTCTTAAAAGGTCCTTAGTCAAGTATTATTGTGGGCTTGGACAATGATTAATGCATTGAGACTAATGTGTAGTTGATTGATGACAAAGTGTTGTCATTGACATAGAGATGTCAAAATCAATACACAAGTATGTGTTAGAGAACAACATACTTGATTGACCCGTTATAAGAATGTTTTTTTGGGTTATTATGTAATAGTCACAAAGTTACTCATAGTGATAACTATGAATATGATCCTCAGACTTGAGATCATCATTGTCTTAACATCATGAGTTGTATGTTTTGACATAATCAAACATTTACAATAACAGATTATACTATAAAGACTGATGTTGGGTATGCCACAATCTATGTAGTGGGAGATGATTGTCAAGCTAGGATTTGTCCCTCCTACATAATGGGAGCAATATCTTAGGCCTTTTGATGAAGTGAGACTAAAAATGCATGGCTATACTCAAATAAGTTAATATGAGATATCACACTTATTTAATTTTTGTATTCTAGGTCGAATATCAAAAAATATGAGATTGGATTGTGCAAGTGTGACTATTCCATGACTTGTGTCCAATCTAAATATTAAGGATAAAAGGATATAATACATGAAGAAATTGTCATAGAAAGGTTATGTCAAATCACAACTTCTTGTAACTTGGTTAGCAATGATGTGTTGTTAGATGTCACTCATTGCTTTTAATATTAAAAACGTTCTAGTATTGCTACTAACGTTAGAAGAGTCTACAAGGTCACACCTATAGTTGAAGCGAATAGAATCCAAATACATTTGGTATTATATTTAGTTGTCACATAAATTAAATTAATTATTGAATTAATTTAATTTGATGGTTAAATATTTAACACATTATACATACAAACTTGGTGTACACAATTAGAGAACATAGTTAAAATTAATATATGATTTTGATTCATATAAAATATTAATTGTATATAGTTCCCGAAATTATTAATATAAACAACTATAATAATAATTTCGGTCAAAATATAAAAGGACATGGAAAGTGATATTCTTTTGGAAATAATATAATTTTTTCTGACTTTCCATTTGTTTCTCTAATAATAAGACAATAATCTCATTTTTTTCTTGATATATGATATCAAAGAAAATAAATGGAAAGTAATCCTTTAGTGTGTTAGGGTTAACAAGAGAAAAATAAAATAAAAAGTCTATCAGTCGCTTTTAAAAAGACTCTCTGAAAAAGTTTAGGGGGTTGTTGTTGTTCGCTCTTTTACTGGGTGGATTACGTAGAGCCCGAGCGTTATTGTTACGGCTTTGAATCGACGTCTCCAAAAGGGATCCTATCAACAACGTTATTCGTTATTTTTTAGTTTCGAAAGGTATATTATTTAACCTTTGTTTCAACTCAATTCGTTCCTCGTACATGGATCCATGGTTGATGACCACCAGAATAATTTTTCTATAGCGTCACGAGGCGTGTAGACGATCCGACAGTGGTATTGGAGCCACTTGTACAATACAAATTCAATATTAAATTTCTTTGTTGATATGGTTGTATGAGATACATGCAGTGTGATTTGTTTTACTCGACCTGATTTATGTATATTTGATACATGTAATTTGTTTAATAGACCAAGTAAGTAATTTGTTTAACATATGTGATAATCTATTCCTCTCTATTATTGATTAAATATTAATCATTGATTTTAATGCGTATTGGATTTACTATATTAATTGTTAAGTGTTAACAAATATATCTTAGGGCGATGACGTTTTTGTTATTCGAGGTTAATAGTTAACTTTCTGGTAACATTCGAAATTAACGAACAAAAGTTGTTCCAATAAGAACACTCATAGATCGAAAGTTTTAAAATATTTTGATATTGAAAATATTTTGTTTTTGATAAAAGTTTAGAATAGGTGATGTTTTTTCCACAGAGATTTGAGTGCAATTTCTTACATTTCGTCGAGGTCTGCCATTGACTGATCTTCAACACTCTCATCCGTTATTCGGGCAGCAGGACCCTCGAAAAGGGCTTTGCCCCTTGACCCCTTTTCGTAGGCGACATTAATTGTATGGATAATTTTGTAATTCACCTTAACAACTGATTAAATAAATACATATCATATGTTTTTTGCTATGTTTGATATGCATGGTTATAGCCCATTTTATTTATAATTTACAAAGGTTGTGATTTACGGCCTATGTGTCGTATCATTCTATTTTTCCCTTGTATTTTTCTTTTCATCCCACTCCATCATATGTAAAATGAGTTTCTATTTTTCCCTTGTATTTCCTTATGTGTCGTATGATGTTGTAACTTCATCTTGCTCCATTTCATCTTCAAGGAGATAAGATTTGCTTCTGTAGCTTCAATTCGACCCACTACAACTTCAGGGGTATAAGATTTGGTGTTGTAGCTTCACTTCATTTCATTGTAACTTTAGGGAGATTAAGATATGCTACTGTTAGTTTTAATCCGATCCACTACAACTTTAAGGAGATTGAGATCCGTTATTTTTAGTTTTAATTAATATACTACAACATAAGGGATATAGGATTTGGTGTTGTAACTTCACTCCATTCCACTACGACTTCAGGGAGATTGAGATTCGTTACTATTAGTTTTAATCTGATCCACTACAACTTCAAGGATATAGGATTTGGTGATGTAGCTTCACTCCATTCCACTACAACTTTAGGGAGATTGAGATATGCTACTGTTAGTTTTAATTCAATCCACTACAACTTCAAGGATATAGAATTTGGTGTTGTAACTTCACTCCATTCGATTGCAACTTCAAGGAGATTAAGATCTACTACTATTAGTTTTAATTCGATCCACTATAACTTCAAGGATATTGGATTTGGTGTTGTAACTTCACTTCATTCCATTGCAACTTCTAGGAGATTGAGATATGCTACTGTTAGGTTTAGTCCGATCCACTAAAAATTCAAGGATATAGAATTTGGTATTGTAACTTCACTTCATTCCACTGCAACTTCAGGGAGATTCAGATCCGCTACTATTAGTTTTAATCTAATTCACTAGAACTTCAAGGATATAGCATTTGGTGTTGTAACTTCACTCCATTCCACTGCAACTTCGAGGAGATTGAGATCTACTACAATTAGTTTTAATCCGATACATTTCAATTCAGGGATATAAGATTTGGTGTTATAACTTCACTCCATTCCACTGAAACTTCAGGGAGATTGGGATTCACTATTGTTAGTTTTAATCTGATCCATTGCAACTTTAGGGAATAGTAGTTGTCGTTTCACTAATCTATCACGCCATTCTCTAGGGAATAAGACCTGTAGAATTAGTTTCATGCGCCTCGATCTAGGCCAAGCAATTAAGATGACGTGATTGGAATGAATCAAATGCTCCTAACTAGATGAGTATGATTGATATTGTTGTGAATGCAAAATGTAATATTTCAGAATGATTTTTTTTTTAGTCCTTAGGTTAACATTGTTCGTCGTTTGCCTAAGTTCTATCACTGATGTGTTACCACGCCTTCCTTTTAGGTATGGTATCTTCGACATAAAATTTGAAGAGGCAATCATAAACTGAATTATTCATTTCATGATCCCTCCTACCCTTGGATTTGGTTATTTCCAACTAGTAGTCCTGTTTCAGGTCTTTGTACTATTTAGAAATTTTCCAGAGCAATATGTAGAAATCATTTTATACCTTATATCGTCGTTTGTCCACTAACCATTATTTCAATGCAAACAAATGCTTGAATAGGGTTGTAAAATGGATAAGATTAATTTTTATTGGAGACAAAGCTCGAATAAAGGAAATGAATGAAAAGATTAGAAATGGCAAACATCGGTCAAAAATTGCTAAACATAGGTGAGCAAAAAAATTGAAATCAGGTGACCCATATATCAAAGTATGAGCCTCTCTGAGCAAACTTGATTAGGACCATTTTGAGCCTGATATGTGCCAATGAAACTTGGAGTACTTCATCGATGCCCAAGATGTAAAGTTCCTCCACCTTGTTACTTTGAGAGAGAAGACCATTTCATGCCCATTCTTTAATCAAAATTTGAGCCACCCTTTCGGGTTTTCGACTCAAATCTCCTTAGGCTTCGAGACGCCCTTTATAAGTTTTCATCTCAGCCTCTCCTTTTTCTTTTTTTCTCTTTTTTGGGAAATGACCATTACGTGCCAAATCTTTAATCCCATTATTGAGCTGCCCTTTTGGGTTTTCATCTTGAACTCTTCTTTTTTTAATTGTTAGGTGAAGTACTTCTTCACTGAATCTGAGTCCATAGGGTTGGACAGATCTTTGTCGTCCATCTTGGTTAGAATCAAAGCTCCTCCAAAAAATGCTTTTTTTACCACATACGACCCTTCCCAATTCAGCATTAATTTTCCCCAGAAGTCTTTTTGTATAGAGAGGATCTTTTTCAAAATCAAATCTCCCTCATGGAATTTTCTAGGTAGGACCTTTTTGTCATAAGCTCGCATCATTTACTTTTGGTACATCTGACCATGTCGGATAGCTTTCAGCCCCTTTTCCTCAATCAAGTTTAACTAATCATATCTTGTTTGGATCCATTTTGCCTCCTCTAACTTCACTTCTAACAAAATTCAAAGGGAAGGAATCTCGACTTCAATGTGTAAAATTGCCTCCATTTTGTATACCAATGATAAAGGTGTTGTCCCGGTAGAGGTCCTGACAAACATTCGATAAGCATAGAGAGAAAATGATAATTTCTCATGTCAATATTTATAGGTCTTTGTCATTTTCCAAACGATCTTCTTGATGTTCTTATTAGCTACCACCACTGCCCCATTTATTTTTGGACGATATGGTGCTGACTTATGATGCTTGATCTTAAACTGACTGCAGACCTCTACTATCGTGCTGTTGTTCAAATTCAATGTGTTGTAAGATATGATCTTTTCTGGCATTCCATACGGACATAAAATTTCTTTGTTCAATGGGGAGCCTTAAATTTATATTTAAGTCCTCTAACAACCTTGTGGATGTTTGTAGCCGTTAGAAATAAAATTGAGTCGTTGCAAGCATAAAAACAAGCATTAAATATAGTCTACAATTTCGTTGTATCGGTAGAAGTCTTTCCAAAATATGACCATTGGGCTCATTCTATCGATAGAAGTTCTCTTGTATCGGTAGAACTCTGAGGGTTTCATTTGGTATCGATAGAACCCATCATAGTATTGGTAGAAGTGCAGGATATGAATTTTGGCTACTATCTTGACTTGTTTCGATAAAAATTTTCAAGGTATCGGCAGACCTCTAGTTTTATCGATAGATAGGACTAGGGTATCGATAGAAAGTCCCAGACCAAAACTACATTGCTCATTGGAGTTTATTCTATCGATAGAAGTTCGGGTTGTATTGGTAGAACTCAAAGTTGTATCGATAGAAGTCTCAATTCTATTGCTAGAATTTTGTAACTTTTTCAAGGTCTTTCCATCTTGAGTTCTACTGATACTTGTCCTCCTAAATATCGGTAAAAATCTTTAAGACTTCAAAAACTCGTTAATAATCAAGTTATTTCAAGGATTTTTAAAATGTTTATTTTATCTAATACTTTGAATATAATTTTAAGGATTTATAAACAATTTTTGTGAATTTAAATAGAGAATTTTTAATATATTTTTTTTATATCAAAATAATTTAAAAACTAGAGCTAACACAATCATATTATGAAATTCATACACTTAAGACTCTCGCAAATGTTTCAGATAATATTTATGCACCAACATATTATGAAATTCATACTCTTTCTTTTATATCAACTTCCCAACATTTTATGCACCAAACATTTCATTTCCATTTCTTTTATTAAGACCCAGGTGTTGGTCTATTATTTTAATTAATTAAGAATATACTTACTAAGGCCATATATATAACTTGTTACCATATCAATTTCTTAATAACATAATTTGCTCAAGGACTTTGTAGTCATGATTTTCTGTTTTTATTTTTAATTCTTATCACATTTTCAGATTGATGCCCATTGCAAGCTTGATAAAACAAGATTCAGATACTACAACACTCCACTTAGTAAGCATATAACGTAATGCCTAAATTCAAGAGAACTTTAGATTATATAAGCCTATGATGAGGTAGCATATGCCTCATGGTCCGAAACATATGCTTAACCAAGGGATAACGTAATAGAACTCCAAGTATATATCTGATAACTTCAAATCCCACATAACATCAATATGGAATTTTAGTGAAACATATACATATGATCCTAATTGACATGTTAACTATATTTAATCTTTTTAACAAGTTACATGGGTTTAAACATTCTTGATTAAAGTGTTGGAAAAGTAGGATTTAAAAATGGTTTTATCTAATAAAAAAATTTTAAATTTTAAAAATCAATTCGATTTGTAGTATTTATAACAATAAACTTTTATTAAAAAGTAATTATGCTTTGTGTGAGAAAGATCTTAAACGTTCCCGACCTTCAACTGAATTAATATAAAACATTTTTTAATAAAACTTTTAAAAATAAAATAATAATGAATTTAACTATCCGAATTTAAATTTGTTATAGATTTAGATAATTCATCCTTCAAAATCTATTACCTGTAAAAATAAAACAGTTTTAAATAATATAGATCAAAAAATTAATATCAGCGAATCCATAAAAAGTAAATCCAACATTCAAATTTTTATTATAATTTCCATCACAAGTTAAGTAGTTAAGGAACAGCTGAAGTATGTCTCCACTAAAAGAAAGGGCCCAGTTCAGCTAAATTAAAATACAGATCACTTATCGTCGACAGCAAAATTCAAAAACTGCGCGGGCGACACCCTACAGATTTCACGTCTGTCTCCTTAACCACTCGGACATATCGATCACGTTAAGAAACAATTTTATTGTTAGTTTTATTTTTGTTTCTAAGCCCCGCCAAGCGCCTAAATGGGAAATGCGCTATGCCTACATATCCCGAAATCATTTAAGCAAAGATTTGCAGTAATGTAACTGATGAGGGCCCACTATCATTAAACCAGTCATACATAATTCCCAATTTTTTGACATATTTATGGAGTTAAAAAGAATTTAATATTCTTAAATACATCTTAATGGATTCAATCTTAAAATCATATAAGTAAAACAGTACGTCCTACAAAATGGGTCTTTTTACCCACTAATCCCCAAAATACAAATATTTACGAAAATGATCCATAATTTTTTTTCAGGTTTTATTTTAGTGTCAAGCTTCACTTTGTCGACACTGAAAAAAATTTGATTGTTTTTCAAGAAAAAGAATTTTAATAGCGGCATATAGAAAGCATAAAAAAAAAAAGAAAGACTTATTATGGTTGCTGACTTTTGCAGACTGCAGTAAAAGACTTATTAAAAAGGAAAAGCCAAAAATAGTTGAGAATATGAAAAAAAAAAATTGGGAAGAAGAGAGGAAGAGTAAAAAAAGAGGAAAAGAAGAGAAATTGACAACTTTCCTCTAATAAACAAAAAATTAATGGTTGCTGACTTTTGCATACTACAGTAAATAACTATCTATTTTATTAGAAAATTAAAATTAGCAATGGTATATTTATCATCTCTTTTTTTTTTTTGGTGAATAAAACTTAACTAACCTAATTTCTTAACGTTAACATGTAGCTGCCCTACTATTCCAAGAATTTCCTAAGAAGATAATTAAAATTATGTTCTCTGCTCTGGTCCCATCCATGTGTTATGTTGTATTGGGTTGTCCAACAAATGAATATCTTGATAATTTCTAAACAACTCCAAGCTATACCTTGAAAGACAAAAAAGTTCTTATTTTTTCATATGTGCCATACTAATAGGCCAAAAAGGGTAAGCCAACGAACCCCATCCCTCACTATTAAGGATGTCAATTGGGTGGAGCATGTGTGGGCAGTGCTCCCTTTGCACCAATCCTCGTCAAGAATTTTCATCTCCATCCCTGCCCTGCGACTCGCTATAGGTACAAAACCCAAAACCATCTCTACCCCACGACTCACAAGACTAAAACCATCCCTGCCCTACCATCCATGTGAGTTCCTAAACCCACCTAATCCCCACTATACTTGCGCCGCGACCCTCTTAATATAAACCATTTTTTTTATGAAAAAATTATAAATGCTTCGACTGATTAAGCTTTCTCCGTTATCCTCAAGCTCATGTCTGCCGAGTGTTGGCTCACATTGAATCAGAAATTTTTTTCACAAAAATTACCCATGGAGTAATTTCATAATTTCTCTAAACTTTTGAGCCAAGTTGTGAATAAGAAAAATATCTCTAGAAATTTTCTGAAATAATCTCTTAGAGAATTTTCTCTTTTCAACTTTCTCTTAAGGTGTGTGAAATAATGACCCAAGGCTCTCTTAATATAGGGAGAGTTTAGAGAGTTCAACTATGATTAAACTTAATCATTTTAATATTAAATTAATATAATATTTATCAAGATAAATCTTAGATTAAATTTAATATTTGTAACATCTCGATTTCAATGGTGCCAGGAACAGTGACTCGATGTCACATGTTTCGACAAATAAATTAGTAAATAATAATATTATTAATATTCTTTAGAGATGGATAGAGTCGTATTAGCTTTAATTAGGAGACTTAGATGATATTATGGTTAAATTTGGAAAGAAGATTTAATTGCATAAATTACAAAAGTTAAGTGCTAAGAGTATAAATCATTAATGAGACGTGTAGGAGGAATTGAAGGAGCTTAAATGATAATTTCACCATGTTAAGAAATTAGTGGATGGTTAGGTAGCCAACTATTGATATTTTGGGTAAAGGAATGATTAGAAAAGTAAGAGAAATACAATTTAGTAGAAATAAAAAGAAGAAAATTTAGAAAATGTCCTTACTTTCTCTCTTTTTCAAAGAAAACACCATAGTTAAGCAAGGGGGATTTCGACACACTCTTACTTTCATTTGAGTAAGGTTTAGATGATCTTGTTCAATGATTTTTGGGTATTTGAACTTGGTTTAACTTGATTTAACTAACCCGAGGGTTTATTTGTAAAACCTTTAAAAATTTAGGGTTTTACCATTAATCATTTTGATATATTTTTGTTTGTTGCTTTGAATAAATTATTTATATTAATAATGGATATGAGTGTTTTTGTTAAGTAGTTTATTTTATGATTCTTTGAAAGTTAAGGATCATATAGTTATGAAATAATACTCGAAGCAAAATGTTGTTAGATAGATGAAGTTAGAGACTATCTTTATGCATAAGAACTTAAATCAACATGGTTGATTTAGTTTCTTAAGTATAGAAGTTTGATGTTGAATTAAGTCAATGACTTGTTGGATAAAAGTTAAACTAGTGGGGGTAATTTTGTAAAATTACCTTAAAAAGAGATTTGAAAAGTAAATTATTTATTTAAGTGGAATTGGATTGTTAATGAAATGAAATTTGTGATTTAGATTAAGGGAAAAGCCATCGAATAGTCCCGGTTGGTTTTGAAACACTCGATAAGTAAGTCCATAATTGTATATTCATTTTATTTCACATTATATCTTTGATTTGTAAACAAATGAGTAAAATTTATTTTTTTAGTGAATGAATCACTTAAGAGTGAAATAAGGAAATATTGATAGATCAATCAAAAGTGTTAATTCGTAAGGATAAACATAAAGTGGCTGATGAGTGGAAACATAATTTAAGACTTACTTATTAAATACTTTTATAATGATCCATCAATAGTAAAATATGAATTCTGTAGTGATATGATGTAGCAAGGAAGTGAAACAAATGTGAAAGTTCTTGAAATAGAATACTCTGAAAATATATGACATGAATTCTGACATTGATAATTCAGTATGAACATTAAAGGTTCTTATAAAAATGATGATTTAAACTAAATCATTTTGTGAATTTCTAAACATTCATCATACTTACCTTGTTTAATTGTTTTGTAGATTTTGAAATTTTGTCACTACGTGGGTTGAATCAACGGAGCACATGCATCTTTCCGCACTCTTTTTGGTAGCCTTTGACGCCCTGACTTTTGGTTATATATGGCATATAATTAGGGTGTCTTGTTGTAATTGTATGATTTAGGCTATACTCTTGGTTTGTATATCACCTTTACTCCAGTCAATATAGGTGTTGATGTCTTGAAATGATCTTTTGAAATTGTAGATATGTTAAATTGAAATGGGTAAATCTTGGTTGATTTGGAATGTTCATATGCTATTTGAAATGTGACTATACGTAGGTGATCATATGTAACCTTGAATGGATAATCGAATTATGTTTTTGATCTTTTTAGGTGTGTTTTAATTCATGGTAACATTGAGGTATGAATTGGTTTAGATACCTAGTCAAATATGTGAAGGTTAAGTTGAGTTCTAGGCATTTTAGGCATACATGGCCTGCACACGGGCGTGTGTCCTTGAAATGATCTTTTGAAATTGTAGATATGTTAAATTGAAATGGGTAAATCTTGGTTGATTTGATATGTTCATATGCTATTTGAAATGTGACAATACGTAGGTGATCGTATGTAGCCTTGAATGGATAATTGAATTATGTTTTTGATGTTTTTAGGTGTGTTTTAATTCATGGTAACATTAAGGTATGAATTGGTTTAGATACCTAGTAAAATATGTGATGGTTGAGTTGAGTTCTAGGCATTTTAGGCACACACGACCCGCACACAGGGGTGTGTCCTAGGTGTGTTAGCTGCAAGGTTCACACTTGCTGACACATGAGCGTGTGGCCCAAGGCAGAATAGGCAGACGGGCGTGTGCACGACTGTGGATTTATAATTGGGTGCAGTTGTCACACGGTCTGGCACACGGCCATGTGACCCATTTTCGTAGCCACACACAAGCAGGCACCCAGGCTAGCACATGGCCGTGTGCCCCCGTTTTCTCAAATTTTTCAACTTTTACTTAAAATTTTGATTTGTTTCAAATTGGTCCCTGATTGTTTGAAAGTTATTTTTAGGGCCCCAAGGGCCCGATTTAAATCTCGTATAAATGTATTTCATATTAAATTGAATTGAATTTTTTTTAGAATCAAATGCTATGAGAATGTTCCGATATGTAGTGTAATTCTCTGTATCCCTACTTTGGTGATAGAAACGAGATATGGGTGTTACAATATTAAATCTTATTAAATTAATAGAATATTTATCTAATAGATAAACATTAAATTAATAAAATACTATTAGGATAATTATTAAATTAATTTTTTATAAATGTTTATTTTTAAAATATGCTTATTATATTATGCGAGGCAGGAGGGATGATGTGGGGCGGGTGGGGATGAGGCACGGTGAGTGGGGATAAGGCGGGTACAAGGTCATACCCACACCTGCCTCACCACCCATGGTGGATCTAATTTTTGTCCGCATCCCTACCACCACCGACGAAATTTGTATCCATCCTCACCAAATTGAGTGTGAAGTGGGGCCTATACACATCCCTACCCAATTGGGTGCGTAGAGCCTCGCCCCACTAACATCCATACTGCAATCTAAGAGGTTCCTTGGAAAAAACTGGGGTTGGTATTTTTCCTACACAAAGTACTTCCAAGCGTCTTTAACAACCGGGGAATCTCTTAGAACAAGCAAAATATCTTCTATTTCATGATTGCAGATGGGGCATGACATATTTTAACCAAAACCCCTACACACACGTTCCATATTAGTAAGTAATTGTTGTCTCTAAATGAACCAAAGGAAGAAATGAACTCGATGCGATTCTTGGTACTTCCAAACGATCCTCCACCTTGCATCTTGTTCATTCCATGTTCTTGTTTTTAACATTTGATTTGCACTCTTAACTAAAAAGTCCTCATTCATTGTACGCACCCAAAAGATTTTGTCTTGACATGCTAACAGAAGTGAAGGAGGAATGGTTGCAATATTTTTAACAATTTCATACGGTAGATATTTGCTAAAAACCTCTAGGCTACATGCTCCATCTTCGATAACCATGTCTTTAAGAAAGCAGTTTGTGATTGGTCTGTCTATGGAAGGTATATATGCTTTTAATGACCTTACTTTAGGGATCCAAGAATCTTACCAACAGTAGACCGAGGATCATGTTCCAATTGCCCAACATAGATTTCCTTTCAACAAGGGTCATAGTTTTGCAATTCTTGTCCAAATGGTTGAACAATTCCCACGCACAATGTTATCAAGGATCCTCTCTTTCATTCCATATTTTGAGCGTAAAACCCTAACCCATAGAGCCTCATTTTTACAGATTGGAATCCTAATTTTAGTAAGAAGGAAGCGTTCTGATCTTCTAAGTGTAAAAGGACTAAGCCTCTAAATTTTTTAGGTTGAAAAAAAGAAGTCCAACCGACCAACGCCACCTTTTTATTTTCGGAAGTAGATACCATTATGAATTGCCTTGCCTGACACTCGATTTCTTCACAAACTCCTTTTGGGATCCGTATGGATAGCATGAATTAGAACTACTAGGATGTTAGTGGCATGCCATTAAGGGACCTTAGCTTGCTCTCCATTTATTAGCACATTAGTGCTCTCCGTTTAGCACATTCATGCTCTCCGTATAGCACTTAAGCGCTCTCCGTCCATTAGTGCATAATAATGCACCTCTATATTTGTTTTGTATATCCGGTATGTTCTATAAAAGTCTACTATGGGCTAAGGATATGAAATGTAAACAAGAGTGAATCAACAAAGTATTGAGGTAAGTTTAATAAATATCAAATGTAAGTTAAATTTTGTTTAGGTAAGGTGTATAAATTTTGTTTAGTTAAGGTGTAGTTGTAGAAATTTGCATTTGTGTAAATATGTATTAATTGAATAAGTTTAAACATTGTGTTATGAATCAATTACCTATTTATTATTGTAATGTTTATTAATCCTTCACCGACTTAACGGGTTTATTTCAACGAGTAGGTACATTTAGCCTTTAAAAGCTAGAGTCGGGCTAGGAGACCTCTCATCCCATCACATCTCATCACAAGCACTTGACCTTCTCCAACATTTACCCGGATGATGCCCCTAACAGTGTAAACAAACCTGAATCTGCCCATCTCCAAGGTTCATATCCCTATTCTGTGGTGGTTCACCCTCTTTAGCCCACTTAGTTAGTCACAGATTTGGGCCAATAAGGCCCACTTTCCTTCTAGATTGATCTATCTGTTTCCCTTTATTCTCGAGCTCCATACGCTTAACCTCTTCAATAATCTTGGCCTTCTTGACTAAAGTCTCAAACACATGCTCCCAGTGCGAAGTTATTTGCACCTTAAGATCATACCTAAGACCTTCCTAGAAACGAAAACTCTTTTCTTGCTCAAAAGCGACCATACTAGGTGCATAACGGCTCAATCTCAAAAAATCCACCTCATACTCAAAGATAGACCTATCTCCCTATTTCAGCTCAATAAATTCCAATTGATGGGACTCCACATAACGAGGACCCAAAAACTTGCTTTGAAAAGCCTCTTGAAAATATGGCAAACTAATTCGCTCTAGCAATGTACCCCTAATTATCGATTGCCACAAACGATAAGCCTCATCCCTCAATAAGGACACAACTCCCTTAAGTTTCTGCTTGGGAGTACAATCTAGATCATCCAGAATCCTCTCAGTGGTCTCCATCGAGTATTCGACTACTGTAGGAGTAGTTTCAATAATACCCTTAAACAACTCGTCTCCACTAGAGCAAAGTCTCTTAGCCACTGTCCCATGACTGACACCCCTTATCGATATGCTAGCAACCCTATTTAGAGCCCTAAGCAATGCTAGAGTTATTGGGTCCATTTCCTCTTGGTCCTCATTAACCACATTTTCCATATTCCCACTAACAACAGTAGGTTCACTATTAACTTCCTCATTCTCATTTCTATTCAATTCAGGCTCTAATGACGCGACTAACTCAACCGAAGATCCAGGGGGTCGTTCTCTACTGCCTCTCCTACCATGTGCCATATTTCCACGTGTAGTCATTTTCGATATTTTCTGAATCAACAATTTACAAGCAGCTAATCTTTAATATTTTTTTAATCTTTTAGCACATACACATACAAAATTTCTTTCATTAAAGTTTTATGTAATAGTATCTATATAGTAACTAAAGATTTAGTAAAATTTCTAAAGGGTTAGCATTGGACCTTCGAACTTCGGACTACTTGCAAAACAACTTTTTTTTCAAATATATTGCGGTTTGGTTCCCAAAATCCCCGTTTAATGTATGTATGCATGCAAACTCACATATATAGACTTAGAAACTCTTGTTGAGGTTTTGAAATTGACTCTAATACCACTAAATGTAACCTCCCTAACCCGACCTAGATGTTGTGGTCGATTCGTGGCAGCCACACGGGACAAGTGTTGACTTTAACCTAAGACATTCAAACCTTCACATATTTCCTTTTGATAAAATCGTAGTTTTTATTTGTTATCTTTTAAAAACATTCATCTAATTAGTCCTATCAAATCTAAGTCATTTTGACAATTTAGGTGTAACTTTAGTAAAAGCCTTTCATACAATAATAAAGTATTCTTAATCAAATTCTTAGTAGTCGAACATATCAATATCAACTAATAATTCATACTTAGCCATTTGGCATGCATAGTCCAATTTAGTAAATTCAGACCATGTATATATGTATAACTAGCGTGTAATATCCATCCTAAGTATGAATGTCAAGCATCCATGATAAACCCCAAAGCAAAATAGTCCTAAACCATAATCTTAAATAAGTTTACAATCCAAAACCAAGTAATAATAATTAAAACAAAAAACAAATAGAATCCAAAATGATGTCCAAAGTCCGTTGTATGTTCGTATGCCAATGCCGGTCCTAAGTCTGGTCATTACCTAAAATGTTGAAGAATGGGGTGAGCTTAACAAGCTCAGTGTGAGACTAAACAATCAAGCATCAAATACAATAATCTCATACATAACAATTTCATATAACATTCATATTTGTAACTGATTATAAGCAAACATGTTAATAGTAATGGGTGTGGTTATGTCATGATGCAAATGCAAGATCCTACCCATACCATCCACTACACACCACGAGTTCCCTAGAACTCGTCTGCCAAACTCCAACGAATGCGAGCATAGCTCGATGTGGTAAAACCACTAAATCATAATAAAGCAAAAAATCTGTTGATTAACAACTAATGCGATAGAGATATCCAATAATAATAATGTGATAAAGATCGCTAATCCCCTCAGTACTCCAAATGCAGTGCACTGACAACGAATAATGCGGATTTTGTATGCCGCCAGTACTCCACGGAACTCCTCTATCAACTACAAATAATCTATCCCATTGCATATGTAGGATGTCATAAAAAGACATACATAGTTTCATTTAATCACTTTTCACATTCTTTTGACATGTTTATCATGCTCTCAATCAATCACATACTATTAATATTAGGAAACAGTGTTCCATTCATTTGTTCACATACTTTCAATAATAGGAAACATTGTTCTACACAATCAATCTCATACATTAAATTTTAGGAAACAATGTTCCTCCCAATGTCATTTAATTTCATACCCTTTTACAATTCTCAATCCATGTTACAGCAAATTCATCATGCATTTAAATCATGGAATTACTCAATATATTAGCCTATAATGCTATTCAAACATTCACCCACACATCATATATCACATTTATGCATTCAAAACTCAATCGAAAAATTCATAGAGTAAAACTAGCACATTTTCATCACAATAAATGTTTAGGGCTCGAAACGTACCTGTTTTGCCACCATAAATTCAATAAATTGGCTAGTAAGCAAACTGACCATGCTATGAACGTCATGACAAATTTTGTGAAAGCAGACACTGGTGATGCAAGTATAATAGATAGAGATGAATCTATCAAATATCGATCCCACGAGGATGATGTTCTTGTTGCTTAAATTTGTTAAAGCAATTGGAGTTTAAATGAAAAGAATTATTAAGAGTAATGTCAACGTAGTTTAGTTAAGACTGCACAAATCAAAGAGTTAAATCTGTCAATGCAAATATAGCATAAAATGTCAGAGCAAATTAATAGAAAATGAATTGTTGTTGAAGATGTTGTAAATGTAAATTTAGAAAATTAAAAGAAATAGAGGGATCCCTAACTTCACAAGTTGGCAACGCTAAATGTGACTACAAGGTAACTGATAGATGAATTGTCTCTGTAATGAAGTTTTAATGATATCATACTACTATCAAGAACAAGTGGCCATAATTCCTTCTTCCCTCAAGCAACTTTCGTTGTCTTTCTTGTTAATCTAACTTGTCACCGCACTTTCGAGTGACTGTGACTGCAATCGCAATTCCGTGGTCAAAACAGTTAAATCCAAATATAAACAGATGAGAAGAATTGAGTAGAAATCAAAGTAGATCTAACATTAATAGATACTTCAATATACAATTAATAGTCAATAGAATTCATCAATATTCAAGAGGGATTAAAGAAGAAATTGAAGCATGCTATTCCTAGTCTACTAGAATCCTCTTATAATCGCTCCTCTTGCGCTGCACTTAGGCACTCCACATCAGGAGTAGTCGCCTCCTTGTTGCATCAGGTCACCTTCCTCGAAAGTCAAGCATCCATGACAGCTTACTTTGAGAAAGAATGAGAAAATTTGTGGAATTGTTTTCTTCACAACCTTCTTTGATTTTCTCTCACTTCCCACTATTTTTCACCACTCCACAACACAAGTCTATCCCTCTTCTTAGATCTAACTTCCCTTTTTTATTACTGTACAAGTTTGTTATAGCCAGCTATGCACTCACGCAAATCTGGTTTGTGCGTTAGCCAGTTGCAGATTGTCATGACATCTCTAAACTCAAATTATGATTTAAATTTACTGTGACAACTTGTCATTCTCCTGCACTGGTGCTTTTGAATATGTTAACAGCATAAAATCCCTGATAAAATGTAAAAAAATTTATGTGGTAACATCTTTGGCCACAACTCTAGATGAAACTTGTGGCTGCAACTCTAAATGCTTTCCCACTCTGATCTTCTAAGGTGGATTTCTGCACTAACAACTTTATATGCAAAACTGATAATCAATACAATGACATTAGTAGCACAAAAGGAATAGAATGAAAGAAAGTAAGATCATACAACACTGATTTAGAAAATGTAAATACTAAGTATGAAATGCTGAAAATGTAGGCTAAATATGATACAAAAGGAACAAGTTATACACTAATTCAAGGAGAAATTAAGTGTAATTTCTAATGCTATCACACCCCCAAACTTGAGTTTTTACTTGTCCTTAAGTAAATAAAAGCTAGCAAAGTTATAACCAAATTCTTGTCACCACAATCATCATTCTAGCAACTTATATTCTCTAGAATCCTAATGTATAAATTGCATTCATATGAGAGAACATTGTGCCGATAATTTATATGTATGAATAATCAGAATTGTAACTTTACTAATGCTAGCATCATACTTTAAATCTTAAATCTTCTTAACCAATAGAGAATTTATTGTATAATACATATATATAATTCTTTTTATCAACTTTTGTTTCTTTTTTTTATGCGACTGAGAGATGTCATTGCATTACTATACACTTGTTCCTGGGTAGTAACGATGAGGTGCAACTAACCCCAGAGAGAATGTAATTGTATCGACACACACTCTTGTATTGATAGCCTTTGGCTAGATAATTTTTCTAACATTTGCAGTGGAGTGTTCCCCTTTCCTGAGTCACAATGCACCCACATTGGATTGTCTTTTATTAGTAAATATAATTAAATACATAGCTGCAAGATGGTAAGTTAATTCAATATTTAAAGAATGATACTACTCATTTATTACTAATGCAATCTCAATCATTCATCCAAAAATAGGAGGATTCAACATTCAATCACATTCATCCAATTCACGCATTAGTATTCCAAATAATTTAAGATTTAAGCATCAAATGAAAAAATTGTGGTCACATTTTTCATAACTATGCATACTTTCAACTAAAAGACAAATACATTCTTAAACTTGTAGGTGTAATTGCATTTCCATTCCCAACTTCCCCTCAAACTTAGTGTTTGCATTGTCCCTAATGCACTGACAATACTATACAAATATTAATGGAAATACAGCTACAATACAAATGTGAGAACAAGTAAAATGCAGTGACAATTAAAATGTAATACAACTAGATAAAATGCATGCAACTAAACTAACTATTGAAAAGTATACTAACTCAGTGTGAAGCAGCCGAAGATGTGGCTGCTTTGGACTTCTTTTTATGTTTAGGGTGCTCCTCTTTGCTCTTCTTCTTTTCCTTACGTTTGCGCCTCTTTTCTTTTGGGTCAATCGATGGAGTTGATTGCTCCTTCATGGTTGGTTGAGTGTCGGCTTCATCGACAGTCACATCCGATGGATGTATCTCAACAAGTGGTGTCACGTATGGCACAATAACCAGAGGATCAAAATCCTCATTGTTGGATGTGACTACCTCGACCCAGCTTGCCCCATATGGTGTCAATTATTCAACAGATACACCTATACTGGTTGGTGCGTCGACAAATTTCTTCGATTAATTTTATCAAGACAGCTTCTTCTTCTTCTTTTTCCTTCTCTTCTTTTCCATCTTCATTTCTTTTCTCTTTTTCTGTAACATTCTCAGAAGCAATTGTTGTGTTCTCCTCTGTAACAACAGCCTCTTTCTCCGCCATAGTGGCCCCTAAACTATTTGAGAGTTCATCTTCAAAGAGGTTGACAATAACTCAGAAGCAATCTTCCATTTCCTTAGATTGCACCTCTTAATCCTCATCATCAGAGATACGAATTCTATTTAGGGACTGGACGAACTGAGTTCTTCGTTTTGAAGCATGCTGCTCTGATGATGAAGTAGCTTCATCAATAATAGGAGGGAACATAGGGAATTCTAGCACCGAATTTCTGCTCAAACTATTGACCATAGTAGTAGTATATGCATATAATAAGTTTTATCTGAACTGCTTCTCGTCAATTGTGCTAACAAGTTTTAGTTTTTGGATGCTCATTCGATCAATAATATTTTTAACCTCAGAGAGCTTCCACCAAATTTGAGGATCTGTGGGCGCATGGGTGTCCTTCTTTTTCCCTTTCCCTTTATCCTTCTTTGGTGGTACTTCCTTCACCATAAGGGTTTCCTACCCCCTTATCATCCTTTCCACCGAAATATCATTTATTGGCCCTTTGTTTTCCAAAGTCTCTTCCCCTTCGTGAGGCATAATGCCCCTCTGTTTACACAACATCATGATTAGAGTAGGGAAAGGTAGGATACTTGTCTGTTTGGTGGCAGATTCAGTGATTTCTTGATAAAGGATTACGCCGACATTAATTCGTCGTCCATTGAGTATAGACTGTAGCAGACACATTCTGTCCAACGTTGCAGTAGTACTGTGGGTGGATGGCAAGAGACGACAGTTGATGAAATGAAACCACACTTTGCTTTGGATAGTGAGGTAGCGACGGTGCATCGTGTAATTGTTTGGATTGTTGCCAATCCAAATAGCTCCATTGATGCATAAGTCATTTAGCAATAGATCAATGCCGTCCTCTGTCAAGTTCTCCAAGAACTCGGCATGCTCGTCCTCTCCTTAACAATGTGGAAGAGAGCATTGATGTGGTCAGTGCTCCATGGCACCAAATCTTCATGAACGAATATAAACTCCCATTTTTGATCAACCAGGTTAACATAAAACTCTCTTACCATGGAGGGAGAGTATCCTGTTGGATGGTCACAAAATTGCTCCTAGCCCAATCGTGAAATGGTTGTGGCGACTTGCTTCCCCAATGTCAGTTACAGGGATAATTGGTGGTTGGTTGGCATTTCTGACCATTACAGTTGATGATTCAACAGCGGGTTTTGATGGGGTTTTCGCACCATAAGTTATTGCCATAACTACTAAAATAAAGAGAGTGAGAATATCTTGCAGAAAGATTAAAGGTTAGAGAAGAAGAAGATTACAGTAATAATGGTGGTTGTGAGTGTGAAGATACAGTCAGTACAAAAAGGGTGTTTTATAGAAGATGGAGGTAAAGAGACATGATGATTGCTACTGCTGTTGGAGTACCTTGTGCCTGCAGCCAACAAATGTTAGGACATTGATCTTACTTTTTCGGATTAATCCAATGATTAGGGAAAGAGGTGAATCAACCGGCATGATTCTTTCCCGAAATGCTTCACTAAGTCACCAATGAAATGCATCGACAAGTTGTGCTTTCGTGTGCGTCACACTGTTAATGTGCTGGATGATTTAATTGCTGAAGAATTCAACGACCAAAGCACATTACTTTCTAAAGAATTTACGGTGACATCGGATGATAAATTTTTAGATGACTGTGATGGCATGGTTAAAGCTAGTAACATTGACTTAAAGCACGAATGGCATATTGAATCTTTGGATTTAGCCAATAAAATGACTCTAGTTTTTAAGTCATCTATTGAAGAAACTCCTACTATAGAATTGAAGTCATTGCTTGCTCATTTGAAATTTGTCTTTATTAGCGACGACATTACTCTTCTAGTTATTGTCTCTGCAACACTAGGTGCAACTCAAGAGGAGAAATTTATCTATATTCTTAAGCAGCATAAACGAGCTATTGCTTGGAGCATTGTCGATGTTTGAGGCATCAATCCATCTTTTTGCATGCACAAAATCAAGTTGGATGATGAAGGAAAGCAATCGATTGAACAACAAAGACGATTGAATAAGAAAATGAAGTTGTTCAAAAGGAGATTATAAAGTGGCTTGACTCAAACGTAATGCAGCCACAAGGAAGAATCACTTTCTACTTCCCTTCATTGATCAAATGTTGGATAGGCAAGCTAGAAAAGCCTACTATTGCTTCCTATGGTTATTTTGGCTACAATCAAATTTCTATTACGCTAGAGGATCAAGCGAAAATGACTTTTACCTATCCTTTTGGCACTTTTACTTTTCACCGTATGCCGTTTGGTCTTTGCAACGTATCAACCACATTTCAAAGGTTCATGATGGTAATATTTTCAGATATGATCGAGGACTCTTTAGAGGTCTTTATGATAAATTTCTCAATCTATGGGGATAATTTTAATCAATGTGCTAACAATCTGGATAAAGTTTTGAAGCGATATGAAGATACACATCTAGTGCTAAATTGGGAAAAATGCCACTTCATGGCAATTGAAGGCATTGTCTTAGGCCATCGCATTTCCAGTCAAGGCGTTGAAGTGGATAGAGCTAAGGTGGAAATTATTAAGAAGCTACCTCTACTGACAAATGTGAAGGGTATCCATAGTTTTCTTGGGCATGCAAGGTTTTATTACCGATTTATTCGAGATTTCTCCAAAATTGCAAAACCTCTATGCTCATTATTGGAACAGAATAAAAAATTCCTCTTTGACAATGCATGTTTGGATTCATTCAGTCAAATAAAGAAGCAACTTGTTAATGCACCCATTGTCATTCATACCTTTTTAACAGAAAGGCTACTGTATTTACTGATCTCTCGGCATTTAGATATTTTTTGTGAAGAAGGATGCAAAACCATGACTGATACATTGGATTCTATTGCAAGAATTTGATATAGAGATCAAAGACCGCAAGGGTTCAAAAAACTAAGTTGCAAACCACCTATCTTGTTTGGAAGTTGGCATCGAAGATGGAAACATACTTCAGATTGTCTATGCATTTCCAGATGAGAAGTTGTTTGCTGTCGGTGCAACCCCTTGGTATGCGGATATAGTTAATTATCTTGTATGTGGAAAACTACCCTTGGGTGTCATGGGCCACAAGAAAGAAAGATTTCTTTGAAAAATAGAGAAATACCATTGGAACGAGTCGAACTTATTCAAGGTATGCAATGACAATATCATTCAGTGTTGTATCTCGGAAGAAGAAATGTTTTCAATCCTGAAGCATTGTCATGATGCTCCTTATAGAGGTCATTTCGGTGGAAAGAAAACTATTGCTAAGGTTCTTCAATCAGAATTCTACTAGCCTTCATTATTTAAGGATGCCCATAATTTTGTGAATCAATTCGATTGATATCAGCACACTGGTTCTATATCTCGACGCAATGAAATGTTACAGCAGCCAATTATGGAGGTTGAACTTTTCAATGTTTGGGGTATGGATTTCATGTGACCATTTCCAAGTTCATTTGGAAATGTCTACATTCTAGTGTTTGTTGACTATATCTCGAAATGGATTAAAGTTGTTGTAATCCTAAAGGATGATGCAAGGACAATGCTTAAATTTTTCCACAAGCACATACTCACCCACTTTGGCACATCAAAAGCATTGGTCAGCAATCAGGGTACTCACTTCCATTGTAACCAAGTGACAGTCGCATTGAAGAGATATGATGCTAATCGTCGAATGGCTACCACTTATCATTTGCAAACCAACGGACAAGCTGAGGTGTCAAATTGACAAATAAAAAGTATTCTCGAGAAGGTGGTGAACCCTTCAAGAAAATATTGGTCTTCTAGACTTGATGATGCTCTGTGGACATTGAGGACAACATTCAAAACCCCACTAGGAATGTCACCATACCAGCTTGTTTTTGGAAAAGCATGTCACTTGCCAGTTGAATTGGAGCACAAGGAAATGTGGGCGATTAAGTAAGTGAACATGGATTAAGAAGCTGCTGGAAAGAAGAGGCTGTTAGGCATCACTGAACTTGAGGAAATGAGGTGGAATGCTTATGAGAATGCAGTAATTTACAAGGAAAAGAAAAAACGATGGCACTATAAAATCATTTTGCAGTGTCAATTTACTCCAGGTCAACAAGTGTTATTATTCAATTCTAGATTGAAATTACACCCAGGTAAATTGCGCTCACATTGGTCTGGACATTTTGAAGTTGTCGAAGTATTTCCTCATGGTGCAGTCACAATTAAGGATCTACATTATGGGCAACAATTTAAAGTGAATGGACAATGGTTTAAACATTATTTTGGGCATAGTGATCACAAACAGGAAGAGACCATTAAATTGGTCAAAATTTTCTAACCTTTCTTGAAATTTTTATCATGCAATTTTATTTTCTTTTGTTCTTGTTTAAGTTTATTTCATTTTGTATTTCTTGTAGAATAAATTTGATCTCATCAATAAACACCAAGTTGTTGGCTCGGTCTGAACGAGTGTCATTCCCATTAGACGCATTTATTTTTCAAGACTTTTTGTCCTTTCCTCTGTTACATAAAAAAGCCTTTCCTTCACTTTTCGCTCCCTATAAACAACATCTTTTGTGCCGACTGTGATATTCACAATGTCGCCATTTTTATTCACAACCTTTCTTAAAGCTTGCACCTTTCTACCTTATAACTCTTTTTACTTACCAAAACAATGGTTAGAACTCGTGGAACAGTGAAGAAAACAACTAAATCTGTTGCAAAACCTTCATCCTCTGCAACAGTCGTTCGCGAAATAGAGCCTCCCATGTCCAAAGATCCTGTAACATTCATCACGAAAGCCGCCAAAGACCGTTTTCAGAAGAACGTGCTGAAAAGGAATTGTCACCTAGAACAGGGCTTTCTCTTGTCGCGACAACAAGGCCTGGGAAAACAAATCCATAAGACTTTCGCGAAGCTGAAATGGGAAGCTTTTTGCCAACACCCTAGAAGCTATTCTTCGTCTTTAGGGCACGAGTTTTATGCTAATCTTACTAACCATGAGTCAGAATTTGTTTTTGTCTGAGAAGGATTAATCCTCTAGGAAGCTGCACACCTTAACGATCTCTTTAACATCGAAGTAGACAAGGACAAACATGATGAGTTTATTGAAGAACTCACTGATGACACAATAAATCTTTTGGTGAAGGATCTCTATGTTTAAGGAGCCACATGGATGGGTTCGAAACCCAACAAGTACACCATGTATAGACGCTTTTTAACGTTACAAAGCAAACTCTGATTCCATTTTGTGAACTGTAGATTGAGGCCTTTTACACAGAGCACCACTATCACCCCTGACAAGATGTGTCTGCTACATTCCATCATAACGGGAAGGAAAATAAATGTCGAGGAAATATTACACTAAGAAATCACTGACTATGCTATTAGGCAAACAAGCATCTTGGTTTTCCCCTCACTGTTAATGTAGCTGTACCAGCAAAAGAGAGTTGTACCTTGAGATAGAGAAGAGATTTTTGATAACAAAGGCCCAATCAATGAAACATCAATCAAGAGAATGACTCGTGGGAAAGATACACCCACAGTAAAAGAAGCAGAAGCAAAGAAAAAAGAAGGGAAAAGCAAAAGCAAAAGAAAAGGGAACAATTGTGACTGTAGAGACTCATTTGTGGCGCAAAATGAAGGAGGTCGAGAAGATAGTAGATTCTAAAAGTAGTAGGCAAATCAATCTTGTCGCCACAATGGAAGACATGGACAAAGTTCAGAATCTATTCTACGCTTACACCTGGACCTGGAATAGTGCTGTTGTGACCACATTAAGTAGCTGAGCAAAACCCCACTACTAGAATTCTCAATATTTTCTCCAATCATCAGAGAGTATGAGCCTCAATCGACGAGGCTGATTTAGGGGACAAAGAACAATCGGTGGCTTCCCCTCCAATGGTGCACATTTTTGATGACGAGAAGGAGGCAGAATTGAGGGATGTTGAAGAATGTTTAGGAAAATTGAAAGCCTATTTGAAGATGATTTCTCTGCTGGTTAGGATGCAAATGTTTCTGAAGAGGAAATCCTTGTTGAAAGAAAGGAAACCCAAGTTGAGAAAGATGAAGAGAAAGATGATGACAAAGAAGCTGAGGAAGATTCAATTGAAGAAATTGTCATCGTACCTGAAGTTATAGGTGCAATGACTAAGGGCTTGGAGCAAGATGGAGCGAGATGGGCGAAAGTTGTAGAGGAAATTAATGAGGACCACAGTAATCCTTTGGCAATAGTAGTCTACATAGGACCACTTGAAGTGATTCATCCAACACACGATGCATCTGATGATGCTGGGGCACAACCGGATGTTACGGAGCAATCCAAGGATCGGGCATAGTCCAAAGAACGAAAGCGAAAGTGCTCTAAGGACAAGAAGTGCAAAAAGAAGGAAAAGAAGAGAAGGAAGAAAAGGTACCATGTAGCCTCATCGACGGCTGTGAAAATTTGAGTTAGTTTTATTTAAGTCTATCTTTTAGTTGTAGTTTTCGTGCATAGCATGTAGTTGTAATTTTTAGTCTATTAGTAAGAATTATTATCGCATTCCCATTGTCATTACATTTTAACTGTCATTACATTTGTATTTTCATTGCATTTCCATTTGTCATGGTATTTTAGTGTCAGTGCATTAGGGACAATGCAGACTTTAAGTTTGGGGGAATGTATATGGCATTTGAAAATACAATTGCACCAACATTTTAGAAAAATTTCTTTTTGAGTTCAATGAAGCATGCAAGGTTATGAATGGTTATTACAAATGTGTTTAAATTTTTTACATTCGATGCTTAATTTTTGAATCATGTGAACTTTCAATGAATGAGTTGGATAAATTTGACTGAATGTTGTATCTTCAATTCTTTGATGAATGATTTAGATTGCATTAGTAATGGATGACTAGCATCATTCATTGAATCTTGAATGAATCTGCTATTTACAACTACTTGTATATGTATATAGTTATAAATAAAAGACACTCCAATGTGGGTGTATTATGAACTGTTCAAGAGGGAACACTTCGATGCAAGTGTTAGAAAAAGTAATCTAGCTAAAGTCTGTCACTGCAAGAGTGTGTGTCGGCACAATTACATACTCTCTAGGGGTTTATTTCACTCCATCGTTATTTCTCAAGAACAAGGGTATAGTAATTCGACGACATCCCTTTGTCACATAAAAAAAAGAATAAAAAAAGGAAAAGAAAAAATATATATGCATATATTACTGTACAATAATTTTTGTATTGGTAGATAGAATTTAGGATTTGAAGCATGATGCTAGCATTGATGAAGTTGCAATTTCAGTTATTCATGCTTATGAATTGTCGGTGCAATATTCTGTCATTTGAATGTGATTCATTCATTGGGATTTTAGATGATTCAAGTTGCTAGAATAATCATTTGCCTTGATAAATCTTTTGTTTAGACTTGCTGGTTTCAATTTTAGTTAAGGGTAAGTAAAAACTCAAGTTTGGGGGTGTGATAGTACTAGAAAGAACCATTGATTTCTCCCTAGTTATTGTTTAAGTTGTTTCCATTTAGCTATCCTTAGCACATATTTTAGCAATTTTTAATTTAGTTCATTACATTTCTAACTCAATGGACCATAGCCTAGCTGCCCTTAATTTTGTAATAATTTACTACTAATGTTGTTACATGAGAATGTCCAGAATTGTCACTCTATGAACATGTCCAGAATTGTCGTTGCATGATCATGTCCCGAATTGCACCCAGATATATCGCTACATCTGATAGCTGTCCGGATAAAACCAGAATTGCATGAGCTATCTAGTCTAGTGTAACTAACTGGTACAACCATAAACTACTAGATTTGGAGGAAAAGACACTTGTACAATTCAACTGGAGATAAATACTCGTGAGGAGAGAGAGAAAGGGGTATTATTCACGTTTGAGGGGATTGAATCCATTTTTGAAGCTTGCGGCGATGGAAGCTTAAACCTCTCAAAGGGCAAACTAACATGCAAAAGGAGACAGATCTGTTCCTAACGAGGAGCCCTAAGTGCGACGCAAGAGGGATGTAAGAGAGCAAGTCGAGTAGCCTAGGAATATTATTCTCCATTTATTCTTTTACATTTTCTTTCTAAAACGCTGGTGATTAATGTTTATTTCATGTTTGTATGGAAGTACTCATGATTTCTAAACTAAATGTTATCTTATTTAATCTTTTTTCTATTGTTTAATCTTTGGGTTTGAAGTTTTTAGCACAGAAGTCTTATTGCAGTCACTGTCACTGAAAGGTGCAGTGGCAGTTTAATCTAACAAGCAAGACAATGGAAGTTGCTTGGGATCAGAGGAATTTGATTCACTTGTTCTTGAATGTGCTGCATTGCCATCATTGGAAGGTGTGGTGAGTGTGCTTCAAAATCTAAGACAATGAAATCAATAGGAAAAATAAACTTATCAACTCTTACCAAAACATCCTCAATCTTTCCCTCGGGATATGCTAATGATTAATCCGCTAGTTGAAGCGTTACAGTTGTAGGTCTTACTTCACCTATCCCTAACATCTTAAAAATAGACTTAAGCATCGAGTTGATACTAGCTCCTAAGTCGCACAAAGCTTTACCACAATAAGATTCACCAATATTACAGGGTATAGCAAAGCTTCAAGGGTCTTTCAATTTCGACGGCAGTTTGTCTTGTAGAAATGCACTACACTCCTTCGTTAAAGTAACAGTCTCGTACTCACTAAGTCATTTCTTCTTAGATTGTATATCCTTCATAAACTTCACATAGTTTGACATTTCTTCTAAAGCTCCACTAATAGAATATTGATGTGTAACTGCTTCAAAACATCCAAGAACTTCTTGAATTGTACCTCCTATTTCTACTTGTGTTGTTGCAATCTTTGTGGATATGGAGGTAATGAACCTTCAGTTGAATTGAACAACTCTTATGAGGAGGTAAATCTACATCTAAAGAAGATGTTAAATTATCTGAATTAGTAAATTTAGGGCTAACCTCGTTAGACTTTGCAAATTCTGACTCTTTCGCTGTAAGAACTTCAATAGCTTGTTGACTCTCCTCCATCTTAACGGACTCATCTTTAACATCAATAATTTGGGGTTCACGAATCGTACCACCTTCTAATGCCACTATCTTGCAATTTTCTTTACCCAAACTTCTTGGATTCTCAGTGTCACTCAACAAGGTTCCTTGCGGTCTATTATGAAGCTCTGTAGCTAAGTGACACATTTGGTTTTCCAAATTTTCAATGTTGCTACTTGGCTCTGGATCAAAGCATCATTCTTTTCCATGTACGGTTTCAACAAGTTTTCCAAACTATTTGATGACTCAGCTTGAGGTGGTTTTGGAGCTTACTGATTAAATCCTTGAGATTGTTTGGGTCCATGCTGCCTAAAGTTGTTGTTCGGTTCGTTTCCTTGATTACTCCAAGAAAAGTTAAGATGATTACGCTATGAAGGATTGTAAAAGTTGGATTGGGGTCCTTGTCCACTCTTATTGTGATGTTGATTCCCCATATAGTACACTGACTCGGGATTTGATGGACAATTCTCGAAAGAATGACCTTCCCCACATTACACGTATGAATCTACTTCAAATGGGAGCTGTAACATTTTCAACACTATTAACGTTAAACTGTTTTAACATTAAGGAAATAGACGATACATGAGCTGATAACAAAGTGAGGGCCTCAACTTCATGAACTTCGGCTACACATATTCCTAAAGCTGCTCGATTTGTTGGCCATTGATAGTTGTTGCTAGCGATCCTCTTGATGATCTCATAAGCCTCATTATAAGACTTCGAAAAATTGCACCATTCGCAGAAGCGTCTACATTAATCTTGTATGTGCATTGAGACTATTGTAGAACGTCCCTAACTGGATACAATGAGGAATTCGATGATGAGGGCACTTATGAAGTAACTCCTTGAATCGCTCCCAAGCCTCTTACAAAGACTCATCATCCAATTGTTGGAAAGTTGTGATCTCATTTCTCAACTTAGAATTTTTGCTAGGAGGGAGATACTTGACCAAAAACCTTTCTGCTAATTCTTGTCATGTAGATATGGAACTTGGTGGCAATGAATTGAGCCATACTCGTGCTCAATCTCGTAACAATTATGGATATTCGGTTGTCTAATTCTTGGATTTAACTCAATGAAAAGTGGTACAACATATTGTCTGATGCATCGATCCATATAATCTACAATGAGGATGGGATTTTGCACATGATCAGCTCCATTACCTTTGCCATGATTTTGATTTCCAAGGTCCAGTTTGGCTTGTCTTTGCGCTAATTGTTCACGTCTTCTCTGTCTGAAAGTTCCCTCAATTTCAGGGTCTATAAGGAGTAAATAGATAATTCAATCTATGCTAGTAAACACCTGAAAAGAAAATCACAAAATTAAAAAGAATAAGTTAGTAATGTTAAAAAAATAAAAACCAAATTGGAAATAAATAATTTCACAAAAATGACTATGGTAACAATTAACAATCCCCGACAACGGCGCCAAAAACTTGTAACTCATAGGTTTGTGCAAATGTACACTGTTGTTATCAAGTAATAAGTAAGTATCAAGTTATCGTCTCCACAGGGATTGTATTTGTGTTAAAGTAATTAAATATAAAATTATATTAATAACTTGGTGAATTAAAAACACAATATATTGGAATTATTGATGATTAAAATTAAATATAATTAAACTAAATGCAAATTAACCTAAGTATGCAAACTATATGTATGAAATAGATTTTAGCAAAGATTAAACGCAATTCACAACAATTATAACATAAATAAACCAGGACAATTACTTTAATTAAACTCAATTCATTATCAACATGCTTAATAACATTCGAAAAAACATTCCATGGCAACTCGACCTTTCATGAGATTGGAAACCACATTAGGTCCTTGCAGAATCCTTTACTTAGTAAATATGCATTTTACTACTCCTTATTTACTAAGGGTTTCTTAGCATTCACGTGAGGTAATAGGGACATGTCAAGTTTGAAATAGTTTAATCACAAGAATCTAAAAATTATGCAGATAACAGAGCTTGGTTAGAGTTGTTATGAACTTACAATTTAATCAGGTCAAGATCTAAATTTAGCATGCACATTTCAATTATGTATCTATTAGTCGTCGTCTAGTCAGGATCGCTTAGCTTGTTCTGGTGCATTTCAATCTCGTATGAATGAAAAACAGACTTGATATTAATTTAAAACATGATCGATTGAGGCACAACATCATAAGCATGAATCAAACGAATATTATTTAATCAAAGCAATTATCCTAGCTTAAATAAAATTAAGTTAACATTGTTGTAAACAAGAACAAATAACACATAACAAACATTTTTAAATCAAATTGAAGAAAAGAAAAAATAAACCCAAATCAAAGTGGCTATCACCCAAAACTCTGATCGAAGAAGACTCCTTCGTTCCTTTGCTTTGCTCCTTTGCTGATGGCTCTCCAAGGTGGCCGACCAAGGGCTCTTTAAGAGGCTTAATAAGCTAAAATCTCTATAAAGAGATGATGCTAGGCAACAATGAGAGAAAAGATGAGAGAGTTGAGAGAATGAGAGAAGATTGATGAGTGAAGGGATGATTTGAAATTGTGAGAAATGACTCTTATTTGTAGATGAAGGATGCGAGCTCATTTACTAAAAATATGGAATTTTGAATCATTCATGCTTCTCAAATGTGTGGCCGGTCATCACTCAAGGTATTTTTAAAGGTCCTTCGAGAACCATGTGTAGTCGAAATTGGGCTAAGCCACTCTTCAATTTGGACAATTTTGTGATTCAGCAAAATTATCAAACTAAAGAATAAAATTAACCCAATTATTCAATAATTAAATAGACCCAAATTATTAATGAAATATTTTATATTAAATTGTTAAATATAATTTCATGTTTTATTATTTAATTTAATCATGTATGGCCCACTTTATACCTTAAAAATATTTTATGTTTAAATAACCATAAAATAAGTCATTTTATGCATGAAAACTATATAATAAAGTATAAAATCACATTTTAATAATTTCTATCTCCTAAATTCATATTTTCACATATTTCATTAATTTATTAAATATTTACTTGATTTTAAAAATTAATTTAAGTAAAAAGGTGATAAATTACATAGGAAAAAATATATATATTTTTTAGTTTACAAACCCCCAAACTTAAATCATTACTTGTCCCAAGTAATGTTCATGCACAACAAAGGTCTTGCTAAGGCAAAAATTGCTAAATGTGTAAGTTTGTCTCATAATCATACATCAAAAAATTCGTGTTCATGGATTTTTTTTATTAATAAGTAGTCCACATGCAAACATTATTCAGAATTTTATATTAAGTTTCGAGATATGTCAACATGGACCATGGTTTGTATGTTTGTCACAATCATAAATAACATTCTTCATTCAACATAATTTCTTATCAATCTAAACAAAACAATCATAAGGGTTATTTGTGCTCATCATAAGTTGAACTTAGTACTTCCTCTCCACTAATGTAGGTGACATAATCATCAAATTAATAGGTCTTTTATAAGGTTGTAATGGGGCTCTATTAAAGGTAGGGATTTTAAGAGATGTGAAATTTCGGTTTCAAAATCTTAACCTTTAACTTTGTCTTGGATCTTTCGAAATACAACCTTCTTCTTTGAATGAATCTTTGGAACACCCCCAAACTTATTTTGAACTTATGCTCATACATTTTTCTTTTCAGAGATTCAGAAAACTTTTCTTCGATCTTTCTTTCTCCTTTTTTTAAGCATGAATCACGTACATCTTTTTGAAATTTTCCTCAAATGTTGATCACCAAGACAACTTTAGTTAATATGGGTGCACAAATAGGATAAATTAAAAAGATGGTAATGTGGCTTAGTATGTATGTACATTAAAAAAACATGTCATTAAGCTCAAAATTACAATTTCAAGGGTTTAATATCATAAGGTTGGCTTGAAAAGGCTTAAACGATCCAAAAAAATAGTGTCTATATCATTTTAGATTTTTATGTCTCCTAGGATTTCGGCTCAAGAAAGTTGCTAAGTCAATTCTAACAATATAGACCTTCATGCATGTCTAATCTCAAGAGAAACTATGTTTTCATGGCCAACATTTCCTAAGACTAAGATCATACAAGCATTTCATCATTCATGATAACATACATTCAACTTAGATAGAATAATCATTCATGCTTGCATTCAAACTATCTTATAAAAAAATTCTCTAAACATTCATTTATTAAAACATAATTATAAAAAAAATGATAGAAACATACTTGAAAAATTTTAAAAAAATTTTGAGCAATTAATTTTGCCTTGCCCCCTTCAAAAAGAAGCAATGTCCTCATTGCAAGAACAAAGTAACGAATGAAAACTAGACAATGGGTAGGGTTGTAAGAAAAGAGAGGTGAGTCATTAAGACTGCTTAAATACCAAGTCTTTCTTAACAATCCAATCCTAGACATGTTCACTCCCATTACCACATAACTTAGTCTTTTTCTTTCTAAAGAGGTGTTAAGCTTATTCATGTTTGCTATGTTTTATTATGCAAAAATAAAATCCTAATTACAAAAGAAATAAACTCCTAAGGACCTAAAAACTAACAAACAAATAAATAAACAAGACAAGAATCCCCCATTTTATTTTTCTGACTCATTCCCCTTGTCTTCTTTTTCTTCAGCTCCATTTTCGCTTTCATAGTCGTTATCTTCCTTCCATGTCTCGAAGATAGCATCAGGGAACTTAGGAACAAAAGTGTTAGAGATATTCTTAAAAGTATTTCAAATTGAGTCATCTCTAATCTTAGCATATTTTTAGTAACTTTGTTGATGATTGTGCATGAACTTGCACATATCCATCATGATTGACAACTTCGATTTCTTTGAAGTACTTGCAAAAGTCGCCACTGGAGTTGTGAATTCTGATTCAACACTTGGCTTAATGAGTTCATCTTCTGGCTCAACTTTTGATTCAAGGTTTGTAGGTCCCTCGATCGGTTTAGGATTGTTTGGTTCCTCTTCAGATTCTACTTCTTTAGTGTCAGCAACTAAATCAGCTTCAGTTTCAGTTTTATTTGATGACTCATCGGTTTCAGGCTCAGTTGGCTCTTCTTTCTCACCTTGATTCAAATCATGAACCTTCTCTACTAACCTTTCAAGATCATGATTCGTAATGCACCCTTGTACATATTGCCTCTTCAAATTTTCTTGTGTTTTAACATTGACCCTTAAGCAAAGTGAAGTGATTAATGATGAGAAATAGGCACTTCCTGTCTTCTTTTTGGCACAATCATGGATCTCCTTGAGAATTATTTTCCCAACATTAGTGGATTTTTCTGTCAAAATCGCATACAACAAGAGCATTCATTCCAATGAGATGGTGGAACTATGTGAGATAGGTATGAAACTGTAGCGAACGAAGTAAAACCATACCTTTGCTACTGGTTTTAGATATTCCCTTCGGCAAGAATGGCTCCCAATATACTTTCTTATAATTCATTGGGATCCCAGATTTGTCACAACATCAAGCACTTGTTGAAGAAAATCCCAATCGATATTGTTCATCATAGGGTAGTACTCATGTTCTTCAATATCAGGTAAGTTAAGAAAATCATTGTTGGACTTAGAAATAAGAGGTACCTTTTTCTTTCGAACAATGACTTCAGTAGCATCTTGCAGAGTCAAACTAGCATAAAACTTTCGAACTAGTTCATCATCGAGAAGTGAACGAGCAACACAAAATTGTTCCCACTTGAGAGCATTGATTTTCTTTCTAATCGGCATAGGAATAATCATCAAATCATGACTCTTCAAATTAAAATCTTTTTTCAGCATCATAGGTTGATGCTTGAAAATTGAATCCTCTCTATCTTTCACTTCTTAATCATCATAATCAGGTTTTCAGGAGTAGTCTTTGAAGATCTAGTTCTTTTGTGAGATATGATATTTTTCCTAAAATTTTGGCAAAGTTTTGGTACTAGGGAGAGAAGAGAAATTGACAAGGTGGTGTAGGGACTTCTACGACGACAAGGATGGTGCAACGGCGGTGATAGCATGCGACAGCAACGATAGTGTGTGATGCTGACGGTGGTGCTTCGACAAACCCCTTACGGCAACAATGGGTGGTTTTGGCAACCAGGGAAGAAAAGCTAGGGTTTTCTTCGGGATTTTGAGGCTAGTGACATGAGGGGAAATTTTAGGGATTTTTAGGGTTTAAGCAAATTGCTTTGAGGGATATGAAAAATAGTGTGATGAAAAAAGGTTTATATAGGGAAAAATTAGGGCAACATGAAGCAAAAATTTAGCAATATTAGGGTTACTTGGGTGGCAAGCAATGGAAATGGCGACAATGCATGGGTATTTTCCCTCCTTTTTCTTGTCTTGGGCCTCAAACTTAAATTGTGTTCATAGTCTCAACTTAAAAATCTGATTAGTAGTTTGGCCAAATTTGACCCCTTTTATTAACATAACAATTAAAATTAAAACAACAAAAAATGAAACTTAAAACATTTTAAAACCTAATTAGAAAATTTCTTCTCAACAAATTACATTAAATTAATTCTAAGGAAAGGTTAGAGGGGTCACAGTAGTCCCCCTTAAGTTTCAATCTCCTTTGACAAAATTAATTAAATATACTAAGTTAAGAAAAGTAAGTTCTAATTATTTATTTTACAAATGAGTTCATGAAAAATCAAGGGTCTATTAAATTGAACAAGGATTCAACTCGCTCAACTTCACCATCCCAATAGTGTTTGAAACATTGACCATTAACCTTAAACGTACTTCCAAAATTGTTGTACTACTCAACAACTCCATACGGGTAAACTTTGTAGATAGTATAGGGTCCATTCCATCGATATTTAAGCTTCCCAGGAAATAACTTCAGCCTTGAATTAAACAACAACACCTTCTGACCTTCTTTAAACTCGCGAGGCTGTATAGGACTATCATGCCAACTCTTTGATATTTCTTTACACATCTTGGCATTTTCATACGCAAAAAAAATTAGGTTTTCTAACTCATTAAGTTGTAACATTCGTCTCTCACTGGCTTGCTTAAGATCAAAGTTCAACTACTTCAAAGCCTAGTGAGCTTTATTCTCCAACTCTAATAGAAAATGACATGCCTTTCCAAAGACTAACCTATAAGAAGTAATTCCTAACGGTGTCCTAAATGTTGTTCGATAGGCCTATAATGCATCATGGAGCCTTCGAGACCAATCCTTTTTGCTAAGGCGTACTACCCTTTCAAGAATTCCTTTGATTTCACGGTTCACTCTTTCAACTTGCCCATTTGACTTGGGATGATAAGCAGTAGCAATTTTAGTAACCACTTAATTCACTTGTTCACAAAGTGAGAACCTTCATCACTAATAATAGCTCTTGGGGTCCCAAATCGTGTAAACACATGCTTATGTAGGAATCGCATGACTACCTTAGCATCATTTGTAGGGAATGCTTCGGCTTCAACCCACTTGAATAAATAGTCCACAGCAACTAAGATGTATTTGTTCTAATACAAAGAATGAAATGGACTTAAGAAGTCAATGCCCCATACGTCAAATAATTCAATTTCCAAAATGTTTGTCACGGGCATCCCATTCCTCCTTGATATATTTTCGGTCCTTTGGCATCTATCATAGTTCTTCAGATACGTATAAATAGTGTAGGCCAAAACAAACCTACTTGTAAAATCATTACTATAGTACGTGAACCACCAAAGTGTCTCCCACTTGGAGATGAATGGTAATGATTATATTATCTATACATTGTTTAAACAAAAATGAATCCACCCAAAAATAATATCGACTATCATGAAGGAATTTCTTCCTCTTTTGGTATGTCATTTCTCGAGGAATTATTCCACATGCAAGATAATTGGAAAAATTAGCAAACCAAGGTGTTTCATGAATTTGACATGCCTCAAATAGATGTTCATCTGGGAAATTCTCATTGATAGGAACACATTATTGAGTTACCTCATCTTGCTCCAACCTCGACAGATGATCAACTACTTAATTCTCGACACCTTTTCTGTCTTGGATCTCAAGGTCAAATTCTTGGAGTAAGAATATCCAACGAATTAGCATTGATTTAGCATCTTTTTTCGTGAGCAAGTATTTAATGGTCGCATGGTCAATAAATACTGTAACTTTGGTACCTATAAGATATGAGAGGAACTTTTCAAAAGCAAAGACTATAGCAAAGAGTTATTTTTTAGTTATCGCATAATTGAGTTGGGCTCTCGTCAAAGTTTTGCTTGAATAGTAAAAAGGGTGAAACACTTTGTTTCTTCTTTGACCCATCACAGCTCAAACGACATAACCACTTCCATCTCACATCAACTCAAAAGCTGATTTTCAATCAGGTGTAATGATTATTTGGGCTAAGATTAACCCTTTTTTTAGATCTCAAAAGCTTTTAGACATGCTTGGTTGAAATCAAACATTGTATCTTTCTCTAACAAAAAGCACAAAGGTTTAGAAATTTTTGAGAAATCTTTGATAAACCTTCGGTAAAAACCGACAAGGCCTAAGAAACTTCTGACTCATTTCACATTAATTGGAGGCGGTAATCTTTTAATTACGTCCACCTTTGCTTTATCGACTTCAATTCCTCTTTTTGAGATTTTATGCCATAAGATAATCCATTCCTTAACCATAAAGTGATTTCTCCCATTTAAGGACAAGATCTGTCTCTTCGCATCTCTTAAGTACCTTAGACAAATTACTCAAACAAATATCGTAAGCGTTACAAAAAATAGAAAAATCATCCATGAAACCTCAACAAAATTTTCAACCATATCAATGAATATAACGATCATGCATCGTTGAAATGTTGCAGGTGCATTGCATAAACCAAAAGGCATTCGCCTAAAAGTAAACGAACCGTACAGAAAAGTAAAAGTTGTTTTATGTTGGTCCTCCGAAGCTACAACTATTTGGTTATATCTCGAATTGTAATCTAAAAAATAATATAACTCATTACCTGCCAGTCGATCTAACATCTGATCCATAAAAGGCAACGGAAAATGTTCCTTTCGAGTGACTTTATTCAACTTTATGTAGTCAATATAGATTCTCCAACCAGTAATAGTTCTTGTCGGAATCAACTCGTTACGTTCATTCCCAACAATCGTGATTCCACCTTTCTTCGGTACACATTGCACCGGACTTACCCACGAACTGTCTGAGATAGGGTAGATGATTCTCGCATCTAACCACTTGTTCACCTCCTTTCTCACATCTTCTTTCATAATTGGATTGAGCCTCCTTTGCCCATCAATTCAAGCTCTTTCACCTTCCTCTAAAATAATTTTATGCATGCAAAAAGAAGAGTTTATACCTTGAATATCAGCTATGGTCCAACCGATTACTTTCTTAAATTTCCTTAAAACAGTAATTAGTTGCTCCTCTTGATCTTTCGTCAATTATGTTGAAATAATCACAAGTAGAATAGTCCCCTAAATAAATGTATTTTAAATGGGAAGGAAGTACCTTTAGTTCGATTTTAGGCGACTCCTCGATTGACAAGTTTGGTTACAAATTCTCTAGCTTCTAACAACAACGAATCAAACTATGCGGATTGAATAAAATTTCTCGGATTAGCTTCCATCAAAACCATGTTTTCTTCACCTTCTTCATCCTCCAAAGGGTCAAACTCTAAGGCATTCTCCAATGGATCTTCTTCAAAATTGCTTTCCATAGAAACCAAGGTTTCTATATCTTTCATAACTAAACACTCTTTCGTAGGATTGAAAATTTTCATAGCTTTAAGAATGTTAAAGGTTACCTGATTGTCTTGAAATCACAAGGTGAGTTCACCTTTCTACACATCAATTAACGTTCTTCTCGTAGTTAAGAAAGGTCTACCAAGGATGATTTGTACTTCCTTATCTGTTTCAAAATCTAAGACAATGAAATTAGCACAAAAAATAAACTTACCGACTCTTACCAAGACATCGTTGATCTTTCCTTAGGGATATGCTAAAGATCGATCCACAAGTTGATGCGTCATAATTGTAGGTCTTACTTCATCTATCCCTAACATGTTAAAAATAAACTTAGGCATCAATTTGATACTAGCTCCTAAGTCGCACAAAGCTTTACCATAGTAAGGCTATTATAGGGATATTACTTCATCTTTCCTTAGGTAAGGTCATAATTTTAGGTCTTACTTCATCTTTCCTTAGGGATATTACAGGGTATAGTAAAGCTATCAGGGTCTTTCAATTTCGACGGCAGCTTGTTCTGCAGGAACGCACTACACTCCTTCGTCAAAGCAACAATCTCATACTCACTAAGTTGTTTCTTCTTGGATAGTATATCCTTCATAAACTTCACATAGTTTGGCATTTGTTCTAAAGACTCCACCAATGGAATATTGATGTGTAACTCCTTCAGAACATCCATGAACTTCTTGAATTGAACCTCATGTTTCTGCTTGTGTTGCTGTAATCGTTGTGGATATGGAGGTGATGAAACCTTGGGTTGAATCGGATCTCTTTTGAGCAGGTAAATTTGCATTAAAAAAAGATGTTAAATTATCAAAATTCACTAATTTTGGGTTAACCTCATTAGACTTTACAGATTTTGACTCTTTCGGTGTAGGAACTTCAACAGCTTGTTGACTCTCTTTCTTCTCAACGGGCTCATCTTCAACATCAATCATCCACGGTTCCAGAAGCTTACCACTTTGTAATGCCACTACCTTGCAATATTCTTTACCTAAACTTCTTGGATTCTTAGTGTCGCTCAGCAAGGTTCCTTGCGGTCTATTACAAAGATCCGTAGCTAACTAACCCATTTGGTTTTCCAAATTTTTCAATGTTGCTACTTGGCTCTAGATTAAAGCGTCATTCTTTGTCATGTACGTTTCAACAAGTTCTCCAAACTATTTCATGACTCAGCTTGAGTTAGATTTGGAGCTTGGTGATTAAATCCTTGAGATTTGTTGGGTCTATGCTGTATAAAGTTGTTGTTCGGTCTGTTTCCTTGATTACTCCAAGGAAAATTAAGATGATTACGCCACTAAGGATTGTAAAAGTTGGACTGGGGTCCTTGTCCACTCCTATTTTGATGTTGATTCCCCACATAGTATACTGACTAGGGATTTGATGGATAATTCTTGAAAGAATGACCTTCCCCATAGTACACGCAAAACCTACTTCAAGTGGACTTGGTGGCTGAGTTGTAAAATTATTAGCACTATTAGTGGAAAATAATTTTAACATTGAGGAAATAGACGATACCTGAGTTGATAACGAAGTGAGGGCCTTAAATTCATTAACTTCGGCTACACGTCTTCCTAAAGCTGCTCGATTTATTGGCTATTGATAATTGTTACTAGCGATTTTCTTGATGACCTCATAAGCCTCATTATAAGACATAGACAAAAATTCACCATTCAAAGAAGTATCTACCATCAATCTTGTATGTGCATTGAGACCATTATAGAATGTCTCCAATTGGATACAAAGAGTAATCTCATGATGAGGACACTTACGAAATAACTCCTTGAATCATTCCCAAGCCTCGTACAAAGACTCGTCATCCAATTGTTGGAAAGTTGTGATCTCATTTCTCAACTTACCATTTTTCTAGGAGGAAAATACTTGACCAAAAACCTTTCTACTAATTCTTACCATGTAGATATGGAACTTGGTGGAAATGAATTGAACCATGCTTGTGCTCTATCTCGTAACGAGTACGAAAACAACTTCAACCTCAGTGTGTCTTTAGTCACACTGGCTATCTTGAATGAATCACTACCTTTATATGCAATTAAAGGTGGAGATGTGGATCTTTCGTGGGCATACCACTGAACTGGCCCACCGTTTATAGCATTTGAAATATCACTAGTTTCAACTCAAATTGGGGTGCCTTAATATACGACCATCTAATTCCCGAATTTAACTCACTGAAAAGTGGCACAACATATTGTTTGATGCATCGATCCCTATCATTGGCAATGAGGATGGGATTTCGCACATGATCAGCTCCATTACCTTGGCTATGATTTTGATTTCCAAGGTCCATTTCGGCTTGTCTTTGAGCTAATCATTGACGTCTTCTCTATCTGAAAGTTCACTCAATTTTAGGGTCTACAAAGAGTAAATCAATAATTCAATCTATGCTCATAAACACCTGAAAAGAAAACCACAAAATTAAAAAGAATAAGTTAGTAATGTTAAAAAAAATAAAAACCAAATTGAAAATAAATAATTTCACAAAAAATGACAAAGGCTGAGATTAACCGTTTTGTTAGATCTTTAAAATCTTCTAAACATGTTTTGTTGAAATCAAACATTGTATCTCTCTCAAACAACAAACATAAATGTTTAGAAATTTTTGAGAAATCTTTGATAAACCTTCGGTAAAAACCAACATGGCCTATGAAACTTCTGACTCCGTTCACATTAATTGGGGGCAATAATCTTTCAATTACATCCACCTTTTCTTTATCGACTACAATTCCTCTTTTTGAGATTTTGTGCCCTAAGATAATCCCTTCCTTAACCATAAAGTGACATTTCTCTCAGTTAAGGACAAGATTCGTCTCTTCGCATCTCTTAAGTACTTTAGCCAAATTACTCAAACAAATATTATAAGTGTTACCAAAAACAGAACAATCATCCATGAAAACCTCAACAAAATTTTCAACCATATCAATGAATATTGCCATCATGCATCATTGAAATGTTGCAGGTGCATTGCATAAACCAAAAAGCATTCGCCTAAAAGCAAACATACCGTATGGACAAGTAAAGGCTGTTTTATGTTGGTCCTCCGGAGCTACAATTATTTGGTTGTATCTCGAATAGACATCTAAAAAAACAGCATAACTCATTACCTACCAGTCGATTTAACATCTGATCCATAAAAGGCAACGAAGAATGTTCCTTCCGAGTGGCTTTATTGAACTTTCTGTAGTCAATACAGATTCTCCAACCAATAAAAGTTCTCGTCGGAATCAACTCATTATGTTCACTCTCAGCAATCATAATTTCACATTTCTCAAGTACACATTACACCGGACTTACCCACGAACTATATGAGATAGGGTAAATATTCCCGCATCTAACCACTTGATCACCTCCTTTCTCACAACTTCTTCCATAATAGGATTTAGCCTCCTTTTCCCATCAATTCGAGCTCTTTCACCTTCCTCTAAAATAATTTTATGCATGCAAAAAGGACTTATACCTCGAATATAAACTATGGTTCAACCGATTACTTTCTTAAATTTCTTTAAAATAGCAATTAGTTGCTACTCTTGATCTTTCGTCAGTTCTGTTGAAATAATCATTGGCAAAGGTAAAGTAGTCACCCAAATCAACATATTTTAAATGGGAAGGAAGTATCTTTACTTCAAGTTTAGGCAGCTCCTCCATTGACAACTTTGGTTGCACAAATTCTCTAGCTTCTAACTCCAGTGTTTCAAATCGTGCGGATTGAATAAAATTTCTAGGATTAGCTTTCATCAAAGCGTTGTTTTCTTCACCTTCTTTATCCTCCAAAGGGTCAAACTCTAAGGCATTCTCGAATGGATCTTCTTCAAAATTACTTTCCATAGAAACCAAGGTTTCTATATATTCCATAATTTTTAACACTTTTCCATCGGATCGGGAAATTTCATAGCTTTAAGAATGCTAAAGGTTACCTTATCATCTTGAACTCGCATGGTGAGTTCACTTCTGCACATCAATTAATGTTCTTCCCATAGCTAGGAAAGGTCTCCCAAGGATGATCGATACTTCCTTATCTGCTCCAAAATTTAAGAAAATGAAATCGGTAGGAGAAATAAACTTATTGACTCTTACCAAAACATGCTCGATCTTTCCCTTGAGATATGCTAAAGATCGATCTGCTAGTTGAAGCATCACAATTGTAGGTCTTACTTCACCTATCCCTAACATCTTAAAAAAGGACTTAGGCATCAAGTTGATACTAGCTGCTAAGTCGCACAAAGCTTTATCACAGTAAGATTCACCAATATTACAGGGTATAGTAAAGCTTTCAAGGTCTTTCAATTTTGGCAGCAGCTTATTTTGTAAGAACACATTGCACTCCTTCGTCAAAGCAACAGTTTCATTCTCAATAAGTCATTTCTTCTTGGATAGTATATCCTTCATAAACTTCACCAAGTTCGACATTTGTTCTAAAGCCTCCACCAACGGAATATTAATGTGTAACTCCTTCAGAACATCCAAGAACTTCTTGAATGAACCTCCTATTTCTACTTGTGTTGCTGTAATCTTTATGGATATGGAGGTGATGGAACCTTCAGTTGAATTAGATGACTCTTCTGAGGAGGTAAATTTGCATCTAAAGAAGATGTTAAATTATCAAAATTCACTAATTTAAGGTTTACCTCATTAGACTTTGTAGATTTGACTTTTTTAGTGTAGGAGCTTCAACAGCTTGTTGACTCTCCTCCTTCTCAACAGGCTCATCTTCAACATCAATCATTCGGGGTTCCAGAATCTTACCACTTTGCAAGGCCACTACCTTGCAATGTTCTTTACCCAAACTTCTTAGATTCTCAATGTCGCTCAATAAGGTTCCTTGTAGTCTATTACAAAGTTCCGTAGCTAATTGACCCATTTGGATTTCCAAATTTTTCAGTGTTGTTGCTGGGCTCTGGATTAAAGTGTCATTCTTTGCCATGTACGCTTTCAAAAAGTTCTCCAAACTATTTGATGACTCAGCTTCATGTGGTTTTGGAGTTTGCTGATTAAATCCTTGAGATTGTTGGGTCTATGCTGCATAAAGTTGTTATTCGGTCCGTTTCCTTGATTACTTCAAGAAAAATAAGCATGGTTACACCATGAAGGATTGTAGAAGTTGGAGTAGGGTCCTTTCCACTCCTATTTTGATGTTGATTCCTCACTTAGTACATTGACTCGGGATTTGATGGACAATTCTCAAACGAATGGCCTTCCTCACAGTACACGCAAGAAACTACTTCAAACAAACTTGGTGGCTAAGCTGTAAAATTATTAGCACTTTTTAACACTAAATTGTTTTAACATTGAGGAAATAGATGATACCTGAGCTGATAATGAAGTGAGGGCCTCAACTTCGTGAACTCTGACTACACGTCTTCCTGAAGCTGCTCGATTTGTTGGCTATTGATAGTTGTTGCTAGCGATCCTCTCAATGATCTTATAAGCCTCATTATAAGACTTAGACAAAATTGCACCATTCGCAGAAGCATCTACCATCAATCTTATATGTGCATTGAGACCATTGTAGAATGTCTCCAACTGGATACAATGAGGAATCCCATGATGAGGACACTTACGAAGTAACTCCTTGAATCGCTCCCAAGCCTCGTATAAAGACTCATCATCCAATCGATGGAAAGTTGTGATCTCGTTTCTCAACTTAGCATTTTTGCTGGGAGGGAAATACTTGACCAAAGACCTTTCTGCTAATTCTTGCCATTTAGATATGGATCTTGGTGGCAATGAATTGAGCCATTCTCGTTCTCAATCTCGCAACGAGTATGAAAACAACTTTAACCTCAGTGCGTCTTTAATCACACTGGCTATCTTGAATAATTCACTCACCTCCATAAACAATCGAAGGTGGAGATATGGATCTTCCGTGGGCATACCACTAAACTGGCCTACCATTTGTAGCATTTGAAACATCACTGGTTTCAACTCAAATTGGGGTGCCTCAATATCCAGCTGTCTAATTCCTGGATTTAACTCAGTGAAAAGTGGCACAGCATATTGTTTGATGCATCAATCTCTATCATTGGCAATGAGGATGGGATTTCGCACATGATCAGCTCCATTTCCTTGGCCATGATTTTGATTTCCATGGTCCATTTCGGCTTGTCTTTGAGCTAATTGTTCACGTCTTCTATGTCTAAAAGTTTACTCAATTTCAAGGTCAACGGGGAGTAAATCGATAATTTGATATATGCTCATAAACACTTGAAAAGAAAATCACAAAATTAAAAAGAATAAGTTAGTAATGTTAAAAAAAAGCCAAATTGAAAATAAATAATTTCACAAAAATGACTATGGCAACAGTTAACAATCCCCAGCAACGGCGCCAAAAACTTGTAACATGTAGGTTTGTGCAAGTGTACACAGTCATTATCAAGTAATAAGTAAGTATCGAGTTATCGTCTCCACAGGGATTATATATGTGTTAAATAAATTAAATGTAAAATTATGTTAACAACTTGGTGAATTAAAAACACAATATATTAGGATGAGTGATGATTAAACTTAAATATAATTAAACTAAATCCAAATGATCTCCAATGCAAATTAACCTAAGTATGCAAACTATATGTATGAAATAGATTTTAGCAAAGATTAAACACAATTCACAACAATTATAACATAAATAAACTAGGACAATTACTTTAATTAAACTCAATTAATTATCAACATGCTTAATAACATTCGGAAAAACATTTCATGGCAACTCAAACTTTCATGAGTTTGGAAACCACATTAGGTCCTTTCAGAATCATTTACTTAGTAAATATGATTTTACTGATCCTTATTTACTAAGGGTTTTTAGCATTCATGTGAGGTAATAGGGTGACAGGTTTGAAATAGTTTAATCACACGAATCTAAAAACTATGCAGATAACAGAGTTTGGTTAGAGTTGTTATGAACCTACAATTTAATCGGGTCATGATCTAAATTGAGCATGCACATTTCAATTATGTGTCTACTAGCCGTCGTCTGGTCAGGATCGCTCAGCTAGTTTTGGTGCATTTCAATCATGTGAACGAATATAGACTTAATATTAATTGAAAACATGATCGATTGAGGCACAACATCATAAGCATGAATCCAATAAATATTATTTAATCAAAGCAATTATCCTAGCTTATATAAAATTAAGCTAACATTGTTGTAAACAAGAACAAAGAACACATAGCAAACATTTTAAAATCGCATTAAAAAAAAAGAAAGAATAAACCCAAATCAAAGTGGCTATCACCCAAAACTCTGATCGAAAAAGACTCCTTCATTCCTTCGCTTTGCTCCTTTGTTTATGGATCTCCGAGGTGGTCGACTAAAGGCTCTTTAAGAGGCTTAATAAGCTAAAATCTCTATGAAGAGATGATGCTAGGTGACAATGAGAGAAAAGATGAGAGAGTTGAGAGAATGAGAGAAGATTGATGAGTGAAGGGATGATATGAAATTGTGAGAAATGGCTCTTATTTATAGGTGAAGGATGAGAGCTCATTTACTTAAAAATAGGGAATTTTGAATCCTTCATGCTTCTCAAATGTGTGGCCGACTATCACTCAAGGAATTTGAGTGAAATTATGCTTCATTTTGAAGCTTTCTTCATGCCACATCAACTAGGGATTGAGACTTGGTCAACAGCAAATCTTCGGGCCAATCTCTGATATCTTCTAAATTGCAAGGACCTTTTGAAATTAAACCAAAAGTGGTTTATTTGGACAGTCGTGTGTAGCCAAAATTGAGCTAAGTCACTCTTCAATTTGGATGGTTTTGTGATCCAGCAAAATTATCAGACCTGTCCAAAACAATTTAATTAATTAAAGGACCAAAGAATAAAATTAACCCAATTATTAAATAATTAAATAAACCCAAATTATTAATAAAATACTAATTATTAAATATAATTTCATGTTTTATTATGTAATTTAATCATGCATGGCTCACTTTATACCTTAAAAATATATTATGTTTAAATAATCATAAAATAAATCATTTTATGCATGAAAACTATATATTAAAGCATAAAATCACATTTTAATAGTTTCTATGTCCTAATTTCATATTTTCACATATTTCATCAATTTATTAAATATTTACTTGATTTTAACAATGAATTTAAGTAAAAAGGTGAAAAATTACACAAGAAAAAAACCTATATATTTTTCAGTTTACAGTACGGGTCTTATGTCTAGGCTTCACATTTAAAATGGTTTACCCTTGGGCAGGGGCGAAACCAGAAAATTTTTTTAAGGGGGCCGGAGTTAAATTGTAATTTGTACAATAGTAAAAGTACAATTTTTAAAGGATTAAATTAAAATTTTATCATTATTAGGGGGCCAAAACGTAATTTTACCTTTACTAATTTAAATTTTAAAAAAAATTTAATGGCTTAAATGGAAATTTTTTCATTTTAAGGGGCCAGGGCCTCTGCCAGCCCCCCTAGTTTTGCCCTTGCCCTTGGGTGGTAAAACTTTCATAGCATAGATGGTAGCATTTGCTACACGAAAATCTATGTCCATCTTAACCATGGAGTATCCTTAACCTTATGCAGTGGCATATTGTCTCACGAAAGCCTAAGGCTACTCCTAAACGAGATGGGTTTGGGCGTAGGACCAAAAGCAAGATGCAACATGAATGACAATTATAGTCGCCCCATGATGATAAAGTAGACATACGCATTAGTGAATTTCATCGATAAAAGAATAAACAAACACATTGGCATACATATCAGAATAGGATAAGCAAATGAAATGAACAAATAAATCAATATTTAACACATATTCAACAATTTAAAACAACATTAGAAAATTAAATAAATTAATGTACGAATAAATTAATCTAATATGCACAAATACTAAAAAACCTAGCTCTCAAACCTAAGTCGACTCATTTACATTCCCCAGTGGAATCGCCAAGCTGTCATAACGTTGCCTACATAAGGGTACGGGGGCCTAGTAAGCAAAGCTAGACATGGAGGGCCTAAATTAACGTAGAGTCGCCACTAACCAATTTGGGCTAGGTTGGTTATTCACGTATCATCTAAAAGTCTAGAATTAATACTACGAAAAATCCTAAAAATTTGTACTTGATCTCACCAAATTTCAGATTCGGAGTACGGTTATGTGTGGGAAAGGTTATAGCACCCCCACAATGCCTATTCGAGGATAGTCTTACAGGGTCTTAGGAGTTATTTTTTTTATATAAGCATATTAATGTCATAATTTAGGCTAAAATCTTATAGAAATCTTAAATAAAAATTCTAAAAAAATTTCCTCCGATTTACTTGTAACTTGACTAAGACGTGCCACCAAACTTATCTAATTTAAAACTTAAATTAGAGATTTTTAGTTCTAGCGAGAACCCTAAAGGATACCTAAATAATTCTGATAAAATACCTTCAATTCTTAAAATTAATTCTATTTTAGAATTCTAAAAGAACCTAGAAATTACCAATGAATTAAAAGAAATATTAAAATTCATCTACAACTTATTCGATCTTTTATCATTATTATTATTTTAAAAGATTTAATTAATAATGTTGAACCTATTAAGATCTTACGAAAGTATTTTATGTCGGGTTTATGATTTATCTTACTTTAAAATTTTTTATCTAATATTTAAATTCATCAAAATCCAAAAATAATATATCTTAGATGACATTAGTAGTTTTCTTAAAGAGTTTCTAAAGTAAAATACTTAGAATGACCTACTCATGATTTACATTTCACCTACAAAAATTCTTAGTTTTAATGTTGAATCAAGTCCTAAAGAATATTTACATATTAATTATCCTATACGATATTTAATTAGTTTAAAACCCTAATAAAAAATATACTACATATTATTTATAATTTTTCTAAGATAAATGATAGATAACCTCTTATAGACTAACCTAAATTCAAATATAAGAATCTTATGGTTTCATTAAAATGTAACAACTACTTAATTAACTTAACGTCAACATTTATAGGATGAAAAAATGACCTAAAGTTTTCTGTTTTAAAAGAATAGTAATAAAATAGGAGAATTAATTAAATTGACTAAATTTAAAACGAATAGAAATAAAATAGGAGAATTAATTAAGTTGACTAAATTTAATGAAAAGCTAAAACTCTTAAAGAGCAATAATAAAAAAAACTTAAATAAATGAATGAAAAAAACTTTGACATCATGATGATAATAATAACAATAATACACATTATTCATAATACAATAAAAGAATCAAAGTAACATAAACAAATAATATTAAAATGTATGTAAGGGGAATGTGTAAAAAATATAAATATAAATAGATATGAAAATAAATAAATATAAAATAAGAATAAAAAAAAAAGTTTTGAATAAAGAATAAATAAAAATTATACAAATGTGAATAAATTTAAAAACATTAAAATAAAGTGTATAATTGACATCAAATATATAAAGCATAAATGCAAATAAAAGGAAGATATAAGTGTAAATAACTTATTAAAATAGAAATAAAATGGCATCGCTTGATCTTGGGACTAAAAGATAAAAATTGTGAAGGATAGAGGACTGATGTAGCAATTAATTTGCTTTTAATTTTAAAATTTCAGATTAGATCGAAGGTTAAACAAAGGGGTTACAAGTGTAAATATGCCAAAAAGTGAGGGCAACACTACAAAAAATAGAGATTTTTCATAAAAAGTTTGGGGGTGAGAATAAATTACTCATTTTGACAATTATAAATAGGAAAAATCCATTTTATTCTTTCATTTTAGCCTCATTTAAAAAAAAACTCTTCTTCTTTCTCTTCCTCATTTCATGTTGGCCATGGCTCCACCACTGGAGAGCCCAACGAAAAAAAATAAAACTTTGTTTAAAAATTTGTATTTTTTCTTTAAAATGACTAAAAACATATTTTTATTTTTGAAAATTTAAACTTTTTTTTTTAAGAAAATCACTATTTTTCTTAAAAATCAAAATTTTATTTCGAAATAGTTAAAAAATCAAAAATTTGTTTTAAATTTTAAATTTTTTCATTAAAATGACTAAAAAAATAGATTTTTAATTTTAAAAATCTAAACCTTCTATTTTTGAAGAAAATCACTATTTTTCTTAAAAATCCAAACTTTTATTTTGAAATAGTTAAGAAATCAAAACTTTGTTTAAATATTTAAATTTTTTCATTAAAATAACTAAAAATATATATTTATTTTTAAAAATCTAAACTTTATTTTTTAAAGAAAATCATTATTTTTTTAAAAAATTAAAACTTTTATTTCGAAATTGTTAAAAAATAAAAAAATTTCCCTAGATCTAGCTATTTTTCTTTAAAATAACCTTTATTCTAACAAGGGGAAAGGAAAAAAAAAAGGGGATTTTTAGGGCTCCTAGGGGCGGAGGACCGATGGTCCAATATTGTCCCCTTCATCGAAGCCTAAACCCAATGCTTCATGATATGTTCAGGGCAAAAAAAAACGAAGAAAAGAAAAAAATAACATGTTCGTTTTTGTTTTTTCTTCGTACCTTTTTTTTTTTAAAATCATAATATCAAAAGCCTCCTCTTTTTTCATTCATTTCATGAATATATAATGTTTTCTAATCTTGTTTATTTGTAATTTTTGTTATGTTTCATTTGATCTTTTGATTAATAACTTGGTACTATTTTAGATGTTTGTGACATGTGGTAAAAGAGGAGCTATAGTTCATGAAAACCTAATAATAATAATAATAATAATAATAATTTGGGTCCTTGATAAGCCCAAAAAGGAAAGAAAAAGAAAAGAAAACAATGATGTTTATTTGACCCAAAATCGAGTGGGCTTCATATCGGTGTTTTTATGACACAACGATTGTGCAAGCGTACACACGTCGATGCAAGTATAGTTGATAGACAATTCTATCGAATATCGATCCCTCGGGGAATGGGTTCTTGATGTTACAATGTCAAAGCAACAACTAATAAAATTAAAGGTAATGTGAGTACTGATGTCAGTGCATTATGTCAAATCTGCACACTAAAAATGATCAGTAATGTCAATGCAATTAGAAGTAAATTTCAGAGGTTAATGTCAGTGTACTGAAAATAAATCCAATTTTGTTGAGTGTTGAGTACTAAATATTAAAATGCTTGAAATATAAATGTGACCAAGTGTAAATGATAGAAATTGTTCACTGAATCTGCTAAGTTGTAACGCTGGATGCGTCGACAAGGTGTAATATTGATGGATAGTCGTTGCAATGAAGTCCCTATGATTTCTTACCAACAACAGCTCCTTACTTAAACCCGACTCAAATACCCACGATTACTCCTCCTCTCGATGTGAACAACGATGTGTACTTGAGAACAAGTAACTGATTTTTATCTCAATCCCGAGTAGCTCTCGCCTAACCCACTTGTTAACCTAACCTGTCACCGCATCTCTCGATGTCGGCATACTGCAATTTTACTCTCGTGCTTAAAGTAGTTAGATCCAAGAATAAACAAACTAGCAGCGTAGAATAAGAATCAAAATGATATAACATTAAAAGACACTCTCGTATTCATTTAATATCATCAGAATCCATCATCATTTAAGAAGAATTAAAGCGTACAACAAAGCTTACTATCTTTAGACTACTAGGTCTACTCCCTAATTATTCCTTTTGTGCAGCATCAAGCACTTCTTGTCAGAAGCAGTTGTGGACTTGCTTCACCAGCTCACATTTCCAGCTCAAATCTTTAATTCGCACAGAATTTTCAGAATTTAATCCCCTTGCTCTTAATGATTTCTTTCCTTCTTTGTTCATCTATTTATAGCCTCTAAAATGTTACAGGATTCAGTTTTCTCTCTCAGATATAAATCTGGATTTTGTAGCTGTCAAAATGAGTTAAAATACAGCTATGCATTCATGTAGTTCCAGTATGTTCTTCTCAGATCTACAGATTGTCGCTGTATCGTTGGACGCATTCTGAATTTGCAATGGCGGCAACATCTGTAAAATTCCTCAATTGGTGCTTCCATCTGTGAATTCAGCTTGATTCTTCTCATTTGAGATTTAGTTTCAATGCGGCAACATCTCTTTATCACAATATTCAACTGATTTTTTGGCTACAATTGTTCAGCATTAGGCTTCTAGGCTGAGTTCCTGCGCTGACAATTAAAACGCAATATTTCAACTTCTTGCATCGAAATTAGTACAAAAATAAATAAAAATAACAAGAATTTAAACTTACTATCAATAAGTTGGAAAACATGAAAATTAAGTATAAAATGCTAATGATGCATGTTAAATGAAGTATAAAAGGAATAATTTAAACACTAATTTGGGAAGAAAATCTATGTCATTTGTAATACCATCACACCCCTAAACTTGAGTTTTTACTTGTCCTCAAGTAAACAAAAATTAACAAGGTAGCAACTAGAAATGTCACTACAATCATTATTCACACAACTTGAATTCTCTAAATTTCTAATGCTTAAACTGCAGTCATAAAATAGAATGATGCACCGATAATTTATAGACATGAACAACTTGAAACTGCAATTCATCAATGTTAGTATCATGCATTGAATCTTAACCTTCCTTGAGCCATTTCAGCAATTTATTCTTATTATATAAATATTTTTTTAAATGACTGAAAGATGTCATTGTATTACTCTACCTTTGTTCCTGTGTAGTAACGATGGGGTGCAACAAACCCCCCAGGAGGCATGTAATTGCGTTGACACACACTCTTACAGTTACAGCCTTTGGCTTGATAAGTTTTCTTTTCTTTGTCTGTAGTGGAGTGTTCTTCCTTAAAAGTCACAATGCACTCATATTGGAGTGTCTTTTATTCATACAATGTCGTTGTATTGATCAGTCAGTTCATGATTCAACACCAACACTATTCACTCATTACTAAAATAATTTCAATTATTCATTCCAAAATAGCAGACTCACCATTCATTCATACTCATCCAATTTTTACATCAGTATTCAAACAATTCAATAATTACGCATCTAAATAAATATTTGTGAGCACAATTCTGTCGAAATTTTATCAATTTTCATTACTAAAGAAACAAAATAAAAGTCAAATGAGAAGGTGTAGTTGCATTTTCAAGTCACATTAGCTTCCCCCCAAATTTAATATCTGCATTGTCCCCAATGCAATGACAATAGATATATAAAAAGTACTGGAAATGTAGCTACAATGTAGTAAACTAAGAGAAATGCATTGACAATGAAAATGCAGGCATAAGAAAAATGCATGAAAACTAACTAAAAAGAGATGTACCAATTTATTCAGCAGCAGTTGATGTAGAAGCTGCTGTAGTTTTCTTCTTCTTCTTTTTCGAGCACTCCCCCTCGCATAGTGTTCCTTCTTTTCCTTGTCCTTCCACCTCTTCCTCTTCTTATCCTTTGAACCAACCAGCTCGGTGGATTGTTCTCCTTCGGCAGGTTAGGTGACGGCCTCATCAATTGTCACGTCGGATGGGTGGATTTCGACAAGTGGTGCTATGTATAGTACAATAGCGAGAAGATTCAGTTCCTCTACTTTACCAGTGACAACTTCAGCCCGACTCACTGTAGGTTGAGTCTCTTCTAAGCTAGATGTTCCCATACATCCTTCACGATCATTGCTAGGGCATCAGGTTCCTTCTCTTCTTGCACCTCAGCAGGTTTTGTTTCTTCTTTCTCTTCTTCTTTTCCTTCTTCTTTTTCTTCATCCTTCTCTTAAGCATCTTCCTGATTGGTTTCCTCTTCCATATGTTGCGCAGATTCAGTTAGGCCAATGTTAGCGCATTCGACTGCATGGACATCTTCTTCTGTAATGATGTTGTCTCAGCCATATTTGAACCTAAACTGTTGGAGAATTCATCCTCGAACAGATCAGCAATATTGTGATAGCAACCCTCCTCAGCGTTTAAATGCCCTTTGTTATTTTCATCATCAGATAAATGAATTCTTGTTGGCATTTGAGTAGGCCTACCATTAGTAGTAGGCTGGTCAGATGAGGAGTAGTGCATAGGATAGAAGATATTAGGGAATGCTGGAAAATCTAGCAGTTGTCTGGTACTGATGTGACGTAATGCAGCGACAATGGCTTTGTTCCAAGCTTTTGTGTATGCATAAAATATATGATGCCTACAATCCAAATTGTTTAATACACTCATGACGCGAATTGTACGCGTATCAATATGGTCAAGATGGATTTTCGAACTAGCCAGTCTTCTTAATATTTGTGGATCTATGGGTGCATTAGTTTGTTCTTCTTTCTTTTTCCCTTTCCAATTGTCTTTCTTTTTCGAAGCTTCCTCGGCTACAGGTGTATCTTGGCCCCGTGTCATCCTCTCAATCGATATATTATTGATCGGACCCTTATTTTCCATGACCTCTTCATTATCTCTTGGCACGATACCTTTATGTTGGCAAATCAGCATAATAAGATAGGGGAAAGGAAGAATACCATTTTGCTTTCCTGCAGCTTCTACAATCTGGGCATGTATAAGCTCCCCAATGTCGATGTGAAGATGGTGCAAGATGGATTACAACAAACACATACGGTCCAATGTGGCCATAGTATTGTGAGTGGATGTCATCACACGACTATTAATAAAGTGGAATCATACCTTACAGAAAGTTATCAGGTAACATCTATGCATTGTAAAATTGTAGAGTCCACTGCCCGTCCATGAAGCATTGTCGATGCAAAGGTTATTCATCATCTCAATCAGGCTATCTTTGTTTAAACTGTGCATGAAGGGCGAGTGACTGTCTACACGTTTTGCTATCCGTAGCAAGACATTGATATATGCCGCACTCTATGGTACAAGCCCCTCTCGAACAAAAATAATTTTTTGCTCTTTGTCCACTAAGTTGGCATAAAATTCACGAACTAGAGTAGGGGAATAGCCAAATGGATGGTCATAGAAGTATTCCCACCCTAAATTACTGATAGTACGGTAGAATTGTTTCTCGAGGGTCAAGTGTTATGAAATCTGGAAGCGCTGTTTAGGATGGATATTGTTTTTTAGCATGATATTTTGGTATTTGTCTTTAGTCGTATTCGTTAGTGTCTGAAGGTGGCGGTGTCATGGATAGAATCTCAATAGGGGTGGTCAGAGTGTTTTTGGAAGAAGGTTTGGGAGTATTCTTAGAAGCATGGGTCTTAGCCATGGTGAAAATAAAAGAGAAAAAAGAAAAATTGCAAAATGATATTGCTTTGAAATATGAAAAGGAAATCTGCTGATAGTGAGGGAGATGAGTTGCAGTAACAATGGCAATTGTGAAGAGGAAGATAACTCTAATAGGGGATTTTATAACCTAAATGTAATGAGTGAAAAAAATATGGGAAATCGTTATGTCTGCAGCCATTAATTGTCAGGCTGTAGATCGTACCATTTTTGCTTTGATCTAACGGTTGGGATGAGAGAAAATCGATCGATGTGATTCTTGCTGAAAAAGTAACCCTGACTCATTATCGAATGCACCGACAATCAGTGCTTTAATGTGTCGACAAAAAGATGATTTTTATTTCTGCTAAGAATCTAAAATAACACAATGAAAAGCGAAACAAATAAAATAAAATAAATGAATGCATCGACATTATTTAAGTGTCACCAGATTAACAGTTTCGTCTAGTTCTCGAACATTTGGGCTCACATAGTGTTTAAGATGTTGGCCATTCACTTTGAACTATTGCCCATCCTTTAAGTTTTCAATTGTCACCGCACCACTTGGAAATGCTTCGACAACTTTGAATGGTCCTGACCACCTTGATCGCAATTTTTCTGAATGTAATTTCAAACGTGAATTAAATAAAAGTACCAATTGACCAAGATAAAATTGTCGATGCAATATGAGGTTTTCATGCCATCGCTTTGTCTTTTCCTTGTATATCGCAACATTCTCATAAGCATGGCGTCGGATCTCTCTAATTCCGTGATGTCCAACAATCTTTTCTTCCCAGCAGCATCATAATCCAAATTTACCTGCTTAATTGCCCACATAGATTTATGTTCAAGTTCGACAGGTAGGTGACGAGATTTTCCAAAAACTAGCTGATATGGCGACATTCCCAATGGGGTTTTGTAAACGATGCAAAGTGCCCACAATGCATCATGTAGTCGCACTGACCAATCCTTCCTAGATGGATTAACCACCTTTTCAAGTATACCTTTTCAAGTATACCTTTAATTTGGCGATTGGATACTTCGACTTGACCATTAAGTTTGTGGGAGATACGTGGTGGTCATACGATGCTTCACACCATATCATTTCAATGCAGTTGGCACTTGGTTATTGTAGAAATGAGTGCTTTGTTCTCTTATCAATGCTCTTGGGGTTCCAAACCTTGTAAGGATGTATGTATGGAAAAACTTCAATATTGTCCAAGCGTCGTCTTTTGGTACTACAATAGCTTTAATCCACTTGGATACGTAATCAATAACCACTAAGATATATACATTTCCAAAAGAGTTTGGAAATGGTCCCATGAAGTCTATACTCCAAACATCGAAAAGCTTTACCTCCATGATAGGTTGTTAGAGCATCTTGTTGCATCGAGATATAAAACCAGTGCATTGACAACGATCACATTGTTGCACGAAATTGTGAGCATCTCGAAACAAATTGGACTAATAGAATCCTGATTGTAGAACCTTTACAGCAATCCTTGTTCCACCGAAATGTCCTCCATACAGGGCATCGTGACAATGTCTCAAGATTAACATCACTTCTTCTTCAGGAACACAACGGTGAATTACATTATCGGCGCATACTTTAAATAGGTATGGCTCATTCCAATGATATTTGGCAACATTGCGTATGAACTTGATCTTTTTGTGACCAGCCACACTCATATGTAGCTCCCCACATACAAGATTGTTGACTATATCGGTATACCATGGCGATGTGTCGATAGTGAACAAATGCTCGTCAAGAAATGCTTCTACAATCTAGGTCTTTTGTCCAATTTCACTCCCACTTTCTAGTCGAGATAAATGTTCAGCTACTTGATTCTCAGATCCCTTCCTATCTCTAATTTTAACATCAAATTCTTGGAGGAGTAGGATCCATCTAATGAGTCTAGGTTTGGCGTCATTTTTGTTGAAAAGGTATCTCAATGATGAGTGATCCGTGTAAACTGTAATGTTTACGCCGACAAGGTAAGAACGGAAGTTGTCAAAGGCGAAGACCACTACTAGCAATTCTTTTTCAGTTGTGGTGTAATTAACCTGCGTTTCAGTTAATGTTTTGCTAGCATAATAAATAGAATGAAAGACCTTATTTTTTCTTTGGCCGAGGACAACTCCAATAGTAAAGTCACTAGCATCGCACATTAGTTCGAATGGTTGCGTCTAGTCTAGTGCTACAACAATCAGAGCTTGTACCAACTGCTTCTTTATTGATGTGACTGCACCCAGACATGCATCGTCGAACACAAATTTTTTGTTCTGCTCTAGTAATGAGCATAAAGGTTTGGCTATCTTGGAAAAAATCTTTGATAAATCATCTATAAAAACCAACATGTCCAAGAAAGCTTCTTATTACTTTAACAGTGGTAGGTGGTGGTAATTTTTTGATGATTTCAACCTTTACTTTATCAACCTCAATGCCTTGACAAGAAATGCGATGGCCAAGAACAATTCCTTTAATTGCCATAAAATGGCATTTTTCCCAATTCAGAACCAGATTTGTTTCCTCGTATCTTTTCGAAACTCTTGCCAAATTATCGGCGTATTGATCGAAACTCTATCCATAAACCGAAAAATCATCCATGAATACCTCGAGTGAGTCTTCAGTCATATCCGAGAATATCACCATCATACATCTCTAGAATGTTGCTGGCACATTACACAATCCAAATGGCATTCGTTGAAAGGCAAAGGTTCCAAAAGGACATGTGAATGTAGTCTTTGCTTGATCTTTCGGCACAATAGCTATTTGGTTGTATCTAGAATAACCATCCAGAAAGCAATAGTAGGCTTTGCCAGCTAGCTTGTCTAACATTTGATCAATGAAAGGAAGTGGAAAATGGTCCTTCTTTGTGGCCGCATTCAATCATCGGTAATCCATGCACACTCGCCATCTAGTTGCAATGTGAGTAGAAATTAACTCATTCTTATCATTAGTCACAACTGTGAACCATTCTTTTTACGCACACACTGGACATGGCTTACCTAGTTACTATAAAAAGTAGCGATTATAATGCCTGCATCCAACCATTTGATAATTTCCTTTTTTACCACTTCTTTTATTTTCTCATTGAGCCGTCGTTGTTTTTCAATTGATTGCTTCCCTTCATCTTCTAACTGTATCTTATGCATGCAAAAAGAACGACTGATGCCTCTTATGTCTGCAATGCTCCAGGCTATGGCTTTCTTGTGATATTTCAGGATTGCGATAAGCTTCTCTTCTTGTGTTGTGTTGAGGGATGTGTTGACAATGATAGGCAATGTTTCATTGTTACCAAGGAAAACAAATTTCAAAGGCTTCGGCAATGGTTTTAACTCCGAGGTAGGAGCTTGCTCAATAGATGATTTAAATACTAGGATTGTTCTGTTGGACAAATCCAAAGATTTCATTTTCCAATTTCTACGCATCTCACAATTACTTACTTCCTCTTTGTCATGACAATCAGCTAGGATATCATTAATAGATGTCATCGCAGCATCCTCAAACAATGTTAAACTCTTTGCATGAAATTCTTCCAAAATAACCTCGTCCAACACGTTAATGTGGTGACATTGTTCTTTGGGTTTGGATGGTGATGCTACAAACACATTGAAAGTTACATGGTCATCATTATAACTCATCACTAATTCTCCTTTGAACACGTCGATAAGTGTTCGTCCTATTGCTAGAAATGGTCTTCCCAAAATAATGGGTACCTCATTGTCTGCTTCGCAGTCTAGGATGATAAAATCAGCAGGAAACACTAGCTTATCAACTTGAACAAGAACATCTTTGATTTGTCCTTCCGATTGTGCTAGAGATTTGTCTTCCAGTTACAATGTCACCGCAGTAGGCTTTATCATCCCGATTCCTAACTTCTTAAAAGTAGATAGAGGCATTAAGTTAATACTAGCTCCTAAATTACACAAAGCTTTACCTGAGTAATGATTTCCGATGGAGCATGGGATTGTGAAGCTGCCAGGATCTTTCATCTTGGTTGGAAACTTGTTTGTGATTACAGCACTGCATCCCTCTGTGAGCGCAATCATCTCAATATTAGATAACTTCTTTTTATTTGATAAAAGCTCCTTCATGTATTTATCATAATTGGGTATCTGTACAAGAGCATCTATTAGAGGTATATTAATATGCAATTGTTTCAAAGTAGAAACAAACTTTTGATAATCCTTGTCATGGACTTTTTTTTCAAATGTTGTGGAAATGGCAAAGGTATGGTCGCAGTAAGTGGTTGTGGATAACTCTGTTACTTCAGCAGTGATGGTTGTGTCGACAACTTATCTAGAAAGACTGTAGGCAGAGATGGTACTATAATTGGTTCTTCAGCATTATTTTGTGATTAAATTCCTTCAGTTATAACCTCTTCTTGTTACTGTGAAGTGGATGCTTCGACATGATCTTGATCAAAATTCCTTAAATCTACCGTATGTTTCCCACTTCTTAGCGTGATTGCTTTGTAATGCTCCTTCCCCCTTTGCATTGGATTTTCAGTATCACTAGGTAGAGTACCTGTTGATCTAGTGCTGAGATTAGATGTTAATTGTCCAAGTTGAGCTTCCAATGTTCGTATAGAAGAAGAATTACCTTGCACTATCGCTTCAGTTCGTGTGATATGCTCGTGTATCATAGCTTCAAGAGCAGCCATAGGATCTACCTTAGGTTGAGTGAATTGCTATTGTTGATGCTGATGATGTTGTCCTTGCATTTGTGGTAGTACAGATGGTTGTGGCTGCAATCATGATTGTGGTTGCATTTGACTATGTGATTGCATTGGTTAAGTACGGGAATTTACTTGTGAATTCTGGTGGTAGTTCTGTGATTACCTATTATTGTAACCTCCTTGCCTATAACTTCCTTAGTTTGAAGAATTTTCATATCTATATGTGGACATATTTTGATTTCCCTAAGGTTGTTACGAGCGATTAGTGTAAGAGTTACCAAATGAACCCCCTCGGATGTTGTTAACATAATATGCATTTTTTGCATGTTATAAGCAGTCTTCATAGTTGTGGTTGTTGATGCAAATTTCACATGAAAATATCGGCGCATCCAATTGCTGGGCTACTTGTATAAGAGCAATTCGCTTGTTCCTTTCATATTCTTTATTATGTTGGCTAGTGAAGATACCTGTGCTGATAATGTAGAAATGGCATCTAATTCAAGAACTCCAGGGTTAGTTTTCACCTGTGCAAAACGAGAGATTAAATATTGGTAATCATTTTGAGCAACCCTCTCCAGAATTCGAATAGCTTCATCATATGTACAATCTAATAACCATTTATCGATTTGTTGACAAGATTCCTTATCTGAGCATTTAAACCATTATAAAAAATCTCAATCTGAGTCCCTTGTTGAATTCATTCATCGGGCAACGTCGAAGCAATGCTTTGTAGTGCTCCTACGTTGTGTGTAAATTCTCATCATCAAGTTGATGATATGCAGTGATATCATTCTGTAACCTTGCATTCATTGTCGGTGGATTAAATCTTAAAACAAACTACGTTGCTAATGCATTCCAGGATGTGATAGATTCAGCCAGCAAACCTAAAAACCATGTTCGTGCTTTTCCTTGCAATGAGTAAGGAAATAATTGCATCTTCAATGCATCTTCAGGAACACCATGTTGACTAAAAGATGCACAAATAAGTAAAAATGATTTTGAATGTTCTCGTGCGTCTTCATGCGAAAAACTTGAATATCGTCCATTAGAATCTGAAACATCACTGGTTTCAATTCAAAGTTACCAGCCTGAATTGCTGGTCTCACAACCCCTGCTTGTAAATCATCAACTATAGGAACAACAAAATCCCTTATTGTCCTATTCGATATTTACTCGTTTTGTGGTGGCGGTGGTAAATCATCGATTGCTTGTGGTAGTACTAGAGGATTTCCATTTTGTGCCAGCATTGGTGGTAAATTATTATTGTTTCCAGCCCTTCTCCTTTACTCTTGCCTTCTCCTCCTCAATGTCCTTTCGAGCTCCGAATCAAAACTAACAATGTTGTTAGGATTTCTCTTTGTGGACATGCAATACCTTCAAAACCAAAAAAGAAATATAAACAAATTAACAAAGTTAAAAATTAGATAAGTAACACTAATTGCAAGAATAAAAGTAAACATCAAACAAATGTCATTCCCCGACAATGACGCCAAAACTTGATCGGTGTTTTTACGACACAACGATTGTGAAAGCGTACACACGATGATGCAAGTATAGTTGACAAACAATTCTATCGAATATCAATCCCTCGAGGAATGGGTTCTTGATGTTACAATGTCAGAGCAACAACTACTAAAATTAAAGGTAATGTGAGTACTGATGTCAGTGCATTATGTCAAATCTGCACACTAAAAATGATCAGTAATGTCAATGCAATTAGAAGTAAATTTCAGAGGTTAATGTTAGTAGTGAAAATAAATCCAATTTTGTTAAGTGTTGAGTACTGAATATTAAAATGCATGAAATATAAATCTGACTAAGTGTAAAGGGTAGAAATGGTTCACTGAATCTTCTAAGTTGCAATGCTGGATGCGTCGACAAGGTGTAATATTGATGGATTATCACTGCAATGAAGTCCCTTTGATTTCTTACCAACAAAAGCTCCTTACTTAATCCCGGCTCAAATACCCACGATTATCCACCTCTCGGTGTGAACAATGATGTGTACTTGAGAACAAGTAACTGATTTTTATCCCAGTCCCGAACAGCTCTCGCCTAACCCACTTGTTAACCTAACATGTCACCGCATCTCTCGATGTCAGCATACTGCAATTTCACTCTCATCCTTAAAGTAGTTAGATCCAAGAATAAACAGACTAGCAGTGTAAAATAAGAATCAAAATGATATAACATTAAAAGACACTCTCATATTCATTTAATATCATCAGAATCCATCGTCATCTAAGAAGAATTAAAGAGTACAACGAAGCTTATATCTCTAGACTACTAGGCCTACTCCCTAATTGTTCCTCTTGTGCAGCATCAAGCACTTCTCGTCAGAAGTAGTTGTGGACTTGCTTCATCAGTTCACCGATTTCCAGCTCAAATCTTTAATTCACACCAAATTTTCAAAATTTAATCCCCTTGCTCTTGATGATTTCTTTCATTCTTTGTTCGTCTATTTATAGCCTCTAAAATGTTACAGGATTCAGCTTTCTCTCTCAGATCTAGATTTGGATTTTACAGCTATAAAAATTAGTTAAAATACAGCTATGCACTCACGCAGTTCTAGTATATTCTTCTCAGATCTGCAGTTGTAGCTGTATCACTGGACGCATTCTGAATTTGTAAGCGCGATGACATCTGTGAAATTCCTGCGTTGGTGATTCCATCTGTGAATTTAGCTTGATTCTTCTCATTTGAGATTCAGTTCCAATGAGGTGACATCTCTTTATCGTAATATTCAACTGATTTTATGGCTACAATTGTTCAGCATTAGGCTTCTAGGCTGAGTTCCTGTGCTGACAATTAAAACGCAATATTTCGACTGCTTGCATCGACATTAGTACTAAAATAAATAACAAGAATAAGTTGGAAAATATGAAAATTAAGTATAAAATGCTAATGATGTATGCTAAATGAAGTATAAAAGGAACAATTTAAACATTAATTTGGGAAGAAAATCTATGTCGTTTGTAATACCACCAGCTTCTAACGGGCCCAAGAAATAACAAATAGGCCTCCAACTAGGCTTGGACAAAATCGAGTGTTTACAGATGGAATGTGATAGGATTAGTGAGTACTCACCACTACATGTGTTATTTGTGAGCATATGGCTCTAGGAGTATTGATTTTTCTTAAGTGGATAAGGGAGTGTTGAGCTTTTCTCCTTTCAATCATTGGCAATTTCGAGGTGATATAAGGGATGTGTGTCTACGCCTCACTCAACCGGAGTATTGTATTCGATATTTGGGAGATCAGAGATTCGTTTATCCAATGCATATCACATGTTTATATTTTGCTATGGATGACATTTGCCAATATAAGTGTTTGTTTGTTAATTAAATTATATTTTCATATGCCATAATAAATGTGATTTTTATTCATGGAATAACATGTGAAGTTATGATGTTATGATGTTGCACTGTTGCTTGAAATTTCAGTCAATTGAATGCCATATTTAGCATAAAAATGTAATTGAAATTGTAATTCATATACTTGAAATTTGATACATGATTTACCTTGGTTTAAGTATGATTTTGGTGTGATTTACTTATTGAATTAATGGCCATTGACTGGTCTTTTTTAGCTCACACCCTCACAACTTTGTTTAGAGTTTTCCAGCTTTAGGGAGTTGAGGAGTAAAGGCAAGGCTAGTCCAAGTTTAAGGCTACTTGGTAATATAGATTAAGAACTTTTCTATAGATATATTAGAGGGCATTGTGGTACTCAATTGGGATAATTTGATACACTTGTAATGGATGTTTGAGTCTCACATTTGGACATTGATTTTGAGATGTTATATTTATTTTAATATTTGATTTGTTGGTTAAATGATGAGTGTATTATTGTATGTTGCTAAGTGATAACTTGGTGATTGAAGTATGAAATTTTCACTAATAGATTTTAATTGTAGCTTGTGAAGGAGTGGATAGCTTTGTGGCTAAGGTAAGTCCTTTGTATGATTTAATTGTTGTTTGTTAAGCATGATTTTGAATGTTTAAATTATGTATACATGTTGTTTATTAGTTAAAATTAGATTAATTAGAATTGTATGTATGATTAAGGCAGTGAAGCTTAGCTAATATAGTCTTAATTAATAATTGGATTAAGGAAAAATGGTTAATTAAAATGAATTTTAAGGGTTTCATAAATTGACTAAAAGAATGTTGGTAAACATTTAGAATTAAAATCGAGATCATTTAGTTTAAGTGGTAAAATGAGTTATAATTGAGGTGTTATAAGGTTTTAAAATGGTTCACAAATCGCTTCTACAATAAGATTAGATAATTATTAGTTAAAATTGAGGTGTTATAAGGTTGAGGTGTGTTTTGGGTGGTTTTGTGCTGGAGAGTCACTTCAGTGGCTAATGTGTCACTTCGAATTCAAGCCAGTCCATTCCGATCGAGTTTGGGGTGCCACACTATCAATCTACTCGATAGAATCCCAGATCTGATTTTTGAATATGTTAATTTGAGCCTTTGTGGCTGATTCTCTTAAATGTGAGCCTTTGTGGTCGATTTTATTAAATGTGAGCCTTTGTGGTCGATTTTATTAAATGTGAGCCTTTGTGGCTAAATCTATTAAATGTGAGCTTTTGTGGCTGATTCTATAAAGGACGCCTTTATGACATAGTTAACGGAAAAACCTTTGTGGCTATCTATAGGATGCCTCTGTGGCTATCTACGGCAAAGAGAAGACTTTGGTAGATATCTCCAAAAAGGTACACCTTCGTGGCGTAGTTTGTAGAATGACCTTCGTGGCAATGATCTGAAGACAACATCGATTAGGTGGACTTTGAAGGAACAACGTAAGTATAATCAACAAACTTGAAGTAAAGAAAGTCTGATGATGAATGTTTCAAGCTGAGAAGTGGACGTAATCCACCTCATCCACAAGAATGAGAAGAAAGGCCAGAGAGTATGCTACAAGTATCATACCACAAGACAATTAGTCTGAAAAAGGTATAATCACCAATAAAGTAAAGGGAAGACTCAATAAGAAGAGTGCAAACCTCATAATAGAAAGAATGATCCTAAAAAGAAACTACCTAACAAATAGGGATGTGCAAAACTCTAAAATTAATGCGATGCATTAAACAAGTACTTATAGTTTACCTCATTAAGTTCTTGTGAACTTATTATGGTTTTTTTATTTATTTTTGGAATTATTAAAAGATTGCACTGAGAGACGATGCCAAGGTTATGCCAAAAGAGCGATGGATTGTGATATTATGCATACAGAGAATTAGATGTGGAGAAGTTATGGTCCACGATGAGGGAAAGCCATATAAGTCTAAGCCATACAGAAATCATATGGTGTAGTTAAAGTCTACGCATAAGTTATCAAATAGTAATTTGTTTATATAATTAGTAAAAGTAAGACGTAATCGATAAACTTCATAGTTTTACTATTTCAGAATGTAAACATGAATATACATTGTACAAGAGAATATTCATAATAAGAACACATGAGGTAATTCAAAATAAAACTTAAGAAATTGCATTAGTTATTGTTAGAATAGTTACATAAGAAAAGTTTTGTAAGAGTATACGTACGTCAGTTCTGTAGCTATACTCTCTTTTAAGAATTAACAAATTAATTTAAACCATTTCGAATTATTTTTTAACTTTTACCCTTTTCAGAATTTTATAATATTAAATCTATCCTCCAAGTTGAAATTCCTAACTTCATCCTTGATATGAATATATGAATATAAAAAACAAAAATAGTCAAAATTTTAAAGATACATTTTTAATTTAGGGGTGTATTTAGACATAACAGAGTAATTGGATGAAAGTAAAATTATTAGGGTAGAATTACATCATCTTTTAATTAGAATAAATTCTAATTCCCTATATATGTTATGGTTCACAAAGTATAATCACTCAAAATTTTCTATATCATGTTTGGTAATATATGTTAGATAAAGCATGTTAGTGAAATAATATTAATATATAATATTTATTTAAAACACAAGATCGAACAGATCAATATATATATAAATTTGGAAAGAAAACAAAAATCGAATAACAGAGGATTGAAAATATAATAATAGAATTTTACTAGAAGTTGAAGCATGTTTTCATAATTTCTTTAAGACAGATTAGGCCGTTCCTTATGTGCTTGGAGAAATGTTGGTCGGTTGTCTTCTAGGATACAATAATTAAATGAGAACAAAAATAGCACAACTGCAATGATCAACGAATCGTAATCTTTCCTTCTTTTATTACCAAAAAATACGTATGAAAATTTTGTAGAGAAAAATTTTGAGAGAGAAAGAAAAATTGTGTTTCTATCAAAATTCTGCAAAATTCTTTTGGTTTAAATAGGCATTCAATATCGAGGAATTTTGGAAATTTTCATGAATTAAGGATCCAAATCTACATTAAAGGAGCCATTAAATCAATTTGAATGAAATCAAATCAAATCAAATCGATTTAGTATTTGTCCTTTTAAAAACAGATTTTGGATAGGCTCTGCTGAGGGAAAGAAAAAATAATAACTACATTTTGGGCTAAAATATCGGTAGGACTAGAAAGGGTCCGACTGGTCCGTATATTTCGCATCACCCACACTGTACGGGTGTGTCCCCAATGCCGACGGATTTGGATCTTCACCCTCTGCGTGTGAGGCAGAGCTTCAAGCTTATTCATTCAATAACCCCCAAGTGGGTTCACATATATATACATATCCCACACTTGGTATCTAACTAATGTGGAATCTAAGCTTTTCATTTCATCAACATTATTCACAAGTGTCTTACTTTAAGCATCAATTTCTCATTCATTACTCAACCATTTTGAGCATATGTGATGCGAGCTCGTCCTTAAGGGATGATTACTAGTCGCATGAATTCCCAATCGAAATTAAGAAGTATCGTTAGTAAATGAATTTGGTAAAGGATAGAAATGATAATGGCAGGTTGTAGAAGGATAGATGGATGGATATGCAATGGATAAAGAAGGAAAGGATTGGACTCTGTTTAAGGACTCAAGAATGAACCAATATTATAGAAGAATATTGACCTGATTTCAATATTATTTCTTAGAACGAATTGCAAGTAAGAACCGTGATCCTCTATCTAGCAAGATAGGAATCAATTGGTATAAGGGTGAATGCCACACTTCAAAGAAGTGATAAGTTCAAAAGAATCAGATTGACGCCACAAGGGTTACTTGATAAGTCAATTTGAGTCAAATAAGAACAAGGGGTTTGCAGACTCACAATAAGATTAAAATTCATCAAAAGTTGTTACAAAATGTTCCAAGTCTCATATTTATAGGCTTATAAATGACCAGCTAAAAAGTCATGAAATAATTAATCAAAATTTCACCATAAATTTGTTCAAAATTCCTCATGCACTTTAAGTTAATGTGGTGGCTGCTTCAATGGAGTAGTTGACCGAATCTAGTGCTTGGTTGGCTAGGAAGAAGTGTTCTTTAAATTCGGCTAAAGTTCTCATGCACTTGGAATAAATGTGGGCGATGCATTAATGATTTTGAGTAACCCGAACAACCACTTTTCATGTTCCCATGATCAACCTTTGAGCATTTAAACACCTTGAGACCTTCGGTGAAACCAATTAGCCATGCCTGAAGGGAACATTGAATTCCTTTGCTAATCATGAAATGCCCTTTTGGAGAGGTGTTTGTAGCACTTTAAACGTTGGTTGGTGCATTAAAAGCTTGTGTTGGCCAGCCATTGACATCCCTACATCATATTAGTCATGATGGTTAGGACATATTAAATGGGCAGCAATATTTGACTACAACTAACAACTAACTTAGGACATATTCAAGACTTATAAAAATAACACAAACATAATTAAGACATAGACTAAAATAACTAAATGATTAATTCTTTATTTTCCAGCAATTTAATTAGATTAAAATTAAAGTTGAATGTGCAGCACATTGCATGGAATGCATGACGGGTTGTATGAAATGCAAGGAATGCATGAAGTGTCCTCCCAAATTCGTTTAATTAAACCCATGACAGCCTGATTGAATTTCTTGGCTTGTGCTCGCGTAATTGGTCCTCAAGGTATCTTGATTAGATCATGCGAGGCTCGCCATTCATCCATGGTCGTAACAAGAGTGTTCACAACATCATTGTTCCCATTGTGTGTGTTCACAACATGAGTGTTCGCAGCTCTAGTGTTCGTAACATGTGTGCTCGCAACACTGCAACACTGATGCTCGTATCTTCCAACCTCGCAAGGTCCATGCTCGCATTATTGGAGTTCGCACTACTTGTGCTCGCATCATCCCCTCCCTCTTCAAAGCGATTTGTCCTCAAATCAACGTCTGAATCATAAGGAGATAGATCAGCAACATTAAAGCTCGCACTAACAGTATACTCACCTACAAGGTCTAATTTGTATGAAATTTCATTAATTCTTTCCAGCATTGTAAAGGGACATCGCCTCGTGGTAGTAACTTGGATATTCTTTAAGTTGGAAATCTTTCTTTTTGCGTGTGAAGCCATACCCAATCTTCGGGTTCAAAGACTACTTGTTTACGTCCCTTGTTGGCTTTACTTGCATATTGCTTGGTCCTCTCCTCAATGTTTTCCCTCACTTTTTGATGTAGATTTTTCACGAAATCAACCTTCTTCTTTCCATCTACATGCACAAGTTGATTAGAAGGTAAGGGAATTAAATCTAAAGGAGTTAAAAATTAAAACTATAAACAACTTCAAATGGTGAATGCTTGGTGGCCGAATGTACAGAACGGTTGTAAGCAAACTCGATGTGTGGCAAGCATTCTTCTTATGTTTTCTAATTATTTCAAATGATTGCTCTTAATAAGGTAAAGAGCACTCGATTCACAACTTCAGTTTGACCATCCGTTTGTGGGTGGCATGTTGTAGAAAATAGCAACTTAGTACCAAGTTTGCTCCATAAAGTCCTACAAAAATGGCTAAGAAATTTAGCATTACGATCGGATACAATTGTTCTTCGTACTTCATGCAATCTAACAACTTCCCTAAAAAACAAGTTAGCTACATTCAAAGCATTATCAATTTTATGGCATGCTATAAAATGAGCCATTTTAGAAAATCTATCAACTACCACAAAAACAGTTTTTTCCATTTTTAGTTTTGGGAAGGCCTAATACAATGTCCATAGAAATGTCTACCCAAGGTGCTTCAGGAATAGGTAGTGGCATGTACAAACCATAGGGTTTAATGCGCGATTTTTCCTTCTTGAAAGTAATACATTGATTGCAAACCCTCTCAACATCTCGTCTCATCTTAGGCCAATAGAAATGTTCATACAGCATAGCTAACATTTTGGCCACTCCAAAATGTCCTACGAGTACATCTCGAATAGAACATTGAGGAATACATGATTTACCTTCCTTGAAAAGGTAGCCATCATGCTTATAGTATCTTTCAAAGGGCCCCTTTTTGCAAGCTTTATAAACTTCACAAAAATCAGAATCATTTTCATAAAGCTCTTTAAGATATGCAAAACCAAGTAACTTAGAATCTAAGCTATTGAGTAATGCGTACCTTCATGACAATGCGTCCGCAACAACATTCTCTTTGCCTTTCTTGTACTTGATCACATAAGGAAATTATTCTAGGAATTCAACCTATTTGGCATGTCTCTTGATCAACTTGTTTTGCGTCTTGAGATGTTTCAATGCCTCATGGTTAGTGTGAATGACAAATTCCTTAGGCCATGATAGTGTTACCACATTTTCAATGCTCGGATTAATGCATACATTTCCTTGTCATAAGTTGGGTAATTGAGAACAGCACCATTTAATTTCTCACTTAAGTAGGCTATAGGTTGCCCATCTTTTGTTAGCATGGCTCCAATCCCTATTCTTGATGCATCACATTCAATCTTGAAAGTCTTTTTGCAAAATCAGGTAAGGATAACAACGGTGCATTAGTCAAACAATCTTTAATCAAATTAAATATTTCTCTTTCTCCTCACCCCAATGAAAGTTGGAGTTTTTCTTGATAATTTCAGTTAAAGGAGAAGCTAATGTGCTAAAATTAGGAACAAACCTTCGATAAAAACTAGCAAGACCATGAAAACTTCTTACTTGGCTTATGCTAGTAGGTCGTGGCCACTCTCAGATTGCTATTACCTTTTCTTGCTTGACTTCATGACATTCAGAACTAAACCAAAAATCCTAGAAAAACAAGCTTGTTAGTAAAAAGGAACACTCTTAACATTTGGAAATAAAGTCCCCTTCCTTAGTACCTCCAAAACAGATTTCAAATGATGTAAATGTTCTTCCAAAGACTTACTATAAATCAAGATATCATCAAAGTATACTACACAAAATTTACCAATGAAGGATCGAAGAATTTGATTTATTAACCACATAAAAGCGTTGGGTGCATTAGTTAGACCAAAGGGCATAACCAACCACTCATACAATTCATGTTTGGTTTTGAAAGCAGATTTCTATTCATCTCCTTCTCTTATCCGTATTTGATGATAACCACTCTTGAGATCGACTTTGGAGAATATGTGAGCTCCACTTAGCTTGTCCAACATATCATCTAGGTACGAGATCAGGTTTCGATACTTGATGGTGATCTTATTGACCGTGCAACAGTCAATGCACATGCGCCAAGAGTCATCCTTCTTAAGTACCAATAGCACAGGCATGACACATAGACTTAAGCTCTCTCAAATATACCTTTTTTCCATTAGCTCAGTAACTTGCATTTGTAGCTATTTAGTTTCCTCGCGGTCGGTTTGATAAGCTGGATGATTCAGAATAATGGCTTTGAGACTAAAATCTATTTGATGCTTAATGCCTCTAATGGGCGGTAATCCACTTAGAATATTTTCCAGAAACATGTCCTCGAATTCCTACAACAAAGACATAATAGAAGAAGGAAGAGAGTTATCTAAGTCGTTAGTACTAAACAAACTTTCCTTGTACATAAGCACAAGCAAAGGTTGCTTTAAAAGCATGGACTTCCTGATTTCTCTTTCTTTTGCAACGACGCATAATTTTTCCATCTCACTTTCTTCTTTTCCCTCATTCTTCTCTCGTATTTTTACCTCATGCTTTCTATTTTCATTTGCTTTTGTTTCGCTCTTTTCTCTCTTTTTTTGTGTTTTCTGATTTTTCTCTCACTCATCTTTTTCTTTTGCTTTCAATTTTTCAAATGAATTTTGTAACTTGAGCTGATCTTTATACACTTGTTTGGGAGTAAGCGGTGCCAAAGTAACATTCTTCCCTTGGTATTTGAAAGTATATCGGTTGGTATAACCATCATGCAGTACTCGACAAACAAATTGCCATGGTCTCCCCAACAGCAAGTGACTAGCATGCATTGGCACTACATTACAAAGAACTTCATCATAATACTTGTCAATCAAAAAAGTGACAACAGCTTGCTTAGTAACTTTGAGCTCGCCACTGTCATTGAGCCATTGAAGCTTGTAAAGGTGTGGATGCTTGGTGGTTGCTAGGCCAAGTTTTTCTACCAACAAGCAGGTAGCAACTTTAGTGCAACTACCACCATCAATAATAACACTACATACCTTTCCTTGAACATGGCAATGTGTATGAAAATGTTTTAACATTGTTGTTCACTCTCCATGGTTTAGATGCTCAAGCTTCATTTAATGACAAGGATTTCCCCTTCTACAGCATACTCCAAGTCATTCTCCTTTTCAGTAGGTGATTCAGGCTCATCTCCTTTCTCGGGTTCGAATTCGATCTCACCATTGTCCCTTATAAACATGGCATTTCGATTTGGACATTGGTTCACCATATGGCCCCTCCCAAGGCATTTGAAACATTTTATGTCTCAGGATCAGTTTGGAACAATCTCGTTCTTTCCCTTTCTTGGATCTACATCTTATTGGGCTTGGACGTCCCAATATTGTCTTTGGATCGAAAAGTGGTATCCTTTTTGTAGGTTCCTTGTCTCCACTTTGATGTAGAAACAGAATTAGAAAGGGGTCGGGTGGTACCTTTTCTCTTCAATTACTTTTCAACTTTAAGTGTCATGTCAACAACTTCAACATAGTGTTGCAACTCTACTATGTTGGCAATGTCTCGATTGAGGTCGAATAAGAATCTTACCTTGGTAGCCTCTCGATCTTTCTCAACATTAGCACGTATCATGTCTATCTCCATCTTCTTGAAGTAATCTTCCACACTACGATTTCCTTGATTGAGATTTTGTAGCCTTTGATGCAACTCTTGATGATAGTGAGAGGGTACAAACCTCTTTCTCATGATACTTTCATTTCAGCCCATGTACACACGGGTCGTTCTCCATTTCGTCTCCTACTCAAGGCTAGCTGATCCCACCAAATAATAGAATAATCAGAGAATTCGATAGCAGCAAGTTTTACCTTTTTATTTTCTAAGTAGTTATGACATTCGAAGATGAGTTCTATTTTCTTTTCACACTCTAAGTAAGCTTTGGGGTCAGTTTTCCCTTGGAATGGAGGGATTGTCATCTTGATATTGCTAAGATTATCATCTACCATTAAGCCTCGATTTTTTTGACCTCAACGACTCAAACTTCAATTGGAGGATTGATCACTCTCAATTTCACTTGGTTCATAGTAATCCTCTTGATTTGGTCTTTGAAGACCTCGCTCTTCTTTATTCTTGTAGTGAACGTTCCTTTTAAAATCTTGCCTCTAATTAGTCCAATTGTTCTTGTATTTGCTCCAATTCAGCACGAAGCATTCGTTGCACTTCTTGAATCAAGGCTTGCATTTGTAAATTTGGTGCTTCACCACCTTCATTTTTATTGAGATTTCGAGACATGTTGTTTTCTTCAAAACAAAATAGATTAGTAACAAAAGATTTTGATTGAAAGTTAAGAGTACCTTACCAAATAAAAAACCTCACGAGCCACTCAAAATGAAATCGCTCCACTCGTGTTTGCACTCGATATTGACTTTTAATCTTCTCTAATGCTCTTTCGCACTCTTGTTTTTACCACTCTTTGCTCGCTTGAAGTTCTAATATGACTTCCTTAGACTTATGCAACAAACCTTGTAGTATCAACTTCAAATAGGATGTAAGGTAGGTGTGATGATTAAGTGATAGGGAAGGCTTAAAAGAAAAAAAAAATAGTAGGTAGAAGTGTGGCCGAGATTTTATGGAAAGGAACAGTTAAACTCGAGAATTGCACACTTTCAAACTAGCTCTTCTTCTTCTTCTTTTTATAACTTTGAATCTCCTTTATGTATTTCGAACTTGGGATGCAAATTTGTTGTATAATTTTTCTCTCTCTTTTTGATTTTTTAATGCTAATCCCAGGAGAGATAAGAACGTTGAATACTTACTTAATATAACTAGCTCTGATACCAAATGATGCGAGCTCGTCCTCGAGTGATGATTATGAATCGCATGAGTTCCCGATCGAAATTAAGAAGTATCTTTCGTAAATGAATTTGGTGAAGGATGGAAATGATAATAGCGGGTTGTAGAAGAAAGGATAGATGGATATGCAATAGATAAAGAAGGAAAAGCTTGAACTCGGTTTAAGGACTCAAGAAGGAACCAATATTATAAAAGAATATTGACTCGATTCCTATATTAGTTCTTAGAATGAATTGCAAGTAAGAACCGTCACCCTCTATCTAGCAAGATAGACCCAATCGGTATAAGGGTGAACACCACACTTCAAAGAAGTGATAAGTTAAAAACAATCAAATTGACGCCACAAGGGTTACTTGATAAGTCAATTTAAGTCAAATAAGAACTAGGAGTTTGGAAGTTCACAATAAGATTAAAATTCATCAAAAGTTGTTACAAAATGTTCCAAGCCTTATATTTATAGGCTTACAAATGACTAGCTAAAAAGTCATGAAATAATTAATCAAAATTACACCATAAATTCGTCCAATATTCCCCATGCAATTTAAGTTAATGTGGTGGTTGCTTCAATAGAGTAGTTGGTCGAATTTAGTGCTTGGTTGGCTAGGAAGAAGTGATCTTTAAATTCAGCTAAAGTTTCCATGCACTTAAAATAAATGTGGGCGGTGCATTAATGATTTTGACTACCCGAACAGCCACTTTTCATGTTCCCATGATCAACCTTTTAGCATTTAACCACCTTAAGACCTTTGGTGAAACTAATCAGCCATGCATGAAGAGAACATTGAATTCTTTTGCTGATCACGAAATGCCCTTTTGGAGAGGTGTTTTCAGCACTTTAAATATTGGTAGATACATTAAAAGCTTGTGTTGGCCAGCCATTGACATCCCTACATCATATTAATCATGCTGGTTAGGACATATTAAATAGGCAACAATATTTTACTAAAACTAACAACTAACTTAGGACATATTCAAGACTTATCAAAATAACACAAACATAATTAAGACATAGACTAAAATAACTAAATGGTTAATTCTTTATTTTCTAGCAATTTAATTAGATTAAAATTAAAGTTGAATGTGCAGCACATTACATGGAATGCATGACGGGTTGTATGAAATGCAAGGAATGCATGAAGTGTCTTCCCAAATTCGATTAATTAAACTCGTGACTGCCTGATTGAATTTCTTGGTGTGTGCTCGCGTAATTGGTCCTCTAGGTAGCTCGATTGGATGGTGTGAGGCTTGCCCTTCATCCATGCTTGCAACACAAGTGTTCGCAACATCAATGTTCCCGTTGTGTTGTTCAAAACATGAGTGCTCGCAACACCAGTGCTCGTATCTTCAAGCTCGCATGGTCCATGCTCGCATTATTAGTGTTCGCACTACTCTTGATCGCATCATCCGTAAGCCTAGAAAGGGCCCGATTGGTTCAGATATTTCACGTCGCCCACGTCGTGCGAGTGTGCTTCCAATGCCAACGGGTTTGGATTTACACCCCCTACGCGCGAGGCAGAGCTTCAAGCTTATTCATTCAATAACCCCCAAGTGGGTTCACATATATATATTCATATCCCACACTTGGTATCTAACCAATGTGGAATCTAAGTTTTTCATTTCCTCAACATTATTCACAAGTGTCTTACTTTGAGCATCAATTTCTCATTCATCACTTAACCATTTTAAGCATATGATATACCGTTGTAAAGGTCTCATGGAGTAGAATATAAAACCATAATTTTATGATCCAACTCTCCACCTTTACCAATCAAGAATATGCCTCAAAGCTTACAAAAAATATATTTTTTCCAACAATATAAATTGGGATAAATTAGGGGTGAGCAAAACTCAACTCGACTCGAAAAATTGATTTTTTCGAATTTTGAGTTAAACGAATTGAGTTATTCGAGTCAACTCGAATTTTTTTCGAATTTCAAGTTTGAATTAAATTGATTTTTCGAATTCGAATAACTCGAATAATTTGAAAAATTCGAATAAATCAAATATCAAACTATAATATTTTACAATTTTTACCCTAAACCCCCAAGTCTTTTACTTTTCTCCAAAAACTTTTACTCCTCACTTTCCCTCCAAAACTTTTACTCCCTCTCATCCCACCCCCATCTACCCTAAACCCATTTTCCCCAAATTTTTTTTAATATTTTCCCTCAAAAATTTTACTCCTACATTTATTTTTAGGGGTGAGCATTCGATCGAGTCAAGTCAAATCAAGTCAAAAAATTTTCAGTTAGTCGAGTTGACGAATCCTATTTTAGCATCCAAACTCAATTTGAATTTTTTCGAATCGAGTCAAAAAATTTCAAGTCAAGTTGAGTTAAGTTAACGAATCAAATTATTTATACTCAATGTTGCGTTTATATAGACCAGTTATTTAACTAGTAGACGAAGTATAAGATTATTTAACTACATAAACAATATAATGGTTTTGCCTTTTAACTTAATAAGTAAATATTTATCAAAACGACGTAGTTTTGTTTTTTAACTTAATAGTTTTGACTTTTAACTTTAGCAAAGATAAACATTTATCAAAACGACATAGTTTTGTCTTTTCTTATTCGGATGTTCGAATAATTCAAATTGTATAATTCATATTCAAATTAAACTGAAAAACTTAATTTATTATTCGAGTTGATCCGAATAACTTGATTAACTCAAATAAGTCGAATTATTTAATTCAAAATTTGAATTTTTTATCAAGTTTTTCGAATCGAATCGGATTTTGCTCACCCTTATTTATTTCCCCAATAACCCTCAAAACTTTTTATTTTCTCCCAAAACTTTTACTTTCTCCCACTTCCCCCTAAAACTTTTACTCCCCTCTCATCTCACCCCCATCTACCCCAAACCCATCCCCCCCTCAAATTTTTTTTGAATATTTTTCCTCCAAAATTTTACTCCCGTAATTACTTTCCCTCAAAATTTTACGCTCCAAATCTCCAAAACTTTTTATTTTCCTTCTTAAACTTTTCCTTCTAACCCTTTACCCCAAATAAAAAATCAAAATCATCCAAAAAATTCCTAAACTTAAATAGTAATAATTTTATTTATATATACTATTTATATTATTAAATTAAAATTCACATTTTGTATTATTTATATTTTTGTATTGTTTAATCATATTGAACATTTATATTAAAATTGAATTATTAATGATCATAAAATATTCGTGTTAAAATTTTATGTTAGTATCAATTTTACATTTTATCTTTAAATAATTTTTTACTAAAAAATCACATTATACATTTAATATATTTTTTAATTTCAAAATATATAGTGACAATAATTAGAAAATAATTGAAACAACTAAGCAAGCAAAGAAGCTAACCATATAAAATATTAATAAAAAAATTATGAGGTAATGAAAATTAATAACAAATTTGATTACGGTGGATGACAGTGGTTATAAAGACTTTATTTTTAAAAAATTTAACTCGAACAAATATATTCGATTCAATTCGAATTTCATCACACTCAACTCGGTTCGAGAAAATTTCAAATCCATTTAGGATGATAAAATAGGATTTGTCAACTCGATTAACTTAAAAAAATTCATTCGATTCGATTTGATTCGATCGAAACTTATCCCCTAGATAAAATATGCTTCACTTCTTTATACTCTTTGTACATTTGGAATTTAGTTTCTCTACTTTTATTTCAAAGAATTTAGTGCTTATACCTTTTTTATTTAAAAATGCAAGTCTAGTTGTTAACATCTTTAAAACTCTTCTCTTAAATTTCGATTTATTGCAACACTACTTTTTTATTACATGACTATCAAGTAAATATTTTTTTATTTCAAAATGTCACACTATTGAATTTAATAGAAGAATTTTAACAAAGTTAAATAATTAGACCTGAATTTTGAAAATTGAATAGTATAGGAACTAAATTTCTAAAAATAAAAGTAAATATTTTTGGAAACTGAATAGTATAGGGACTAAATTTTTAAAAATAAAAGTAAATAGACTAAATTTCAAATGTATAAAAAGTAAAGGGACTTAAAGCATATTTTAAGCACCAATAATTTCCCCTTAACCCTACTCTACGTTAATGAACGTTTACGCGTGGTTGACTGCAAAGAGTCTTCAGACCAAAACAAAAAGCTGAAGAAAAACAAAGCTACCGAGTAAATGCAAAGAAAAAATAACAAGAATTTTAAAAAACGCAAAGCCAAAAGCCAAACTTCAAATTCACACCATAAGTGAAGGATAGATAGACGACAAAAAGTAAGTGTTCAAGCATATCTCATAATCTCAAAAGGGCATGAATCTTTCGTCCCTCCCTTGATTTTCCTCTGTTTTCCGCAATGCCTGATTTAGATCTACCTCCACCAGGATCAGCATGCAAGTGTCAGGGAATAAATAACAAAGGCCCCTGTAATCAACCTTATGGAGACAACCATAAGCCGCTGATGCCTACACCACAAAAGCTACCACCACTAGCTCCGGAACTAAATCATAGTCAGAAGCATGATGAGCAAAGCTTGTTGGTTACTGGCTTCACGGTAGTGGCAAGCATGCTAAGTTCCGCTCTTCTTCTATGTATTTTCGTTGCACTTGTTAGATTGTATTTTAACAAGAGGAACAATCATTCAAGGAGAAGAAGTTTGCCCGTTGTTTTTTTCGGTACTCAAGATGATTTTTTCCTTGATGAAGATCAAATACCACAAGTAGATAACCCCATGTGGTACATCAATACTGTTGGTCTCCAACAGTCTGTCATTGATTCCATCACAGTTTTCAAGTATAAAAAACATGATGGGTTGATTGAAGGGACCGAGTGTTCTGTTTGCTTGAACGAGTTCCAAGAAGATGAAAACCTCAGGCTTTTGCCTAAGTGCAGCCATGGTTTTCACCTTCCTTGTATCGACACTTGGTTACGGTCACATCAAAACTGCCCATTGTGTCGCGCCCCTGTTGTTTCCGAAACCATGACTGCTCAAACCAGTGAACCGGGGCCTAATTCCATTGATTCAGGATCGAGCCATGAAACCCTGGTAGAAAACGATGTCGGTGAAGGTGGAATCAGTGAAGAAATGAGAACCTGTCGGATCGAAGATGAAGACACTTGGGAAAATTCTAGGAAAAATTTGGGTCATTCTGATTCAAATATCTTAAGCGATAAAGACGGGATTCAAGAAGAGATTAAAGCAACGAGGAGGTCAGTTTCATTGGATTTATCTTCTGCCATAGAAATAGGTGGTGAAGGAACTGCAAAGCATAAACATCGTGGAAGTTTAGACACTGAATTACAACAGTTAAAGTGTTCAACGGGAAAGATTGCTTTGAAGCGAAGCAGAGGAGGCTCAAGCCTATGCAATCTGATGAAAAGCTCTTCAATAGGGCGATCTTTAACCAAGGGGCCTGTTTCCATGAAAAGATCATTCTCATCTGGTGGAATATTCTTATTATCCAAAAGAACTAAAGGCCAAGGTTCGATACTTCCCTTGTGAATTCACGCTCAGATAACAGCGGATTATAGAAGTAATGGATCATCGAAGTTTACTTGCCGTATGGTGCTTCGCTATAATTATGGTAGTGAAATATGCTGCTATTAATTTTGTTTCTTTCTACTTTCCTTGTGCTGAATAAATAAATTTCCTCGCATAGACTATAAAAAGGTGAATTTATTTGCGTTAGACATGTATGGTATTCAGATATGTTTATAAGCTATTAAAATCAAATTCGATTCGATTTGAAAATTTTGATAAAAATTTTAAATTTTTAATTAAATAATTTGAGTTAATTGGGTTATTCGAATCAACTCGAATAAAAAGATCAAGCTTTTTAGTTTAACTCGAATATAAATTACACAATTCGAGTTATCCGAAAATCCGAATAAAAAAAGGTAAAACTACGTCGTTTTGATAAATATTTATCCATTAAGTTTTGTACTTCGTCTACTAATTAAATAATTAGTCAATGTAAAAGCAATATTTAGTATAAATAATAGAATTCATAAAACTCGACTCGATTTAATTCAAAATTTTTTGACCCAATTAGATTCGATTCAAAAAAATTTCAAATTGAGTTCGGTTGCTAAAATAGGATTCGACAATTCAACTAACTCGAATTTTTTTATTCGATTCGACACGACTCGACTCAATCGAATACTCACCCCTATCCATAGAGTCGGACTCGGACCTAAATGACAAATAAGTTTACTTGTCTAGGCTTAACCGGGTCGGTTTATAAGCTTATTTTTATCTTTTCTTTTGAGTTAATTGAACCAAAAGTCCCTAAACTTTGACCTAAATTTTAAATTGATTTGTAAACTTTAATATGAGTTTTAAATGTGCTCAACAGATTGATAAGATTTTGATACTTTAATAATTCAATAATAATATTTTAAAATTTAAAAACTAATTTAAAACTTTATTGTTGTTTGGGGATGTTTGGTATAATTAACTTTATTTCAATTACAAAAAATAAATAAATGAGTAAATTATACAAATAATCATCCAACTATAATTTTTTTTTCATTTTAGGCATTCAAAATAAAAATTTTGCAATTTAAACACTCATACTACATAGTTCGGTCATTTTGGTCATTCCGTTAAAATCTCGGATGATAAACTGATGTGACAGTTAAACAATCAGTATAACAATAAATTTAGCCCTCAACTTGAGAGGATTGCAGCATAGAGAGAGAATTTCGTGTCCGGATTCAAAGGAGCATGGATACCACCTTGCATGAATGAAATAATATTGCTTCAGGGCGAGATACATTTTACATGAGTCAATAGAGAGGCTATGGAGATGAAATCCTTCAATCTTGCTAACATTTTTGTATTAATTGATTATCAAAAGAGAATTGTTGAAGTGGTAGATATGATTCACTCGGTTAAATGTGCAGGTTGAATAGACTATTTTATTAAGAGAAATGTGTCATTGTAGAGAAAAAATTGAGGTTTCTTATTGACGACTATGAGCCATTGTCTTTCTCTAATGCCTATATGTTTCATTTGTTTACTAAGGAAGAAGAATAGATTATTATTATTATTATTGTAGACAACGACGATGAGGTGGGTTTGACGAGGAGAAATTTGTGAGCACAACTGCTGTGGAAGGTGGGTTCACGATAAGGGCAAAAATAGGGTCCAAATTCAAAGGATTCGGCGAAGAATTTGGAGCTTCTAGAGTCGGGTGGGCTTGTTAGCAGCCCGAGCTTTCTTAAAGGGCCACGAGAGTGAGTCAGTTGTCTGAACAGGCTTGCAGTTCTAATGAGAGATGCCTGATGATGAGGCTTGAATGGGAGGCTTCCTTAAGCGACACTGATGATGACATAAGATGGTGAGCCATAGGGTGGAAATGGTGCTTATTGATTAGTCAAGGAAACAATTGATCAACAAAAATTGACATCTGTTTGTCCAGTTGAGAATTTAATGGAGGTGATTTAGTGTCTATACGGGATAAGTTCTAATTACAGAGGGCGATTAGTGTAGTTGAAGACAGCATCATGTGCTGTTGAACTAATTTAAGTGCCTAAAATTACTTCTGAAAAGTGTTATAAGAAGTTAGGTTTAAAATTTAAGAGGGTATTTGGTCCGATGGAATGATTAAAATGATTACTTTTTAAATAATTTAATTAGTTACAATACAATTTCAGTGTTTAGTATGAAATTTTTAACTTATTTTCTTTAAAATGTAACATTCTCATAAGAGTTACTTTCTCACAAGTAATGAAAAATGATTCCCTTAATAATTGGTGAGAAGGTTACTTTCTTATATATATATATATATAGAAAGTAAAAAGAAATTATAGGACAAAATTAATCTCTCTTTTATTTGTATTTAGGGTATTAATTAACTTGTTTAATGTAAAAACACACACAGTTGTTGCTTGTTTTTTTCCTTTTTAGTTTCCACAACTTTGATTCATTATTCCAAAGTTTTTTTTTTAAATACTAGATAAATATCTTTTTTTTTTCTAAATATATTTTGTTTTCTAACATAGAAAACTTGAGATAATTTGTAGAATTAAGTAATTGTGTGAAAAACAAGCCTATTCACATTGATGCAGTTGAAACTAATTAAAAATATGATTAAAGCAAGTGCACTTATTAATTAATAGTATAGTTATGGTGAGTACAGAAATCGTTCTTACGAGAACTAAAAGTACTAGTAATAGTTGTCTTCCTATTATTTAACCGATAAAATAAAGTGATTGCTTAAAACTAAATTTAACTAAATTAATAAACTAAAAATACGACAAAGAATAAATCAGGAAATAACAATTGTTTAATACCAAGAAGCGAAACAATACTCAAGAAAGAACTCACCTAGATTTCATCTATCATTATCATTCTGAATTAAGCAATTTATATACTTAGTATCTTGATCCGTAGAAATCCCTAAATTATGCTAATACCTCTATTCAAGCATAAAAGCAACTGATTCTAGGTTGATTAATTAAAATTTATTTCTAATTAAAACTTCTATTGTCGCATTAATTCGATCTATAGATCTCGTATTAGATTTAACTCTAATCCGGTAGATTTATGTTCTCCTCTTTCTAGGATTGCATGCAACTCCACTCAATTATACTAGATCTACTCTTAAACAGGGTTTATTCCTCCTATGATATAAGCACATTAAACAAGAATTAATATCCCTGAAATACTAAATCAAGAATTAAGCACACACAATTGAGAAGAAGATCTAAGTATTTATTGTGTAAAATCATAAATCAAACAACAGAATTCATCATAGGGTTCATCTCCCCTAGGTATTTAGAAAAATAGTTCATGCTAATAAATAAAAACATCTCAAAGAGAGTATAACCACCAGACGAAGAAAAACTCATAATAAAATCAAAAGAAATTAAAAAGAGGTTTTCAATCTTGATGAAAATCTACTTCAAAGACGGCTCCAATGGTGTTTTTCCAGTTGTTTTCTTGAATCTCATATCTAGTATATATAGGTCTTAAAATCTCAAAAACCCTAAAAATTACGCTTTTCCACGTATTTGGAGTATAATTTGTGAAATCTACATGGTCTGGCACATGGTCGTGTGCCCAACCCATGTGTCTCACATGACCATGCGTCCAACATGTGTGGCTCTTAAAATCTGCTCTTTTTGTCCGGTTTTCGCTTGTTTTTCGCTCCTGTCGCTCCCAAATATTTTCCTAAGTATAAAAACATGAATTTTATGTTACATGAATTTAAAAGATTAGGAACATAAAATTCATCATTTTAAATCGACTAATCATCCAAAAACGTATTAAGAATGAGGTTAAAATATGTTACTTTTAGCACTTATCAAATATCCCCATACTTAAGCGTTTGCTTGTCCTCAAGCAAAATTCTCAACCCACATCCAAGTTAACTTTCTTAATTCTTCATTTTCATCAATAATGTTTCAAGATAAATTGCAAAAAATCATGCATTGAAAATTCATCTAAAAGAACACTAAAGATTCAAGAAATCTAAGCTACAAAATTTTTAGCACAAAAATATAGGTGTCTCCCATTATCTAATTAATTACCTTAAATTGAAAATCAACAAGAATTGACATCCTCACTAAAGATTCACTCAAACTACTCAAAGTGTTTAAGATTCATGAAATAAGCACTCAATAGTCAAACATGAAATGTTATTACCATAGGCTTACTTGAAAATCAAATGTCCACCATTGTAGAATGAAATGACACACCAATCAAGAGGTCTTTACAAGGTTGTAATGGGGCCAAGGTTAAGGGTATGAAATAGGCTAAAAGAATTGGTTAAAATCGAGATCGAGTTGATAAATTACCAAACTAGAAAAAATACAATCAGTTGCTGAATTGAAAGAAAGTACATCAACACGAATAATAAAGAACAAACATGAGCTTTCCAGCAGTATATGAACTAATGATTCTAGCTCAAACACATTTTTATCTTTTCTTTTTTTTTTTCAGTTTTCTTTTTCTTTTCTTTTTTTTCAATTTTTTCGACTTTTTTTTAAAACACTAAAATTTAACAATTCAAATAGTGAAACATATTTAGGCAACTTAAACAAATCAAATCTCAACAAAAAGAGAGTCAATAAAAGGATAAATATACCACATATATATGGATCATGGATTAATATTATGGGTTAATGAATAAAAAGGTGTTAGGCTCAATGGGGTTCACTAAGAGTTAATTATATGGGTATATTTTTTTTTCTTTTTGAACAGGGGTAAATCACAAGTGCCTCTATGATATCAGTATATCAAATCAATAATGTGGTCTCAACATGTATAATCAAAGCAAATTCTAAAATAACAACTCAAGTTAACATACACACAACCAAAAATATCATGAGCATGAAGAAATGTATGCTCTATAGGCTAAAAAGCTCACAAAAATTATCGTTTTGATGTCAAACCTGCAATTTCACAATTCCACAATTTCAAAATAATAATTCAATTCAGGGAGACAACCTAAAATATTTAATTCTGAAGACAACTTATCATGCTTGACTCTCTCATATCTTAAAGATTCAATCAACAAATACATAAAAATTCACAAATCAACTCAAAACAAAATCAATAAAAATTCCAAATATCAAAAATTCACTCTAATAGGGTATGAGAAAATTACTTAAACACAATAAATAATTCAAGGATTTTATCACAATTATACACAATCAACCTGTTCATACTTAAGATGTACATTGTCCTCAATGTACAAAAAGATATAAGCAGAATAAGCACAATATCATAAGGAGGAAAAGAACTGAAACTTCCCTGAATTAGGATAATTTCATCAGAATTGAGAAAAATTGGGAATGTAGCGAGTTTAATGGAAGTGCAATTTTCTTAGCAAACTAATAAAAAATAGCAAACACAAGTAAGAGAGGGAGATAACAACTGAAAAACAATCATAGGAATAAAAAAAAGTGCATAATAAAATAAAATGAAAAATTAAAAAAAATGAAAATGAAAATAAAAATAAATGTAGTAATTTTTTTTAAATTGTTTCAATTTTTTGAATTGTTTTTTCATTTTTTTAAAAAAAATAGCATAAAAGTAAAATAAATAATTAAAAATAAAACACTCGGGTTGTCTCCCGAGAAGCGCTTATTTAGAGTTTAAGCTCAACTTTTCTCTCACGTAAACGGTTAAGGCGGATCTTGAAGCCGAAGCTCTTTTCTCTCATCAGTAGTATTGTCATCAAAATAAAGTTTGAGATGTCCATTTTTTACCTTGAATGTACAATATTCGAGATGAGTTACCTCAATTGTACTGCAAGAAAAAATGGTTTTTACCACGAATGAATCGAATCCTTTTGACTTAAATTCTAAAGGAAAATTTCGTGGATCTGATTTGTCTAACAACACTTTGTCCCCAACTTTGAATTGGTTCTTTCTTTTTAAGTGCACATCACGATGTTGTTTTATTACTTCCTTTTGCTTTCTTGGTTTCTCATCAATCTTTGTTCGTCATTTATCTAATTCATCAAGTTTCACCATTCACTCTTCTTGTGCCCCTCGAGTTTTATAAACTTTGAATAAAATCTGGTTCCAATATGTTTTCATGAGTGATTCCATGCAAAAAATGTTGATTCACATGGTTACTAACATTAACAGAACAATTAACATTATTACACTCACTAGGGACTCTAACAAAATCATGTGCTTTTAAGAGTAATTTTTTCATCACCTACACGAAGCACAAGTTCACCAGTACTCACATCAATAATAGTTCTAGCAATGGCTAAAAAGGGTCGACCTAAAATCATAGGTACCTCAATACCCTCATCCATGTCCAATACAACAAAATCAAAAGGGAATATAAATTTATCAATTTTCACAAGTACATCCTCAATAATACCCAAAGGATATCGAATTGATCTGTCAACTAACTGAATACTCATCCTAGTGGGTTTGGGTTCCCTAAGACCAAGTTGTTTGAACATTTTATAAGGCATAACATTTATACTAGCACCCAAATCAGCCAAAGCTTTTTCAACATGTAAACTACCAATGAGACAAGGAATAGTAAAACTACTTGGATCTTTTTTGTTGGGTAGTTTGTTTTGGAGAATGGCCGAGCAAACTGCATTAAGCTTCATAGTCAGCAAGTCATCTAACTTCCTCTTATTTGTTAACAACTCCTTTAAGAATTTTGCATACTTCGGTATTTGCGAAAGAGCTTCAACAAAAGGTAAGTTAATATGCAATTTTTTTAAAAGTTCAAGAAATTTATCATATTTTTCTTTTCTATGGTATCTCTTAAATGCTTCTGGATATGAAATTCGAGGTTTGTATTCTCTAAGCACCGGCTTATGCTCTTTCTTGTTTTCTTCAACCTTAATATTTTTCACAATAGATTCTAGGTTCTGTTCAAGCTCGACTAACCCTTCCACACTTTGAACAATGATTGCATGTATTTGCTCCTTTGGTCTAATTTCTGTATTACTAGGTAGGCTACCTTGTAGTCTTTTCGAGACTAATTTAGCAAGCTGTCCAATCTGATTCTCAAGACCATGAATTGATGTTTGTTGACTTTTCAAGGCTATCTCATTGTTTTGAAATCTAATTTTAGAAACTGAAATAAATTTAGCAAGCATTTCTTCAAGGTTCGATTTTTTTCTTGCAGATGAGGCTGCTGAAAACTCGGAGGGATTTGTGACCTTTGGTTCCATTGACCACTCCATGAAAAATTTGGATGATTTCTCCATCCTGCATTGTAAGTATTACTGTAGGGATTATTTTGAGGTCTAGAATTATTACCCAAAAATTCAGCTTGCACATGGAAATATTCAGAACTCATCATCCCCACTCTAGTTTCATTACACTGCATAATCAGATGTACCTTTTTAGAAAAATTAAAACCATCAATTTTTTTACTAAGAGCTTCAATCTGATGAGCCAACATAGAAACAACATCAACATAAAAAATCTCTGCTGCCTTCACTGGTTTTACTCTTGTAACTTGTCACTGATAATTATTCAGTGTCATATCCTTAATAAATTATTGGGCTTCTTTCGGTGTTTTGTTATTCAAAGTTCCCCTAGCTACTGAATCAATCATTTGTCTAGTCGAGTGATTCAAACTATTGTAGAAAGTTTGAACTTAGAACCACAAAGGTAATCCATGAAGAGGACACCTTCTCGACAAATCTTTGAACCTCTCCCATGTTTCATAAAGTGTTTCAATGTCAAACTAAACAAAGGAAGAAATGTCATTCCCTAACTTAGCTATTTTAGCCGACGGAAAATATTTTAACAAAAAATTCTTAGTCATTTGATCCCAAGTAGTGATGGAACGTCGTGGTAAAGAATTTAACCACAATTTTGCCTTTCTCCTAAACGAAAACAAGAACAATCATAAACGTATGGCATCATCAATAACACCATTAATTTTGAAAGTGTCGTAAATCTCGAGAAAATTAACCAAATGAGCATTCAGATCTACATCCTGCAAACCATCAAACTGAACATATTCATGTATCATATGAATTGTGTCCGGCTTGATTTCAAAATTGTTCAATTTAACGTTCGGCCTGACAATAGTCAATTCAGCCGCAATCAGAGTAGGCAACATAATCATACAAGGTTCGATGAGCAAAAAAAGCAGCGGGAACTTGATTATTTTGATTGTCACCTATCTCCACAGTAATATATTTTTCCTCTTTATTGTCTACAAAATTTTTCTGACTTTGCATTGCTTCTCTAACCACTTTACGATATTTGTGAGCAGTCTTTTCAATTTCACGATCGTGAAGAAGTGGTCCCGACGGGTTTCCACTAGTCATAAACCAAAAGAACTTGCCCGAAGCAAATAAAAGGGAAAAAATTAAAATATAAAAATTAAATTAAAATGCAAATAATAAAACAAAAATAAAAAATGGCTAAAGTAGTGGAAATAAAATTTTCCTAATATTTCAATCCTCGGCAACGGCGTCAAAAAACTTGACGCAGTCAAAACCAACTAAAAATATGGCTAAGGCAAGTGCACCTATCAATTAATAGTATAATTACGGTGAGCACAGATATCATTCACACGATGACGAAAAGTATTAGTAATAGATGTCTTCCTATTATTTAACCGATAAAATAAAGTGATTGTTTAAAACTAAATTTAACTAAATTAATAAACTAAAAATACGACAAACAATAAATCAGGAAATAACAATTGTTTAATACCAAGAAGCGAAACAATACCCAAGAAAAAATTCACCTAGATTTCATCTGTCATTATCATTCTGAATTAAGCAATTTATTCACTTAGTATCTTGATCCGTAAAAATCCTTAAATTATGCTAATACATTTATTCAAGCATAAAAGCAACTGACTCTAGGTTGATTAATTGAAATTTCTTTATAATTAAAACCATGATTGTTGCATTAATTCGATCTATGGATCACCCTATTAATTTGACTCTAATTTGGTATATTTATGTTGTCCTATTTCTAGGATTGCATGCAACTCCACTTAATTATGCTAGATCTACTATTAAACAAAGTCTATTCCTCCTCTGATTTAAGCACATCAAACAAGAATTAATATCCCTAAAATACTAAATCAATAATTAAGCACACACAATTGAGAACAAGATCTAAGTATTTATTGCGTAAAATCATAAATCAAACAACAAAATTCATCATAAGGCTCATCTCCCCTAAGTATTTAGAAAATTAGTTCATGTTAACAAATAAAAACATCTCAAAGACAGTATAACCACAAGATGAAAAAAAACTCATAATAAAATCAAAAGAAATTAAAAAGAGATTTTTCAATCTTGATGAAAATCTGCATCAAAGACGGCTCCAATGATGTTTTTCCAGTTGTTTTCTTGAATAATCTCTAACGGCCTCCTTCCCTCTTCTCATATCCGGTATATATAGGTCATGTGCCCAGCCCGTGCGGCTCACATGGCCATGTGTCTAGGCCGTGTGGCTCCTAAAATCTGCTCTTTTATCCAATTTTCGATTGTTTTTCGCTTCTTTCGCTCTCAAATGTTTTCCTAAGTATAGAAACATTAATTTAAAGGATTAGGAACATAAATTTCATTATTTTAAATAAACTAATTATTCAAAAATGCATTAAGAATGAGGCTAAAACATGTTACTTTTAGCACTTATCACACATATAATATTCAATTGTTCCAACAACAATTTTGACATCACCTACTCTCTAATTCAATTTTTAGACTAGTTCATCACCCAATTTTATTGCCAAGAAAGATTTATGACATGCCACTCTAACAAAGCTGATATGAAAATTCCTATGTGTTAAAAATGGAAACTCAGGTATCTAGTAAAAAAAGTTATACATCTAAATCAAAGTACTAATTTAAAAATAAGTATTAGGATAATTGCAAACCAAATAAGTAATATATCAATACACTTGAAATTATACCTACAAAGTAATGAGAAAAAAATTACAAATTGTACATCTTCATAATCTTGAGTTAATGTGAAAATTGTTTTTTTAATGTATTCATATAATGGATTAGATCAAAACATAAGAAAATCATACTTTGTAGATTGATTCAAATATTTGATTATAAAGATTATTCAAAGGTATTATTATTAAATATTTAATTAAAATATTTTTTAATAATAAAAATATTAAAAAATTAATATTATTTTTATTTAATAAGGATAATTTTGTAAAGTAACTTTACATTCTCAAGAAAGTGTTTAGTGCACTAAACTTTTTCAGGATTTTATTTAGTACTTACCACATTGTAATGTAACTTTCTCAACAATAACATTTACATAGTGATCATTCCATTAGAATATTAACCTGAGAAAACACCAAACACCCCCTAAACGTTTAGTATTGCTCTTAAAAGGTGTTTTTGAGAGAGAAAATGACGATTTTAAACATAATATGGTAAAGTAAAACACACACACATTTAAATAATGTTTAAATTCATTAATGTAACTCATTATTAATATTTTGATATAAGAAATAAAAATTTTAATTTTTTTAAGTAGATAATTGTTTTGTGAATTTCAACTTAAATATATAAACTATATTTTAAATATTAAAATATAACCATTACAAAATTTAATATACAATTTATATATTTGAAATAAATTTCAATAAGAAAATAATTTTATATTCCATATAAATATTACATAAAATCCATTGGATTATACATAAAAGTTAAAAATATCATTTACTTTCAAAATCACTTTTTTTCAAATGAAAAATTTAGAAAAAATAACGATATTTTTACGTTTGAGTTCAAAAACACTTTTGACTTTAAAATTTTTCTTTGCTTATAATTCCAAAAAAAAATTATAATAAAAATCACTTTTAAAAAATAATTATAAACAAAGCATAAAAGATAGTAGATCATGTAGCTTTGTAAGTCAAATAGATAATAATTTTAGAAATTCTTAGTTATATTATAAATATATAATATTTTGTAAAGTTTAGAAAAAAAATCAATATTAGATTAAGGGATTAAACTAGGTCAAGAGTTTTCTCTGAGTTCTCTAGGGTTACAGGGCGGTTGTGTTTGGAGAGAAGAGAGGAGGTGATCGACTTTTTTCCTATGAGATGGCGAGGGAGGAGATTGCTTTGTTAGAAGAAGAGATGATTCAGCTTTCAGTTAAGAGTTCTCGACTGGTTCCGTTGACTCCTTTATCTTTAGTCTGTTCTGTTTGGATGAAAAAAAACTTATAATCCAAATATTTTTCGAGAGCAAATGAGGAGTATTTGCAAAACCAAAAAAAAAAGTTTGATATCAAAATTGCAGGATAAAACTTATTTGTTATTCAATTCGAAGATGAAAATGATTTGGAGTTGGTTTTAGAGGGAAGATCATGAACGTTCAAAAAGCAAGTCATTTTGTTTGATAGGTTGTGTGAATCCATTGATCATTCAAAGATCCGGTTAATTTTGACTCCTTTATGGCTGAAAGTGGGTCCTTTCCCTCCATACTGTGATAAGAAAGATCTTACGCATGCGATTAGGACGACTTTCGGGGGTTTATTTAGATCCAAATTTCTAGAAGAGTCGTATCATTTGTGTATTCAGGTAGATGTGAGGAAGCCTTTACGTAGGGGAATTTTTGTGTCAGTTGATTCTAAAAATAAAGTTTGGGTGGCTTTCAAATATGAAAATTTATCAATCTTTTTGTTTCGATTGTGGAAAAATGGGGCATGGGATTAAAGCGTGTGGAGATACAGCATTTAGTTCGGATGGGTTTTTTTATATTGATTTTCTTTATTCAAATGCGCTTAAAGTAAAGTCTAATTTATTAGGAAGGGAGAATTTTCAGATTGGGTCATCCCTCAAGAAGAAACTGAATCAATGCGCATATACAGGTGAAAAGGGGGAAAAAGCTCTCAGGCAAGTGGGAATCAGTTGACTGTTAGAGATCTAAAAGCATGTGAGGCAAGTTTAGCAATGGGAGATAGTTCGAATGTAGAAAAATTCAAATTGAAGTCTCCCTCTTCTATGGGAAATCACAAGTTTGGTGCTGAAGAGTTTGTATCATCTCTTATTAATACGACGCCTTTAGAGGAGGCAACTTTTGTTGAGGAAGTAGGGGATGCTTTGGGTCAGGCCTCTGTTGGGCCCAATTTTTTTAACGGAGCAAAGAATCCAAGTGCAGGCAAGATTATAACGGTAATTCAGTCAAAATGAAAGCGGCTCGTGCGAGATTCAAAGAATTTAGGTGTTGGTTCTCGTAGGCAAAATGGAAAACGCAAGCCAAGCTCTAAGGATAATGTTTAGAGAGACCTTAGTTTGCTTCCGATTCGTACTAATAAGAAATTACATGTTGATACTGGTATGTCTTCGACTAGATGGGAGAAAGACAGAGTTGATTTTTGAGCTGGGATGGAGGGAGTGGAGTTGAATTTCATGAAGGAAGGAGATGATGGTAATTTAGAGTTTATGGATGAAATCCAATTTTTATCGAAGGCTACCAAGGGGTATGCCGGTCGATCTCAATGAAAACATTAAGTTGAAACGTGTAGGGGTTGAGGAACCCCCAAACGATATAATAGCTTCGACGGGTGCTGCAATTGTATGATCCCCAAATTGTTTTCTTGATGGAGACAAAAGTTCGAGATGTTCAAATGGATCGTATTCATCGTTTGTGTGGTTACAATAATAGAATCGATGTTTCTATTGATTGTACGAAAGGTGGGTTGTGTTTAGCGTGGAAAAGTAATTTGTCTTCGTAGTTTCTCATGTCGATATATTGATGTGGACGTATATGATGATCTCCTTGAAAGAAGTTTACAGTTTATGGGATTCTATGGCTCTCCTTATGCCTGCGATCGTGACATGGCGTGGGATGTTTTATGATAGTTAGGTCGATATCGTCATCTCCTTTGGATGGTCTGTGGAGATTTTAATAAGATTTTGTTCACATATGAAAGATGGGTAGTGTCCTTAGGGAAGAATTAACATATGGAAACTTTTATATCAACGCTTAAGGAGTGTCACCTAATGGAAATGGGTAACTGAGGACTGTGGTACACATGGTCGCATAGAAATTTTATTGAAACACATACGAGGGAAAGGTTGTATATAGGTGTCGCTTACACAGATTGGTTGTCTTTGTTTTCGGATGTGGTGGTTCAACATTTACCCCATACCATTTTGACCATTTTTTTGTCTTATTTCGCTTTAACCAATCTGTTTCTAGTGGTCAAAATAAAGTGTTTCGTTTTGAAGCTTGGTGTATATTGGAAGATTCTCTTGAGGAAACAATTAAAAGCAATTGGTCTTTGTTGATGGGTGACCTTCTTGATAAATTAACAGGTTTGCACGAGGCTCTTTTAGTTTGGGCGAGGTCAATTAAGAGAAGACGTAAGGGTATTAAGGAAAGTCTTACTAGAGAGCTTGAGGACTTGTTGGAAGCCGACACTAATAATGAAAATTTGGAAAAGCTTATAGATACGAAACTCCATTTAAACACGAAGATTAACAAGGAGGAAAGGTTTTGGGAACAATGTGCTCGAGTTAATTGATTGAAGGAGGGTGATCGTAATACATTTTTTTCATAAGCATGCCTCTCGACATCGAAATACTAATCGAATCAGAGCTTTGAAAAATGAGGATGGCATTGAAGTCTCTGATGGAAAAGGTATGGAAAGCATCGCTAGATCCTATTTTCATAAATTGTTCTTAACAGGTGGCATAGGTGAGATGGGGCATATTTTATTCGGCATTGGAGTGGTTATTTCGAAAGAAGCAAATAGATGACTTTTACTACCTTTCAGTGAGGATGGAGTCTGTAATGCTTTAAAAGATATGGAGCCTACTAAAGCCGCTGGTGAAAGTGGTTTTCCTGCCTTATTTTTTCAAAAATTCTGGCACATTATTGGTAAGGACGTTAGCTTTCTGTTTACACATTATTAATGATAATCTTGACCTTGCGACCATTAATAAAACCAATATTGTGCTTCTTCCTAAAGTCCCACACCCTACTGATATGGTGAATTTTCGGTTTATTAGTTTTTATAATGTTATTTACAAAATCATTGCAAATATGTTAGTTAATAAATTGAAAGATCTCATGGATGCATGTATTGATAAATCGCAAAGTGCCTTCGTCCCTAGAAGATTTATCTCAAATAATGTTTTAGTAGCTTATGAGATCCTCCATACTTTGCATCAAAAGCATCTGGGTAGAAGAGGTTTTATGGCCTTTAAACTCGATATGAGCAAGGCATATGATTGAGTGGAGTGGGGTTTCTTGCAAGTAGTTATGCTACAGATGGGATTTTATGAGCAGTGGGTCGAAACTATCATGCGTTGTATTCCTCAGTATCTTATCCAGTAGTGGTTAATGGTGAAATTGGGGAATGATTTAGGCCCAGTAAAAGCCTTCGACAAGGAGATCCACTAAATCCTTTTTTGTTTTTATTTTGTAATGAAGGCTTATCTTCTCTAATGAGGTTAGCCTCTCAAGATGATTTAGTGAAAGGTGCAAAGTCTAGTAGGAATGGCCCCAAGTCTCTCATTTACTTTTTGCAGACGATTTTATTTTATTTGGAGAGATCGCTTTGAATGGAGCCACTAATCTCAAGTGAATCCTTAAAGAATATGAGTCCTATTTAGGCCAACGAATAAATTTCAACAAGTCCACTATTTTTTTCAATTCTAATAATCCCGTTTGTGATCGACAAATTGTGTTTGTGATTTTGGAGGTTCGTTGTTCTAACAACCTTGAAAAATAGCTAGGGTTACCTACTGTTATTAGTCCCCGAAAACGTGAGTCCTTCCAAATTTTAAAAGATAGATTTCGTAAAAAGATTGAAGGTTGGAAAGTGAAGTTCTTGTCCCAATGTGGCAAAGAAGTGTCCATTCACTCTATTTAACAAGCAATTCCTATTTATTCTATGATGTGTTTTCTTTTGCGAAAAACTCTTTGTTTTGGAATCCAATGAGTGGCTCCAGTGATAAAGATAATGTTATTCATCCTAAGAGACCTGAGTTCAAGCACCTGTGTGTTCAAGGTGTGTGTGTTGTCAAAAGGTTAAGAAAGTATAAACAGATACTACCATGTAATCACACTAGTATATTAAAAAAAACTCTTTGTTCTAAATTAAAGGAGATTATGGCAAGATTTTGGTGACAAAAGGGCCAAGTAAATCAGGGATTCATTGGTGCTCTTGGGAAAGTTATGTATGCCTAAAGAAATTGGTGGTTAAGGTTTTCGTGATTTAGCAAAATTTAATATTATGTTGTTAGCTAAACAAGGTTGGCGCTTGTTAAATTTTCCTAATTAATTATTAACTCAAGTTCTAAAAGCTAAATATTTTCCACATTCTGATTTTTTGAATTCAAGTTTGGGAAACTTGCCTTCACTTACCTAGAAAAGTGTATTGTCCGCTAAGGGCTTGGTAGGCAATGGTCTTTGTTGGAGAGTGGGGTTAGGTGAAAATATTTTGATTTTGGGAGATGCATGAATGCCTAGGTCGTGTAACTACATGATTAATCAACAAGTTAATTTAGCTGGTCTTAGTAAAGTTGTCGATCTTATAGATGGAACTAGTCGTGAGTGGAGGACAAACTTGATTAATGTCATTTTTCCAGGTGAAATAGTTCAAAAGATCCAAAGGATTCCTTTACCATGTGAATGTATAGGTGATATGTAGGTCTAGAGAGGGGAACTTTCTAGGGAGTTTTCGATGAAAAGTGCCTACAAACTATTACATGAAGGTACCTTTATCCCTAGTTATACACAATCAAATACTTAAAATTTATACAAACAACTATGGCAGCTACAAATTCCCCCTAAAATTAAATTACACTTGTGGAAATTTATTTGGGGATATATTCCTACTTTTTCTAATCTTTAGTCTCGAAGGATTCGACCAGATTCTTGTTGTCCTAGATGTGGTCAGAACGCAAAAACGATAGCCCATCTGTATAAGGAATGTCCAATATCAATAAGGGTTTGGAGTGAACTTCGTGTAGATTGGGTGTTATCAAAAGAAGACCTTTCAACAGAGAATTGGTTTACCTGGGTTTTATTAAACAGTTTTGTTATTCAACGTAAATTTTCTACTGTAGGGAATGGGGGATATGGTTTAGTAGAAATAAGGTAGTTCATGAAGCAAAACTTTGTTCTGGGAAACAAATAGCAAAGTGGGTAATATTATATTTACAAGAATTGGAAGGACTTGAGTTTTCGAAACTTACCCCAGTACTTGCAAAAGAAACATGGGAGTCTCCTCCGGATTCTGTAGTTAAGATCAATTTTGATGCTGCCTTTCAACAATTGCAAGCACGGGCTAGATTCGGTGTAGTTGTTCGGAACAGTATGGGTGAAGTTATTGGAGTTAGTCAAAAATTGCATGATGATGTTGATTCAACATTTGCTACAGAGGGACTTGCCTGCCTCCAGGCAGCAGAAATGGGGGCACATTTGGGTTCTCTAAACGTCATCATTAAAGGGGATGCCAAATTTGTTTTACTCAAATGTTGATCAAACATAAGAGATAAGTCAGTTAACTGGGCAACAATCCACAATATTCAGAATTTAAAGGAGAATTTTCAGAATATTAGTTTCGAAATTATTCCCATAACTGCAAATTCCTTCTCCCATCACTTAACTACGGTGTGCTTAAAAACTAAAAAGGAGTGTTACCTGGTGGGTAGAGAGGTGCAAGAAGTCTTCGGAGTTCCTTGGCGACGGTGGCCTCGTGAGCCTGATTGAAGGATCGCCTGCTCAAACACCAGGAAAAGGAAAAGGCAGCTTTTTGGGTTTTTTATTCTTTTAGGAAACTGCTGCCTAGGGTATTAGTGCTGACAAAGCTTTAGGGTTTCATTTTTGGGGACTGGGTACCAGTTTTGATTTAGTTGGTCTATGTCTTCTTTATGTTTTGGGGGCTTTTTTCTTTATTTCAGTTTATGTTTTCAATTTTGTTTTAGGCTTCCTTTGGGTTTCTCAGGTCTGTTTTATTTTCTTTGGATTTTGTTTTGTATTTTGTTCAACCCCTATTTAAATGAAAGCTAGCTAAATATTTTATTCGAAATGAAAAAGAAAAAATCAATAGTATTTTGTAAGTTCAATTTTTTTTCATTTTCTAGGAAATTTGTATTTTTAAAATTATTATGAATTTATTATTTTTAGTTTTTAAAGTAATTTAAATCTAAATCTTAATTTAACCATTGTTTTTGGGCTTGAGGTTAAATCTTAATTTAACCATTGTTATAATATTCTTCATTTAAAATATATAAATATTTTTTTAAAGGTATAATTGTAAAAAATGCCGTCAAACTTTAGGAACTTTTGGATATATGACCCTAATTTTTTCTTTTATTCACATCCTTAACGTTACAATTTTTCAAAAATCAATCCAATTTTAATAGTCAAACGTGAGTTGACCATTATAAAAATTCCAAGTCAACATAATTCTCATGTGGCATGCCACATAAGCGCATGACATCATAGATGACATCATCAATTTAATTTTTTTATCATCTTGTTTCACCTTACTTCTTCTTCCCTCTTTCTCTCCTTCCCATTTTTTTCTCTCATTTTCTCTCTTGCCAAACACCATTTTTCTTCTTTAAAACACCATTTATAAAAATTCAACGATCTAGCTACAGCTTTGGGTTCTCGATTTTTCCACACAAATCATTCCTCGGCTCTAAGGTTTTCTCTCTGTGATTTCATCGATCTTCTTCTTCCTCCTCCTCTTTCTCTTTCTCTTTCTCTCTCGTAGTGGCCGCTTTTTGTAAGTCTCAATTTTCCTTTTTCCGATTAATTCGCTTCTTATTAATTCATGTTTGATTTGACAAAATTATCATTGATTCGTTGTTTGTTTGCTTAATAAGAAAAAAGTAACTTTCCAACTTACTTTACTCCGTAGTTTTCTTTATTTTCTTCGTGATCTTAAATATAGTTATAAATTTTAGTTCTTTTAATTTTACCATGTTGGCTCAGTAGCCCATGCAATGCATACATCACGAGATCATTTAATTGATTTTCTCCCTTTGTTACATTTGATATTCTCTCTCTATATATTGTCGAATTCAATTTGATGTCTTTTTTGGTTTTATGCATTACAAGTAATTTGTTCTGTGAATTTATTAATTAGTCTTTTTATTTTTGCAGGTATTATTTGTTTATTTATTTCCTTCTTGGCTCTGATCAAGGCACTAGAGTTTTTTTTTAATTCAATTGGTTGTTAAAATTAATGACTTGGTTTAGCAGTTTTTCTCTACATATAGGCTTTTTATACTTAGGAGGGGGCTTGGAGAATTGCTGTGACAAGAAGTGAACCTATGAGATACTGTAAGAAGTATGGATGTCGATGAGGTTAAAAAACTAGATTTTTTATAGATAATGTATAGCTAGCTCTTTTTTTGTAAGGATTTCTTGCAAATTTTTTTATTACACATGGTGATTAGGTGGTGTGGTATTTGTTGGGTACATTAGAATGCTATAATATAAGTTCGAAGAATGGATGAAGAACATATGTTGCTTCCGAGCTAGATGGATAGGAATTCAGCTGATTCACGATTCTTCATTTTATTTTGTGTTATCGCTGGCCTAGTTGGTATTTTGACTATAGTTTATACGGCTTTCCAGTGGAAAAGAAACATTAAGTTGGATGAAAGCGGTAGCTAGGTCGAAGAAAATCCCCAAGACCAAGCATAAGGTGTTTTGAAGAAAAATGGTGTTTGACAAGAGAAAAAATGAGAGAAAAAAATGGGGGAAGGAGAGAAAGATGAAAGAAGAAGGAAGATGAAACAAAATAAAAAAATTAAATAAATGACGTCATTTATTATGTCATGCGTTTATGTGGCATGTCACATGAGTATTATGTTGACTTACAATTTTTTAACAGTCAACTCACGTTTGACCATTAAAATTAGATTATTTTTGAAAATTTGTAACATTAAGGGTGTGAATAAAAAAAGGTTAAGGGCATATATTAAAAATCTTCCAAAATTTGAAAGCTTTTTTTACAATTATGCCTTTTTTTTAAAATTAGAATCTAATTGGAATTCAATTCTAAAATTAAATTATTTAAACAATAAATTTAATTGATTAAATAATTTGAAATTTAAATATTTTAATTCCGAAAGAATTTGAAAATAATGAATTTGTAAATCATACATTCAAAATTTTAAAATCCAAATTTCAATTCCTAAAAGTTACCTAAATTAAAAGTGAAAGCTTGGGTGACGTAAAAGAACGAAGATATAGCCTCCTAAATAAAATTTGGGTGATTATATAGTTTGAAGTCTAAAAATGAGAGGAAGAAAAAGGAATGAAAACTGACTGTAAAACAACAAATCTATAACTATCCATTAAAGTTAACCCAAGCAATCGAATTGCTTAATTTGAATTGAGGTTTCATAATTTTATGATAAATAAACTTGGTTATCGTTTAAAATTTTGGGGAGAATTAAGCATATCTTGCCCTCTTTTGTGCCCAAGGAAATACAAAAGAAAGATAAAATAAGAAAAAAAAAAGTATGTGTATTTGTATTTTTTTATGTAATATTATATTTTAAGTTATTATATATTTATATGAATTTTGAAAAGTTTATAATTTATTTTATATAGATTTTTACAATTTCATCATTTGTGCTGTATTCATATTTTGTGTGTAGTGTTTTAGTTATATATATTATATTAGTGTCATATATAGGGGTGTTTTCAAGCATGGTTTAAAATTGGACTGGATCGGTTAATCAAATTAGTTAGATCAATAATTAATTGATATATTAATTTAGACAAAGAATTGAATTGATTTTTGAGCGAATCATTATGAACTAGTTGAAATGAATTAAAAATAATCAATTGAACCATTTTTCTCTAATTTTAAATTCTTTTTAATTTTTTTTATTTTTTAAAAATTATTTAATTAAGATTGTACCAATCAATTCGGTTTTAAAACCGTTAATCCTTTACCCCTAAAATAGAAAAATTGCATTACAGTTCTTTTTAACATATAAAATTATAAGAATAAATTGTAAAATTGTAGTTTACTCCACAAAATTGTTAAAATTTTATTTAATTATTCTAAAAATAATAAAAATATAAATTAATTTAATGATAAAATTATATTTTAACTCTCATAAAATATAAAAATTAATTTTTAGGATGCATGAAAAATTATGGCTTCATCACAGGTCATATAGTCATGTTGATATGTAACTGTCAGTCTAATTACCATTATTAAAATAACTTTCAATATTATATCATGGATCATCATTTTTTTTTTTGTCATAAACATATTTAAGATATTGGTAGAATAACACGTGTTGCATGAGAAAGCACGTATTTATCATATAGATATAAGTTTAAAAAATATATAATAAATAATAAAATATATGATTTGTAATTAATAATAATAACACAAATTCAATATGTATAAAATTAAAATAATAAAATTAATTTAAATTATGAGTATGAATAAATTAAATAGATAAATAAATCAAATTAAGAATAATAAATGCACTCTAATTGTGACGTGATCTTCACTACGTAATGAAATAAAAAATCACGATTTTAAATTTTTAATCGTTCTTAATAGATGCTCTCTCAACTTATGATGAAAAATACAAAGTAAAATAAAACAAAGGATAATTTGATATGTTGATATATAACTTACAAACTTAAAAAGAATCAAAAACGAATCAAGATTACTAAACAACGTAACCCGAATTCATAAGTTCTTTAAAAACAAAGAGTTGACACTCAAAATATTTTAATCAAATATTCTAACCTTTTACAACTCAAATGACCAAATATTTAAAGTACAAGGTATGCTAAGGGTCCCATTCGAGCTTAATGTGAAATATATGAATTAAAGGCATCCTTAAACTCAAATACATGACCTTAGTCGTCCATGCACCTTGAAAATGGAAATGTTGGCTGCCATTAATGTGTTGAAGGAGAGTACATGTATGCTTAATGGCTAATCATTCTTCAAAAGACACATTCAACTCTTTTGTTGGACGGTGACATTTAATGTGTATGGGAATGGCCAAAAGACAAACTTCTAGAATACTTTTCAAGGACCTCATTAGCTCTCAATTTGGACGGTGCAATTAAGAAGCAATGCTTGACCGAATGGTATTTTTCATGCCGAAAACGAATAGTCATATGTTTGTGAAAGCATTTGATTCTCTTGACAAAAATGGAGCAGTCCCATAACTTCTTTTAGAAAGGTGATCGACCATTAGATATTCTAGGACAAATTAAACACAAATTAGTACACATAAACATACTAATAAAGTTGTAATAAAGATGAATATATTTTTAAGACAACAACTATACATATTTAAGATCATTAAAACGATATTTTCAAAAAAAAAATATTAAAACGATGTAATAGCAAAACAAAAAATAACTTTAATTAAATGTTGTGGAAATTAAAATATTAATTTGGACGATTTAGGCCTTAAAAGCCTATATGCGAAACATTGTATGGGCTTGGGTTTTTTATAGAGGCCCAATACGAATTAGTTTTGTGATATTCGACCCAAATTTATTGGATAAGCCCATAAGTGCTTTAAAATTTTGGCTCTAGCTCACATCAATAGCACAAGAAAAAGTTTAATTGGATTGTCCTTTGATAGTTCATGAACTTGTGGCCCAACGGTTGTGGACAAAGGCTACTTGACATTTGGTTCAATTGTCAAACCCCTGATCACATCAAATTGTTTATCATGAAATTTTTTTTTTCTATAGCACATAAAAAAGTTATCAAGTTGGATGACAAAGTTTAAGATTCTTGTTGTATTGAATTTCAAATTCTATTGTTTGCATATTTCTTTTAATCTAAATTTATTTTTTATTAATTTTATATAAATATATGAAAATGCAGAAATACCTTATAATAGTATATATTAATTAATTTAAAAGTTTGTCCTTAGTTCACACTTAAATTTAACAAATATTTAAGTCAAATTTGTCCACTCAACTAATGGTTATATTACCATTTAAGCACCTTGACTTATCTCCCAATTGTTATATCATACCTTTAATCATTGAAACCCAACTTTTATACCTTTTACAATTTAATTATTTCCATTTAATTAACTATCCAAATGATAAAATTCCTTAACCAAAATTTAATACGACACTAATGACATCGTAAATATTAAATAATTAATATTTATCGTCTGACACATCGAAGTTGTGGCCTTAAAACCACCATTCTGATCATACTAAAAATAAACTAATTAGTAAATCCTCATTTTATTAAGATTTAATTGCAATTTACCAAAATCTAAAGAGTTTCATATCATTTCTATTATTAGGCAATTTAAAGAGGGTCCAATTTCATAATCGATCCTTCAATTATATTAAATTTCAATTAAACAAACTTGTTTACAATTTAGTCTTAAACTAAATAAGACTAAATGAATAAATAACCTAAAAGTTAGTGAATGGTAATCACATCAGCGCCGCTTGAACTTTTTAACCATGATTTAATTACCATTTTGGTAACTTTACTATTTTTAATCTATAGTAACTAACTTTTACCTCTTTTACAATTTACTTCTTTTTCTTTAATTAAGCAATTAATCAACAAAATTATCTAACCAAACTTCAATTCACATATAATAAGACTCTGTAAATATTTAATAAAAATATTTATGGTCCTAAATTTTACAAACGAGGTCTCAATACCTAATTTTCTAAAACCACTTGACCTTTGAACCAAACCACTTATACTAACTTTTAATTCAATAATTAAAATTCTTCAATTCAAAATTCCATATAAAATTATTATTGACTTATTTAATTTAAATACTCATTATAAAAAAAATTCTCGTTGATTTTGTGGTCCCAAAATCACTATTTCTGACACCACTGAAAAATAGACTGTTACAGGGATAAGGTCTCGGATGCTTGGAAAACGATTTGGAAAGTCAAGGCCCCTCAACGAGTTCATGTGCTCCTTTGGCTTCTTTGGCATTGTCGTATCTTAACAAACTGTGAGAGAAAGTGAAGACATGTGACGACTGATACCTCTTGCCCATTGTGTTTAATATGCAAAGAAACGACACTGCATACCCTCAGGGATTGTATGTTTGCTAGCAATATTTGGAAGAGGGTGGTTCCGAGGCAGGTGCAAAATAATTTCTTTAATCTCTTATTTCATGCTTGGTTAACTTGGAATGTGCAGGACAAAGGCAACTTGAATAAAGAGGACATGGCTTGGCAAACGATATTCGCATGCATCTATTGGCTTATCTGAAAAGCTAGGAACGATGTAATATTTTCGGATTGTCATAAGGTCTCACAGGCGGTAATTGATATGGCTTTTGAGTGGGCAAGAAGCTTCTCCGATTTTGATAGGAAGATGGGCCATGCCCCTCAAATAGGTACGGCTTTAGGGTGGATACCTCCTGCTCTTGGATGGACCAAATTAAATATAGATGGTGGTGGCTAGCATGAGGCGATTGGTGGCATAATCCGGGATGCCAATGCGAATTGACTTTGGGGCTTCAACATGCGATTCGGACATGAGTCAATATTCAATGTTGAGGCAAGAGCTAAGTTGGAAGGTTTGCTCCTTACATGGAATAAAGGGTATAGAAAGCTTGAAGTGAAAAGTGATAATGTCATTTTGATTGAACTCCTCCTTTCAGGGGGTTGATCTACTAGCAATTTGAGAGATGCGGCTCATTCACCAACTCTTGCATAGAAAATGGGAGATTCGCCTTCGGTACGTCCCACGAGAAAGCAATGAAACAGCTGATGCCTTAACAAAGCTCATGGTCTATGGAGATTCCCATCTACATATTTTCTTGACACCACCAACTGCACTCGTTCGATTATTTTAGGAGGATAGCTGTCATTTTAGATCCATTTTGTCTTAGTCTTTTCATTGTAATCGCTTAAAGCTATTATTTTCTATAAAAAAGTATAGATTTTAACACATTCATGTAATAATATTATGTTTATGTTACTTTTGCTTTCAAAAAATTATGTTTATGATGTTTTAATGGTTTTTATGATGATATGTTAGTACTGTCATGTTCATGTTTAAAATTATGGATTTCGTTGACCAATTTTATATAAGGTATACTACAATGACCGTAGTTAATTATTTGTCTAAAAAATATTTATTTTCTTTCTTATAAATTTATTAAAAAATATAATTCCAAATCTGATAACATTCCCGTAGCAAAGTGAATGAGAATCAATCAAATTAAATAAATAAAACTTAACTCTTCTAAAACTTAACATGAGAATGAAAATTAAATTTGATGAAATGTTTACAAGTCACACTACTTCAATATTTTTTTTTAAAAACAATATCTTAGCATTATTTTAAATCATAATTAGTAGGCAGTTTTATTGGTTTTAGAAATACTTATACTATTTAATTTATAAGTGTGCCAAAGAGAAGAACAGAGTTAATGAGTGTTAGAGTTGTGATACCTGAATTTTTATTAAAGAATAATATAATAGTAAAATTAGGAGATCTGTATAGGGCTTCAGACCGAGAGTCGAAATATAGAATTACATAAATAAAATTCGTATAGAATTACACTTATTTTATTTGATATTTATTAGAATAAGTTTTTTTCAACCTTTAAATAAATATAGTTGAAATTCCTCTTGTATCTAGAAGTGTTAATGGGCCGGGTCGGGTTGAGTTCGAGTAAGGCCTAAACACAATATTAGCATATTGTATGCTTGCCCAAGTTCGGCCCGGTCCAAAATCTAGGCTTAAATTTTTTTTCAAATCCATCTATATTTGCAAAAGATTAACTCAAGTCCATTTTTTTCTCGTCAATATTATTTTTTTTATTTTTCTAAAAAATATTTATATTATATTATTTTAATATTTAATAATTTTATACTTTTTTATTTATTGAAATTTTGTATATAACCATCTTAACATTTTTTTAACGTTTAGATTAGAGTAGTATTATAGATTTAGTATAGGTTTATTATTTTAATGTGTTCTAAATTACATAATATATATATATATTATAAACTTAAAATGGATCAAGTTGGACCGGGCTTGGATCTTGAATGATCAAGCTCAAGCCTGATTCATATTTTGAATGAACTTAAATTTTTTGTCCAAACTTATTTTTTAGACTTAATATTTTTGCTCAAACCCTCTTAAATTTTTAGGTGAACCTTCGAGTTTAAAAAAATAATTCGACTTATAAACAAATTTATTTATATTATTCAAATTTGATATTAGTAAAATATGCTTTTTTTTTTCCGCTATATCCTTCCATGTGCTGATTACAATATTTACTGACACACTGTGTCCTCATCCAGCTTTTTTACTATAACGACACAAGGAATCAACAACAGCTCATTCAAAATCATCTCCCATTTTAGAGAAATAGAAAAAGAAAAAGAAATTGTCCCACCATAACAGTTGTCGCGAAATCTCTACCTCACTTACGTGTTCATCTAAATATTCATAGATACAAATATATAGTATTAGTCATAGTATGACAATATCGAGGAAGGATTGCAATCTTAAATTGTCAGATGTCTTACACTACAAACACTTCGCTATTGTTCACAGTCTGGATGTTCTCTACAAACTATTGGCAATATTTATCAGATCATATATTCTTTAGAATATTACTGTTTCAGATACAGATTCAATGAACGTTCATCAAATATTCTTCTGCAACATTAGAATAATAAAGGGTCTTGTTACAGATTTGTTCAGCTGCAAACAAGAAAAATCATATGCTGATGCGTTACTGCTGTCATAATTTATGTCAATGGCTATGGCAATGGTAATGGTTTATGATATATATCAGGTGTTGATTATTGTTTGTCCAAATTAACAAGTTGAAATCTTATGATTGGCAATGGCAGCTTTCATGAACATACTGCTTAACAACTTAACATTAAACTTACATGAAGAAAATTTTCTCGAAATTAGTAAATTGGTAAATTAGGTTGATTTTCTCGAAATTAGTAAACTTATAGGGTTAATTAGAAAAAAAAAAGCTATTTCAAAAGTTAATACTAAATTAGGTTGATTTTTTCGAAATTAAAAAAAAATAAATCGATTTTGAATGAAAAAACAAAATTTTTTTTGAGAAAAACGTTTTTTACAAAAAGCCTTTTTTTAGACACAAAGTCCTTTGATTAGCTGGTCAAATTTCTTTAAATTTCGGAAAAACTGACCTAATTTGCTAATTAACTTTTAAAAATAGTATTTTTTTCTAATTAATTCTATAGGTTTATGATAAGATCTTTTAATTCCCAAATAGATTGCGTTTTAAGTTTTAAGTATGCGCAACGATAGAACCAAATGGAGGATTAGGGGTACATGATGTCCCAAAATTTAAATTTTTTTAATTTAATTTTTTGTAAATATACAATGATCTTCTCAAAAATATAAATAAACCCTTTAAAGTTTAAAATTTTTATAATTTTCCCTTTATATATATATATATATATATATCCCTTAAAAGGGTAAATTTTTAATTTAGGCTCTTTATAATTTATAAAATTTTAAATTAATAATGATAAAATTATACTTTGGTCACCTAAAAAATGACAAAAATTTAATTTAACCCTTTAAAAATTATAAATATATAAACTATTAAAATGATGAAATTATAATTTTTATTATCGTAAAAATATACAATTTAATTCCATCTACCCAAAATAAAATTCTGACTCATTCACTTGGATTCTTGATGCTAACAGCATCTTCCATTCAGATCGGCCAAAAATATCTTGAAGTGGAATCTTAATGTAAAAAAATATGAGAAAAGATCACCTTCAATCTTTCAATTCGTAGTTAAAAACTTGATGGTCTCTTCTAATTCTTCATATAGTTACAGAAATCTGGTTTGCTTAACAAGGCCATACCCACATAAATATAGATTATTTCTCAATTACTGAGGCTGGTATAAAAGCTATGCAGTGATCATAGCTCAAAAAACTAACCAAAACCAAGGTTTCACCTTGACCTGTAAAAGGAAATACTAAGCTCTTGACCAATGTTCCCATCGGGATCAATCAAACGGAACGATTCAGTATGAGATGAACCACGAGCTCTTTCAAAGTTAGCCCTCAGGTACATAAGTTCATCGTCATTATCAAGCTCTTTTCCACTAATCATTCCAGCACCAATAACGACTGAACTCATTAGCCTAAAAGCATCTATATCAGATTTCGATGGCTTGCGTTTAACAGCATACCCAACTTTCCTTCCATTACAGTACATAGTCCACAATGGCATCAACAAAACTGAACTCGAAAAATTCCCTGAAACGGTGCAGTCCAGCACAATTCGGAGGATACCACCCTGCATTTCTCGAGCCAAAACAGCTGTAGGAACTGCAAACTCTAGGAGAAGAAATGGGTTGGTGGACTTGGAATTTGCTTGGATACAGAAGCTGAGTTTTCCCCTACGGTAACCGAAGATGGTACCTGTTATTACATTAGGAAAAGTAGTGTAAAGGGGCTTTAGATAGTAGGTTTGAAAGTAGCATTCATGTTTGATTTCTTGACCGTGGTTGAAGGTGCGGTTGCAGGTTGGAATAAGGAGTTCCATAAGGGAGCGCAAAATCCGCCATGAACGGACTTGCTTGTGGCACTCAACGGAGGTAACACCATTTGTAACGTGGGTGGCGGCAACAATTGTTGGGCAGGACATGGTTATTTGCCCTTATGTTTTGACATGGAAGGCTTGCTTGTGGGTTGTTGCAGATGTGGTTTAAGCTTGCATCCATATATATAAGAGGGGAGTGTAGAGGAAAGCAACTTTTCGGATTTATATTTGATAACCAAAAGATGTTATTTGTTGGCATAATTATTATATTTATTTGACATAATGATAAATTTACTTAGACCTCTTTATGGGTTGGGTTATCCGTCCAGATCCGAAAGTCCGCTCGAAATTTGAAAAGATTTGGGCAAAATATTAAACTCGAAAAATTGGCTTGGACAAAAAAATTAGACTCGTTCAAGCCCGAGCTCAACTCGACTCATTTTAAGTTTATAATACTTTATATTATGTTATTTTTATATATTATATAATTTAAAATACATTTAAAAAATAAATATTTATTAAATATATAATACTACTTTAATGTAAACATTAAAATAATGTTAAGATTACAATATAAAAAGTTTCAATAAATAAAAAATATATAAAATTATTGAATACTAAAATAAAATAAAATAAATATTTTAAAAAAATTTAAAAAATAATATCGACAGTCTAAAATGGGTTTGGGTCAATATTTTGTAAATATGGACGAATTTTAACAAAATTTTATGTCCAGATTTCGAGTCGGGTCAGGCATGAGCAAACATAAAGTATGCTATTATTATTCTTAGGCTCGACCCGAACTTGACTCGACCCAACCCATAAACACCTCTAAATTTACCCTTCAATGTTTATTTTTTTTTATTTTGGTTATTATTTTATTTTGGATCATTTTAGTTCTCAATCTCCAAATTTTAATCAAATTCTTTTCTTTTAGACAAAAAATTGAGTAAATTGTTAAAATGCAAACGATATCAATGTGACTTCTCATGTGATAATCTACGTATAAATCACAAAAGTTTGGATTTTTATTACTTTAGCCCTCAACTTTTAAATTTTAGTCAAACTACTTTCTTTTGAACGAGAAAACTTATTGAATTGTTAAAATTTTAATGTCATTAACATGGTAACTCGTGGCCGTCCGAGTATACTTCATAAATATTCAAAAAAATAAACATATTTAAAATACAAAAAAAAAAAAAAAATTAGAAAATTATCCATATTAACAATATAGTATATGTATGTACACATAAATTTCAAGTTGAAAGTTGGCTTAAAAATTTGGAGTCAAATTTATTGATAATTTGAAAAGAAACAATCTCTAGAAATTTCTTGAATACAAAGAAATTCTCCTTGATTCTGGATCGAAAGATGGCTTTTGTTTAGAATAGGTATGGTGTCCTTAGAATTTCTTCAAGTTCTTTAGTTTCTTTAGAGATTTCTGTGTTGAATTTCTTGATTTCATAAACTTGTGTGTAATACCCCTCATCCTGTCCGATTGTCGCACCCGAGTTACTAGATGCTACAACAACTATCAGAACTTATACACATGCATACACAACAACAAATAAGAGTAACGACTACCACTATCAACCTTTAGAGATGAAATCATAACTAATTAAACATTTTAATAAATAATAGAAATAAAATTATTCGAGAAATAGGGATCATTTTAAAAATTTTCGAAATCCAACGTGAGTATCAATACTAAACAAGCATGTATCGATATTTGTGTGTTAGGTATCGATACCATTTTAGCTCTGTGCCAATTTTGGTTAAAAATGTTTTATCGGTACCTTGGCGATACTCGTGTTTGGGTATTGATACCAAATTTGGTTGCTATCAATTTTTAAAAACATTTCATTCTCATGGTATCAATATTTTAATCTCGAGTATCGATACTTTTACCTAAAATACTAAAAATTCACAAGTTAAAATGTTCTTCATGCTCAAAACAACATTCCTACTCATTATACAAGTAATGACTAGCTCAATCAAAACCCACTATTTCCAAATTAAATCTTAAAATTAAGTTTCATTTTAATTTAATTAATAAAATAAAATTTTGATTATATTATTTTAATACTTTAATTAATTATTTACGATCCTAATTTTGATATTCTACTCAAACCCTCGATTTAATAACCTGATTCTACTAATCCAATTTTCGAAATGTGACACTGTGAATGTATAAAATGACTTGGCATGGCCCCTTTTTATAGTGTCAATGAATTGAATAAAACAGAATTTTAGTAGAATTTAATTGATTCATTTGATGTTTTGCAAGAATTTAAATTATTTTTTTTTTATTAATTTAATTAATTAAGAATAAAATAATTATTTAGTATTATGACTTAATTATTTTATTTTAATTAATGATAATATAAGTTTTTACTATTTATCTCTTAACTAATTCAAATTAATTAAACAATAATTATAACACATTTATGTGTTGTGAAATGTGCTTATATTGTAATAAACATGTAAACGATGAATAAATAAATAAAATCAATTTCATATTTTACTATTATATCTTTTTTATTTTCTATCTTTCATATTTTGTATGCATAGTAAATTTGTGACAAACAAATATAAGTTCATTGATTGTCTAAGTTCAAACTGAAGATAAGTGACATTGTAAGAATATTTACATTACGAGAAAGACAATTTACTTCAATAGATAATCTAAATGAGTCTGTAATCTCGTAAAAAAATTAAAGTGAGTATTTGATTCAAATATTGAGAAGGATTATTATGTCGCCTACAATTCCAATTGGGGAGATGGCTAGTCTTGGCTATCGAAGTAGTTGACTCCACGGGTAGAGACATAGATGTATTCATTGGTAGAATGATACATTTGACTAGACCGAAGATGAATTAATTCTGAATCCATTTGTGAATTAATTCATTTGTGACGTTTGTGGTGCGATTTACCAAAATCTTGAGTTAGTCACTGACCATGCGTGTACAACTCATATGTTTTTATATAAGTGGAGACTTATGCTCTAAAGATAATCGAGCCCATAACCGGTAAGTTGGTACATGACTTGTATATGGCATGATTTTACTAGCAATAGTGGAATTCATAGCTCAATTAAAGAGTTAATGATATCCTCTCATTGGCATTGTATTGATTGATAAATATGGAACGTGGCCACGAATTGTTTGTTCTCGAATGAGCAATTTATCACAGTTATTTGTTGACAGTGATCATATTAATCATTAAGAAGACACAATGGTGACAATGAGATAAAATAGGATTGTATTGAGTGAACGAATTTAACTAAAAGGAATGAAGGATATTATATGAGGGTAACACACACATGACAAGGTCATTGGACAAAATAGTTGGATGAACTACTTTTGTAAAGAGTATACACAACAAGGAGTTTTCAATCATGATACTTCTTGTGGATTGACTTCATGATTAAGTAATTGCGAATTATTAGAATGATGCTTCTAGACATAATTACAATTACTAGAGCCTAATTGTATATGTTCGATTGGTCCCTACGTTAGCTTAACAAAAGCTCGATCATACTGCATTGAATCAGAATAAGATTCTACGAATTTGGAAATGATTTACTTGAGTATTTATTCGATGTGGAATAAAATTAGGTGGTCGTGAGAATTGTTCAACTGGAGAATTTGATTAATTTATTTGAAAAATTAATTTGGAAAATCTAAGTGATTTTTGGAAAATTAATTTAGATCAAGAAAAATTAAATTAATCAAATTAATTAAAATTAATATGATATTTTTAGAAATTAATTTTCAAGTCAGAAAATTAATTAATCAATTGTCAGATTAACTATTTCAAAAATAATATTATTTTAATAATTTAATAATAAATTTAATTTAATACTTATTTTAATAGTATTTTGTTAATTAAATATTAAAGTGCTTATCTTAATATTAAATTTAATTTAATGTTTATCTTGTAGATAATCATTTTATTATTTTAATAAGATTTAATATTAAATTTAATCTAATATTTATCTTGATAAATATTCACAACTTGACTCAAAAGTTTAAAGGAATTGCGAAATTATCCTACTGATAATTTTTGTGAAAAATCTTCTGATTCGAAACGAGTTCACATTCGACAGATATGACCTTGAGGATAGCAAAATACAATTTTTTAGTTAAGTGATTGTTACTTTAGATATCACAACCAAGATTTCGTTTTCTGAAAAAATTTTAAAACATTGTTTTCCCTAAATTTATTTTTCGCTACATTTTTAAACCGTTTTTTCCCAACAATATGATGTTATCATTTTTACCATGGTAATTTCGACTTGAGATATGACGCTTTGTAATTGGTTCAAAAAAATTTTCGTCTATAACATAGATTGCCACACGAACTGTCATCTCAATGTTATTAAAATTTTAACAGTTCAGACATTTTATTTTGTTCAAAAGAAAATAATTTATCTAAATTTTGAAGGTTGACAGTAAAAGTGATAAAAAAAAAAGTAAGAGCCAAAATGACGAAATGAGTAAATAATAGGAGCTAAATTTATCTTTATGCCTACTTATTTTTAAAAGTTTTTAAGTGTGCGTTCCTAGTGTTCAATGATAGTTTATGAATTTATATATTGCTATTGTTTCTATTAATTTAATTTAATTATATTTCTTCTAAAAATTTATTACAAAGTTTGAATATATTAAAAAAATTAAAAGATAAATAATAAATCTAAATTTGGCTGTAGCTTGCAATATTTTATCTGGTTTAAATGATTGCTTAGGTATCAAATTATTGTGTACAATTGTTGTCAATGTTATAAACTAGAAATTAACAGCCAAGTTGTTTTGTGTTCAATTGTCTAGTAAGACCAGCTTAATTACAACTGCAAATTGGTGTTCATTGAATGCTAAATTTAATACCATCAACATTACATGTTGGGAAATAAAAACGAAAGTTCAATTGACTGCAAAATCAAAATAAACCCAAAAGCCAAAATAAACTTGACAAAATCAGATTTTGTCAAAAGCCACATCATTTGTAGACACTCACTAAGCCTTTTGAATCAAGGGCAAATTTGTGAAACACTCCAGGTACATCTTTTGGTGGCAAAGGGACTATAACTCTCGGTTGTGTTTGAGACTCAATATCAAACTGTTCAAAGTTGATTGGTTGCACCGGATTCTCAAATTCATCATTTCATAGTTGATGCATAAATGCATAATAAGCCGAGGGAAAGAAAAAAGAAACATGAAAATGATGAAAACCAACGAAAATAGATTTGCAATATCCTTCTGAAAATACGAGCAAAAAAAAAAAAGGATAATAACGAACTTAAACTGCAAGAGAAGAAAAGAGATGAAGGGAATGAGAGGGAAAAAAAGACTTCTTATCTGAAGCAAGCACAGGAGTTGAAAGAGATGAAAAATTTTTCTCAGCAAGTAAAAATGAATGAAAATGAAGCTGTTTGGGAGTTGAAAGAGAAGAAGAAGAAAGAGAGACGATTTGGGTTCTGTCTTAAAAATGTGAATGCATTATATTATATCATATTATTTTATACCTCAAATCAACAATCAGCTCTCATTAAATGCACATCTTTTTTGCTGTAGTTTGACTTGCTTGAAAAAAAGAGTTTCGCTGCCACATTTAATACGGTACACTTTCTGTTTTTTCTTTTTTAAAATTAATCCAAAATTATTAATTAATTACAAAATGACCCACATACAAAATTTTTTATTCAAATTACCCAAATGCTAACATGTTTCTCATATTTTCCCAAATACAAATTACCCAAAAAACAACAATAATAAAAACAATCAATGATTTTCGAAACTGACACTAAAAAAAATAGAAAAATTAAGAAAAAAAGAGTATATATACATGCAAATTTCTCTTACGGATGCATGCAAATATATCAAAAGAATATATATACACATATTTCACTTATAGATGCATGAAACAAAATTATGTGGAAGGTGCCAATTAAGCATTAACAACCATATAGACAGGAAACAAGAGATGATCATGCTTTTATTAGTTTTTAAGGATAATTACTACACAACCTTAAAAATAGAAACCCAATTGTCTGCTGCCTTTAATATGTAAGGACAGACTATTAACAAAGAAAACCAGTAGAAAGTTACAACTACAAACTTAAATATCAAATATTTGAGATTCATTATGCCAATCGATAATAAAAATCTGAAAATGATTAGTTTTCATGATCTGTAAAAAGCGAAAATGAACAGTAAAATTATTAGTGATTGAAAGTAAAGGATATGTAAGCTTACCATGAAAATAACCGGATCAAAATCACGAAATTCGCTTTCGTTTACGCTTATGAATCTTCAGTTGCCCGATTACGTACTAAATGATTTCTTTCATGGTGGCTTTCCTTCCTTCCTTTCTGTTCCAAATCTCGAGGACTGCATACCTTCCGCTCGCATTATATTCGTTCATTTCCATAAATGTGATCCTAACAGCCTCGTGCACGACATCACCATATTCATTTCTCAACTCCTTTAGCTTCTCGTCGTCTTCATCTACTATTTCCTACACCATTGAGTAGCCATCCCTTTAATATATATAAGTTTGAGTAATAAATCGGCTCGATTCTGACATACATGTTTAGCACATTTAGTAGAAAAACAGTTTTCCGATAATTGGATAACAAAATAATTGGTGTATGCACCATACCTGCAAGTTTCCTTGGATATTGATAATCTTAAACGGGTGCTATTTCGGATCCTGCACATTTTTTTGCCATGATGAACATAAGTTAGCACACATTTCTTGCCAATCTTCGTTCGGGAACTTCTCGGACAACTTCGAAATATTTCTGATCGGTCTCTCCCATTGCTTTTACTACAAGAGTTGTTAGGCTTGTCAATACATCATTTAGACCCTGCATATCAAGAACTAGAGAAGTATTCGATTTAAAACTTTCATACTCGATTTCGAAGAGGCATTTCTTGCCCCTAAAGAAATAAAACATCCAATAAAACAAAGGAAAACAAGGAAATACACTTATCGATTCTTTTCAAACATCTTGAAGTTCTCGATTAGTTAAGATTTGTTTCACCGTAAGACAACTGTATATATATTCTTTTGATATATTTTCATGCATCCGTTAGTGAAATTTGCATGTATATATATTACTTGTTTCTTATTTTTTCTTATTTTTTTAATTTCAGTTTCGAAAATCATTGATTGTTCTTCTTATTGTTGTTGTTTTTTCGAGATTACATTTTTTTCGTTGTTTGGTTGCTAATAAAACTGAGGAAAATGGGTATTGGAAGATTTTATATTATTCTTCTGACTTTTAGTTATGGAAAACATTTTCTCAACTAAGTTTAATAGCGTTTTTGTAAGCAGACAAGAGGATGCTTAACGTTAAGTCCTAAATGGAGGTTAATTGTCCATAAATAATGCATCCTTTTGGAGTTCATTCAGGAAAGAAGTAAAAAGAGATTTTGGGATCTATTAACATCAATTTTAACTAGGAGCACATGGTCATATTTGGAGTTTAAGCATTTTGACTTCTTTCTTTGCAGTTTTGAAAATCATTGATCGAGAAAATGGATCGTCAACATACAAAAACTCATCAGTAAATTTTGCACTTTTTATTTGATTTTGTTTAATTTTGTAGATAACTTGATGTTCACCTTAACTTTGATTAATTTGTAGGCTTGTTGTCTGTGAAAATTTGATGCCAAAAAATTTTAGATTTCACTCGGTTGTCGAGTAACGTTTGACGGGAACTAGCTTCGAGAATTTGTATAAGCTAAGAAGACCTTCAAAGCATAACCTTTGCTCATAACAACAATAGCAGACCAATATAATGAAGAGAAAAGATGTTCTATATTTCGGGAGAAAGATCTCATTAATCTTTTCATAGGTCTTGGAGATATTTTGAGGATAATTGGTTTACCGATATGTGGTTGGCCAGTTATATCTTGGTTAAAAAGTACTTTCGGGCATTGGGATGATCGTGTTCTTGAAGGTGCAGAGTTGGAACGTTATGTTAAGGCATTTGTGTTGTACATTATTGGGTCTATTGTACTGCCTTCCACTGCTCATGTGGTGTCTTCAATTTTTCTTACATTTTTAAGCAATGTTGATGAGATTGGACGATATGCAAGGGCTACAACTATGTTAGCTACTCTGCATAAGAGCCTAGAGGACCACAAAAAAATGTAAAAAGCTTCTATATTGAAATTTCCATTTTGTTATGGTGAGAAGTTATATTTATATTTTCATTTTTTTCTCTTTATTTAATGTGGATTAACATTTTATTTTTCTTTTGTTAAAATTGAACATCGACAATGAAAAAATATTGCAAAGAAAACGAGAAAAAAAGAACACATAGATTTTACGTGGAAACCCTTTCAGGAAAAAACCACGGGTAAAGGAGAAAAAAATTCACTAATGAAGAAAACCGAATAAATACAAGAGGAGATGATTACATCTATTTATAGGTTGAAAAACCTTATTCTAATCAATAACTAATAGAAGTAATGTAGAAAGGTTGAAACACCTTGTTCTAATTAAAATACAATAAAAGAAGTCTAGTTCTATTTGGACTTTACTTTTATTTTTTACCACTGTATTTTATTTTAACAAGAATTCTAGTCACACAATTCTAACAATCTCCACCTTGACACAAATTCTTTACGAACAAGTTCTTCACCACAAACTCTCAATGAACAAGTTTTTCACCTTTTCCACAAAACCCCTTAAGGGATATTCTTTAACAACGAACACCAACCAAGTCCAAGCAATGCTCAAACTTGGTTATAGGAAGTGACTTAGTCATCATGTCTGCAAGATTTTAATGAGTACTAACTTTACTCACAAAAATATCTCCACGAGTAATAATATCACGCACAAAATGATACCGAGCATCATTTTGCTTTGTTCTCTCTTAAAACATTTGATCTTTCGTAAGGAAGATGACACTCTGACTGTCACAATATATTGTACTGATCTGAAGGTCTTTATTGAGTTCACCAAAGTGTCTTTTTAACCAAATAGCTTCTTTACAAGCCTCGATAATCGCCATGTACTCAACTTCAGTGGTAGATAAAACAAATGTAGTTTGAAAAGTGGCTTTCCAACTGATTGCGCAACCCCCAATTGTAAAGACAGATCCTGTGAGAGTTCTTCTTCTGTCAAGGTCTCCAGCAAAATCAGCATCAACATACCCAATGACTCCATCTCTAGTTCTTCCAAACTGCAAGCAAACATCAATAGTGTAACAGCTCGTTTTTTCAATGATGTCGGAAACAATGATTTCGGAATCATAAACCCGGCAAGAAAATTTTTATAATGAGTGTTTAAATTAAATAAGTCAATAATAATTTTATATAGAATTTTGAATTGAAGAATTTTAATTATTGAATTAAAAGTTAGTATAAGTGGTTTGGCTTAAAAGTTTAGTGGTTTTAGAAAATGAGGCATCGGGACCTTGTTTCTGAAATTAAGGTCTATAAATATTTTTATTAAATATTTATAGAGTCTTATTATATGTGAATTGAAGTTTGATTGGGTAATTTTAATGATTAATTCTTTAATTAAGAAAAACGGAGTAAATTGTAAAAGAGGTAAAAATTAATTGCTATTGATTAAAAAATAGTAATTAAACTATGGTCAAAAAGTTCAAGCGGTGGTGGATATGATTACCATCAACTAACTTTTGTTTTATTTATTCATTTAGTCCTAATTAGTTTCGGACTAAATTGAAAACAAGTTGTTTAATTAAAATTTAATATAATTGAAGTACTAATTGTGAAATTGGACCTTCTTTTAAAGGCCTAATAATAGAAATGGTGTGAAATTAATTCGATTTTGGTAAATTGCAATTAAATCCTAATAAAATAAAGATTTACTAATTATTTTATTTTTAGTATGATCGAGAATGGTGGTTTTGAGGCCACAATTTCGGTGTATTAGATCGTAAATATTAATTATTTAATATTTATGAGGTCATTAGCGTAATATTAAATTTTGGTTAAGTAAATTTATTGTTTAGATAGTTAATTAAGTGAAAATAACTAAATTATAAAAGTTATGAATGTTGAGTTCTATTAGCCAAAGGTATTAAATAGCTTAGGGAAGCTAAGTATAAGGGCTATTATGGTCAATATACCATGTGAGATGTTAGTGGACGGTTTTTGTAACATCCTTGTTTTTGAACCGGAGTTGGTACAGTATTGAGAAGGAGTCAAGAATTAGAATATGTAGCTAAAATAAAAAGATTAGAAAAGATTTAAGGATTAAATTAGTAATGATGAGAAAGAAGGACTAAATAAATGTAACACCTCTACACTCGGTTCACTCGTATAAACCCGGTATAAGAGTATTACATATAGTGCAAGAGAATTAAAAACGAGTATAATAAAATTTTTCTTTCAAATAATGTGTAATTAAATCATTTTACCCAAAATATCACAAAATAATCAATATAATCAAAATCGAGACTTAAAACAATTTTGAAAATAATAAAATATGAATTTTGATTCGAAACAGGGTAAATTATCGATATCAAATAGTTGGTATCGATATTATTTGAAAATTATAGGTACAAAACTTAAAAATCGAGACCAAGAAGGCTCCCTATAACTCAGGTATCGATACCTTTCCAAAGGTATTGATATTTTTTGTAAAATATCAATACTTTTACTTAAAAACGATACCAAGAGGGCATTTTGGAACTCCGGTATCGATACCACCTTAAAAATATCGATACCTTTATCTCAAAATTAGTAAATATAGCTGAAAACTTAGTAATAACCCCCTGAAAAAATTTAAAAACTTTCCCAATATTTCAAATCAGTCTAAAACACAATTTCAACCATTTCATTCAATTCATGTAAATTTTCTAAACAACATTAGTAACCCATTCATTAGGGACACATAGGTAACCATTTGTACATGCCATTTTACCTTTAAATAAAGTACTTAAGCTGGAAGTCTTCCAAGAGTGATGTGATGAGAGGTCCCTTGGCTTGATTCTATCCTCACTTAGCCTTTGTACCTACATGTTAAAATAAACGCGTTAAGCCGGTGAAAGCTTAGTAAGTACTACAAGGATAATTAATCAACAATAAACCTCTTATTAACTCATTTCAACATACACGTGAATATTCATTCATATAAAATATATACCTTTAATATATATATATATATATCATTTAACCTATTTTGTTATCACATTATATACATTCATCCACTTTTCACAACTTAGATATTTTAGCCTCTTTAACTTACTTAGTTTTATCATCATTTGCTTACTTATTCACATATACTACTTGCCTTTCATGTGTTCATTGTTTCACTTATGTCAATGTCACAATTGACACATTCTTTCACTTTTTAGAATTTAGCCATCATAGCTTTCTTAACCATAGCTCACTTAGTTTTTTTTAACCATTTGACCCATGATATACTTTTATAGAACCTATCGGATAAACGAAACAAATAGAGAGTACTGAAGTACTAAACAGTGAGCACATAAGTGCTGGGCAACAGTAAGCACACACAGTGCTGATCAGTAAGCACACACAGTGCTGAACAATAAGCACACACAGTGTTCCTTAATGGCATGCCACTAATATCACAACGGTTCTAATTCGTCTACATGGGCATAATCTCATTTAACATCATTATCCACAACTTATACATCATATATACATTTTTCTTCACATATACATAATCATGTATTTCTCACCTTTATTTTCCCAAAGGCTTCCACAATACCACAATTTTATCATATAATCAATATTTATAATTAAACACATAACATTTCACATATACATTGTTCATCGCATATATATCATCATATACTTCTTTACTCTTATTTTCACATTAATTTTCAAAACTGTTCATTTGAGTCACAGTCACTAATTTATTTATATCTTGAGATACAGAGTTTGAAATTATTATCCGCTTGATGTTCCTGAAACTAGACTTAAATATATTTCTACCATAAAAATTTCAGAATTTTTACTTTAGCCAATTCGTACAGAAAATTCTTCCAATTTACCCTTTCTCTGCTGCCTGACAGTTTCGACCTTTCTTCACTAAAAATTATCTATCTTTTAGTACGGGGATCAAATGATGTTCCCATCTATTTATTTTAAAAATAGACTCATTAAGAATTTAACCATATAAATTTCAGTCTCTAATGATTTTTCTACATTTTTCTATGATTTTTCAAAGTTAGAACAGGGGAACTCGAATCTACTCTGACCTCGTTACACAAAAACTAGTATATCTCAAAGTACAAAATTCCTTTTCTTTCACCATTCCTTCCATATGAAACTAAACTCAATAATATTTAATTACATATTTTATTCGACCCTTAACTCTTTATATACAATTTTTGGTGAATTTTCGAAGTTAGTCCTCTGCTTCTGTCCAAACTGTTTCAATGAGAACATTTCCTTTCTCATGTTCCTTTGCACTAAACTCCATTCAATCACACATAATCAACACTTATAATTAAATTTATCATTTTTATCACGATTAATCATATAAATTAAAATTATAAACACTTTAACTTAATTGTTACTAAGTCTTTTAATACTTGTAGTACTTACCTCACTTGTAGATTATTTCTTCTCACACCTTAGCTTTCTCCTTTCCTTTTTCTTCAATTTGGTCCTTCTCCTTCTTCCCTCTTTCTTCAATTTCATACAAACACATATAAGCTTAAGACTAAAATTCAATACTTTTTCATGTTAGATTATGTAAATATACATGTATGTCATGAAAATTGAATCATCTCTTACCTTAGTTATTGAAATCCCATAATTCTAATTCAATCCCTATACTATTTAACACTTCAAAAGGAACTCTACAAGAAAATTAAGGTGTCTACTAGCTTCACTCTATTCCTTTATTGAGGAAATTTCAAAGAAAATGGAGGATTTTGAAGCTGGGAGGGCTTAACAATGGTGAAGGGACTAAATTGAAATAAAAAGAAAAGTTGGATAGTTAGAACATGGACATGGATGGTTGGACTTTTAAAGATTTAATTGATTTTTAATCTCTCAAATTTTCTAGATTTCTCCACTAAAATATCTCTCTTTAATAAAAATGGTAAAATTGCTCTTTTAGTCCCTGGGCCATCTAACTTTACACTTTGGCCCAAAACATTGCCTCCAAAAATATCTTCCATCTAATTACTTTTTTGCCCCTCCTTAATCACTATAATTCTCATAATGACTTATAATTCATTTTGGGCTAAATTTCTATTTAGTCCTTCCTTCTTTCTCATTATTACTAATTTAATCCTTAAATCTTTTCTAATCTTCTTATTTTAGCTATATATTCTAATTCTTAACTCCTTCCCAATACCGTACCAACTCCAATTCAAAAACGCGGATGTTACTGTTTTGAGTTGTAGAAATATTGCAAAAAATGAGCTATAGAAATGCTTTTAAACATTTGACAAAGTTGGAATTTAAAATAAAATGGTTAATTTGCAAGTTTGAGCTAAAGGACTAAATTGAATAAAAGTGAAAAGTTAAGGGCAATCTTGTAAAAATATCAAAAAGCTGGAATTTAAAATAAAATGGTTAATTTGCAAGTTTGAGCTAAAGGACTAAATTAAATAAAAGTGAAAAGTTAAGGGCAATCTTGTAAAAATATCAAAAAGGCTTATTCGTATAAAATGATTAAAAATTAATGTTGATTTAAATAATTGAATGAAATTATTATAATAGATCAAGATCATGTCCCCGTTCCTAGAAAAGGAAAAATTACAAATTTGTCATTGGAGTTCACTTTAACTGTAATTTCGTTTGGTAAGTTCGTAACATTAAATTTACATTTAAATGTACATTATTTGTATTCTTTATAATTGTTACAGAATAAGTTATGGTACGTGAGACTGAGAAATATGAAAAAGAAATGAATGAAAGAGATATCAGGCTTTGAGCCGGAAAGTGTATCTGGTCCAATAGTTGAGATCCTGCATTTGTTACGGATTCTCTATAGCATCGTCAATCACTATATGTGAAATGAATCCAAGATTGGATTACAGGCCTTACGATGACTGAGATTTATGCTTGATTTGTATATTCTCGTCAGCTTAGTGTGAGCAACATCGTTAGAGAATAGTTATATGCACAAATATCGTATCGATGACTGATGTATCGTATATGTTGCGAATCCTCGTCAGCTTAGTGTGAGCAGCATCATATACTGGTAATAGTTATATGCATAGATACTGTATTGATGGTTGAGGTACTGCATATGTTGCGAATCCTCGTCAGTTTAGTGTGAGCAACATCGTATACTGGTAACATTTATATGTACAGATACAATATCGATGGTTAAGGCATCGCATATGTTGCGAGTCCTCATCAGCTTAGTGTGAGCAACATCATATACTAGTAACAGAAATGACCTTTGGCCAAAAGGGATGAATTTTGATTATAGCATACTGAAGCACTGTTCTGATATGGGTTGATTGATTTACAGATTGTACAACACATGTTATTCGGTAACTTATTAAACTCTACGAACTTGCTAAGCTATGAAAGCTTACTTGTGAAATTGTTGTTGTTTTGTAGATTCTATTTTGCTGCTTGAAGATTGGATCGTCTCTAAGAAATCACACAATCTCGGGAGCTTGTTCGGTAGTATTTATATCACTTGGTTTTATGGCATGTACTAGGAATGATGTTATCTTTTGAAATGCTTGATTTTGGATTGTTGGATTCATTGTTGAAATCATCATTAAATGTTGAACTTAAACTTGTATGCTAGCTTAATGTTATAAGTAGGCAAATATGCATTGCAATGTAATGACATGTAAATTCATGGATACTTGAGTTGTTTCTTTTGTATTCATAGTTATGTGATGAAACAAGTATTGTCATGTGATGATTTTGCTAGTTGTGTTCTTGATTAATTGTCTTGGGACGGATAATGTTGGGTAAACTTGGGAAACTTATGTGTATTTGAATTCTACACACTTGTTTCGGTGGAATTCTTGCGTGTACCGATAGAAATACAGGGTATTTGAACTTTGGTTAATGACTTGCATTGTTTCGGTATAAGTTTATGAAGTATTGGTAGTTTGATGCATAGTAGTATCTGTAGTCTAAACACTTGTATCACTAAAAGCTATAGGGTAAAACTTCTTAGCTCTTTGGAGTTTGTTGTATCGGTAGAAGTGATAATTGTATCGATGGTAGTCATACTTGTATCGGTAGAACCTTCCCAACTATCGGTAGGAAACTGCAGCTATTTTAAGTTATTTATTGACTTGACTTCTATCGATACTTGTCCAACAGGTACCGGTAGAAATCCCCCCCAGGATTATGAAATGACATTTTAGCCCTACATAGACCGTATTGTTATTTAAGTTTATAATTATTTTTGTGTATGATACATATTAATTTATTAAATTATATTAAAATGAATTGATATTGGAAATTAGTCAACTATAAATAATCGAAAGGACCTCGAAACCCTAATCGACAATGGTGTTGGGTTTGGGTACTATACAATGATAGTAAGAATAATTGATGTAGCTTGGATGATATTGTGGTATATGGTTTGATATGGAATATAGATGTCATGATATGTGATATAATGTTGATTCCTTCTTGGAATGTAATGATGAGTATGTTTGGATTATAATTTGGTTACCTAGTGATGAAAGTTGTGTGTTTGAGACATAAGGCCATGTGATCCCTAATGGAAAATTTCCGTACGTGATTCCTAAGTTCTTGTGTGATTGAATTGGATTCTTGATTGATTCAAAGGTTGTAAATAAATGTGTAAGATTAAATGGAGTTAGTATTTTGAGTTGCAAGTTTGTAATTGTATAAATTGTAATTGATTTGTATGTAAAAAAAAGGCTCGTACAGTTTTGTAAACCCTAAGACCCTAGATCGGAGATGGTTACAGTTTTCGGGTGTTACAAATAGTACCTCGTAAGTATCTCAAAATCCACTAAATTGCTTTCTTGTAACAGCCCGATTTTTAATGGTGTCGAAAATAATGGCTTCGGGACCACAGCTCTGACGAGTCGAGTTGTAGGTTTATTTATTTTAAATACTTATAGTGATATAAATGCATCGTATGAAATTATGATTTAAAAATTTCATAGATTAAATAGTCAATTGAATAGAAATGACTAAATCATAAAAAGGGTAAAAGAATAGATGTTTAATTAAAAGGACTAAATAAACAAATTAGCCAAAAGAGATTAAATTAGTGGAATGTTATGATATATAACTGAATATAATGTATTAATTAAGTTAGAAAAGTGATTAATTAAGCTTAATAATAAAGGTCATGAAAATTATAAGTTTGCCATTAATATATATATATATATATATATATATATATATGGAATTAAAGAAAGAAGAAAATCATATTTTTTCTTCTTTCCATCTTCTTCACACAGTTGAGGAAGAAATTAGGGTTTTTCATTCAATCTTGAAGCTTAAATTTGAGTAAGTAAATGATGCTTGTTTTTAGTAATTTTTTATTTTTTGAGTCCGTATTAACTCAATCTAGCTTATACAAGGACTAATTTGTGAATCTGTCAAATGTTGAGAACTTGCCATTGTTGAAATTCCTTATTGTTGAAATTTCTTGTTCTTGAAAGCTTTTGATGTATTTGAATGTTTAATACTTGGGTTAAATCCTTTTGTAAAGTGATTTTTGATGAAATTAAGATTAAAGGACTAAAATGTGAAATTGGTGAAATTACTTATTTTGTTCTGAAAAAAGATATGTGAATGGGTTGGATAGGTACTCAAGAAAATTTGGCTATGGTTAGTTGTATGAGAGAATGGTTGTTTTGCATGTTTTGTGTTAAAAGGACTGGATTGAATAAAAGGAAACTATTAGGGGTAAAACTATAATTTTCCCAAAAGGGCTAAATTGTGTTGAATGACTAAATTATGAAATTTAATGTGAGAATTGAATGATTTGTGAATGTAGACTTTGATTGTGTACCGATCGTGGAAAAGGGAAATTAGTGATTAGTCCCTGAAGTCTTTCCTAAACTGCAATCCAGTCCGGTAAGTTCATAGTGTAGATTTTACTTAATATCCTTGTATATGCAAATATTCTCAATGTATAGCAAATTTGGAAGCATTCGTTATTGAAGATGATAGAAAAAATGCAACACAAGAGATAGTAGGCTTTATGCCTTTGAAATAGTACCGACACAATAGTTGGGGTACCGCATGTGTTGCGAGTCCTTGACAGCTCGTGTGAGCAACATCATGACTAGAAAAAAGATATGGATCCTATATGAATTACAGGTCCTACAATGACTGGGATTTATGTTTTATGCATACTCCTGACAGATTGTGTGAGCAGCATCGTTAGGAAACAGTTTACAGTACAGATAGACACCGTATCGATGGTTGGGGTACCACATATGTTGCGAGTCCTCGACAACTCGTGTGAGTAGCATCGGGTACTGGTAATAGAAAGTTAAGAATAGGAAGAGAAGTTATAAATACTCGAAGAGCAGTGGAATTTTGTTGGCTTGATGAAGTCATTGTTGCTCATTACCATGTTGTATTTCTTAACTATCGAACTTACTAAGCTATAAAGCTTACCACAGTTATTGTTGTTGATTTGTAGATCGTTTTGCTGACTGAAGATCGAATCATTGTCCTCACCTGAAGTCACACTATTGCGGAGTTTGTCGGTAGATTTTGCATCACTTGGTCTTATGGCATGTACTAGGATGTTATTAATCTTTGATACGGTACCAAAGATATTGAAATCTTATTATTTTGATTTTGTAAATGCATGAAGTATAACTTTGATGCTTAGACTTATAATGCTTGTAAAGACTTAGAAGTTATGTGTGTGTTGTGATGTTTTAATGCATAACTTATATTGGTTGTGTTTGAGGCATTAAATTTGTGTCATGGCATAATTCTTGAAAATTTGCATACTTGTTTCGGTAGAATTATTGCATGTATCGGTAGAAGTACATGGTAGGAGAGAGGTTGTTCTCTGACTTGGATTGTATCGGTGGTTGATTTGCAAGTATCGGTTGTTCATGGTATTGATGTATCGGTAATATATAAGCTTATACTGTTAGAAGTTGCAGGGTGTGGATTTTTGCTCTCTAGAGTTTTTGGTATCAGTAGTTGCTTGGCTTGTATTAGTAGAAATCATACTTGTATCGATTAAACTAGTCTAGGTACAGTAGAAATTTACACAGTTCTAAATTGTTCATTGAATTGACTACTACCGATACTTGACCATCAAGTACCGGTAAAAGTCCCCTAAAATGTTGAAAGTATCATTTTTATCCTTGCTGAAAATTGTGTTATGTTTAGATATTGTTTGAATTGTGAAAAATGATTTTGTATTGAACAAGATGCAAATAGTCGAATATGTGAAAAAGGTGAACAGTATAAAATGAATAGAAGACACCGAAATCCTAACTGACGACGGTTCTCGGGATTTGGGTGTTACATTTCTAGTGTTCTTTATCGGGATTCGTCATGTATCTACTAATTGCACTGACTACATACGATAAATCTAGACGTGAGCAAACATACATGAGAGATCTCACTACACTAGAATATGGAACACGTGACATGTAATCAATATCATCGTTTGATTGCAGAGACAAAGCTAATGAAAGTCTGTAGTGGGCTGCTAATGAAGTACTAACAGGCTTAGCACTCTACATATTGAACCTGCAAAGAACTTTCTCATTGTACCCTTTCTAACTTAGGTACAATTTACATGCCTTTCTATCTTTGAGAATCTCTATCCCAAGCATCTTCTTTGCTGCTCCCAAATCTTTCATCTCAAATTCTTCACTAAGTTGAGCTTTGACCTTTCTTAACTCTTCTTTATCTTTCGCTACTATCAAAATGTCATCAACATAGAGGAGTAGATACACAAAAGAACCATCTCTGTTTTTCTTAAAATAAACACAATTATCAAAGCTTCTTCTTTTGAAATCATGGGTAGTCATAAAAGAATCAAACCTCTTATACCACTGCTTTAGTGACTATTTCAAACCATAAAGGGACTTTTTTAACAAGCAAACATAGTCCTCCTTTTTGAGAATATAAAGCCCTCTGGTTGTTGCGTGTAAATATCTTCCTCAAGTTCACCATGCAAGAATGTTGTCTTTACATCTAACTGATTAAGCTCCAAATCATACAGGGGCACAATACCAAGTACGGCTCAAATCGAACTGTGTTTCATAACTGGTGAAACCACGTCTGTGAAGTTTACACCAGGAATCTGACTGTAACCATTTGCAACAAGTCTTACTTTATATTTGGGTTATTCAATCCTTATAATCACTTCTTTCCTCTTAAACACCCATTTACAATGAACAACTTTTTTACACTTTGGGAGCTTTACTAGGTCTCACGTTTTATTCTTATGGAGTGATTCCATCTCTTCTTGTATGACAAACATCCACTTTTCTGCATATATTCACAAGAAGTGACTTAGTCATTATATCTGCAGGATTTTCATGAGTACTAACTTTGCTCACAACAATATCTCCATGAGCAATAATATCACGCATAAAATGATACCGAATATCAATGTGCTTTGTTCTCTCATGAAACATTTGATTTTTCGTAAGGAAGATGACACTCTAATTGTCACAAAATATTGTACTGCTCTGAAGGTCTTTATTGAGTTCACCAAAGTGTCTTTTAACCAAATAGCTTCTTTACAAGCCTCGATAATCGCCATGTACTCAGCTTCAATGGTAGACAAAATAACTGTAGTTTGTAAAGTGGCTTTCCATCTAATTGCACAACACCCAATTGTAAAGACATACTCTATGAGAATTCTTCTTCTATCAATTTCTCTAGCAAAATTAGCAACAACATGCCCAATGACTCCATCTCTAGTTCTTACAAACTGTAAGCAAACATCAATAGTACCTCGTATCTCAAAATCCACTAAACTGCTTTCTAATGTTCTTTTTTTAGATTCGACATGTATCTACTAATTGAACTGATTGCTTATGATAAATTTGGACGTGAGAAAACCATAACATACATGAGAGATCCTAGTACAGTAGAATATGGAGCAAGTGACATGTAATAAATCTCAACATTTGATTGCGAAGACAAAGTCGATGAAAGTCTGAAGTAGGCTGCTAATGGAATACTAATAGGCTTTGCACTCTACATATTGAACCTGCAAAGAATTTTCTCAATGTACCCTTTCTACCTTAGGTACAATTTACATGCCTTTCTATCTTTAAGAATCTCCATCCCTAGCATCTTCTTTATTGCTCCCAAATCTTTCATCTCAATTCTTCACTAAGTTGAGCTTTGACCTTTCTTAACTCTTCTTTATCTTTTGCTACTATCAACATGTCATCAACATAGAGGAGTAGATACACAAAAGAGTCATCACTGTTTTTCTTAAAATAAACACAATTATCAAAGCTTCTTCTTTTGAAATCATGGGTACTCATAAAAGAATCAAACCTTTTGTACCACTATCTTGGTGACTGTTTCAAACCATAAAAAGACATTTTTAACAAGAAAACATAGTTTTCCTTTTCTGAGACTATAAAGCCCTCTGGTTGTTGCTTGTAAATATCTTCCTCAAGTTCACCATGCATGAATGTTGTCTTTACAACTGGTGAAAACACGTTTGTGAAGTCTACACCGAGAATCTGACTGTAAACTTTTGCAACAAGTCTTGCTTTATATCTAGGTTCTTCAATTCTTAGAATCTCTTCTTTCCTCTTAAACACCTATTTACAACGAATAACCTTTTTCCACTTTAGGAGCTTTACTAGGTCCCACGTTTTATTCTTATGGAGTGATTCCATCTCTTCTTGCATGGCAAACATCCACTTTTTTGAGTTTTCACAACTAAGTGCCTTGGAATAAGTAAATGGCTCTTGATTTCCATCAATATCTTCAGCCACGTTTAAAGCATAAGCCACTAGATCAACCTCGGCATACCTTTTCGAAGGTTTAATTTATCTTCTAGGTTAATTTTTGGCAATAGAATATAATGGTGAAGAAATAGCTCTATTCAAAACTTCTGTACTAACTGGAGGAGTCAACTTTGTTGTAGATACTGGATCAATCTGAAACTCCACCTACTTTTGTTGTTCTTTATTGGAAGAGTCTTTAAGAGATAAGTTAGGTAACATAGCAGGTTCATAAAAAACAACATCTCTGTTAATCACAACTTTTCTTTTTTCAGGACATCACAACTTATAGCCTTTTACACTAGTCTTATAACCAAGAAAAACACATTTAATGGATATTGGTTCCAATTTTCCATTAACATGAGCATATGCAGGACACCCAAAAATCTTTAAATCAGAATAATTAGCAGACTTTCTAGACCATATCTCTTGTGGAGTCTTTTCCTTAATGGAAACGGATAGAGATCGATTGATAAAAAACATGCAGTAGAGGTTGCTTCAACCAAAAACGACTTCGGTAAATTAGCATTCGACAACATATATCGAACCTTCTTCATGATCGTTCTATTCATTCGTTCTACAAAGCTATTTTGCTGTGAAGTATGACGAATTGTCAAATGTCTCATGATCCCTTCTGATTTGTACAATTCGTTAAACTCATCATAATAGAACTCCAAGTCATTATCTGTGTTGAGGTGTTTTATCTATTGTCCTGTCTGTTTTTCAACCATAGTTTTCCAAGACTTGAATGCAAAAAACACATCTTTTTTTTGCTTCAAGAAGAACGCCCAAACTTTTTTGGAAAAATCATTAATAAGAATTAGCATATAATTAGCTCCACCTCTGGAAGACACTCTAGATGGTCCCCAAAGATCAGAATGGATATAATCCAACGAACCCTTCGTGTTATGGATTCCTCTGGTGAATCAAACTCTCTTTTGCTTTCCAAAAACGTCGTGCTCACAAAACTTCAATTTGCTTATGCCTTGCCCATCAAGAAGTCCTCTTTTACTCAATTTTGTCATACCGTTTTCACTCATATGCCCTAGACGCGTATGCCAAAGTCTAATAACATCATCATCTGATAAGAAAAAGGAAGTGAGTGCAGCATCACCAGTAACAATTGAACCTTGCAAAATATATAACTAGGTAGTCTTTTTCTACCCTTTCATCACAACAAGGGAACCCTTGCTAATCTTTAGAACTTCACTTTCAATTGTGTACCTGTGTCCTATTAAATCAAGAGTACTCAACGAAATCAAATTTCTCTTCAATTCTGGTACATGTCACACATTACTAAGAGTTATAACAATTCCATCGAACATCTTTTATTTTATTTGTGCTAACACCTGCGATTTTACATGTAGCATTATTTCCAATCAAAACAACACCTTTAGACACAGCTTCATATATTGTAAACCAATCCCGATTAGGACTCATATGGAAGGTGCAACAAGAATCAAGGATTCACTCCTTGCTCACTTTAAAATTATCGATAGAAGCAACTAGGAGTTCACCATCACTGTAGTCTTTTGCTACATCAACATCATCGAATTGTTCTGGTTGTTTTCTCTTTTGATTCTTTGCCTTTATTTTGATCTTATTTGTAACTTGTAGCATTCTTTCTTAATGTGCCCTTTCTTCTCGTAGAAGTTACAAGTTTTAATTCTATTTGAAGATTTCAATCTACCGTTAGATTTACTGTGAGGATTTCGTTCCTGTGTCCTCTCATGATTATCATCATTATTTCGATCTTGTCTCCCACGAAAAATGAGACCCTCTCCTTGAGAGTCAAATCCAGCCACAAGATGCTTTATTTTGTCATACGATGTTAAGGAAGCATAGACTTTATCAACTGTGAGAGATTCACGACTATACAAAATTGTATCTCTAAAGGTTAAATATGTAACCCCTTTTACCTGACCTAAGAGATATAACCGGATCTAGAAAGTTATTTACATAATTATACCCACACACAATCCGATAATCCACAATCATTCACATATATATATTTTATCTATACTTTAGATAAAATAATTAACTTTCAAAATAAATACCAAAATCCCCAAAATTAAAATCAACTTACAACCCAAATAAAATAAGAAGTAACAAAGCATAATATATATACTCAAAAATAAAATAAGTTAAAATAAGATAATAAGTATGCAATTATGCCTCCGGGTGCCAAGTTACCTATACCTCGAGTATCTGTAAAGAAAACTGTAGAGAAATGAGCTATAAAGCCCAGTGTGTCTTTAAAGTGCATACAAACTAGTATATTATCACAACAGTTTACAACAAGCAATGTAACCACAAACCATGATACAATCACAAGCAAAATGCAATGTACCATACTCCAACACACCAACACAGTGAAGTGGTCCCTAGAACCCCTTTCTAACCAATCGTCACCAATTGCAGTGTGGTATTATTATTAGTCGTTTGAAGGTGTGATAACTACGTCTTCCATCGAACAAACCCAACCAATGAGCACACAATGGTATGATCACATGTATATTTCAGTATTAATCTCAACTCAATCTCAATCTCACGAAGATGCTCATATATATGTATATCAGAGTTCACAATATCTCATTTCCATTATAACTCAAGTTGATCACATTTTCATAATTGTGCATGACAATATCAACATGCTCAGCATAATTCAAACTCAATCATACCATTTTCACATTACAACATAGTCATCACATCAATAATATACCACAATACAATATGCACTCACATATGTTAAGTTAGAAACATACCTCTAGGAAGCAAAAATCCTAACGACGAGGAGGTCGTTCACCACGCACTGATCGAGTACTCGATCTAACAAGATTCGATCCTACAAACATAACTAAAAATTAATATCATTCCTAAGCCATCAATTAAAGTCAAAACTAACTAAATAACTCACATGTAACTCTTGGAACTAGTGCAGGAGTAGGTTGTACCGGTGGAGGAGGAGGTAAATCATCAGCCTCGAATTCGTGATCACCTAAACACAAATACCTCATATTAGATTTCCCAAATTAAAACTCTGAATAACTCTAACTACGAAATTAAAGTTAAAATAGTCAAAATGAGGCTTTCGGGTTTGAATTTGACAAAACAGACAGTAGAAACGGACTCAAGACGTCGAAAAATGGTAGGATAGGGTTTTTAGGAAAAAGTCAACGATCAACAGTCAACGATCAACGGGTCGGGTCAACGGGTGGTTGGGTCAGACCGATTGGGCTTGGTTCACTTGGTTTGGGTTTGAAATTGGATAATGATTTGGGGTTCATTGGGTTACTTTGGTTTGGCTTAAGGCACTTAAGGCCCAAATCTTTAACACATACAAAGGCAATAATTAGGGTTTGGTTCCCCTCCATTTGACGCCGTCAACACCTCCACTACCCGAATTAGCGTTCGACCATCGAGACCAACACTCAACCATCTCCAAAATGACACCACAATGCGATTTCAATAACTTACCAACAACAAAAAACGACGAAACAAGTGGAGAAAAGTAGACAAAAGCCGAAAATCTCCTCAAAAAGTTTCTCATAATCGACAGTGGCTAAAGAAGATTTCAGGGTGTAGTTTTGTTCGCGAGGGAGCAACGATTGCAACGGTGTGGGCGATGATGTGAACGATTGATGAAAACCTTCGTTGGAGGGTAGTCAAATTTGAAAGAAAAAAATAGAGAGAGAGGAGCTTTTGAGGGAAAATCGGTAGTAACCAAAAACAAAAGGGAGAAGAAAAGGCAAAGAGGGTTTAAGGGTGCTTAAATACCTCAAAAAATAGGGACATTTACCCAAGGTCCCTAAAGAATATTAAGGTTTCTACATTGACCCTAAAACTTTTCACACACTTCAATTTAGTCCCCAAAATTATAAATTAACCCTAAGTTTAACCCAAAGTTCAATTAAATCCTTAATCTACCAAATTTAACACAAAAGACCCTCAAATTCCAAATTTTTCTCAATTTAATCCCTAACAAAAGTAGAGTGTTAAAGAAAACGACGATGGTAATGAACAAAGGAGAATTAACCTTAAATCTCTTTATCATACTAAACCTCCATGGCCTCCAAATTTGAGACAATTTCTTTAAACATATTCAAGTGTTCATGCACAGACGCACCTTCCTCCAAACGATGAGAATACAAACGCTGCTTCATATACAATTTGCTGGTTAGGGTTTTCGACTTACATAACTGCTACAATTTTGCCCATAATGCAGTAGCGATCTTCTCCTTTAACACATCATGTAGAATTTCAATTGAAAGATGCAGCTGTAATTGCGTCAAAGGATTCTGCTCTTTACACTTCTTCTCTTCATCCGTCAATGTTGAAGGCATCTTATCTAACCCTAACAAGGCATCCTCCAAATCCATTTGCGCAAGAACTACTTGCATCTTTACCTAGCACAACGCGAATCCGATATTCCAATCCAACAGCGGAATATCATACATCAATGTCACTATTACCGTGATCGAGACTAGAAACTTGAAAAGCTCTAATACCAGTTTGTTAAAATTTAACTTAAAAAATGAAGAAATATCGCAAAGAAAATGAGAAAAAAAAAAGAACATGCAGATTTTACGTGAAAACCTTTTTGGGAAAAAACCACGGATAAAGGAGAAGAAAATTCACTAATGAAAAAAATTGAATAAATACAAGAAGAGATGACTACATTTATTTATAGGTTGAAAAACCTTATTCTAATCAATAACTAATAGAAGTGAGGTAGTAAGGTTGAAACACATAGTTCTAATTAAAATAAAATAAAAGAAATCTAGTTCTATTTGAACTTTACTTTTATTTTATTTTACCACTGTATTTTATTTTAACAAGAATTCTAGTCACCTAATTCTAACATCTTTGTTTCAGGTGTTTATATTGAAGCATATATCGTGGGTAGCATCTCAGTTGCTCCGTCTTGCCACTAAAATAATATCTTCAGTTGTCATAGCTGAAAAATTTGCAAAACTGTCCAAATGATTTCCCTTCGCTGGTTGGATGGCATGAACGGCTAGTTATACAATTTAAGAAAAAAACCCACAAAGAAGTTTTTGAATTTGTTAATTATTTTAGAAAGTTAAAGTCAGCTAATGTAAGTGAAGTCTTTTTAATGATTTAATTTTAACTCTTTAAAATGACTTTTTTTTATTTTTTTATTCGTTCATATTTCAATGTTTAAAACAGGTTGTATGGAATCCATATGCTAGTTTGCTAGAAAATTTATTGCCTACTCCGTATGTTGGTCAAGTTGCCCTCGAATGTGCCTTGACATCTCTTATATGTTAGGAGAAGGTAATTTTTCATGAACCTGCTACCTTGAAGCAAAAGCAGCTAAATGCATCTGATCTTCTTGAACACAAGGTTCATATTTATATTATTCTCAAAAAACATGATAGTCGTAAAACAAGACAAATCTAGGGGAGGACATGTGAAAGATTAGACCTTGAGACATAAAGATTTCATTATAGATTGGGATGATCATTGACACTCTTTGTATATTGGAATTTTCATGGTAAGCTTACCTATCCTTTACTGTCAATCACTAATCATTTTACTGTTCATGTTCGCTTTTTTACATATCATGAAAACTAATCATTTCGAGATTTTTATTATTGAACTGGAAAAATGGATCTCGATTATTTAATATTTAAGTTTGTAGTTGGAACTTTCTACTTTTTTTTTTGTTATTAACCTGTCCCTACATTTTGAAGCTAACAAAGAACTAGGTTTCTATTTTCTAAGGTTGTGTAGTAATTCTTCTTAAAAACTAATGAAATCATGATCATCTTTTGTTTCCTGTCTATATGGTTTTTAATGTTTATTTGGCACCTTCAATAAATGAAATTTGCATGTATATATATATTATTTTTTTGTGTGTGTGTTTAGTTTCAGTTTCGAAAATCATTGATTGTTGTTATGATTATTATTTTTTTATAATTTGTATTTGGGAAATATGATAAATATTTTAGGTTTTGGGTAATTTGAATAATTTTTAGTAAGTCGATCATTTTTTAATTAATTAATAATTTTGGATTAATTTAAAAAAAGTAAAAAATAAAAATAAAAACAGAAAGTGTATCGTATTAAATGTGACGGTGAGACTTTTTTTCAAGCAAGTCAAACTGCAGCAGAAAGGATGTGCATCTAATGAGAGGTGATTGTTGATTTGAGGTATAATATAAAATAATATAATATAATGCATTCATATTTTCAAGACAAAACTAGAACAATCTCTCTTTCTGCTTCTTCTCTTTCAACTCCCAAGCAATCTCTTATTTGAGATATGATTATTTAAACTACGAGTCAGAGCTGAAGAACGTGCGAATTCGTGTTTATAGTCTCTTATATGAGATTGATCGTAGAAAACAATAGTTGTTCGAAGTGGAACGTAAATATAACGAGACAACTGCGACTCTTCTAGGACTCGTTGATAACCTTGTAGCGAAAAGTAACTCTAAGGATAGTTGTTTGTGGGATTGGGAGCTTTGATATAACGAAATTGTAAGACAATTGCGAATGCGTTGCGTTGTGTGTTTGCCGAAGGTACTTTAGATTACATATGCATACATTAGCAAGCAAAATACTATATGTTGATTGAATTGGTTGGTACGGTGAACAACGTGCCATCTTTCGATGTTACATGGTTTGCATCGAGATCTTTGATTGATCTTAGGGTCGTTCTTTCAGTACAAAAGAAGTCACGAATTAAGGATTAAGAAAGGGATAAAATTTTCGGGATTCAAATCCCAAACATAGCTTTTATTACTGGAACCAAATAAATTTAGGTTGGATAAGCTTTAATGTGTTCGGAACCTTTCCAACTTGTTTTCTTTTATGCAGAAAATTAAAAGGAAAAGGTTGAAAACTTTAAACTGAGGTGTGAACTTAGACGGCGAACCAAGGAACTCGAAGATTATAAATCTCAGAATGATAACAATATGAAATGAAGAAGCGTGTTAAATGAAATTGAAGTGGTTAGCATACTCATCTCAATTTTTGTTTTCGATATATGAACTATCTTTTATTGAGATTCACTGGGAAAACCTGCAATTAATTGTTTATGGGTATGATTTGTCAGGTGGACATTTAACAATGTGGATTGTATCTAATACAGCCGAAAGAGAATGTGCCTAGTCGAGATCTTGTTAAACTCGATAAAACTACAAGCAAGTAGATTGCTGCTCTAAAGGAACAATTAGAGGAAACATCAGAGGAATTGAAAGATATGGAAAGCCGATACAATTGTCTAATGGTGAAACAAATCTTAACTAATCGAGAACTGCAAGATGCTCGAAAAGAATCGATAAGTGTATTTCGTCATTTTCCTTTATTTTATTGGATGTTTTATTTCTTTAGTTGCAAGAAATGCCTCTTCAGAATCGAGTATGAAACTGTTAAATCGAAGACTTCTCTATTTATTGATATGCAGGGTCTAAATGATGTATTGACAAGTCGAACAACTCTTGTAGTAAAAACAATGGGAGAGATCGATCAAAAAGCTTTTGAAGTTGCTATCTCCGAGAAGTTCCCAAACGAAGATTTGCATTAAACGTGTGCTAAATTATGTTCATTATGGAAACAAAACATGCAAGATACGAAATGACAACCATTTAAGATTATCAATATTCGTGGCAACTTGCAGGTATGGTGCATACACCAACTATTCTATTACCTGGTTATCAGAAATATGTTTTTCTACAAAATGTGCTAAACATGTATGCCAGAATCGAGCCAATTTATTACTCAAACTTATATATATTAAGGGGATGTCTACTCGTTAGTGTAAGAAATAGTAGACGAAGAGGACGAGAAGATGAAGGAGTTAAGAAATGAATACAGTGATGTTATGAACAAGGCTGTTAGGATTGCATTGATGGAAATGAACGAATATAATGTGAGCGGAAGGAATACAGTCCCCGAGACTTGGAACAGAAAGGAAGGAAGGAAAGTCACCATGAAAGAAATCATTTAGTATGTAATCGGGCAACTGAAGATTCATAAACGCAAACGAAAGTGGAATTCCATGATTTTGACCCGGCTATTTTCATGGTAAGCTACCTATCCTTTACTGTTAATCACTAATCATTTTAGTGTTCATGTTCGCTTTTTATTGATCGTGAAGACTAATCATTTCAGGATTTTTATTATCGAATTGGCACAATGAATCTCGAATATTTAATATTTAAGTTTGTAGTTGTAACTTTCTACTGGTTTTCTTTATTATTAGTCTATCCCTACATTGTGAAGGTAACAAATAATAGGGTTTCTATTTTCTAAGGTTGTGTAGTAGTTCTCCTTAAAAACTAATGAAAGCATGATCATCTTTTGTTTCCTGTCTATATGGCTATTAATGTTTATTTGACACCTTTCATATAAATTTTGTTTCATGCGTCTGTAAGTAAAATGTGCGTATATATATTCTTTTGATATATTTGCATGCATTTGTAAGTGAAATTTGCATGTATATATATATATTCTTTTTTCTTTTTTTTTTAGTTTCAGTTTCGAAAACCATTGATTATTTTTATTATTGTTGTTGGTTTTTTAGGTATTTTGTATCTGGGAAAATTTGATAAATATGGTAGCATTTGGGTAATTTGAATAATTTTTTTGTAAGTGGGTCATATGGTAATTAATTAATCTGTCCAGTTTTTCCTATTTTTTCTGATAGACTCTGAGGTGTAAAGCATCTTCATCAAAATCTTCATCTTCATCCATATGATCTTCATCCTTATCTTCATACTGTTGGCTTTGGATTTTGATCTTTTCAGCATTTGTCTGGCTACGACACCAAGGATAATCTTGAGACAATTCAGTGGGATCTGGTACATTATCAAGATATTTTTTTTATTTCCTATAGAACCTGATCATGATAAGGTCGATATTCAATCTGACTTGACCAAGTATCCCATGGAGTAGTGACTTCTAGGGGAGGCCATATTTCAAATGAAACAACTTTATTCAACTGGCAAAGAAATCTTTGAAGATCTCTATAATGGAAGGATAATTTCCTTATCTCATCAGGATAAGATCGATAAATCCAAGCTATAGGAAATTATCCTAACTGAGATGCTCTACCACTTTAAACAAAATATTGAGGCTTATAAAAAATTATGATCATGTGGCTTCCAGGTTCTTTATGGTTATTAACCATTTCTAACCACTGAGTCAAGGGGAAAAACCAATTGAGAAAGGTGAATAAATTCTTGTGTTCAGGCTGGACATTTCCTCTAACTTTCTTCAGTAGATAATACTTGAGGTCAATAGTGAAAAACTGTATGGCTATATGGTAATGGTGAGTAAGATACCATAAAAACCATTTTAATTCCTTTGGTTGTTCAAGGAATTCAAAATGAATAGGGTGAATAAATGCATATGCAGTATGTACACCCCATGGTTTCAAAATTAACCCTTCAAAATTCCTAAAAACTTGTGCTTGATATTCAAACATCATCTTTTGGGTCTTTTGATGAAAAGTTTTCTAAATCACAAGATCCATGACTTTTGGAGGGAACTCTAGGTTAAGATTTGGAGAAACTGGATAGGCATTATGCGAGGTTGAAGATGGGTAGGTAGAAGATGAAGATGGTTTGTACATCATTATAGGTCTGGGCCAATAAGTTCTGCCAAATGTAAAAATTTCATCTTTGAGTCTTGAAAGAAAGTCTGCAAGAACATTGGTTTGGCCTTTAATATGTTTGGTTTCAAAAGAGAATTTTGAAAACCATTTAGCCCATCTAAGCAGCTATGGGTGAGGGACTTTCTTCTGTTTGAATTTGAGTATTTGTGGGAAAGAGGACATATCCATTTCAATAAGAAAATGGTATCCAATAAGGTGAAATTCAAACTTGGATATTCCTTTCTTGGCTTCAAGGATCTCTTTGAAAATAGAGTGGTAGTGCATTTCAAATCTGAGAATCTTCCACTCTTGAATCCATAAACATATATTTTTCCTTGTTTTTCTTCAAGAAGAACAGCTCCACAATATTTATCACTTGCATCTGTTTGGAGAATTCTTTTCCCATCAGAAGGATTTGGAGTGATGGTAAATTCTGTAAATTCTCCTTCAATTTTTGGATTGCTTTTGTCTGGGATGAGGACCATTTTGGAGGATCTTTTTTAAGCATTTTTCTTAAGGGATTAGTATACTTAGAGATTTAAGGAACAAAGTCTCTTAAGTAGTTTACAATCCCTAAGTTGTTGTACCTGTTTTGTAGTAAGATTTTCATCTGGAAATTTGAAGAGTTCTTATGCAATATGAGGTCCTGGTACATATTGTCCATCTTTGAGATTCATTTCCAAAAATTCAATTTCTGATTTGTTGATCTGCATTTTTCTTTTTGACAGCATAACCCTATATCGCTTAACAAGAGATTGAAAATCTTGTAAAAGCTGTGTGTGAGCTTCTTCATTGGGACTATAAAAAAGAATATCATCAATGTAAACCAAAGCACTTTTCATGAGAGGTTAAAAGATCCGAATCATTGCCTTTTGGAATAGAGATGGTGCGATCTTTAAACCAAATGGCATCACTTTCCATTGGAAATGCTTGTTTTGGATACAAAATTCTGTCTTCGCTCTGTCTTCAGGGTGAATCCCAAGTTGCCAAAAGCCTGCCTTTATATCAAATTTTGAAAAAAAATCTTGCTTTTGTTAGGCTTGAGAATAGAGAATTTCTGTTTGGTAGTGGGAACTTGTCATCTTGAAGGAAGATGTTGAGAGGTTGGTAATTGAATACCGATCTAAGATTTCCATGAACTTGTTCAGATCGCTTATTGACATAGAAAGCTTTACAAGCCCATTGGGAATGAGAGGGCTCTATCAAGTCTTGCTTTTGAAGATCTTCGCATTCTTGTTCAGCTAGCAAAAAATGATCAGGATTCATTCCTGTGTGGCTAGCTTTTGTGGGGTTTATATCTTCATTTTCTTGAATGGAAAGGAAATAAAGAATTCAGAATTTTTCGACAAAGGGTTTGGACATTTTAGTAGAAATTCTGAATGGGAATCAGCACAATATTTATGTTTCAATTTCTGAATGATTTGAAAGATTTTATCTTGCTGGATAGAAAAGAGTTTGGGAATTGACACATAGGTTGGAATAGAGATTTAAAACAAACTCCATCAGGAAGAATTCTCAAATGATGAGCTTGTTTGTAGAGGTCAAAACCTACTACAATATCTTTTCCTAGAAGTTTTGAACCCAAAACTGTTGTTCTAATGGAGCAATTTGGAAAGAACTGGATAGTTATGGGTTGACTAATCAGGTGAGTAGAGAAAGGATAGTCTGTAGCTGAATTAAAATATCTTACATGGGGTCTCCAATATTTAGAAGGTAAAACGTCTGGATTCATGATTGTCTCAACAGCTCTTGTATCCATAAATGCTATTACAGTAATGGGCTTATTGTATTTTCTGGATAAATTCTAACAGAAATCTGCGGAATCGTTGCTGGTTCATCTTGGATGTGCTGGGCTTGAGCCTGCATCATCTGGACATCTGAGTAGTCAGAATAGTCTGGATCAGAAAATGATTTGTAATTCTCAATGGCTCCAATAGTTCTATCTGATGGTTCATTATCAATGGAGCAGATTGACTCAATATCATCATCTTTCTTGATCTTTAATCCAGCTTTCTGAATCATCTGAATGATCATCTTTGCACCCTTTTTATTCCTAGGACAATTTTTTGCAAAATGTCCTTTCTGTTTGCACAAATAGAATCTGTTCGATTTTTGTGAACCAGGGCGCTTTTTTCTCAAGTATCTCCATTTAAACTTCTTTCTTCTGTGGCTCCTTGATTTCCATCTTGAAGACTTCTCAAAGAAATATTTCTTGTAATGTCTTCTCTTTTTAGGATGGCAATCACAAAATCCATCTTTGGGACATTTGATCTTTAGATAGGAATCATCACAAGCACGGTTTAGTCTTTTATCACCATGGAGATAATCTTTGAAAATCTTCCTTCTGTTGCAGATATCTTCTAATGCGACAAAAACTTATTGCTAGATTTCTCCAATAGTCAGATTCAGAATGTCTTTGTTTTGTCTCTAAAGGGCTTGATTAACTGCAACTTGCAATGGGTCAAGAAGAGATGAGAGTATAACTGGCTTGAGGTTGATATTAAGACCTAAAGCACAAAATAATTTAGTCATTATTTTGAAATGCTTTGTTAGGTCTTTTTTATCATAAGAGCAACATTTTCTCTTGTAAAATTATCTTCTTTTCAAGGTCAAAAGATCTTTTGGATTTCTAACAAAATGATGATGAATTATCCTAATAGGCTGCGCAAGATCTTGTAAGACCAAGAATTGCATTTGATCTGCATGGCTTATGGAGTTCTACCAATCTCTGAGCATTCCAGTGAATCTGGAAACAAACTCCATTAGAATATCATAATTACTTTCTTCTGAAAGCTTTCGAGTTTCAAACCATGAATGAAATTCTTGAATCCTGTCCGGCCATTTATCTGGTGGAATATCATCAAGAGTAAAAGTAGTTCTTCCAATGGAAGATTTGCCAGTGGGATGAAAATGTGTTTGAGATGAAGAAGCTTGTGATGCTCTAAGCATATCTTCATCTTCATCATCAAATTGTTCTACTTTTGGCTCAACATGTAGAACCTTGGAAAATCTTTCTTCTTCTGAATCTTTACTGGAGCATTTTCCTGATGATTCTGATTCTGAGTAGGAATCAGATTTTTTTGATTTTGAAAGTTGATCAGTGATCTGCATGGCCGTGATTTTTAGAATCATAGATTCTTCATAATCCTTTAAGAAAGTTGTTAAAGGATTTTTATCAGCATCCTGTTGGATCATCAAAGATTTTGAGACTTATTTTGGTGGTGGTGATGCTGGAGGAGTTTCTTGCTCCATGGGCCTTTTACCAAGGTTTTTTTCTTTCTTTCTTGCTTCTTCTTTTGCCTTTTTTGTTGCCTCTTTTTTCTGTTGTTCAGATTCTTTCATTTTTGCTTCCTCTTGCCTTTTTATCTCCAAGTAGATCTCATAAGTGCTTGGCTTCGTTCTTGGAGGAAACTCAGGGAATAAAATCCGCACTCCTTCAGATGGAAAAGAGCTTCTTTGCTGTCTTATGAATGGAAATAATTCCACTGTCTCTGATCTTACGGATGGTGGAAGAATTTTCCCTGTTTCTTCTAGCACTTTAATTTGATCTTTTAATTTCTAGATTTCTTTTTCTCTTTGAGCCATGTGAGAAAAGACATCTTGTCCTGGAGCAGCTGGTTCCTTGGAAATTGCATCTACTCTTTTCTCCAAAACTCTTATAAGAACTTGTACTTCATCCACTTCGGTCTCAACCTTTGTAAGCTTTGAATCAAGGTGTGTCACCTTTGAATCTATTTGCTTTAAGGTTTTATTTTGAGCCAAAGCATTTTCAGTTTGTCAGTTCAGAGTTGCTTCAACAGCACTTGGCTTCAAAAGTGTGCCAGATGCATCAGTCTGGAGTTTTGAAGGGATTTTTGGGGAATGGATATAATTCTTCTCAGTGAATTCCTCAAGAGGAGGAAATTCTTTATCATAAGAGCTCGAACTTGAAGGTTACACCATAGAAACACAAGGTATTGGTTTTAGTAAAGGTAAAGGGTTTTTCTGAACCCATTTACTGATTTTCTTGTAACATGGTTGAGGGAAAGGGTTAGTGTTTTTTGAATCAGGAATCTTTTGAGGAGTTGGTTTTGGTGGTGGAGGTTTAGATGGTAGAGGATTATTTTTAATGGAAGGAGATGAAGTTGGTGATATTGATTTCTTTGAATAATCAACAAGGTAAATAAATTTATCATTGTCTTCACCAAGTGGTCTAATAGTTGGATCTCTTGCCATTCATCTCTTGTAAAATTCTGCCTGGGTAGAGCTCTTCTTTCTTGTCTTCTTTGTTTTTTTCTTTCCATGGATCTCTGCCAGTGTTGTCAAGATTATCTACCCACATTGCAAATCTGTCATCTGCACATAATTCACACGAATAATCCATATCCCATGGACAGTGACCAATAATTTCATCTTTGAAGAAAAGCAAAGGTTTTCCTTCAGATGTAAAACTTTGGATCATTTTACTTTTTGGTCTTGGTCTGCATAGCTTACAGCAACAGTCTGGATCTTCTTGATCATTATCAATTGTGGGATTGTTGATCGGATGCATCATTAATTGTGTGGGAAAAATTGAGGGTCTTTTGGTTTCATGAAGATGACTGTGATCAAATTTTATCTCTGTAGATCCATCTCCTTTAAAGATGATCTAGCTTTTTGTAGACTGAATGGGTTGGCTGTGTTGGTGCAACTGTTCATACTTTGTCACCCAAGTTTCTAGTAGCGGCTATAACAATTCCTTCTTTGGCATTTGTCTAGGAACATGAACACAATGGGGTTGATCATTTGTGTTGACAGTGAATAGTAATGAGTCATCTGTTCCATGTTTTGCCAAGTTAAAAGCATGATCTTGAACCCTGTAAATGATTTGGTAATGTAAGGTTGCCACAATAGTAGATGGTACCTGTGAGGCTCCAGTAATTTGTATCTGAACCTTCAACACTATCAGCAAGTTGGGATCTGCCAAAGCCATTATAAAGTTTGGAAAAAGAGTAACCATCACCAGCCCGAAACTAAGGGTTGCCTCTATAGTAGTAATAAATGCATGTTGGTATTCCAAATATTTGGAATCCAATAGTGCAATTCGTGCCACAACAGGTTTACTAATAGTGCCATGATAATTTAGTGCTAAATGAATAGCACCAAAATAGATACCAAAATAGATATGAGAATATATTGACTGTCTCCATTCTCTTGGAAATTCAGCTGGTAATTCAAGATTGATAAATTGCTCTTCTGAAGATGCCTGGATAGGATAGCTGTCAAATCTTGAAGCTTGAACATACTCCTTGACCTTCTTAGGAGCATTGTGAATGAGAGCTTTTATGGATTTTAGAGGTGAAAAGGGTGATCTAGTATATGATAAATAAGGATTTACAATAGGAAGATCTGTTGGCTGTACTTTATCTTCCTCCTGGATATAATCTATCTCATATAGAGAGGAGATTTTCTTAGCATAATAGGATTTTAAAGGCATAGGTGGTAAAGAAATTGGAGTGGACGAAGTAGAGGGTCAGGAAAGCATTTTTTCTGTCATGATTGAAGTGTTCTTTCTGAGTTTAGATCAAGATCTATTAAGGAAACATGACTTTGATACCATTCACGGGGGGTAAGACTGAAAGATTGATAAATTTCTAAGACAAACTCAAGAATTAAGAACTTGCAATAGGTATGCTATGCTAAGACACATGCCTTTCTCTCCTTTTTGGCCTTCAAACAGACACTGCCTTTTAGTTACAAATTCTCAAATCAAGATTTTGCCTTTTGAGTCTTACCAATATCTCATCTCTTTCTGAGTTTCATTTCTGATGTACAGGATCCATACAAGTATGGCAAGTACAGAGCATACTTATGAAAAATCATTGTTGGTGAATCATACTTCCTTAATTGATCAAGAAGAAAAACCCAGAAAGAAAAGAGAGGAATTTAGAAAGTCATGGGTAATAGAACACACTAGGATTTTATTTCAAAAAACTCGTTATATCTTACAACTGTATATTAACTCTCCTTTTATAGGAAAAGAGAGATACAAGCAGACAAACTTCAAACAGTATGTTACAAAGCAGATTTGATATAAAGAAAACACACAGTAAAAGCAAACAGTGAAGATTCTTGCTTTTAGTCATCATGGTCGGTCGACTCAGTGTCCGTAATGTTCATCTCAATGATTCTGTCTAGCTTTTCCTGTTTTTTCTGATAGACTCTGAGGTGTAAAGCATCTTTATCAAAATCTTCATCTTCATCCATATGATCTTCATCCTTATCTTCATACTGTTGGCTTTGGATTTTGATCTTTTCAGCATTTGTCTGGGTACAGCACCAAGGATAATCTTGAGACCATTCTGTGGGATCTGGTACATTATCATGATATTTTTTGATTTCCTGTAGAACCTGATCATGATAAGGTCGATATTCAATTTGACTTGGCCAAGTATCCCATGGAGCAATTACTTCTGGGGGAGGTCATATTTCAAATGGAACAACTTTATTGAATTGACAAAGAAATCTTTGAAGATCTCTGTAATGGAAGGATAATTTCCTTATCTCATCAGGATAAGATCGATAAATCCAAGTTGTAGGAAATGATCCTAACTGAAATGCTCTGCCACTTTGAACAAAATATTGAGGCTTATAAAAAATTATGATCATGTGGCTTTCAGGTTCTTTATGGTTATTAACCATTTCTAACCACTGAATTAAGGGGAAAAACTAACTGAGAAAGGTGAAGAAAAAAATAAAAACAGAAAGTGTATCGTATTGAAAGGATGTGCATTTAATGAGAGCTGATTGTTGATTTGAGGTATAATATAAAATAATATAATATAATGCAGTCACATTTTCAGGATAGAACCCGAGCCTGTCTCTCTTTTTGCTTCTTCTCTTTCAACTCCCAAACAATTTTATTTTCATTCATTTTTACTTTTTGAGAAAAATTCTTCATCTCTTTCAACTCCTGTGCTTGCTTTAGGTAAGAACTCTCGCTTTCCCTCTCTTTCTCTTCATCTCTTTTCTTCTCTTGCAGTTTAAGTTCGTTCTTATTCATTCTATTTTTTTTGTTCGTAATTTCATATGGATATTGCAAATCTTTTTTCGTTGGTTTTCATCATTTTCATGTTTCCTTTTTTCTTTGCCTTGGTATTTTATGCCTTTGTGCATCAACCAAGAAATGATGAATTTGAGAATCCGGTGCAGCCAGTCAACTTTGAACAGTTTGATATTGAGTCTCAAACACAACATAGAGATAGCCCCTTTGCCACCAAAAGATGTACCTAGAGTGTTTCGTAAATTTGCCCTTGATTCAAAAGGCTTAGTGAGTGTCTATAAATGATGAGGCTTTTGGCTTTTAAGAAAATTTGATTTTGTCAAGTTTATTTTGGCTTTTGGGTTTATTTTGATTTTGCAACCAGTTTCACTTTCATTTTTATTTCCCAACATGTAATGTGGGTTTTGGTTTTATTTTGGTATTTAATATGATTTGATTTTGTCAAGTTTATTTTGGCTTTTGGGTTTATTTTGATTTTGCAACCAATGCACTTTCGTTTTTATTTCCCAACATGTAATGTTGATGATATTAAATTTAGCATTCAATGAACACCAATTTGCAGTTGTAATTAAGCTAGTCTTACTAGACAATTGAACACAAGACAATTTGGCAGTTAGTTAGTTTCTAGATTATAACATTGACAGCAATTGAACACAATAATTTGATACCTAAACAATCAGTTAAAGCAATTACAAAATTGCAAATTACAGCCAACACGATAAACATTACTTTATTTAAATACCAAAATAAGAAATTCTTTTTATCAACATGAAAGAAATAAAATAAGAGAAAAGAAGAAATCCTTTTTATTTGATAACTAATAAATACCAAAATTTTAAAAAAATTACTTTATATAAAAATTTTACAACGGTTTTTATTTGAATCTTTTGTGTAGAGTAAGCAAGCAAACAAGGGAACTTGGCAAGAATATCTAGAAATGGAAATGAAAGGGGAAGTTGTAAAATCGAGATTCAAGAGGGTATGTGTTTTCTGTGGAAGCAGATCTGGCAAGAAGAAATGTTACACAGATGCTGCTGTTGAATTAGCCCTAGAATTTATACACCCTAAATTTCTCCCTGGCATCTCTCTCAACCCTGTATCTTTTCTTTATGTTAGTCTTAAGGTTTTTTTTTTCTCTGTTGTGTTGCTTTTGGAAAGGTGACAAGAAATTTGGACCTTGTTTAAAGTGGAGGGAGTATTGGATTGATGGGTATTGTTTCAGAAACTGCTCACAGTGCTGGAAGGAATGTTCTTAGGTACACTCATCATTCATCATAAACCTATAAACTATTCACTTTATTGGTTTTGGTTAATGTATCTCATATTTGTGACCATAAAATTTAGTTATTTTCCTGTTAACAGGATCATTTGTAGAACCCTGATAAGGAAAGAGGTGCATATCAATTTCTTTTTTTTCTTTTGAGATATTTGTCTAGCTTTTCAATGATGTCTTGAGTGTATGTTGCATGTGGAGACACAGATAACTGGTGAAACGGTAGGGGAAGTGAAACCAGTCAGCAACATGCACTAAAGAAAGGAAGCAATGGCCAACCATTTTGATTCTTTAATTGCCCTACCAGGTCCCATCTACCCTTTTAAATATAATATCCAAATTCACACCTACTTTACCCTTTCTGTCTAACAAATATAACCAAAAAGTGCTTACTTTTCTCTCTTGTTAGGTATCAGGTGGGTATGGAACTTTGGAGGAGTTACTGGAAGTGATAATCTGGGTTTTGTTCGGTATCCATGACAAACCTGTAAGCAATAATAACATGCATAATTTTATTGTTTCCACAATAGAAAAGAAAAAGTTGATTTCTAGGTCCTTTCGTTCCTCTCTTTTGAAACCAGACTTATGTTTCGAAAAATATGCAGGTGGGCTTGCTTAATATTGATGGCTATTATGATCATCTATTGGCTTTCATCGACAAAGCCGTGGATGATGAGTTTGCCAAACCTTCCGAACACCACATCATTGCCTCTACACAAATGCCAAAGAACTGATCTAGAAGCTTGAGGTGGGTTACTTGTTGCACAACTGAGCTACCGTTTGCAACTATTGCACTTGTCTGCAAACTGATCTGCACTTCTCACTAAAACATTGATTGTACACTAAAACAAGTCAGTTAAGAAAATCATTCACTACTAAACAAGTCAGCAGCATGGTTGGTCACATTTTCAACATATATGGAATGTAATATGGTGATTTAGAAATAGAATCTCTTTTATCAAAACGAAAAAAGAAAAGAAATAGGAACCTCTCATATTACTTTCGACCGTCTTGTTTGCTGGTAAATGGTAAAAGTGGTTTGTTTTCATTAGAGTACGTGCCTATGCATGATGAAATAATAGCCAAGGCAAGTTGGGAGGTTAGCAGCAAGTGTCGCACCAGGTTGGGTGCTCTATAAAGGAAGACATGGAAATTTAATAAAGATGAAAAAAAGTAGGGAAAAGGTGTTTTAGATGCTTATCTTTTTATTATGTTTTTTGGGTCAAATACCAACCATACCATAAGGTTGGGAAAAGGTGTTTCAGGCACCTAGCTTTTTGCTATGATTTTTGGATCAAATACCAACCATATCATAATAATCATGGTAAGGTTTGAATGACAAGTAAAGATAGAGAAGAACAAAATGTATGTTTTCTTTTTGGAAAGCTAAGCTAATTAATTTGAGCATTTAAGCAAGTATTTTGGCATCTAAAATCATGTACAAATATCATAGAAAGAAGAAGCACATTACAGCAAAATAGGTTATTAGCGGTATTTTTAGTGGCGTTTGGATAGAAAACGTCGCAAAAGATAAAACAATAACGGCGTTTTTACATAAACGTCGTAAAAGTTAAAGTAATAGCGACGTTTGTAAGAAAAATTCCGCTAAAGGTCAGAGCATTAGCGGCTTTTATGAGAAAACGCCGTTAAAGGTAAGAGCATTAACGGCGTTTATGAGAAAACGCCGCTAAAGATAAGAGCATTAGCAGCGTTAATAGGAAAGACATCACTAAAGGTTAAGCAATAGCGACGTTTTCCCATAAATGCCGCTAATTTATTTACATTTTATATATCTTAAATTAAATTAGGGATAAATATTAAAATTCTAAATGAACTATGGTTTAATGTGCAGTATACATAAACTTTGATTTTGTATATTTTAATACTTGAAAATTTGATTTGATTTGATTCTTGTAAATTATTAACACAATTATTGTTATAACATCATTTTATGTTTATATATTGCATATATAAATAATTATATTTATCCAATATAAAAATAAATTGATGTATTTATTTCTTTAAATGTGTATGATTACATCAAAATTAAAGTTTCATGTATACATATGAACCACAATTAGAAATTCACATGTATAATTACACCAAATTAAAGTTAATATATATATATATAATTGCACATTAAATAAATATTGTAATGGAACTTTGCTATATATTACTAGTTAGTATAATATTTTTGGCTTAAATTTATATCTATCTATATTTTTCATTTTAAATTTATTTTTTCAGCTAAAAATTTCATAACACTATTGTAAAAACAAATTAGAGTCATTCTTATGCATTTAAAAGTGTTAATTGTTTTGAAATAAATAAATCATTCATTTTATACACTTCTTTCACAAATATTATTTATTTACATTTTTTTTGTTCCAAATAAAGTTGAAGTCTTGAAAATAAGAACTAACAAATTAATACTTAAATTATGTTATTTTTCTCACGTTAATACTTAAATTTCTATTTTTGTTAATAATAATATTTAAATTATACTTTGTTATTAAAAAACCTCAAAATATTAGATCCGTTAAAAGATTTTGTCAATTATAACATCCACGTCATATCAATTATAACATCCACGTCATATAAACTTAAAATTATATTCTATATTCTTTCATTTTCATTTTTCTTTTACGCCATTTTTTGTACTTCTTTTTCATTAGTTATATATAGATATTTAACTGTTAGGATTTGAATTTTTTCACCTTAGATTTATAAATTTAACAAATTATTATTCTCAACTTTTCAACATTTCTAACCCAACCAAATTATTATTTTCTAGAATTTATAGTCTACATCTATAATTTATAATTTATAATATATATACAAAAAGAACAAACATGCAAAATCTCTTGAATTGATAAAAATGATTACTAGTATTGACTATTTTTCTATTTTCTCATCGAAAATTTTTATTATTATCATTTATAATTAAGATTTCTAGTTTCACTAAAATTATTTTATTAAGAGAATTTATTTGATAATAATAAAAAAATTAATTTTTATTTAAATCTTACATTAAATTAATTTATGTTTTAAATTATAATTTAGACGTATTTATTCCCTTTTGATTTGCCTTATTATTTATTTTTTTAATTAATTTTTGCTTAGTTCATAATTTATATTATGAAAGAAATAGAGTATATTAATTATCCAAACATAAATAATAAGCAATTATTATTTGATTAGTAGGCATCCTGCTGCAATCTTATGAGAGAAATAGAAAAGTATTCTCATAAAGAATGGCTTTCATAGATTACAACTTAAAAATTGTTGTCATGCATCTAAAAATGGTTAGAAGTAGTGTAGTAAATTAATCAATTACTTTTATTGGTTATATACATTATACATGTATTACATAAAAAAATATACTTCTTCAAAAAATCATCAAACCCCTCATTCTAACTCTATTACAATTTTATCTTCAAGGGCGAATTCCAACACCACCACGTTCGTTGCGATGGCTTGACATTTCAAACAATAACTTAATTGGAGAAATCCCTTCCTCAATATGCAATTTGACTTCTCTCATAAGTCTCATTCTGTTTATGAATAATTTGGATGGAACAATTCTAGAGTGCATTTGAAACTTGAGTAATTCTCTCTCAATAGTTGATCTAGGGAATAATAATTTTCATGGTCAAATATCAGAAAATTTTGCTAAAGGTTGCATGTTGAGAAGTTTTCGCATCAACAACAATGATATATTTAACTCTTAAATAGATCTATTTTTATAATTAATATTACATTATAAGTTAAAATATATTTCAATTTTTAAAATTTATTTAAAAATTTGATATAAAAATAATATTAACGACGTTTATAGAAAAATGTCGCAAAAAATCCAAAACATTAACGACGTTTATGGAAAAAATACTGCTAAAGGTATTGCAATAACGGCGTTTTTACATAAACGCCATTAATTTTTATTAAAACGGCGTCATTTCTTCTTGACCGAATTAATCAAAAAATAATCCAACCCTCAATCCCTAAATCTCAAATTTCTCTAATCCCTATTTTTTTCTCCTCTATCAAAACCCCAAATCTCAAATTTCTAATCCCTAAATCTTTCTCCCCTCTCTATATCCCGTTTCTCTCCTCTCTGGTTTAATGCATTGTGCTATATTCTTCTTCAGCTTTACTATCTCCATCAACTGATTTACACTCTTTCCACCTCCCTCTTAGAACAAGGTATTCTTTTTTTTTTTTTGTTTACTCATTAACTGATTCACACTCTTTCCAGTATCTACATCTTTTAATTATAAAATGTTCCAATGTTTTGCCCTTTTTTTGTATAATGGTTGCTGCATTGAGTTGTTTCACCTGCCTGAGAAATGGGTATGCTTCAGCTGCAAGATGAGTTTTCAATTAATATAAGAGAGTTTTCAATAATGGCTGCCCTTCATTGCTAACCACGCCATCCTCCATAAGCTTTTTTTTCTTAAGTTTTTTAGGTTAAAATTTACTTCAAGTCCCTTTAATTTTTGTATATTTAGAAGTTAGTCTCTTTTTTTTTTTAAGGTATTTAATCTCTTTATTTTTAAATTTTAAAAATGTTAGTTTAATTTTAACATATTTAAATTCATTAAATTAAAAATAAAAAAATTAAATTTCAAATCTACAAATAGTACATGGAATTAAAATAGTTTTTTTAACTTTTTTTATATTGGTGATGGATGGAATATTTTCTATTTAGGAATTAAAAAAAAATCTTGCAAATTAAAAGTTACTTAACTTCAACAGTTCATTGTATATAAATTCAATTTAATAATTTAAGGAGAGAATGTGTATTTGTGAGATTTTATAAACAGAATTGGAACGATTTTTGGAAACATTTATATCTTTCAAATAAAGTAATCACATTAAAATTTATTCTTTTACTTTGTGTGTTTCTGGAACTGCTGACACAAGCTAGTTTAGACTGACTCTTGTGAACTACATGAAAATAATAACAAATGCTGAATCATGGCATGCTATATGGAATGTGTGTGTGTCTGTATATATATATGTGTGAGTTTCAATGAAGCCGTTCGTGTTATTGAAATAAATCAACATAGAAACCTTGGTGTATCTACTAATGAAAACTCATGCATTGGCAGTGAAGAAATGGTGGACCATATCACAGAACATAAAAACTGCATGCATGGAAGTTTCGGTTGTTTCAGTAGCTGAATATATTCATAAATCTTCTTATTTATACGACGTTTTAATTTATGGTTATATACATATGCAGATAATGTTCAACTATATGGGATGTTAAACCGAGTTTAAGTAGCTAAGGTTGTATGTTAATTTTTTTTTACAAATTTACTGCTGTTGGAAATGAAGGAAATATTGGATGAGTAAATGTTTTAAGTTATCTGTTGTAAATTGCTGTTCGAATACTCAGTTTTTTTTTCTTAACATGTAATTGTTGGCTTGTTTGTGCTTAACTTGTTGACACTATAGGAAAATAGATTTTTAACGGCGCTTTTTTTTTTTGCCTATACATTGAAACATTTTGCGGCATTTTGACAAGCGTCACAAAAAACGTCGTTAAAGAAGACACTGGTAAAAATCATGGTATTTTTGCGGAACATAATTTTTAGCGGCGTTTTTCCTACAAACGTCGCTAAAAAACATGAAGAACATGGTCTTTAACGGCAAGAACATAGTCTTTAACGGCGTTTTTTTACACAAACACCATTATAGAACATGATCTTTAGCGGCATTTTCCCACAAATGCCACTAACATTAATTGACTTTACCAGCTCATTTTAATTCATATAGAATCCGAATTTTCAATATTTTTTCCTGTAAATTCAAATTCATTTTCAATTGGATTTTTACTTAGACCTTCATAAATTTCTTGAAAAATCGAACCTTTTTAAGAGTTGGTGATGAAGTCTTGCAAAGCTAAAATATGTAAATACATATGTAGATAACTTGAAACCTGTGACAAGCTAAAATTGCATTTCACAAACAACTAAATATTCAAAAATCTAATAATTCAATTACACTCGAATTGCCAAAAAAGAACAAAAATTCTAAACAAAATTGAAACAAAAAGTGAAATAAAGTTCAATCCCTTAACAAATGCAACTCAGTTCTGGATAAAACTGCAGTTAGCAGCAATGTGTAGTAAGAAAAGCATGAAATAATTTTAGTGCTTTGAAATGAGCATTCCTACATTTAATCCCCTTCCTCTGAATCAGCAACAGCAGCGGCATTAAGCGTGTGTAACCGCTGAACCAACTTAGCTTTCCTTTCCTCATATGTTAGCTTCTTCAAGTTGAACCTGCAACAGATAACATGAAAATGGTGAGAGATCTTCTTTTTGCCTGCATGAGTATGCAAGGAAATAACAGGCACACAAGATTTTACCTGCCAATAAGTTAAGAAAGCTACAGATTTTATGATGATAAACCAAGAACCACTACGTTGCTACTTTATTATTTTAATCTTATTCACTAGACATATTGATAGATAGCTAATATTATAAGTTTATAGAGTTTAAATCTAGCGCTAACATTAAAGCTGTTGACTAAACTAAAGGTTGATTGAACTATGTGTTTGCTAACAGATCTGTTTCTATCTTGTTTTTGAGCATTAGTTTTATTAATTTGCATATATTTTCTCCTTGAACCGCACCACAAACCAAGCTGCTTAAACCCTTCTACTTAGGCACATATTCTCAAATGAAAAAGTGAACTTCTGACAAACATTACCCAAGAAATGAATGCTAGGCACTTTGTAACTTTAAACCATTTATTAAATGTTAATTCCCAAATCTAAACTAATCATGAAAGCAGATATATTTTTTATACCACAAATGCCTAAACTCTTGCATGCATGAACGTGCACAACAATGGAATATTCAAACCAACTCCATTCCATCCAATACTCACCCATCTAAAGGCATAGGAGGCAAGTAGCATGTCATCAGATACCAAGATGGCTTTAAAACTCGACCACTCAAGCTGAGATACTCAGAAAACTGCAAGTCTGCAATTGAAAGGCAATGTATCAAAGATTTTTGTCAGATACAGTTAGAACTAGAAATGGCAAGCTGAAAAAACAAGATATCAACACATAACTAGATATAGTCTTTTCTCATAACAGGTAGGTAACAAGCTACTTTTCAACTACATGGGATAAAAACCATACTAGAAAAAGACTTGTAGAATTTACAAGCCCATCTGCGCTGGAGGAATACTATGACATGTCAAACTTTCATACTAGAAAAATACTTGTAGAATTTACAAGCTTTTTTTATTTAGATTAACTAACAACTCCGGTTTACATACACAAGTTAATTTTTGCACCTTTAGTACATAATTGCAAACCAATATTAAATAAGAGTGTTGAAGACATCTATCTCTATACAAATGAAGAAGTCTTGGACACTTGACTTCAACTCCAAGCCTTCAGCAATTTTGCTTCTGAACAGACCAAGAGCATAAAAAAGGACAATAGCTATACCTTGCCACCAAGTCAAATACACAATTGACTTAAAAGTCAAAAACTTAGCCAATGGTTTTATGTGTGCCAGTTCATCCTTTGTGACAGTATAAAATTGAACTAGACAGTATAAAGCCCATGATTGACTGAAATTGAAAACCACTGCCATACAAGGATATCAGAAAAAAGAGGAAAATTTGTTAAGACAATGAGAAATTTATTAAGAGAGCCAATTCACTTTTCAGTTCGAATTCAATTCGAAAATGAAATCGAAAGATCTAAAATAGTAGGGTGGATGTAATATTTAAAAACAATTAAATCCAAAAACTAAAAATTAGGTCAAACCTAAAAAATCTAAAACAGATGATAATATAATTAAATATCAAAGTTGTTAAAAAAGATAATGTACCTGATGAGTGAGCAGCATTAGTAGAACATCCAAAGTAGGCACAAATCTAAAGCACCCATCTCCAAATCTTTGCATCATATACAGAAACCCTTTGTATCTTTGTCTAAATGGTATCAAATACACTAGCTCACTGTAACGGGAAGAAAACTTGGGCAAGGAAGAGAAGAAAAGCAAAATGGAGAAGAAGAAGACGATCGTATTTTTCATAACCGCCTTTTGCCAACCCTGCATGAATCTTTTAGGGTGGTTGTCAGCTGCTACAATAATGACAGCTGTGACTCAAGACTCAGTGCAGAGAAAACAACAAGGAACAAAAGATAATAGCTTAAACGGTAACGTTTAGACTCTTCCTCCTAAGCGCACCGTTTCACTAAATTGCTATACTAAACGATGCGTTTTACATTAAATTAATTAAAATAAAAACAGAATTATAAACTGACCGTTGCCCTTAATTACATCTCGTGACACTCACTTATGTATGATTCTGCAAATTTTTGTGTCCAAAAGTTTGTGCTTTTCAACTTCATTGAAAAGATCTTCGTTCATCAACAGTGGGTTTTTACAATTTGATTCCATTTCGTTCTCGAATGGCTCGAATGAAAATTTTTTAACCTAGATTTGTTTACATCTTATCAATGCAAACTCTTCGTTTTCTTCATTGAAAATTGTTGGTTTTCTGATTTGTTTTGAGAATTTTATTTCATAGTATTTCCTATAACCAACCTGTGAAAAGAAAAAAAAGTTAATTTTTTCACATTTTCTCGTCAACCAAACAAAATTTACCGTCAAAAGTTTTCGACTTATTGGGTTCAAGGTATGATAGAACCAAACCCACTCGACATCAAAAGGTGGCAGAACCATAAAAGGCATTGACCCTTCCACCATTATATTAGAAATCAACGACATCCATACCTCATCATACCTACACAAACAAATAACGCTCATCACATATAACCTCTACTGTCTGATCAGTTCCTAAAAAAAATTGACCTATTGTCTGGTTTCAAGGTCGAAGCCACGATGATGTGCCATTGTTCAAGGTGAGTTGGGTGGCTTGGCACTTGGAGTTGGATAGGGTTTAATTTATTGGAAGAGAAGTGACTTGGGGATTTGGAGATTTGGGGGGAAATAAAGGATTTTGGGGAAACATAAAAGTAAAATAATTTAATTTTTTTAGTTAATTTAATTTAATATAAAATGTAAATAAATTAGCGGTATTTATGGGAAAACGCCGCTATTACTTAATCATTAGCAGCGTTTCCCCATAAATGTCGCTATTGCTTAACTTTTAGCAACATTTTTTCCATAAACGTCGCTGCTACTTAACCTTTTGCGGTGTTTTTCCCATAAACATCGCTAATGCTCTTTTCTATATTTTAATTTTTTAATTTATTTTCAAAGTTTATATAAATATAACAAAACTTTTGTATATTCAAATTTGATGTAATCCTTTTATATATATTTGCATTTTTTGAATTTTATTTTGTTTCAAAAAATTTTAGAAATGTTAAAGGGAATGTGAAACTTTGCGTTTAGATTTGGTAATTTAAATTAAATCTTATGTTTTTGTTTCTAAAACTTTGAAAGGCCATAACTTTGCGCTCGGTTGTCCGATTGAGATGATTTTTTTAATTTCGAATAATTTTTCGAGATCTACGTGCTGACAAACAGTCGAAGGCGGTTTATCGACGTGTTCGTCTAAAACGAGCCCTTTTACCTTTAAAATTTTATTTTTTCAGTTTAAATTTAAATTTTGAAACATTCAAACTATTATTTTCCTTGTTTACTCAAAGCAAAGACGAAATTTTTTTTATAGAATTATCGTATTATTTTTTTTTAGATTTGACATGTGTACGGAATAAGTTCGATAAATCTTTAAAATACGTAATGTAAGTAATATAATAATATTACTTCCTTAAAATGCCAATTAATCAATTTGACTTCAGTGGTTAAGATGCTTACCTATTTCTTTACAAATCTCATTGTTAACAAATTAAATTATTTTTATACAATATTATATAATTAAAGATAATTAAAATTTTCTTTTAACGTAACAATTAAATGATTTAAGCTTATTGGTTAAAATGATTGTCCTTTTACCTTATTACCTGGTTTGAATCTATTTATTAATAGTTTGAATTCTTTTTCTGCTTATGAATTTTAAATCTTTTTTCATTAATAGATTTAGTGAATTACCTCTTGAATATTACATTGAAGCTAATGAATTATGTTTTATACAATATTATACTAATATAATTCAAGATAATGAAAATTTTTCCTTAATGAATCAATAATTAATTTAGCTTAATTAATTAGATGACTATTCTTTTTTTTTTATTGTCCAGGTTCGAAACTCATTGGTAACATTTTTAATTTAACTTAGATGGTTAGGATGATTTATTTTTATCCTTGTAACCTTGGGTGAAATCCCATTGTTAACAATTTGTATTGTTTTTTATACAATATTATATTTATATTAATATAAATAAAATTTTTTCTTAATGCATCAATTAAATGATTTTGGCTTAATTGGTTAAAATGATTTTTTTTCTTTATTGTTTGAATCTCTCTATTAACAATTTGAATTCTTTTTGTACATATAAAGTTTGAATATTTTTCTATTTAATAGTTTCAGTGAATTACATCTTGAATATTACATTAATATATATATTGGTATAAGGGGAGACTGAGTCAATTAACTATTAAATATTGATTAATATACATTATTATCATATAAGGAGATTTGAATCAAATAACTAATTCTATATGAGTAGCAAATAATGGAACATAAGACCATTTTTAATAATGTTAATTTTAGAAATTATAAATTTTTTTAGAAATGTTAATAATTTTTTTTATTTTTTGTATTTAATTCCTAATCATATTTATAATTTAATTATAAATACCTTTTTCTTCCTAATTACCTTTTTTTTAACATGATTAATTTATTACATTTCAATTATAAAATTATCTTCTATCTTCACAACCTTAGTCACTCCCATCCATGGCCTTCTCTCATTGATCTCGACACCAAATCGAACACCTTTTAATATATATTTTATGACTGATCAGCTAAGGTTTCTAATTCTCGAGGGAAACAATTTGCGTACCTAGACACGCGCGCAAATAATGGTGGGTATATATGAAAGGTCATAAAGAAATAGGATTTTAGTTTGATTGTTTGTAATTATTTATTAATTTTTTTTGAGGATTTCGGAATATAATTAGAGTTGATGCAAATTTGAGAGTATCATTGGATGCTTCAATTTAGTATAGGATCTATTATATATTATAATGGTTATTCAAATTTGTGACGAGGATGACTTAAATTGATAGAACACAAATTATTTTAAAAAATAAAATATGTTATAGGTTTTTGTGTTATTTATAAATTTGAAATTTAGTCAGTGTGCTTTAATTTCTAGGAATTTAGTTTTTCTATTTTCAAATTTCAAAAAATTTAAATTCAATGTTTAAAATAAAAAAAAAATGAAAGTTGAGTAACCATTTATATAAATGGATAGAACACAAATTATTTCAAAAATTAAAATAATGTTATAGATCCTTGTGTTATTTTCAATTTTACGCACGACATTAGAAAATTTCAAAGTACAGGTATCATATTAGACATGTTATGAAATAAAGGTACCAAATAATATACAAATTGAAAGTTCAAGTGCCACATTGGACATTTTCAAAATACATGTACCACAATCTGATTTGTCATTTCTCTAATGGAAAGATGATATTGTTCATCCTAGGGGTCCCGGGTCCGAGTGTCTGTGTGTGTGTGCATTGTCAAAGGGATAATAAACTATGAGCAGATACTACCATATGTAATCACACCAGTATAAATAAAAAAAATATGAGTTAATTTAATTTAATTTAATATATATAAAATTTAAATAAATTAGCGGCGTTTATGGGAAAACGCCGCTATTGCTTAACCTTTAGCGGCGTTTTTCTCATAAATGCCGTTAATGCTCTGACATTTAGCAGCATTTTTTCATAACTGTTGCTATTACTCTGACATTTAGTGGCGCTTTCTTATAAACGCCGCTAATCTCTCACCTTTAGCGGCACTTTCTCATAAATGTCGCTAATGCTCTGACCTTTAGCGGCGTTTTTCCTATAAACGCCGCTATTGATTTACCTTTTGTGGCATTTATGGAAAAACGCAGCTATTATTTTACCTTTTGCGACGTTTTCTGTCCAAACATCGCTAAAAATACTATTAATAACTTATTTTGCTGTAGTGTGAATATTTGTTTTACTATTGTCTGAAATAAAGTTAATATTTTGGATGTTAAATGCTAACTTGATTGGTATCCAATTGTTAAATGCTGTCTGAAATAAAGTTAATATTAGGATGTTAATTTTTGTTGCTTTTCTTTTGTAGATTGTTGTCTCTTTTGAATTCCAATTGTTGTTTTTCTTTTTTACCAATCAAGTTGTCTGCTGCTGTTGATTACATTATATCAATTCAGATAAGATCTTTGATTCCCTCCCATATAAATGCCCAACTCAAAACAAATATTATACAACTAAAAAGTCATCTTTGGTTATTGAATAATTGAGTAGGATTGTTCATGATTGGGTAATTGAGTAAAACTGTAGTTTTCATTATTTTGGGCAATGGGGGATATTTAAAACTTTAAAAAAGAAAAAGGGCTGTTAAATCCGCTAGATTCAGGAGAGTGTCTCTATATCTAATACTAATAAATTAATAAAAAAAATGAAGCCATTATTAGTAGCTTTTAAATTTACGTGGTGCCAAATTAAATATTATAAATAATTGTGGCTTACTTAATTTTGGGCCCCTCTAATTTTGAAATGTGCTGCAAAAGATTTCCATAGCCCTTCTAGTTTTGAACTTGATATGACTATTTATAAATTTTATAAACTAATGATATATGAACAAAAGTTTATAAATATAGTTCATGAACAAAAGTTTATAAATATAGTTCATGAATGAGCTATGGAGATTGGAATAGTGTCCCTATTTCACCTATTAAATAACTTCATGATATGATATAATCAATTATGGTAGATGGATTAAATTGAAAATATATAATGGAATCAATTTGAAATTTAAACAAAAAATATTATTATAGTTATCAAATTATAATGCTACAACCAAAATTGGACCTAACATTTGAAGATTTAAAATGTGATGTACTCTTCTTTTGGATTTTCTCATGTCATTTCATATATCCAAGTGGAGGACAAAGGTAATTTTGTCACCTTTTCCATGTTTGATTCAAAAGGTTAAAATTTTTTTATTTATTAAATAATAAAAAATAAATTCACCCTTAAAATTTCAAACTTTCTGACTAGTCTAATATTACAAGATTTTATCCTATCAAAAAAAAAAAAATTACAATATTTTAATCCAAAGCTTGTCAATATGCTAACGTCTGGCTCCAACTTATACGTTAGATGACAAATAAAACAAGTTGAAGGCTTTGACTATACCAAGAAGTTGGTCAACATGCCTGACCTGACATAATCTAAATAAGTAAATTTGTAATATTTAATTATTTAATTATTCAAATTAAAAACAACTCAAATATTTGGTCAAATTATTTAATTATTTAATTAATAAAAAAAATTTAATATTTAATTATTGTATTATTTAATTATTTAATTATAAAAAACAACTCAAAAATTTAATTACTAAAAACAACCCAAATATTTAAATATTTAACTTAAGAAATAAACTTTGATGATTCTAGTGTTTGATGCAAAGAAAGTACTTCCATAAAATTTTGCCAACACTATAGGCTAGAGGTGCCATATGACACTATAGAGTAAAATTTTTCCTAATAAGATTTAAGTAAAATGTTGTCACTGATATATATTTTTAAATTTAAATATATTTACAACACTTAAGTAACCATAATTTATTGTCAACTTTAGACTTCAAAAACTACGAAATGGATAAGAGTTGGATGAAATTGTCAAGGGTAAGTAATGACTATCGAAATGAAGTGCAAACTTCTCTAAATTTTGCATTTCAAAGTGCAAGCCAAGAGAATATGATTCTTTGCCCATGTAAGAAGTGTGGCAACATCAATTGGCATATTCGTGAAGTTGTCTACGAACATCTAATTGTTGATGGTTTTATTCGGGGGTATAAAAAATGGATTTTCCATGGAGAGTGTACACCTAGTAGAACCTCTTCAACGATTAATCTGAGTTATCCTCATTATGCTCATAATCAGTATGTTAGAGGAGATGACATGGAAGGTATGTTGCGGGATGCATTTAATATGCACAGTCATAGTTTGCAATCGTTTCCCCTTGAATTTATTGCATCCGATGATTGTGATATTGGTGGAAATGCTTTTACCGAAACAGGAACAAGTGCACCTAATGAAGAGCCAAATGGAGAAGCGTCAAAGTTCTACAAGTTACTTAATGAAATTAATGAAGAACTTTATGAGGGATCAAAATTTTCAAAACTGTCCTTCTTCATTCGTCTTTTTCACTTAAAATAAAATGTTTGGGAGGGTGGACCGAAAACTCTTTTACGCTGCTACTAGAGTTTTTGAGAGATATGTTTCTGTTTGCAAAAATCCCTCATTATATGAAGAAACTGATAAATGATTTAGGCCTTGGGTACGAAAAAATTCATAATTGCCGAAATGACTGCATGTTGTATTGGGGTGATCGGAGAAACCAACAGTCTTGTCATGTTTGCGGTACATCTCGTTGGATGAATATGAATACAAAAAATGTGAATGAGGATGAAGGTGAGACACAGTCAAGAAAGAAGCCAGTAAAAATTTTATGATATTTTCCACTAATACCAAGGCTTCAAAGGCTTTTCATGTTGTCAAAGACGGCCGAGTCTATGAGGTGGCATCATGATGAACGAACCGATGATGGATTATTAAGGCATCCCGCGGATTCTTTAGCTTGGAAATCATTTGATAATAAATTTCCAAGCTTTGCAAGCGATCCTCGGAATGTAAGGCTTGGGCTAGCATATGATGGATTTAATCCATTTAAACTCATGAGTAATTCGTACAGTACTTGGCCTGTAGTGCTTGTTCCTTACAATTTGCCTCCGTGGATTTGCATGAAGCAATCTTCTTTTATTTTATCTATGATTATCCCTGGAAAGAAAGGTCCCGGGAATGATATTTACATTTATATGCAGCCACTTATTGAAGAGTTGAAACAATTATGGGCGGGTGTTGAAACATATGATGTCTTCAGAAAGGAGAACTTTTATTTACGTGCAGCTCTGTTGTGGACTATTAATGATTTCTCGAATTATGCCAATTTATCTAGTTGGAGTACCAAAAGACGTTATGCTTGTCCTTGTTATGCAGCACAAACATGTTCGAAGTGATTATATAATGAGAAGAAGTTCTCTTATATGGGGCATCATCGGTGGTTAGATGGAAATCATAGATTTAGATTTCAGAGGACTTAACTTGATGGTACTGAAGAGTTCAGAGAAGCTCCTGTGCAGACCATTGGATCTAAAATCTTGTTCATGTTGAAAGATATAGATTTCAGTTATGAGAAGATGAATCAACCATCCAACATGCAAAGAAAAAGAAGACCGAGGGAGGCGTATGTTGGTAATGTTGACCGGGAGAGTGATGATGAATCTGATGAAGAGGATGATCCTAATGAGGCGTAATTGTGGAAAAAAGAAGTATTTTTTTATTTGCCTTATTAGGAGCATCATATTTTGCGACACAATCTTGATGTCATGCATATTGAAAAGAGTGTTTGCAAGAACATAATCGGGACAATTCTCAATGTCGATAGAAAATCGAAAGACAATCTTAAGAGTCGACTTGATCTAGTTGACATGGGAATTCGGCATGATCTACATCCCCAATTACTTCCGAATGGAAAATGTCGGTTGCCGCCTTCTATTTTTACAATGTCGAAGAAAGAAAAAGAATTGTTCTGCACGGTATTGAAGGATATAAAGGTCCCAAATACGTATGCATCAAATATATCTCGATGTTTGAGTCTTAAAGATCGAAGACTATATTCCCTAAAATCACATGATTATCACATCTCGATGCAAGATTTACTACCAATTGCTTTGTGGTGTTGTATGTCAAAAAGGAGACATCTTGTATAATTGAACTATCCAATATAATGAAAGTTATTTGTGGCAAAGTTTTGGATGCTGAAGAACTTGAGAAAGTACAAGATCGAGTCGCCTTGAATTTATGCAACTTGGAGAAGATCTTTCCACCTTCGTTCTTCACTATTATGGTGCACTTGTTAATCCATTTCCCTCATGAAGCAAAACTTGGTAAACCAGTTTTCTATCGGTGAATGTATCTTATAGATAGGTCTAATTAATTTGCAAAGTTTTCATTCATTCATTAATATACCTTTAGTTACAACTTTTGATCATGTTGTATATCGTGTTTAGGTTCCTATGCAAATTGAAGTCATATTGTCGTAATAAGCATTGCCCAGAAGAATCAATTGCTGAAGGTTACTTAGCAGAGGAGTGTATGACTTTCTGTTCCAGATATTTAGAAGATGTTGAAACAAGACTAAATAGACCAAGTAGAAATGTTGGGCTCAATAATGATCTTAGCTTAGCAAAAACTTATCTATTTTGAAGTTATGGACAACCAACCGACAAAGTTGAAATTGCACACTTAGATGATATATCTTGGGTACAAGCACATCGATATGTTCTTTTTCACCACGATTCAATTAAACCACTATGCAAGTAAGTTTTATCTATTTTGAAGTTATGGACAACCAACCGACAAAGTTGAAATTGCACACTTAGATGATATATCTTGGGTACAAGCACATCGATATGTTCTTTTTCACCACGATTCAATTAAACCACTATACAAGTAAGTTTTAGAATTTGATAAATATTCATCCTTTTCATTTGTTTATTTTTCGCTAACCAATTTATTCACTTTTTAACATAGTGAGTATAAACAACTCTTGACATCTCGTTCACGCTCCCGAAGATTACAACATCAAGAGATTCATAAGTTATTCACAGAATATTTTCATGAATGGTTAGGGCAGACAGTATGCAACTGAAGCTTTCAATGAAAAATAATAATGTTTTCGTATAACATTATAATTAATCAATTTACTTTTAATTCGATAGGTTTAGAGTGGAAAGGACGTCAGTGAAAAAGTTAAATGGCTTTCCCAAGGTCCGAATAGAGTAGTAAAAAGATATAATGTCTTTTTGATTAATGGATTTAGGTTTCATACAAAATCTCACGAAAGATTGAGGACTCAAAATTGTGGAATAGTTGTTAATTCTTCAATTACAAGTTATGCTAGTGTTAGGGACTGTAATCCTGTTGAGGGAAATGTGGAGTATTACGGACTTCTTACGGACATTATTGAGTTGGATTACTATGGCAAATGGAAGGTTGTTTTATTTCGATGTGATTGGGCTGATGTTAAAACTGCTTGCGGAATTAAAAAAGATCAATTTGGTTTTATAATGGTGAACTTATCTCGATTAATTCACTCTGGGCAACAATTGATGGACGAGCCATATGCATTTTCTTCTCAAGTCAAACAAGTTTTCTACTCGAGAGATCCAACTGATGAGGGTTAGTACATTGTACTCCGTAACACCCCTAGAGACTTGTTTGACATGGGCAATGGGAGTAGAGATGACATGGACGAAAGATAAGAAACTTTGTTTTTTCCAGAACAAAAAGTTAAATGAAACTATCCCTAGTACTAGTACACAATTTCAATAGGTTCGCCAGGATGTGGATGAAGATATTTACGAATCATAATGTAGTAAGATTTTACGTTTTTTAATAATATCCATTACTTGATCTTGTTAAATATATCCATTACTATTATTATTGTAATTAGTGACTAATATTTCAACTATTTTATGTGTATTGCAGATAATATGCCTAGAAGAAAATTTCGAGATCTAAGTATTATTCAGAATCCTCTAAATTCAGAAGAAACAAATAGTGATCAACAGACTGCTATTGGATCTTCGAATGTTTCGAATATAATTGTTGAAACTATAGAAAATCAAGGTAATGTTAACTTTAATTTACATGCATGTTCACTTTTATTTTTTATTTTTGTTTCAAATTCTAATATTATCATATACAATTTTTTTAGCTAAAAATTCTGAGAGGCGCAGAACTCGAGGACGTACCCTATTAAAGGATTTGTACAATCTAAATCTTGAGGAGCATGTCAAAGTATCTGCAAATACTCATGGTTAGACTGTTGGATCAGAAGCTCGACTTTTGGGAGGATACTTGGGCATTGTAGCGCTAAATGTCAATCTGTTGTCAATCAACTACGAGTCATGACATCATATGCCTGATAGTAACAAAAATCAAGCTCTCGATAATATTAAGGTAATAAGGTGAATGTAATTTATAAAACTTTGGTTTAATTTTAATTTATATTTACTTTCTAAACTTGTGTTATTTGCAAGAGATATTTGTTTTAGAGGTCTCGGACGACTATGTGAAGAAAGCATTAAGAAAGAAATGGAGAGACCATAAGAGTACTTAAAAGAAAGATTATTTTAAGAAAAATATAAGCTCGAAGAGAAATTACAAAATGTCCCACCGGGAATGCTGAGGTACCAATGGGAAGAACAAATTATATTTTGGAGTTCAAAGAAAGGAGAGGTATTATGTACTACTAAACTCTTATAATTATTTCGGTTTATAGTATTCATTATATACGAAGTAATAATTTCATAATGTAAGATCGTGAGCGTGTAGAAACTACAAGTAGGCAAAAATAAAAATTCATGCACACAGTTGGATCGAGAAGTTTTGCTTGTGTAGCTGATGATGAGGTATTTTGAATTTATTAATTGTGTCAAATATTAATTACTTTCTACTAATTAATATTTTTCCTACTATAATGTAGGAATTGTCGTCAAGTCAAAAAGTTGGATGCCTTCAGCTTTTTGACATTACAAATAGAAAGAAAGATGGATCTCCTATGACTTTTGAAGCTACAGAAATTATGGTATATTTACTTAATAAAATTTGAATTATTTTAAATATTTATCATGTTTAATTATAATGGTTTAATTTTTCGTTTGTAATGCAAATAATGCCAAATTATGTTGCATTTGTTTGATTATATATTTTGTTTCTAACTCCTTGATTGATTTTTAAAGGATAAGAAGGCGGAGTATGAAGCGATGGCTAAAAATGATAGTTCGGTTAATCTAGAGGACATTGATAATCGAGTTACTAAAAGGTTTGGTCGAGTTCGATTTCAAGGATCTTTTGTTAGCCCATCCTAATATTTTGGATCCAGCTCGCAGAGATACATGCCTTCGGGGAGTCAAGATCAAGCTGAAGTTTAAAGGTTAAGAGATCAAGTGGCTAGCACAATTGAGCAAATTGCTCAACTTAAAGCGGAGGCAACAACGAGAGAAGCCGATGCTCAAAGAAAATATGATGAACTTCAGCTAGAACTTAAAGCCAAGGAAGCAGAGTTTCAAAGGAAGTACGATGAACTGCAACTACAGCTTCAAAATATGATGACAATGTTTCAGCAGAATCAACCGCAGAATCATCATCTTAGACTTTTTTTTTTCTTATTGTGAGAATAATATATATAATACTACTTTTGAATATATTTTTAATTTATTTATTAATTTAATCATATACATATTTCTTTCGTAAAAGTATCATTTAGATTTGAATTGATTGGATTTGAATTTACAGGAAAAAATATTGACAATTCGGGTTTTATATGAATTAAAATGAGCTGGTAAAATATGTTACTATTAGCGGCATTTGTAGAAAAATGTCGCTAAAGACCATGTTCTTTAGCGGTGTTTGTAGGTAAAGTGCCGCTAAAGACCATGTTCTTTAACGGTGTTTGTGGGGAAGCGCCGCTAAAGACCATGTTCTTTAGCGGCGTTTGTGGGGAAAGGGCCGCTAAAGACCATGTTCTTTAGCGGCGTTTGTGGGAAAAGCATCGCTAAAGACCATGTTTTTTAGCGATGTTTGTGGGAAAAGCACCGCTAAAGACCATTTTCTTTAGCGGCGTTTGTGAGAAAAACGCCGCTACAAACCATGTTCTTTAGCCACGTTTTTCCTCATAAACGTCGCTATTTTTGGCGATGTTATCTTTATCGGAGTTCTTTGTGGCGCTTGTAAAAGCGTCTCTAAATGTTTTAGCGGTGCTTATAGGCCCAAAAAAACGCTGCTAAAAACTTGTTTTCATATAGTGGCATCACAAATCAAAGACATAACTTTCATAAAAATATGAACTTCGCAAATACATAAACACGCCGCGTAAATAACTATTATTTTCTTAATAATTACATGTAAATAACTTTGTCGAGAAATTGTGGTTTATATTCCGAGACATACATTTCTTCATGTTAATCGTTATAAATCTCCTTACTTTTTTTTACCAGTTGTGCTCCCTCTAAAGGTGATGGAAGATGAACGTAATTACTGCGTGGTTGAGACCAAACGTTGAGCAATTGTGGTTTATTAGTACATACTTCCGGTGCCGTAAGTATTGTCTTATTCCTACAACTCTGAAGAAGGAACAACTGATAAAAAAACCTAAGAAAAATATTTATAGCGATAACATGAAGAAATGTATGTCTCAAAATATAAACTACATTTGCTCAACATTTGGTCTCAACAAGTTATCCATGCATACTTACCTCAAATTAATTACTTTCTTCTTGCCGCACCTCTGGAGCAAGAGAGCAAAAAACATTAGAAGAAGATTTATAATTATCAATATGAAGGAATTTATGTCTCGGAATAAAAACAACAATTTCTCAAAATTGGTCTCAATAAGTCAGCAATACATGCTTACGGCGCGACAAGAATGTATTGAAAACTTGTTGAGTACCTTCTTCTTGTGTTTTTCTTTCTAGCTGTTCTTACCCTAGAGTTGGGGGAATACTACCATAATTACGGTGTTGTAAGTATGTATTGATTACTTATTGATACCAGATGTTGAGCAATTGTGATTTATATTCCAATACATAAATATATAATTTAAAAAAAATTCAAAATTAATTTAATATGATGCTTACCATAATCAAATGTAATTTGGACAACAATAATATTAAAATGAAATAAAATCAACATTTTTTGTATTCTATATTTTTTGTATTTCAAAAATTTTGTTTAAAAAAAACTAGTAACCAAAAGTTTAAGATTTTGAGACTCAAAATATTAAAAATCGTCACAACTTACCCAAAATTTCTATGTTTTCTATTACAAGTAGGCAACTTATGGTCTCTGGTTGGGTCCCTGGTTCTTTTACCATAAAACTAAATTTGGCTAGAAAAATTTAACAAAGGAAATATCACATTTCAAACCCGTCACCCATAAACTCTATTAACAAGTGACATCCTTAATTTATCTAATTTTTCCAAACAAATATATTCACATATATTTGCACTATGTAGTTAATTTCCTTTCCATGATGCTTGCCATTGTCATTGTTGTGTTTTATAGTTTTCTTCTTTCCATTTCACTATTTTTCAAATAGAAAATTATATTTCTCGTATCAATATCACCCTCCCTCCCTTGAACAAAAAAACAAACCCCCCCAAAACAAATCTTTTTCATTCTCATTTTCTTAAGTCCAAATATATTTTATATTTCGATACATACATTTCTTCATGTTAATCATTATAAATCTCTTTACTTTTTTTACCAGTTGTTCTCTCTCCAGAGTTTAAGGAAGATGAACGTATGTCTCAACAAGTTATCAATACATACTTACCCCAGATTAATTACTTTCTTCTTGCTGTAACTTTGGAGCAAGAAGATCTACAAAAAAACTTAAGAAGAAGATTTATAATGATAAATTTGAAGGAATGTATGTTTCGGAATAAAAACAATAATTTCTCAAAATTGGTCTCAACAAGTCAACAATACATACTTATCGCGTGGTACTTAAGTTATTCATCTCTCAACACTTCAGTGAGAACAACTTGTAGTACTTACGGCCAAATGATGAGCAATTGTGGTAAGTATGTACATACTTCTGGCGGCTTAAAAACTATTTTATTCCCTCAACTTTGTAGAAAGAATGATACGAGTCGCACGGCACAAAATCAAGCTTATGAACATGATTGGTTCAAATTTCCTCAAGGCCCAATAACAAGGTCGAAGGCTAAGAAAATCCGAGCAAGATTGAACATGACTATCCAAGACTTCGTTACCAAGGCCATGGATGCGCACATGATCGAAAAAAAATCAGGATTCACTTTCTTGTTTTCAAAAAAATCAAGAAACCAAATCTTGGTCCAATTTTGTCGTTTCGAACAATTTCAAGAATCAAGAAAATCAAGATTTCAAATCTTGAAAATATTGGTCTAAGAAACTAAAGTTGCAAGTTTCAAGTTTGGGAAATCAGTAGATTTGCGATGACTTTTTGGATGGGATCTAGGCATTTCTAGGTTGATATGTCTCATGATTTCAATGATCTATCTCTTAGCTTCAAAACGTATTTTGAATCACTCAATTTCGAGTTTGGGAGCTCAAGTTATGACCATTTTAATAAAGACTGCGTGGGCAGAATCTCTGGACTTGATTATGATGGGAGTTACGAGTTTTGGGCTTTTAATTCGAGTTTAAATCATATTAGGTTTGGGTTTTAGGCTTAATTTTTATTATATATGAGTCCAATATTGTATTTATCAACTCCTATTATTTTATTATTATTTTATTCCGAATTTTTAATAATTATTACGTAGTTTAAGTTATTTAGGAGTTTTATGTCAACAAGAAAGTTTAGTTTAAAGCTACTTCTTATATAAATTAATTAGAGTTCTAGTTAATTAAGAGTTTTATTTAGATTTATTTATCTAGATTATATATAGGCCTTGACATTGTAAACAAAAGACAATTGATTTTTATTCTTTGATTCAATAATAATTCTCTTTAAGTTTTTCTTCAAGAATTGCTCTTGAGTTTCTTTTAGAAGTTGTTTTAACAATCTTTTAGATTGTGGGAATCATCTTCAAGCTTTTACTTGCCAAGATCTCTTTCTTAAAGGGGGAATTAGAGCAATTGAAGGGAGTTGTGGATTCTTATCGTTTGTAACAGCCCGATTTATAGTAGTGTTGGAAACAGTGATTTCGGGATCACAACTCCGACGAGTCGAGTTGTAAAATTTATTATTTTAATACTTATGACGTCATTAACATTGTATTAAGAGTTGGATATGAAATTTTATCGTATGGATAGTTAATTAGAAAAAAAAGATTAAATTATAAAATGTGCAAAAGTAGAAATGTTTAATTAAAAGGGTCAAATAGAAATTAAATAAGTGGGTTTACATGATATCAAGTGATTGTGGGTAAGGTTAATTAGGCTTAATGATGAAAGTTTCAAAATTTACAAAATTGTCATTTAGTATATATGTTAAATTAATGAATTAAAAATGAGAATTTCACCAAATTTCATCATATATACAAGAGAAGCTAGGGTTTTCTTTTTCTAACTTTGAGCTTTGATTTCGGTAAGCAAACCTTGATCGTTTTTATTTATTTTTGTGTTTTTGAGTTCGTACTAGCTTAATCTAGCTTGTGTAAGGACTAATTTGTGAATCTGTCAAATGTTATGAAATTTGTCATTGTTGAAAATGTTTGTTCTTGAGAGCTAGTGATGGTTTTGTGACGTTGATGTTAGGATTAGATCTTTTTGTAAAAAGATTTTTGATGAAATTAGGGTTAAAGACTAAAATGTGAAAAATGATGAAAGTACGTGTATTATTGTGAAAACAAATGTGTGAAGGCGTTGGATAAACACTCTAGAGAATTCGGCTAGGTAGTTATGTAAGAAAATGGTTATTTTGCATCTTTGTGTTGAAAGGACTAAATTGAATAAAAGGAAATTATTAAGGGTAAAATTGTAATTTTCTAAAAAAGGAATAAATTGTGTTGAATGACCCAATTATGAGATTTAATGTGAGAATTGGATGATTTGTAGATGTAGACTACGATCGTGCTTCATATCACGAAAAAGGAAAATTAGTGGATTAGTCCCTGAAGTCAAACCGTAACTGTAAGTTAGTCTGGTAAGTTCGTAATATAAGTTTTTACTTAACACCTCTTGTATGTATATTATCTTTTTTCAACAACTGGAAGCACTTGGAATTAAAGAGATCGAAGAAATGAAATGAAAGAGATAGTAGGCTTTATTGCTGTTGAAAAGGTACCGACGTGATAGTTGGGTACCGCATATGTTGTGAGTCCTTGATAGCTCGTCTGAGCAACATTGTGATTCAAAAAAGATATATGAATCCTAGATGGATTATAAGCCCTTCGATGGCTGAGACTTATGCTTTATGCATACTCCCGACAGCTCGTGTGAGCAGCATCGTTAGGGAACAGTACAAACAGACATCGTACCGGTGGCTGGGGTACCACATATGTTATGAGTCCTCGATAGCTCGTGTGAGCAGCATTGGGTACTAGAAATAGAAAAGTTAAAGACAAGAAAGTAAAAGTTTATGATTGACTCGGGAAAGCAATGAGATTAACTTGGCTCGTTTGGGTTATAATTACCTATTACAAATGCTCGGTAATTCTTTAAAAACTATCGAACTTATTAAGCTATGAAGCTTACCAAAGATTGTGTTGTTTTGTAAATTGTTTTACTGATTGAAGATCGAATCATCATTTCTCAAAAGTCACACTATCGCGGAACTCGTTGGTAGTTTTTATATCACTCGGTCTTAGGATGATGTCATCTTTCATTTTTGTAATAAGGATGGTGAAATCTTATTATGTTGATGAAATGTTGAATGTAGAAATGCATGTAGTGTAAGTTGGAGTACAGACTTAAAATGCTATGTAATGACTTGGAAACTATGTATTTTGTGTGTTGGCTTAATGCATATTTGAAATCATGAATGTTTTGTGTTGATAAACTTATGTTTTGGCATGATTCTTGAAATTCTGCATACTTATTTCGGTAGAACCCATGAATGTATCAGTAGAAATATAAGGAAGGAGAGAGGTTTTTCGCTGACTTGAGTTGTATCGGTAGTTAAATAGCAAGTATCGATAGTTATGTGTTTGGAGGTATTGGTAGTCTGTATATTTGTATCGGTAGAAGTTACAGGGTGAAAATTTTAGCTCTTTGGAGTTTTTAGTATCGATAGAAATAAGATTTGTTTCAGTAGAAGAGTCACTTGTATTGGTAGATTTGTCACTTGTATCTGTAGAACTGTCACTTGTATTGGTAGAAGTTTGCACTATTCTTGAACTATTTACTGACTTGACAACTACCGATACTTGTCCAATCAAATATCGGTAAAAGTCTCCAAAAATGTTGAAAATAATCTTTTTGCCCTTGTTGAATTGTGTTTATAATTAAATGACGTTATATGATGTGTGAAATGCAACTCTTTAATAAAATAAGGCTGAATGACTTGATGTTAAAGTTAAACAGTGTTAAATGAATAGTAAGACACCGGGACCCTAATTGGTGACTGTTTTTGGGTTTTTGGGTGTTACATTTAGTGTATCAAGGCTTATGATTTAACCCTTTTTTGGACTGTTATGATTGTGTTAAATGATTTAGTAGTACATGCCATATGAACCTATGATAGTGTGATATAGATGAATCCAACCTAACCATAGTTTTTGTAGATAAAAGTAAATATGCCTAATTCTGAAAGAGACGAGACAAACGAAGTAAACAGCACTGACCCATCAAGTGATTCCGAGGCTTGTCATGGGGCACCTATCTTGCCAATAATAGAAAGTGAAGTAAAACACATGTTCTTCGGCTTGATGGGACAGTGGTTCTCAAAATTCATGCAGAATAATCCTATGGCACCACCTCCTCCACCTCTGGCTACACAGCTTGCTGCTCGACCTGTGGCACTTTCGTTAAGCCCTCCGCCTCTTGTAAGACCTCCACCTCCTCTTGTGCTAGAATAAAGGCATCGAATCCTGACAGATAGGGTAAGAAATTATGGGGCGAAAGAATTCCATTGAGATGTTGAGGATGATCCATCTAGGGTTGAGTATTAGTTGGAAAACACCCTGAGGGTACTGAATGAAATGACTTGTGTGCTTAAAGATTATGTGAGGTGTGTTGTTTCGTTGCTAAAAGACGAGGCTTACAATTGGTGGGCGATTATTGTAGCAGTGATGCCGAAAAATGAAGTTACTTGGGAATTTTTCCAAACAGAGTTCAAAAAGAAATACGTCAACAAGCAATATTTGGATAAAAAGAAGAAGGAATTATTGAAAATGAGACAAGGAAACAAGACTGTGGTAGAGTACAAACGGGAGTTTGTATTTCTAAGCAAATATGCACGAGAGATTGTACCTACAGACTAGGCCATGTGTGTTCGATTTGAGGGCGGTCTGAACGATGAGATAATGATGATGGTAGGTGGTTTAAAAATACGACCATTCGTTTTCTTAGCAAATAGAGCACAAAAAATAGAGAAAGCATACAACCAAAAAAAATAGAGAGAGAAGAGATTTCAAGATTTTAGGAAGAAGAATCCTACTAGAACTTTCTCAATGCCACCACCGAAGAAATTCAGAGATAGTGAAGTTCGGGGAGCAATCTCTTCAGGCTTTCTGAGTAAGAGTCGATCAACGCCACCAAAATTTAGATTTCAAAATCGACCAGCTGGTAGTGTAGCTAGTGTTCATAACGTGCCAAAATTAGTGTGCCAACATTGTAAAAGAATCCATTCAGGTGAATGTCGGTTGATTAAGGGAGCTTGTTTTCGATGTAGAGGTACCAATTACTTCATACGAAATTTCTCGATAAATTCTGAAGCAAAGGAAGATCAGAGTGTGAATCCTCCAGTTACTCCACAGAAAGGCAGACGCTCGAGGTAGAGTAATAGTGTAGGTGGAAATTGAAATGAAAACAGAGATAATGTAAAAAGGTTAGAAGCTCGAGCAACTACACGGACTTATGCAATCACAGCTAAAGAAGAGGTTATTGCTCCCGATGTTGTGATTGGTATATTCTATCATTTTAATGATATTGTGTGTGCTTTGATTAACTTGGGATCGACTTATTCATATATTTGCACTACCTTATCTACTGATAAGAAATTGTTTGTTGAGTCATCTGAATTTGATGTGCAAGTCACAAACCCATTGGGTCATAGTGTCATTGTTAACCTGGTATGTCATAAATGTCTACTAAAAGTCCAGGGCTATGAATTTCCTACTGATCTAATGTTATTGCCATTCACTGAGTTTGACGTGATCTTGGATATGGACTAGTTATCTGAGCATGATGCAGTAGTAAACTACAAGCAAAGATAGATTAGTTTGAAATGCCTAACAGGTGAAGTGATTAGAGTTGAGTCCGACAGATTGAACAGTGAAACCATGGTGATTTCAGCTATTTCGGTATAAAAATGGTTCGTAGTGGTTGTAAAGCATTCCTGGCATACATACTTGATACACGGAGCTCAGGGACGGAGTTGAAACAAGTACCGATTGTTAGTGAGTTTACAAATGTGTTTCCAGAGGAACTACCGGGTTTACTATCGATTAGAGAGGTAAATTTTAATATTGATTTGTTAGCTGGTACCGCCCCAATCTCAATTCCACCGTACAGAATGGCACTGACCAAGTTGAAAGAGTAGAAGGCTCAGTTGCAAGAATTGTTAGACAGAGGGTTCATACGACCTAGTGTGTCACCTTGGGGTGAGCCCGTGTTATTCGTGAAAAAGAAAGATGGCCCGTATTCTCTAAGATAAACTTCCAGTCAGGATACTACCAGATGCGAGTGAAAGACTACGATGTGTTGAAAACAACATTCAAGACCTGGTATGAACATTATGAGTTCCTAGTTATGCCGTTTGGGTTGACTAACTCTCTAACAACATTTATGAATTTGATGAACAGAGTATTCCAACCTCAATTGGACAGATTTGTAGTGATGGCATATTGATCTATTTCAATATAGAGTCAGAGTATACACAGCATTTGAGGAAATTGTTATGGATCTTGTAAGAAAAACAGTTGTATGCAAAATTCAGTAAATGTGAACTCTAGCTTCGAGAGGTTGGATTTTTGGGTCATGTAGTATCCTCGGAAGGTAAATGGGTTTATTTGAGGAAGGTCGCAACTATCCTCAAGTGGAATGTACCCAAGAATGTCTTTAAGGTACGCAGTTTCTTGGGATTGGTAGGTTATTATCGTCTGTTCATGAGAGATTTCTCTATCATAGCTTTGCTGATGATGAAGTTGCTATAGAAAAATATCCAGTTCGTTTAGTCTGATAAGTGGTAACAAAGTTTCGATCAATTGAAAAGTTTTTAACTGAAGCTCCAGTCCTGATGCAACCAGAGTCAAGAAAAGGGTTCGTTGTTTACAGCGACTCATTTTTGAGCGGATTGGGATGCGTTTTGATGCTAGATGGGAAAATGATAGCTTATGCCTCCCGTCAGTTAAAGCTGCATGAGAAGAATAATCCAACTCATGATCTGGAGTTAGCTGCCATAGTTTTTGCACTAAATATTTGGCGTCACTATCTATATGGGGAGAGATGCCATGTGTTTACTGATGATAAGAGTTTGAGGTACCTAATGACACAGAAGGAGCTAAAATTATGGCAGCGCAGAAGGTTAGAGCTGTTAAAAGATTATGATCTTATGATTGATTATCACCCGAGAAAGGCCAATGTCGTTGTCGATGCCCTAAGTCGAAAATAATTGTTTGCACTAAGAGCAATGAATGCTTGGTTGTCTTGGAGAATAATGGTTCTGTCACTACTGAACTCAAGACGAGACCATTATTTCTCTAGTAGATTCAAGAATTATAGGGAAATGATCTAAAGCTTATAACTAAAAAGGGGCAGATACTGAGCGATGTCACTATAGAGTTTACAATGGATACAGAGGTAGAGTGTGTATTTCGAATGATCCAGATTTTAGATGAGACATTCTAATGGAAGCTCACAACAACACTTATTCCATACACCGGAGAAGCATGAAGGTGTACAACGACCTGAAGAAAATGTATTGGTAGCTAGAAACGAGAGATTACTACAGTCGAGAAGCATGAAACGAGAGATTTTAGAGTTTGTGACTAGATGTCTTATATGTCAGCAAGTGAAAGCAAAGCACCAAGTACCGTTTAGATTACTACGGCCGATTTCCATCCAAGAATGAAAGTGAGAGCAGGTTACTATGGATTTTGTTACAAGACTTCTGGTAACACTGAGAAAGAAGATTTGATTTGGGTAATTGTAGATAAATTGACTAAGGCAGCCCACTTCATGCCTATCCGTGTAGATTATCCACTTGAGAGGTTAGTTGAGTTATATGTGTTCGAGATCGTACGACTACATGGAATACCAGTGTCTATTATATCCGATAGAGATCCACGTTTCACCTCGAGGTTCTGTGGTAAGTTGCCTGAAGCTTTAGGAACCAGACTGAATTTCAGCACTTCATATCACCCCAGTCATAGTAGGTAATACAGATTTTAGAAGATATGTTACGATGTTGTATACTTGAGTTTGAGGGTAGTTGTGAGAAATATCTGCCGTTGGTAGAGTTCGTGTATAATAACAGCCATCAATCCAGTATTAAAATGGCACTATTCGAGGCATTATATTGCAGGAAATGCAGAACATCTATGTATTGGTCAGAGTTGAGCGAGCCTAAGTTGGTTGGAATCGACTTGGTTCATGAGACCGAGGATAAAGTATAAGTAATTCATGATTGCTTGAAAGGAGAATCTGATTGGTAGAAATCGTATGCAAACATTAAAAGGAAAGATATAAAATTTGTAGTGGGAGATTGAGTCTTCTTGAGAGTTTCACCTTGGAAGAAGGTGTTGCGGTTTGGCAAAAAAGGAAAGCTGAGTCCACGGTTTATCGAGCCGTATGGGATTATCAAAAGGGTTGGTCCTATAGTTGATAAATTGGTTTTGCCTCTGAAACTTGGAAGGATTCATAATGTGTTTCATGTTTCAATGTTGAGACGGTTCAGATCAGATCTTTCTCATGTGATTACACCTTGTGAGGTTGAGATATAGCTGATTTTTTCCTACTCAGAAGTACCGGTTAAAATTCTGGCTGGCGAAGTAAAAGACCTACGAAACAACAGAGTATCGTTGGTGAAAGTATTGTGTAACCGTCATGGGTTAGAGGAAGCCACATGGGAGACAGAGGCTTCGATGAGATCACAGTACCCTAAATTGTTCACTGATAAGAAATTTCAAGACGAAATTTCCTAAAGGGGGAGAGTTGTAACAACCCAGTTTTCAGTGGTGTCGAAAACAGTGATTTCGGGATCACAACTCTGATGAGTCGATTCATAAAATTTTTTATTTTAATACTTATGACGTCATTAACATCATATTAAGAGTTGGATATGAAATTTTATCGTTTGGATAGTTTATTAGAAAAAAAAAAGAGTTAAATTGTAAAAGGTGCAAAAGTAGAAATGTTTAAGTAAAAGGGTCAAATAGGTAAATAAACCAATAGAAATTAAATAAGTGGGTTTACATGATATCAAGTGATTGTAGGTAAGGTTAATTAGGGTTAGAAAGGATTAATTAGGCTTAATGATAAAAGTATCAAAATTTACAAAATTGCCATTTAATATATATGTTAAATTAATGAATTAAAAATGAGAATTTCACCAAATTTCATCATATCTTCTTCTTCCTCACGCCAAACACAAGAGAAGCTAGGATTTTCTTTTGCTAACTTTGAGCTTTGATTTGGGTAAGCAAACCTTGATCGTTTTTAATGATTTTTGTGTTTTTGAGTCCGTAACAGCTTAATCTAGCTTGTGTAAGGACTAATTTGTGAATCTGTCAAATGTTATGAAACTTGTCATTGTTGAAAATGCTTGTTCTTGAGAGCTTGTGATGGTTTTGAGAGTTTGATGTTGTAACCCCTATACTCGACCCAAAAGATACGACCGGATCTAGAAGATTATTTAAGTAATTTACCCACACCCCAACTCGACATTCCAAAAACATTCATATTCCTTCTCAAAAATTAACATAAATATTCATATATGAAATTTTAAATCTATAATTAATAATAAAATAAGTTAATTAAACTCCAAAAAATAAAATATCAAAAGTCCCAAAATAAATTATATTTACAACGCAAAACACATATTTACTAACATAGTATGTTCAAATTCAAAATCAAAATAATAATAATAAAATAAAATAAAATACTATAAATGTTGCAACTAAGCCGTTGGGTACCAGGTCACCTAATTTCTGAATACCTGTAAGGAAACTGTGGGGATATGAGCTATAAAGCCCAGTGTGTCTCTAATGTACATACAACCTAATGTTTTAATAAATCAACATAACAATTATATCAACATAACAATTATATCGCAAAAGGGTAACCACAAAACGTATTTCACACACAAGCACAATGCAATGCACCCATACTCCATCACACCAACACAGAAATGGTTCCCAAGAACCCTTTCCCAACCAACGTCACCAATCGCAGTGTGGTTTTAGCATCAACCTGAAAAGGAATGATAATCACTTCTTCCACCTTACAATCTCACCCTATAAACACACAATGGTATGATGACATGATTATCATGTATTTATATATTTCCTCAATCTCAATCCCAATTAATATCCCATATATCAAAATCACTGTAGCATAATCAAAATAATTATCCATCACCTGCTCAATGTACATACTTATGAATGCATAACATTAACATCATACAATTACACAACTCAATTAATCATACCATTAATTATTTTTATCACAACATAATCATCTCAATATCAACATACCTCAAACAACATGAAATCACAAAATATCAACAACATCACAAACATTAAGGTATAATACAGTTAGAAACACACCTCAAGCAAATAGAACTCTAGGGACGAGGAGGTCGTCCACCACGCACTATTCGAGTTCCCGGTCTAACGAAATTAAATCCTACAAATACAACTAAATATTATTACAAACCTAACCACCACATAAACACAAAATTTAACTAAAGTAACTTACGAGTAGCTCTCGGAATCAATGCAAGAACGGGTTGAACAAGTGGAGGAGGTAAATCGTCTGTCTCGAAATCGTGATCACCTAAATACAAATATTTTATATCAATAAACCCCAAATTAAAACTTTTAAATAGCTTAAAGTACACAATTTAAGATAAAACTATCAAAATGAGACTTTCGAGTCATAATTTAGCAAAACAAACAGTGGAATCGAACTCAAGACATCAAAAAATGGTAAGGTAGGGTTTTTCGAAAAAGTCAACTATCAACGATCAACGATCAACTGTCAATGGTCAAAGTCAACGGTCAACGATCAACGGTCGTTTAACAATCGGTCAACGGTTTGACTTGGTTTGGGTTTGGACTTGATTCAATTGGGTTGGGTTTGGTTTTTAAAGGGTTTGGGTTATTGGGTCAAAGTTTGGGCTTAAGGATTTTTAAAAGGTTTGGGTTATTTGATTTTTAATTTATTTAAAGGATTTGGGTTTAGGTTTTAAAAGGGTTTGGGATTAGGAACAAGTTTAGGACCCATTTTCATCACAACACGAAAACAAGATAGAATAGGCAAAACCCCTTCCTTTTCCTCCCCCCAAACGGCACCAACAACAATTTCACCACCCAAACTAGTGTTTTTCCGCCAAGCTCTTCATGCTAACAACCAAAAATCAATGCCACAACATAATTTCAACAAGTTACTAACCTCAAAACGCTAGCACAAGTGATGGAACACAAAAATGAATGAAAAGTAAACTTTCACCTTGATATCTCACGTGAATGGCGGTTAATGGAGATGATTTAAGGTGTGGTTTAAAACACGAGGTGAAAGGGAGTATTCTGGTGGTGGTGATCAAGTAAGGAATCAAACTTGATTTGAAGATTGAATTAAAAGAGGAGAGGAATGGAGGTTTGAGAGAAATTTGGCAGAATGAAATTTGGGGAAGAAAGAAAGAGGGAAAGAAAAAAATGATAGAAAAATAGAGATGGAACGGCACAAAGGAGAAAAAGAGTTTTTAACATAAAAAAAATGGTCTAATTACACAGAGGTCCCCATGGCACTCTAGGGTTTACCAAATGGCCCAATTATACCACACAACTATAATTAAAGTAGTACCCAATTATACCAAATTCCATAATAAACCCTGAAGCTTTCAAATTTTCTAGTTTTAATCCCTAAAAGAGTGTTACAACTCTTCCCCTAAAAAGTAAATTTCATCCTCGTAATTACCTGGACTAAAAAGATGTGGATACTGGGCCTTGATGACGGATTTGGGCTCCCAAGTAGCCTCCTCATAGCCATGATTGCGCCACAAGACCTTAACCATCTTAATGATCTTCCTTCTAAGCACCTTTTCATCCTGAGTAATGATCTCAATCGATTCCTCTCAAAACTCAAGTCTGGACGCACCTCAATCTCCTTAATAGGTACAATGTGAGACGGGTCCAATCGATAACATCTCAACATGGAAACATGGAAGACATCATGAATTCTCTCAAGCTAAGGCGGTAACTCAAGCTAATAGGCAACTGGTCCCACGCGACGAAGTACCCGATAAGGGCCAATGAAACGAGGACTCAACTTGCTCTTCCGCCCAAACCTAAACACCTTCTTCCACGAAGACACTTTCAAGAAAACCTCATCTCCTACACTAAACTCAATATCCCAACTCTTTAGGTCGGCATAAGAATTCTTCTGGTCAAAAGCCGCCTTAAGCCTCTCATAAATCAAGTTAACAGTCTCTTCAGACTTGTGAACTAGATCTGGTCCCAACAATCGATGCTCCATCAACTCAGTCCAATCGATAGGGGTACGACACTTGCGCCCATATAAAGGTTCGTAAGGAGCCATATTAATATTGGCTTGATAACTGTTATTATAAGCGAACTCAACCAGTGATAAGAAATCCTCCCAACTCCCTTGATACTAAATCACATAACCCCTCAACATGTCCTCTAAGACCTTAATCACCCGCTCGAATTGATCATCAGTCTGTGGATGGTAAGTAGTGCTGAAGTTTAACTGAGTACTCAAAGCACGGTGTAAGGATTCCAAAAATCTAGAAGTAAACCTCGAATCTCGTTCAGAGATGATAGATAAAGTACCCCATGAAGACGAACTATCTCTAAGATGTAAAGTCGAGCTAACTTGCTCAAAGGATAATCGACCCTCACTGGAATGAAATGTGCGGACTTAGTGAGTCGATCCACAACCACCCACACAGAGTCTTTCTTGGACGGTGTTATAGGCAAACCACATACAAAATCCATAGTCACCCTTTCCCATTTCCACTGAGGAATCTTAATCGGTTGTAATAACCCCAAAGGACACTGATGCTCGGCCTTAACTTTCTGGCAAGTCAGACACTTTGACACAATCCACAACATCTCTCTTCAAACCCTTCCACCAATACTTGTCACGAAGGTTCTTATACATCTTATCTCCGTCAGGATGCATGGAATAAGGACTATCATGAGCCTCATGGAGAATAGTCTGCTTAATCTCATAATTCCTCGGAACACAGTATCGTCCACGAAAGCATAATAACCCATTCTGATCCATCGAGAAATCCACATATGTACCCTCTTTTACCTCCCTCATACGGTGCTCTAGATAAGAATCATTAGCTTGCTCAGACTTAATCTCCGAGAGTAAAGTGGGAATAACTCGGAGTTCAGCCAAAAGACTACCATCCTCAAACAAACTATCCTGACAAACAATGCCCTCAACTCAGTTACAACACTACGACTTAAGGCGTCAGCAACCACATTAGCCTTACCAGGGTGATACTCAATCTCACAGTCATAGTCCTTAAGTAGCTCCAACCAATGACGTTGCCTCAGGTTAAGCTCCTTCTAAGTAAGCAAGTACATCAAGCTCTTATGATTAGTGAAGATATAACACTTCTCCCCATAGAGATAATGTCTCCAAATTTTAAGGGTGAAGATTACCGCAGCAAGCTCGAGATCATAGGTAGGATAATTAATCTCATGCTGTCTCAACTAACGACAAGCATAAGCTACAACCTTTCCCACTTGCATTACTACACATCCCAATCCAGTATGAGAAGCATCACTATAGATAGTATAAGCTTTCCCAGGCTCGGGTTGTATCAGAACTTGTGCTTAAGTCAACACAGGCTTTTGTTTCTTAAAATTAGCCACTTGAGCCTCAATCCAAACAAATGGAACATTCTTCCTCAGCAACTTAGTCAATGGAGCTGCGATAATTGAGAAACCCTCAACAAACCTTCGATAATAGTTAGCCAAACCTAAGAAGCTACGAATCTCAAAAATATTCTTAGGTTCCTTCCAGCCCAAAATAGCCTCAATCTTTTTTGGATCCACACAAATACCCTTAGTAAAAACTATATGTCCAAAAACATCACCTTAGATAGCCAAAATTCGCACTCGCTAAACTTGGCATAAAGCTACTTCTCTCTCAAAGTTTGCAGCACGACTCTTAGATGTTCTTCATGCTCAGCCTAAGATTTAGAGTATACCAGAATGTCGTCTATAAACACCACCATAAATTGATCCAAGTAGGGTTGAAACACCCTATTCATCATGTCCATAAAAGCAGCAGGGGCATTAGTTAACCCAAAGGGCATTACTAAGAACTCATAGTGCCCATAACGAGTTCGAAAAGCTGCCTTGAACACATCTAAATCTTTCACCCTAAGCTAATAATAAACAGATCTCAAGTCAATCTTAGAAAACACAGTAACTCCTCAAAACTGATCGAATATGTCATCCATACGAGGCAAGGGGTACTTAATCTTAATCATTAGCTTATTTAGCTTCTGATAGTCAATGCACAACTAAAGTGTTCCATCCTTCTTCTTCACAAACAAAACTGGAGCTCCCTAAGGTTAAACCCTCGGTCGAATAAAACCCCTATCCAACAGCTCTTGCAACTGCACCTTCAACTCTTTGAGTTCCTTAGGTGTCATTCTATATGGTGCCATAGACACAAGAGTCGTGTTAGGATAGACTTCTATGTCGAACTCAACCTCATCTCGCTTAGGTGGCACCCCAAGTAATTATTCCGGAAACACATCGGGAAGACCTTTATCACTCGAATTTTATCAATCCCGAAATCAGTTTGCCTTGAATCAAGAATGTAAGTCAAGTAAGCCATGGATCCCTTTCTAATCAATTTTTCAGCTTTAACGGCTGAGATCACATTGGACAGAAACCCTTTACATTCACCAACTAGGGTTATCTGTCGATCATCAATAGTTCTCAAAGTTTCCCTTTTCTTCTCACAATCCAGATTAACTCGATGCTTTGAAAGTCAATCCATACCAGTAAAAGGTCAAATTCATTGAATGAAAACTCTAATAAATCAGCAAAAAAGATTACCCCTTGAATCTCTAAAGGACAGTTATGATATATTCTAGTAACCTCCACAGAGTTACCCACCGGACTTAGAACGGTTACCGCAGACTCACCATTCTCGAAAGTAATCTTAAGACCCCAAGACACAGCACTAGCCACATAAGAATGTGTCGAACCATTATTGAGCAACGCAAAATAAGGAATAGAATGAATTGAGAAAGTACCTGCTATGACATCGGGCTCATCACGATCCTCATGCCTCTTAGTAGTAAATACCAAACCAGATTGTCTCACCCCAGATCTAGAAGCTCCTCCACTTTGAATCGGCCTACCTCTATTAGCAGAACACGAAGCAACTGGTCTAACCTGCCCCCTACCCCTAGAAGGAGCCTGAACCAAAGCCTGAGACTGACTCTGCATAAACGATCCAATAAGAGGATGGGGACAATCTCTAAAGAAGTGCTCTTGCGATCCACATCTAAAACAAGCCTCGATCTTTCTCCAACATTCACCCCTATAAATTTTATTGTAGTATGAACAAAGATGCATGGGACGAGGTCCAGAAGAACCACCAACACTACTCGTTGAAACTGCCAAAATCGTAGGACTCACTCTCGGATAACTAGGCTAAGCTATCTCCTCCCTAGGTCTCTTAACTGGCTGAGCTGATGTACCCACTAGCTTTTTACTACGCTCCCTCTCCTAAACCTTCTGAGCCTTAGTACGAGCCTCCAAACTCTCTGCTGATCTAGCTCGACTAACCAGGTCATTGAATACTCTGTCATGATGCATTGTGACCCCAGCCTGTTGTGAAAGTCGTAGTCCCTTCCTAAACCAATCACATTTCTCTTTCTTGCTTGTTACAAGCCTAGATGCATATCGAACCAACCTTAGGAACTCTATCTCATAATCATTAACGGACATGTCCCCCTGTCTCAAGTTCATAAAGTCGTCCCTACACTTGTCGAGAAACTCCTCACCCACATAACGATCCTAGAAGGCCTCTCTAAAATACTCCCATGTAATTTGACTAGCAGGAGTAGACTCCTCCACAGTATCCCACCAATTTTGGGCCTCACCCCTCAGTAAAGAGACATCAGCTCTAACCTTCTATCCAGTAGGGTAATTCATCTCTACAAACAATCTCTGCAAATCCTTCAGCCAATACTCATCAACTGAAGGATCTGTACCAGTCCTACCCTTAAACACTTTCATCCCAACAGCGATAAAATCAACAGAAATGGGCCTCCTCGGACCCTCAAACTGAACCCAATGGATCCACGAAGCAATCTCAGTAACTCACAATTAACCATGACACTGTCCAACTCCACAGTCTCACTATCCCCTATATCGGGCACTTTCTCAATAGGTATGTCTCCTCCAATAGCTGGCTGTCCCTCAGCACCCATGGGCAGCCTATCCTCAGTAACATGAGGTAACCTATCCACATTCGCCTCAGGCTCGAACACAGGAGTAGGGTCACTAACGGCCATAGTAGTACGGCCTCAACCTCGACCTTAACCACGACCAGTCGTAAGTCTAGCACTCCTGCGTGGTGGCATACTATCTATCTACACCAATAAAGAGTACTAAAGTAAGAATCGGTACCGGAGATTTAGAATAAATCATATATATATATATATATACATATATCTATATGTAACATAAATTATTATAACTCATTAGTTTTTTCAAAATCCTCATTTAACCCTAAAAATTTTCGAAACCAAGCCTGGAGAGTTTCATAGTTCGTGGGTTAAACTCGGCTCTGATACCACTAAACGTAACCCCTATACCCGACCCAAAAGATACGATCGGATCTAGAAGATCATTTAAGTAATTTACCCACACCCCAACTCGACATTCCAAAATCATTCACATTCCTTATCAAAAATTAACATAAATATTCATATATGAAATTTTAAATCTATAATTAATAATAAAATAAGTTAATTAAACTTTCATAAATAAAATATCAAAAGTCTCAAAATAAATTATATTTACAACCCAAAACGCATATTTACTAACATAGTATGTTAAAATTCCAAAATCAAAATAATAAAAATAAAATAAAATAAAATATTATAAATGTTGCAACTAAGCCTCCGGAGTACTAGGTCACCTAATTTTCGAATACTTGTAAGGAAACTGTGGAGATATGAGCTATAAAGCCCAGTGTGTCTCTGATGTACATACAACCTTATATTTTAATAAATCAACATAACAATTATATCGCAAAAGGGTAACCACAAAATGTATTCAACACACAAGCACAATGCAATGCTCCCATACTTTATCAACCAACACAATGAATACACAATGGTATGATCACATAATTATCATGTATTTGTATATTTCCTCAATGTCAATCCCAATTAATATCCCATATATCACAATCACTGTAGCATAATCAAAATAATTATTCATCACCTGCACAATGTACATATTTATGAATGCATGACATTAACATCATACAATTGCACAACTCAGTTAATCATACCATTAATTATTTTTATCACAACATAATCATCTCAATATCAACATACCTCAAACAACATAAAATCACAAAATCTCAACAACATCACAGAAATTAAGGTATAATACAGTTAGAAACACACCTCAAGCAAATAGAACTCTAGTGATGAGGAGGTTGTCTACCACGCACTATACGAGTTCCCGGTCTAACGGAATTGGATCCTACAAATACAACTAAATATTATTACAAACCTAGCCACCACTTAAACACAAAATTTAACTAAAGTAACTTACAAGTAGCTCTCGGAATAAATGCAAGAATGGGTTGAACAGGTGGAGGAGGTAAATCGTCTGCCTCAGAATCGTGATCACCTAAATACGAATATTTTATATCATTAAACCCTAAATTAAAACTCTTAAATAGCTTAAAGTACACAATTTAAGATAAAACTATCAAAACGAGACTTTTGGGGTCAGAATTTGGCAAAACGGACAACGGAATCAGACTCGAGACGTCAAAAAATAGTAGGGTAGGGTTTTTCGAAAAAAGTCAACGATCAACGGTCAATGGTAAACTGTCAACGGTCAACGGTCGGTCAACGGTTTGACTTGGTTTGGGTTTGGACTTGATTCAATTGGGTTTGATTTGGTTTTTAAAGGGTTTGAGTTATTGGGTCCAGGTTTGGGTTTAAGGATTTTTAAAATGTTTGGGTTTTTTTGTTTTTAATTTATTTAAAGGATTTGGGTTTAGATTTTAAAAGGGTTTGGGCTTAGGAACAAGTTTAGGACCCATTTTCATCACAACACAAAAAGAAGATAGAATAGGCAAAACCCCTTCCTTTTCCTCCCCCTAAACGGTTCCAACAACAATTTCACCACCCAAACCAGTATTTTTCCGCCGAGCTCTTCATCCCAACAACCAAAAATCAAAGCCATAACATAATTTCAACAAGTTACTAACCTCAAAACGCTAGCACAAGCGATAGAACACAAAAATGAATGAAAAATTAACTTTCTCCTTGATATCTCACGTGAATAGCGATTACTGGAGATGATTTAAGGTGTAGTTTTAAACACGAGGTGAAAAGGAGTATTCTAGTGGTGGTGATCAAGCAAATGGATAAGGAATCAAACTTGATTTGAAGCTTGAATTAAAAGAGGAGAGGAATAGGGGTTTGAGAGAAATTTGGGAAAATGAAATAGAGGAAAAAGAAAGAGGGAAAGAAAAAAATGATAAAAAAAAAATAGAGATGGAATGGCACAAAAGAGAAAGAGTTTGTAACATCAACAAAATGGTCTAATTACACGGAGGACCCCATGGTACTCTAAGGTTTACCAAATGGCCCAAAACTTTACATGCTCTCACAACCAAATTCTAAAGTTCCTAAATTAACCACACAACTATAATTAAAGTTTAATTTAGTACCCAATTATACCAAATTCTATAATAAACCCTCAAGCTTTCAAATTTTCAAGTTTTAATCCCTAAAAATTCTAGAGTGTTACAGATATTAGGATTAGATCTTTCTTGAAAATTTTTTTGATGAAATTAGGGTTAAGGACTAAAATGTGAAAAATGATGAAAGTACGTGTATTATTGTGTAAATAAATGTGTGAAGGGGTTGGATAAACACCCTAAAGAATTCAGTTAGGTGGTTGTGTAAGAAAATGATTATTTTGCATGTTTTGTATTGAAAGGACTAGATTGAATAAAAGAAAAATATTAGGGGTAAAACTATAATTTTCCCAAAATGAACTAAATTGAGTTGAATGACCTAATTATGAGATTTAATGTGAGAATAGAATGATTTGTGGATTTAGACTACGATAGTGCTTCAGATCGTGAAAAAGGGAAATTAACAGAGTAGTCCCTAAAGTCAAACCGTAACTGTAAGTTGGTCATGTAAGTTCGTAATATAAGTTTTTACTTAACACCTCTTGTATGTATATTATCTTTGTTCAACAATTGGAAGCACTTGGAATTGAAGAGATCGAAGAAATGAAACGAAAGAAATTGTAGGCTTTAATACAGTTGAAAAGGTACTGATGCGTTGGCTGGGGTATTGCATATGTTGCGAGTTTTCGACAACTGTCTGAGCAATATCATGATTTGAAAAAGAGATATGAATCCTAAATGGATTATAGGCTCTTCGATGGCTGGGACTTATGCTTTATGCATACTCCCGACAGCTCGTGTGAGTAGCATCGTTAGGGAACAATATAGACAAACACCGTATTGATGGTTGGGTACCGCATTTGTTGCAAGTCCTCGACAACTCGTGTGAGCAGCATTAGGTACTAGAAATAGAAAAGTTATAGATAAAAAAGTGAAAGTTTATGATTGACTCGAGAAAGCAATGGGATTACCTTGGCTTGTTTGGGTTATAACTACCTATTACAAATGCTCGGTAATTCTTTAAACCTATCGAACTTACTAAGTTATGAAGCTTACCAAAGATGTTGTTGTTATTTTGTAGATTGTTTTATTGATTAAAGATCGGATCATCATCTCTTAGAAGTCACACTATCGCGGAGCTCGTTGGTAGTTTTTACATCACTCGATCTTATGGCATGTACTAGGTTGATGTTATCTTTTGTTTTTGTAATAAGGATGGTGAAATCTTATTATGTTGATGAAATGTTGAATGTAGAAATGCATGTAGTGTAAGTTGGAGTATAGACTTAAAATGCTATGTAATGACTTGGGAACTATGTATTTTGTGTGTTGTCTTAATGCATATTTAAAGTCATGAATGTTTGTGTTGATAAACTTGTGTTTTGGCATGATTCTTGAAATTTTGTATAATTGTTTCGATAGAACCCATGCATGTATTGGTAGAAGTACATGATAGAAGAGAGGTGACTTCAGTTGTATTGGTAGTTGAATAGTAAGTATCGATAGTTATGTGTTTGGAGGTATCGGTAGTCTATATATTTGTATCGATAGAAGTTGTAGGGTGAGATTTTTAGCTCTTTGGAGTTTTTAGTATCGATAGAAATAAGATTTGTTTCGATAGAAGAGTCAGTTGTATCGGTAGAAGTCGACACTATTCCTAAATTGTTTACTAACTTGACAACTACCGATACTTGTCCAATCAAATATCGATACTTGTCCAATCAAATATCAGTAGAAGTCTCCAAAAATGTTGGAAATGACCTTTTTCCCTTGTTGAATTGTGTTTATAATTAAATGACGTTATATGATTTGTGGAATGCAACTCTTTAATAAATAAGATTGAATGACTTGATGTTAAAGTTAAATAGGGTTAAATGAATATTAAGATATCGAGACCCTAGACGACAACGGTTTTCGAGTTTTTGGGTGTTACACTTCTTAGGACGTTATCTTCTCTTTTCTATCTTTAACCTATCGTTCTTGTTTGATCTAGTTTATTTCTTGTTGTTTTGTATTGCTGATTAATTGATTTTCATTCTAGGTTGAAATTGCTTCAAGAGGGATGTTCTCGTACCTTGATCCATCAAGAAACACATTAAAAATTAAGAGATTAAACATTTTCTTGTTGTTTCAATCGTTCTTGCCCAAATAGTTTGCTTTCATCGTTTAAGTTACTTCTAACAAATCTGTTTGTTATTTTTATTTTCCAGATCTGGTTGGGACATTTTCTTGAGGTCCAAGGACTGTTTCTTTCATCCAAGAAACCCTAATTTTATTCTTTATTAGATCCTTTACCAGTCATCCATCTTTCGTTTGTTTTAATTTCGTTTGATTATTCTTTTTGTCAACTAATATGTCTTTCTTTGTTTTCATTTCAGATTACATTTGCCTAGAGCTTTAGGATAAATCCGCGACTTTGGCAAACTACAATCCTATTCTTCCTTCGTTCCATATCATTTTGTATTAGATTTTGGGCGTTTTGGGTGTTCTTCGTTGCTTTCTACCCTGATTTTCATTACAAATAGTCAACAAGTAGTTTTTTATCCAGTAATTTTTTCGAAAAAAATATTTTTGACTAGGTAAACATTTTTCAATTTATCTGAAATTATATATACTGATTCTTGGTACTATATTACAGTATAAAAAATATTTCCCACAAAAAAAGTGATCAAAAAGTAGAGAAAAAAGAAAAATACAAAAAAAAAGAAAAAATTAAAATTAAAAAATATTCTGTTGGTTGAATTTTGTGCTGAAAATTTCCATATAAAAAATACATTATTTGGAGAGGCTCCAGTTTAAATTTCGTAATTTTTGGAAATCGAGAACACCTCGAACGAAGTTTGTCAAGTTGCTTCGCATTTTTTTGGGTTTAAGGGTTTCTGCAATTTTATTGATTCTTAGTTTTAGGTTTTCATTTGGTTTTTCTTTTTATTGTTTCTTTACACATTCTAACACTTTCTTGTTTCTCGTGTTAATAGGTTAATGAACGTTGCACCTTCCTTCTTCCGTGCAACACAATTCTTTGGTGTCTACCAAATTTTGGACTCATAGTACCATTAGGATTACTTTGGTAGTTTGATTCTAATACATCATGATTGATTGACATACATACTTCTAAAGGACTCACAAGATTAATTCTTACCTCATTGAGAATCTAATTTTTCTTTTTTAGTGCATAACGGTGATGTTTTTTTTTCTAGTGCTATGTTCCTTTTTCCATATTTGTCACAATGTCTCATAGTGGAAGAGGGAATGATGACTAGAGTGACAAACCGCTAGTTAACATTGAAAATCTTGTTGGTGTCGTAACAAAGTTAGATGTCCATGATAAGTTCGAAATTATGGTCAATAAGTTGCAAAGATGTCTAAACCATCAAGAGGTAGTAATTAGAGAAAGGGATGCTCTATTTCAAATAATGAGCAATACCTTAAATCAATTGCGACCTGAGCGAAGGGCTCAACATTGGGGTGTTAATCATGATGATGGGGTTGAACAACCTCGTGCTCGTAGACATCAAGCTAGATGTGTCCCTCGTATGAATGATGATCCTTTGGTTACTACTGGCCGTGGGCAATATTTTTTAGCTAAATCAAAGTTCTCAGTTCTAGAATTTCATGGAAGGAATGATCAAGAGACTTATTGTGATGGAAAAGTTAATCATAAATTAGTTTGTCAATCCAAGGGGTGTTGGCCAAACGAAAGGAGAAATACGATTGAGCTATCACCTTTTGTGCAATGTTATTGGTGTAGTTCAGAAGATCATGAGAGTTTTCGATGTCCAATTCAATATCCAACTAGAGAAGAAAGTATCAATTTTCGCCTTTTGTTGACTATTACTCTAGTGGAAAATAGATTAGTGATGGTGAACTTTGTGAACCAGAAAAAGATGATAATGAGAATTTTTCCCTTGAATCTATAGATGAAATAGAAATGTTACGTTCTCCTACTGAGGTGTCTTGTACTGAATTGAATATTTATAATACTTGTGAGGGAGATTGGGAAGTGAGGAAAAATCATGTGAAAAGATCGAGAGACAAGAGAGTTTGAATGATAAAAGTCTACTTAATGGTCCAAATTTGGTGAGTGAAAATTCATATGAGGTAAAATTGGAGAGTTCTCAAGAGGAAAATGAAAAGCAAGAAAATACTCATACAAAAGTGAGGAATGATTATGTTTTAACTAACCCTAACTCAAATTTGTTTAGTGGTGTTTCTTTGTTACAGGATTTCAAGGATCCATTAATGGACTTTCAAATATCTTACTCTACCATCGATAAGAGATTTTACTTATGGGAGAGAGCTAAAGATTCGAGGACGAATCTTCTTGAGGAAGGGGGGAATGATACGAGTCGAAAGGCCCAAAATCAAGCTTATGAACGTGATGGGCTCAAATTTACTCAAGGCCCAATAACGAGGTCGAAGGCCAAGCAAATCCAAGCAAAATTGAACATGACCATCCAAGACTTCGTTACCAAGGCCTTAGATGCTCACACGGTAGAAAAACAAAATCAAGATTCACTTTCTTGTTTTCAAGAAAATCAAGAAACCAAATCTTGGTCCACTTTTGTCGTTTCGAAAAATTTCAAGAATAAAGAAAATAAATATTTCAAATCTTAGAAATCTTGGTCTAAGAAACCAAAGCTGCCAATTTTCAAGTTTGGAAAATCAGCATACTTGCGACGAATTTTTGGATGAAATCCAAGTATTTTTAGGTTGAGATGTCTCATTTATTTTGAATATCTATCTCTTAGCTTCGAAACGCACTTTGAATCACTCAATTTTGAGTTTGGGAGCTCAAGTTATGACCGTTATAATAAAAACTGCGTGGGTAGAATTTCTGGACGTCATTATGATGGGAGTTACGAGTTTTAGGCTTTTAATTCGAGTTTAAATCATATTGGGTTTGGGTTTTAGGCTTAATTATTATTATATATGAACTCAATATTGTATTTATCAGCTCCTATTATTTTATTATTATTTTATTCTGAATTTTTAATAATTATTAAGTAGTTTAAGTTATGTGGGAGTTTTATGTCAATAAGAAAGTTTAATTTAAAACTACATTTTGTTTAGATTAATTAGAGTTCTAGTTAATGAAGAGTTTTATTTAGATTTTTAGCTAGCTTATATATAAGCCTTGACATTGTAAACAAAAGACACTTGATTTTTATTCTTTGATTCAATAATAATTCTCTTTGAGTTTTTCTTCAAGAATTGCTCTTGACTTTCTTTTAGAAGTTGTTTTAACAATATTTTAGGTTGTGGGAATCATCTTCAAGCTTTTTCTTGCCAATATCTCTTTCTTGGAGGGGGAATTAGAGCCATTGAAGGGAGTTGTGGATTCTTATCGTTTACATGCCTTATTAGGACGTTATCTTCTCTTTTTTATCTTTAATCTATCATTCTTGTTTTATCTAGTTTATTTCTTGTTGTTTTGTGTTGCTAATTAGTTGATTTTCATTCTAGGTTGAAATTGCTTCAAGAGGGACGTTCTCCTACCTTGATCCATCAAGAAACACATCAATAATTAGGAGATTAAACCTTTTCTTGCTATTTTAATCGTTCTTGCCTAAACAATTTGCTTTCATCTTTTAAATCACTTCTAACGAATCTGTTTGTGTTTTATTTTCCAGATCTGATTGGAATGTTTCTTGAGGTCCAAGGATGGTTTCTTTCATCCAAGAAACCCTAATTTTGTTATCTATTAGATCATTTACCAGCCATCCATCTTTCGTTTGTTTTAATTTCGTTTGATTATTCTTCTTGTCAACTAATCTGTCTTTCTTTGTTTTCATTTAATATTACATTTGTCTAGAGCTTTAGGGTAAATCCGTGACTTTTTGGCAAACTACAATCATGTTTCGCACGCATTCCATATCAAGGAACAACTAGTAAAAAAACCTAAAGAAAAGATTTATAACGATCAACATGAAGAAATGTATGTCTAGGAATATATACCACATTTACTCAACATTTGGTCTCAACAAGTTATCAATGCATACTTACCTTGTATTAATTAATTTCTTCTTGCTGCAACTTTGGAGCAAAAAGATCTACAAAAAAACATTAGATCTTCTTAATGCACAATACTTGTGTTATCCATCTCTCAAAACTTCAGTGAGAATAACTTGCAATCGTTACGGCATGAGAAGTATGTATTATGTTTTATAATTCTAAGACCTGTAAGTTTGTGTTGAAAACTTGTTGAGTACCTTCTTCTTGTGTTTTTCTTCTCGGATGTTCTAAAGTATCGAAAAGGAAAGGTTTGGCTCGATCTATATGAAGTCAACGAGACTAGCATTACGAACTAACGCTAGAATATAAGAGAGTTCTCATGGAGAGAATCCACAAATCTAAGGTTGAGAAGGCCAGAGAGAAGACTTTGGCTGGCCAGTTTGAAGCTAAGAAGGCTGAGATAAGGCAAGGAGGGAAAGAAAATTTGCTAGGAGGGAAGAGCGTTTGAAGAAGGAAATGAATATATGGGTCTCAAATTCACCAATTTAAATGTACTATGCCTAAAAACAATTTGAGTTTCATAGATAAGGAAGTAGGATCAAATTCATAAAGATTAGATAAAAATATAATTGAAGTAATTGGTGAGCAAAGTTGTAACGGTAAAATTATCGCCCAAGACTTTCGCAAAATTGCAAGGAAAATAAAAAAGATTAAATTATTATGAAAATAATATAATAAATATAAATAATTGGAAACACAGAACGTGGAAGGTAGTTTTTGAAATAAATTAGAATAAACCAATATGATGAGAATTCCAACCTTAAATGTGATGTCAATTTCGGTGTCAGAATTGGTCACGAATTGTAGATATTTTCTCACTCAATAATAGGTTGATTAAAGCGATTGTAGAACAGTTCAAACCACCAATCTTTTCTTAATTGTAATTAATTGCGAGAACAATTCGATAATTAACCTTTATCAATTAAACAACCCTAAAAAAGCACCTACGATTTAATTCATCAATAACTTTACAATTTAGAATGACCCAACTCTAACATGAACTTAGTTGTATGCTTCATTTAAATTAGATCACTTATTCTCATACCATAACACAACTGCTCTATCAATCGAACTATGTTAACTTGCTCTAATTATAAGAATAAAAAATCAATTACAGATCATTTTACTCTAATTAATTGAATATTATTCTAGGTACCAAACAATAGGCCATTCTTAGAACGAAACTAATAATAATATTAAGAGGATGATCAAATATTAAGTAAGAAAAGATTAACTAACGCTCTTGCATCTTACAATTCTACTAAACTCAGCTTTAATCTACCCCTTGACTAGAAAGATGAAATTAGCCACTCATGATAATAGAGAAAATCGAATTTTTTATTCAACGTTAAATGAAAAAAATAATAAGTAGATAGAGAGTAGAGGTGTTCATGAGTTGAATTCGAGTTAAGCTTAAACATGATATTAATATACTTTATTTTTGTCCAAACCTGGCCTGGCCCGAAAAATGGGTCTAAACTTTGCCCAAGACTACCCACAATTGCAAAAGACTAACCTAAACTCATTTTAGACCGGCTCATATTATTTTTAATTTTTTATAAAAAATATTTATATTAATTTAATTTAATATTTTTTATTTATTAAAATTCTTTACATAATCATCTTAAAATTATTTTAATGTTTACATTAGAGTAGTATTATATATTTAGTATAGATTTATTTTTTAATATGTTATAAATTACATAATATAAAGTATTATAAACTAAAAAATGGATCGGGTTTTGATTTTGAATGTTCAAGCTTGAGTTTAACCCATATTTTAAACTGACCTAATTTTTTTGCCCAAACCTATTTTTCAAACCTATTATTTTTATTCAAACCATCCAAAATTTCAGATAGGTGTTTGAGCCTAGGCCCAACCCATGAATAGATCTAATAGGGAGCTAATTATCACTTAGGATTTATTTAGCATTGTTTCTCAAAAGCACTTTTGATATAAAAAGTACTTTTGAAATAAAAGCATTGCTAAACAAAGTGCTTTTGAGTTTCTCAAATGTGCTTTTAGCATTTTCTAGTCAAAAGGAGATGGAGAAAATTTTAGCTTTTTCTCAAAAGTATTTTTTAGCTGAAAAACACTTTTAAAAAGCATTACTAAATTAGTCCTTAATCTAAATTTTTAAAATTATTTTTATTCTTTAAATTTTTAAAATTATTTTCTATCAAATAATCTAATTAAAATTTGTATTTAATTTTAAATAATATATCAAATAAATTTTATACTTAATATTTAAATTTTCATTTTATCAAATATTAATTTAATTAAATCTCTGAATAAATAATCTTAAAATAAAAATAGTAATACAAAATAACTATAAATCTACGAGTACTACTAATCCAAAAAGTCTCTCAAGTGCCCCACTTTTTTCACTCTTAACATTTTTTGGACACAAATTGCAACTATGAGGACCAATTATATCTCAAAAATATCCTATACCTAGAGCTGGCGAACCTAATTGATTTTCTTTTTACTACTAATTAAGCTTTTTAATTTTACTATATAATTTAAACATTTTAATATAAATTTACAATTATATATATATATATATAAAACCTCAAAAATATATTATTGAGGATAGATTCGATTAAACAACAAACAAATAAAAATAACGAAAGAAATTGAAAAATTGAACACACAAATTTAACATGAAAAAAGCTCTCTGAAAAGGATAAAAAAATACGGGCAATGATAATTTTACTAAAATGACAAAAGAACGAAGAGTACAAAGATGGATATAAAAATTAAATCCCGAAACTCGAAAAAAAAAGAACCCTCAAAATATAAACATAAAATTCTTCAAAACTATAATGAATTTTAATCTTTAATGTATTTTCTAAGGTTGTAATAAAGCTTATTTATAGACTAAATTAGTAGGTCTAATAATAATAAAATAATCTAAACTAATCAAAGTTCGACTGAAAGAAATAAATAGAGTTTAACTGGAAGATTATCTCTCAAATTTAACTGAAATATGAGTCAAACTCAACATATATCATTTTCCTTCTATAACAGCCCAATTTTCAATGGTGTCGGAAACAGTGGTTTCAGGACCACAACTTCGATGAGTCAGATCGTAAATATTAATTATTTAATATTTATGATTACATTAGTGTCATATTAAATTTTGGTTAATAAATTTTATCATTTAGATAGTTAATTAAGTGAAAAGGATTAAATCGTAAAAGACGTAAAAGTTGAAATTTATAAATTAAAAGCATTAAATGCCAATTGGAAGGTAAGTTAAGGTACTTAAATGGTAATATAACCATTAGTAACTTGAGTTGAAAATTTTGACTTAAATTTGGTTAAAATTTAAGTGTGAACAAAGGGTAAATTAGTAAATTGGTAAATGAATGAAATTAAACTAAAATTAAAAGATGAAAGAGTCATCTTCTTCTTATTTTTGCTTGTCAAAACCGAAACCCTAAGAAGGAAAAGAAGAAACCAACATCCAATCCTTTTGTCTTCGATTGGGTGAGCAAATTTTATCCGTTTTTAGTAATTTTTATGTTTCTGAGTCTGTATTAGCTTAATCTAGCTAACCCAAAGACTAATTTGTGAAGCTTTCAAATGTTATAAATTTTTCCATTCATGAATGAGTTGTTTCTTGAAAGTTTGTGGAAGATTTATGAGCTTGGTGGTTGGATTTGATGATTTTGCAAAGTGATTTTTGATGATTTAGGGTTTAAGAACTAGAATGTTAAAACGGTAAAATACACGTATTTGTTGTGAAATTATTGTATGTAAGAGTTTTTGGAAGGAACTTGAATGCTCGGCTAAGTTTGGGTGAAATAGAAAATGGTTATTTTGCATGATTTGGGTTTAAGGACTAAATTGAATAATAATGGAATATTAGGGGTAATTTTGTAAATTTCCCAAAAGGACTCAAATGTTTCAAATGATTTAAATTTCATGATTTAATGAGAAAATTGAATGATTTGTTGTATTAGATTGAGAACATGCTGTAGATCGTGAAAAATGAAAAATTATAGAATAGTCCCTAGAGTTAGTTCATAGCTGCAGACTACTACGATTAAAATTCTTAAATTGAATGTTATAATTTCATTTATCTTAATTGTGTACTTGAGTAAGAATTGAGAAGGAAGATTTGACGATTATTCTAAATTTTGGCTCGAAAGAATAGATCTCCGGAACTTGGCTTGATTTGAGCAAATCTCTATCTGGGCTCGTAAGAGCTAATCTCTGTTTGGGCTCATAAGAGCTCAATTCTGTCTGGGCTCGTAATAACTAAATTCTATCTGGGCTCGTATGAGCTAAACTTCTGTAATGACTCAAGGAGACCTACTTGGTTCAATTGATGCAAGATAATGGAGATGTTCTTATTATCTCTTTTTGTAACCGAATATGTTATTCAGTAAGTTAAATGCACTTGTGAACTTACTAAGCTTTGTAAGTTTACATGTGTATTTGTTTAGTGTTTTGTAGATTCATTTTGCTATTGAAGATCAGATCCTCAAGAAGAATCACACTATCTCGGGAGCTTGTTTGGTAGTTTTTACATCACTTAGCTTATATGGCATGTATTAGGAGAACCTTATTTGGATTGTTAAGTATGTTTAGTAATTGTGACATATTAGATGGTGAATGATGGTAATTTGGAAGAGTGAATCTCATGTGTATGTTAAAATGCTAAATGAGGTTTGTTGGTATGTGTTGAATTGGTGACTGTTTAAACTAGTTAAATGAAAGAAGTTGAAATGGTTAATCACTTATAGGTGTATTGCTTTGTATGAAATAAGTTGTGTATTTACATTTAGAAAATGGTTGTTAGTTATATGCATGTTTACTAATTAGTAAAGATTTATACATATTTATTGATGAATTTCATAGGTATACACGGCTTGGAACACAAGCTACCATACGGACGTGTGCCTTGGGAAAATTAGCTGCAAGTTCACTCGGGCTATACACGGGCTGAGACACGGTCGTGTGGCCCTATTTCGCATAGACACACGACCCAGCACACAGTTTCACACACGAGCGTGTAGGGTGTTTTCGCATGCTCACACGGCCTATCACACGATTTGTGACTGTAACCCCCTAAACCCAGTCTAAAAGATATTGCCTAATTTAAAAGGTCACTATCGTCATTTCACCCTTAAAAATCATTTAAAACAAATTTATAATTTGATTTGTAAATAAATTAAGTCATAATAAAACAATTAATTTTTCGCGTTTCTCAATAATTTTTCAACTTAAAATTATTAATCAAACACCTTAAACAAATAACAAAAATCCCAACTTAAAATTTAACATTACAATCCCAAAATAATTTAATAAAATAATAGTTTGAATAATAATAATAAAATATTAAAATGTGAGATTCTCCGAGTACCAAGTCGCTTAAATCCACTGTATCTGAAAAAGAAACTATTGGGTAATGAGCTAAAGAGCCCAGTGTATCTCTAAAGTGTATACATCCACAGTCATTCATAGCATTAAAAGTAACCACACAACATTTAATAGATAAATACTATGAAAACACAAGCATAATGCAATGCACCCATTCTCCAGCACATCAACACAGTGGAGAGGTTCCCCAGAACCCCTCCCTAACCAAACGTCACCAACTGCAGTGTGGTTTTAAATCAGCCGTTTGAAGGGGTGATTATCATGTCTTCCACCGTACAATCCCAACCCATGAACACACAATGACATGATGTCACATTTATCACAATCTCAATCTTAAACTCATGATACGATATATGTATCTCAGAGCACACAATTTTTTTATTCACAGTATCCAAGTATTCCACAAATTGATAAGTATCAGGCAAAATCATCATGCGATCACATAATACATCTCAAGATCATGTCATTTTAGATTACAAATTAATATCACCCAATTAATTCAACACAAACAATATCACACAAAGAGATGTAACACGGATAGAAACACACCTCTAAGAAGCTGAACCCTAACAACGAGGAGGATATCCACCACCCACTGGTCGAGTAACCGGTCTAACGGGATTAGATCCTACAAACACAAACTTAATATTAATACAATTCCTATGCCACCAACTAAACATAACACTTACTAAAATAACTCACGTGTAGCTCTTAGAACTGGTGCAGGAGCAGGTTGCACAGGAGGAGGAAGTAAATCGTCAGCCTCTGAGTTGTGATCACCTAAACACGAATATCTCACATTAGATTTCCCAAATTAAAACTCTAAGTATCTCTAAGTACAAAATTAAGAATAAAACAGTCAAAAAGAGGCCTTCGAGTTTGAATTTGACAAAATGGACGCGAAAACGGACTCAATAAATCGAAAAATGACAGGGTAAGGTTTTTCGAAAAAAAGTCAACAGTTAACCCAAAAGTCAATGGTCAACGATCAATGGTCGGGTTCGGTCAACGAGTTCGGATCAAATCAAATTGGAACTAGGGTTTGGGTGATTTGGTTTTAGGGTTTGGGTATTGGGTTTTCGTGGTTTTGGGTTTACACACACACTTGGGTAATTGGCTTGGGGTTTAGTTTGGGTTTGGTGGGTAATAAGGATTGGGTTAAAAACCATTAGAAATTGGGTTGCTAAGTTTGGTCAAATTCTCAAACTTTTAATAACATATTATATAAGGGTTTCAAAACCTCTTGACGACACCGATCGGAGGCTCGACGAGCAGCGACACATAAGCTAGCCGGAATGACACAAAATGAGAAGAAAATGATCCCTTTCACATACCCACATCAAGATCGGTGGCAAGGAGTGAAGCTCGCGGCAAAGAGTGACGGAAAAGCGATGAAACAAATTGATTCTAGCATCAATTCTCACAAATAGTAATAACAAAGGAGAAAGAGAGGGAAGGGTTCAGTTCGTAATGTGACAAGGAGTCAATCGACGATGATGGTGTGGTGGATGGGCGACCGTAGGTTTGTTGTTGGAGCTTAAAAGGAAAAAGGGAGAGGGAAGAGATAAGAAAGTTTTTGTTTAGAGAGAAAAAGAAGAAAATAAAAGTGGGAGACTAAAAGGTTTTGAAAATTAGAAAAAGGGGTTTAAATACCTATAAACACGGAGGGCTTAAAGAGTATTAGGGTTTTCAAATAACACCAAACTTATCTTGTTTTACAAATAAGTCTTAAAAATCACAATTCAACCACAAAACTTTAATTAATGCTCAATTTCATCCATAAACTTTATCGAACTTCCAAATTACACCTCAAAATTTACTAAAATCAAATTTTAGTCCCTAGTTTTCAACAAAATTCCAATTTAATGCTTTTAATCAAAATTAATGTGTTATAATTCTCCCCTCCTTAAAGAAATTTCGTCCTCAAAATTTACCTGGACCAAAAAGATATGGATATTGGCCTTGATAACGGCTTTGGGCTCCCAAGTAGCCTCCTCATACCCATGATTGTGCCACAAGACCTTAACCATCTTAATGGTCTTCCTCCTAAGATCCTTCTCATCTTCAGCAATAATTTCAATCCGTTCTTCCTCAAAACTTAAGTTAGGACAAACCTCGATCTCCTCAATAGGCACAATATGAGATGAGTCCGACTGATAATGCCTCAACATAGAGACATGAAAGACATCATGAATTCACTCAAGCTCAGGCGATAACTCAAGCTGATAGGCAACTTGTCTCACTCGAAGAAGAACTCAATAAGGACCGATAAAACGAGGACTCAACTTGCCCTTACTGCCCAAATCTGAGCATCTTCTTCCACGGTGATACTTTTAAGAGGACCTTATCACCCTCATTAAACTCAATATCTCGATGCTTCAGATCGACATAAGACTTTTGCCAGTCAAAAGCAGTCTTAAATCTATTTCGGATCAATCTAACAGTCTCCTCAGACTCCTAAACAATATCTGGTCCCAATAATTGATGCTTAATCAATTTAGTCCAACCGATAGGAGTGCGACGCTTGCGCCCATACAAAGCCTCATAAGGAGCCATCTTAATATTGGCTTGATAATTATTATTGTAGACGAACTCTGCAAGTGATAGAAAATCCTCCCGACTACCTTGATACTCAATCACACAACCCCTTAACATGTCTTCCAAAACCTAAATCACATGCTCAGATTGATGACCATCAGTCTGTGGATGGTAAGCAGTACTAAAGTTCAATCGAGTATTCAAAGCACAGTGCAAAGATTATCAAAACCTCAAAGTAAACCTCGGATCTCGATAAAAAATGATAGACAAAGGCATCCCATGAAGGCGAACTATATCAGAAATGTAGAGTCGAGCTAACTTGTTCAAAGGATAGTTGACCCTAACTGGAATAAAGTTTGCAGACATAGTGAGTCGATCCATAATTACCCAAATAGAATCTTTTTTTTTGGACGGTGTTAAAGGAAGACCACTAACAAAATCCATTGTCACACGCTTTCACGTCCACTGCGGAATCTCAATTGGTTGAAGTAACCTAGAAGGACACTGATGCTCAGCCTTGACTTTCTGACAAGTTAAACACTTTGAAACAAAATCAATAACATCTCTCTTTAAACCCTTCTACCAATACCTCTCACGAAGATTCTTATACATCTTATCTTCACCAGGTTGCATGGAATAAGGGCTATCATGCGCCTCACGAAGAATGGTCTGTTTCAACCAGAATCTTTCGGAACACAGTACTGACCTCAGAAACATAAAATACCATTCTGATCAAAGGAAAAGTCCATAGATGTACCCTCTTCAACCTCTCTCATACGATGCACTAAATACGAATCATTAGACTACTCAGCCTTAATCTGCGAGATTAAATTAGGAATAACTTGAAGTTCGACTAAGAGATTACCATCCTCAAACAGATTCATTCTGGCAAACATAGCCCTCAACTCAGTCACAACATTACGACTCAAAGCGTCGACAACCACATTAGCCTTATCAGGGTGATACTCAATTTCACAATCATAATTATTAAGAAGTTCCAACCAACGACGTTGCCTCAGGTTAAGCTCTTGCTAGGTCCGTGAAGATGTAACACTTCTCCCCATAGAGATAGTGTCTCTAAATTTTAAGAGTAAAGATCACCGCAACAAACTCTAAGTCATGAATAGGGTAGTTAATCTCATGTGGTTTCAACTGATGAGATGCATAAGCCACAACCTTTCCCTCTTGCATTAGCACACATCCCAATCCCGTGTGAGAATCACCACTGTAAACAGTATAAGTTTTCTCAGGCTCAGGTTGGATCAAAACCGGTGCTGGAGTCAATACAGACTTCAACTTTTCAAAACTAGACTCTTGAGCCTTAATCCAAACAAATGGGACATTCTTCCCCAGAAGCTTAATCAAAGGAGCCGTAATAATCGAGAAACCCTTGACAGAACTTCGATAATAGCCGGTTAAACTTAAGAAACTACGAATCTCAAGAACAGTCTTAGGTTGCTTCCAGCCCATAATACCCTCAATCTTTTTGGGATCCATTTGAATTCCCTCAGCATAAACAATACGCCCCAAAAACATAACCTCTGAGAGCCAAAATTCACACTTGTTGAACTTAGCATAAAGCTGCTTCTCTCTCAAGGTTTGCAAAACAATTCTGAGATGCTCCTCATGTTCTGCCTCAGTTTTAGAATATACTAAAATATCATCTATGAACACCACCACAAATTGGTCCAAGTAGGATTGAAACACCCTATTCATCATGTCCACAAATGCAGCAGGAATATTAGTTAACCTGAACGGCATCATCAGAAACTAATAGTACCCATAACGAGTTCAAAAAGCTATCTTGAACACACCAGAATCTTTGACATTAAGTTGATAATACCTAGATCTCAAATCTATCTTAGAAAGCACAGTAGCTCCTCGAAACGGATCGAATAGGTCGTCAATACAAGGGAAAGGGTATTTTTTCTTAATCGTCAGCTATTTAGCTTCTGATAATCAATGGCATAGTCGAAGGGTTCCATCTTTCTTTTTACAAATAGAACTGGAGCACCTCAAGGTGAAACACTAGCCGAGTAAAACCCTTATCCAACAGCTCTTGCAACTGCATCTTTAATTCCTTTCTTGCAAATTCACATAACTTATCATTTATATTCATTCTCTATTCTTTTATTTTTTTACCATAAATATCGCATAATAATCATAACACTGTTCTTTTAACACTGTTCTAGACTTTACTTTCTTATACCATTAAATTATTATCTACGTTTTCATATAATTCCTTCACTTTCTTTCTTTTCTTTTTGTTTTCAAGGCAAACAATGATTATCCTAGTTACGGATCAGAGTTAATTCTCTTATTCCAAACCTCTTAGAATTCTATTGGCCAGGCCGTTGCAAATAGTCTCGTTGAGGTAACTGTTCCTACCAAAGTTTACCCTTTATTTATTTTTTTAACTTTCGTAATTTAAAATTTCTTTTTCATCACAAGTATTTCTCTATATTTTCATTCATATCTTCTATAATGAATTTTAAATTTTATCCTTTCCATTATATTTCTTTCATGATTCTGAAGTTACTCTTTATCTCTCAAATCTCTATACTAGACTAGTTAGTAACCCATAAGTTTTATTATTATTATTATTATTTTCCACTACTTACCCGAATCATAATTCTTATTATTATTTCATGACTTTAGGTTCCTAAAGAATACTTATTTTATTCTTAATGTATCTTCTCATTTTTATCTACTAAGATTACAAACCGGATTTTAAATCACCATATAAGACTAAATAACATTTACTTTAACTCTTAATTTATACCTTAACTTATTTTATCTCTTCACAACTTGTAACTTGTTTACCTTTATACTAGTTTACCATTAAATTTTAATATATTTCTTGGATTTTCCAACTCTTTGCTATTATTATTCCTTATAAACATTCTTCTCTCCTCAAACATTAACATCACTTCAACTTTTCTTATTTCCCCAATGATATGTTTTCTTATTACTACTCACCTATACTTCTTTTCCTCATTTAATTAACTTTTAATTAATTTAATTTTTCTAATGGTCATTCTTCTTCTTTTCAAGTGTAATAATTATTCCACAAATTTTCCTCTATATTTTTTTTTCAATTTACTCTCTCATTAATACTCCTTTAGGCAATTCTTTACTTTTCTCAATAATTTCTAGAAAATCCTTTATTTAATGTCTCGTAGAGCCTTACTTAAAGTATTTAAAAAAAATCCAATATTCACCATAGTGAGATTTTTTTTTCGCATTTTTCACAAGATTGAATAGGTCTTATCATTAAACCTTCCATTCTTGCCTTAGAAATAACATAAGATCCTATTTATCTTTCTCCTCAATATTAGATATCTCATTTAGATCTTCCTTTAATGTTACTAGCTGCGCAAGATCACTAACAACCCTTATAGTACAACCTTGACCAGGACTAATCGTAAATCTAGAGCTCTTACGTGGTGGCATAATAAACTAAATACAGAGAGAAATAATCATTAAACTAAGATTTGGTACTGGAATTGTAGACTAAATCTCAACTTTAGAATTTTCAAAGTAAGAAAATAATTTATAAAATAATATATTTATTAAGAATCCCTTATTACCCCAAAACTTTTAAAACTATGAAAATTAATTGTTTTGAGCCACACAGTTCAAGGTTTGAACCTGGCTCTGATTCCATTAAATATAACCTACTAAACCCGGTGTAAAAGATATTGCCTAATCTAGAAGGTCACTATCGTAATTTCGCCCTTAAAATCATTTAAAACAAATTTATAATTTGATTTGTAAATAAATTAAGTCATAATAAAACAGTTAATTTTTCGCGTTTCTGAATAATTTTCCAACTTAAAATTATTAATCAAACATCTTAAACAAATAACCAAAATCTCTACTTAAAAATTAACATTACAATCCCAAAATAATTTAATAAAATAATAGTCCGAATAATAATAATAAAATATAAAAACGTGAGATCCTCCGAGTACCAAGTCGCTTAAATCCACTGTATCTGAAAAAGAAACTATTGGGAAATGAGCTAAAAAGCTCAGTGTGTCTCTAAAGTGTATACATCCACAATCATTCATAGCATTAAAAGTAACCACACAACATTTAATAGATAAATATTATGAAAACACAAGCATAATGCAATGCACACATTCTCCAGCACACCAACACAGTGGAGAGATTCCCTAGAACCCCTCCCCAACCAAACGTCACCAATCTCAGTGTGGTTTTAAATCAGCCGTTTGGAGGGGTGATTACCACATCTTCCACCGTACAATCCAACCCATGAACACACAATGGCATGATGTCACATTTATCACAATCTCAATCTTAAACTCATGATATGATATATGTATCTCAGAGCACACAATTTTTTTATTCACAGTATCCAAGTATTCCACAAACTGATAAGTATTAGGCAAAATCATCATGCGATCACATAATACATTACAAGATCATGTCATTTTACAGTACAGATTAATATCACCCAATTAATTCAACACAAACAATATCACACAAAAAGATGTAACACAAATAGAAACACACCTCTAAAAAGCTGAACCCTAACGACAAGGAGGTCATCCACCACCCACTAGTCGAGTAACCGGTCTAACGGGATTAGATCCTACAAACACAAACTTAATATTAATACTATTCCTATGCCACCAACTAAACACAACACTTACTGAAATAACTCACGTGTAGCTTTCAAAACTGGTGTAGGAGCAGGTTACACAGGAGGAGGAGGTAAATCGTCAGCCTCGGAGCCGTGATCACCTAAACACGAATATCTCACATTAGATTTCCCAAATTAAAACTCTGAGTATCTCTAAGTATAAAATTAAGAATAAAACTGTCAAAATGAGACCTTCGGGTTCGAATTTGACAAAACGGACGCGAAAATGGACTTAAGAAATCGAAAAATGACAGGGTAGGGTTTTTCGAAAAAAAAGTCAACGGTCAACCCAAAAAGTCAACGATCAACTATCAATGGTCAACGGTCAATGATCAATGGTTGGGTTCAGTTAACGAGTTCGGGTCAAATTGAATTAGATTTAGGGTTTGGGTGATTTGGTTTAAGGTTTGGGTATTTGGTTTTCATGGTTTTAGGTTTACACATACACTTGGGTAAATGGCTTGGGGTTTAGTTTAGGTTTGGTTTGGGTTTTGTGGGTAATAAGGATTGGGTTAAAAACTATTGGAAATTGGGTTGTTAAGGTTTGCCCAATTCTCAAAGTTTTAGTAACATATTATATTAGGGTTTCAAAACCCCTTGACGGCATCGATCGGAGGCTCGACGAGTGGCGGCACACAAGCTAGTCGGAATGACAGAAAATGAGAAGAAAATGATCCCTTTCACATACCCAAATCAAGATCGACGACAAGGAGCGAAGCTCGCGGCAAAGAGTGACAGAAATGCGATGAAACAAATTGATTCTAGCACCGATTCTCACAAATAGCAACGATAAAGGAGAAAGAGAGGGAAGGGTTCGGTTCGCAAGGTGACAAGGAGTCTATCGGTGATGACGGTGTGGTGAACGGACAATCGTAGGTCGGTTGTCGGAGCTTGAACGGAAAAATGGAGAGGGAAGACATGAGAAAGTTTTTGTTTAGAGAGAAAAAGAAGAAAATCAAAGTGAGAGGCTTAAAGGTTTTGAAAATTAGAAAAAGGGGTTTAAATACCTATAAAAATAGGCCATTAACACGGAGGGCTCAAAGAGTATTAGGGTTTTCAAATAACCCCAAACTTATCTCGTTTTACAAATAAGTCCTAAAAATCACAATTCGACCACAAAACTTAAATTAATGCTCAATTTCATCCCTAAACTTTATCGAACTTCCAAATTATACGTCAAAATTTACTAAGATCAAATTTTAGTCCCTAGTTTTCAACAAAATTCCAATTTAATGTTTTTAATCAAAATTAATGTGTTATAATTCTCCCCTCCTTAAAGAAATTTCGTCCTCAAAATTTACGTAGACCAAAAAGATGTGGATACTGGTCTTGATAATGGCTTTGGGCTCCCAAGTAGCCTTTTCATACCCATGATTGCGCCACAAGACCTTAACCATCTTAATGGTCTTCCTCCTAAGATCCTTCTCATCTTCAGCAATAATTTCAATCCGTTCTTCCTCAAAACTTAAGTTAGGACAAACCTCGATCTCCTCAATAGGCACAATATGAGACGAGTCCGACCGATAATGCCTTAACATAGAGACATGAAAGACATCATGAATTCACTTAAGCTCAGGCGATAACTCAAGCTGATAGGCAATTTGTCTCACTCGACGAAGAACTCAATAAGGACCGATAAAATGAAGACTCAACTTGCCCTTACCACCCAAACTGAGGATCTTCTTCCACAATGATACTTTTAAGAGGACCTCATCACCCACATTAAACTCAATATCTCGATGCTTCAGATCGACATAAGACTTTTGCCTGTCAAAAGTAGCCTTAAATCTCTTTCGAATCAATCTAACATCTCCTCAGACTCTTAAACAACATCTGATCACAACAATTGATGCTTAATCAACTTAGTCTAACCGATAGGAGTACGACGCTTGCGCCCATACAAAGCCTCATAAGGAGCCATATTAATATTGGCTTGATAACTATTATTGTAGACGAACTCTGCAAGTGAAAGAAAATCCTCCCGACTACCTTGATACTCAATCACACAACCCCTCAACATATCTTCCAAAACCTAAATCACATGCTCAGATTGATGACCATCAGTCTGTAGATGGTAAACAGTACTGAAGTTCAATCGAGTATTCAAAGCACAGTGCAAAGATTCTCAAAACCTCAAAGTAAACCTCGGATCTCGATAAAAAATGATAGACAAAGGCATCCCATGAAGACAAACTATATCAGAAATGTAGAGTCGAGCTAACTTGTTCAAAGGATAGTTGACCCTAACTGGAATAAAGTTTACAGACTTAGTGAGCCGATCCATAATTACCTAAATAGAATCTTTTTTTTTGGATGGCGTTAAAGGAAGACCACTCACAAAATTCATGGTCACATGCTTTCACTTCCTCAACAGAAACAATACGCCCCAAAAACATAACCTTTAAGAGCTGAAATTCACACTTATTGAACTTAGCATAAAGCTGCTTCTCTCTCAAGGTTTGCAAAACAATTCTGAGATGCTCCTCATGTTCTGCCTCAGTTTTAGAATATACTAAAATATCATCTATGAACACCACCACAAACTGATCCAAGTAGGGTTGAAACACCCTATTCATCATGTCCACAAATGCAGCAGGAGTTTTAGTTAACCCGAACGGCATCACCAGAAACTCATAGAGCCCATAACGAGTTCAAAAAGTTGTCTTGAACACACCAGAATCTTTGACCTTAAGCTGATAATACCTTGATCTCAAATCTATCTTAAAGAGCATAGTAGCTCCTCGAAACTGATCGAATAGGTCGTCAATACAAAGGAAAGGGTATTTTTTCTTAATCGTCAGCTATTTAGCTTCTGATAATCGATGGCACAGTCAAAGGGTTCCATCTTTCTTCTTTACAAACAGAACTGGAGCACCCCAAGGTGAAACACTAGGTCGAGTAAAACCCCTATCCAATAGCTCTTGCAACTGTATCTTTAATTCCTTTCTTACACATTCACATAACTTATCATTTATATTCATTCTCTATTTTTTTATTTTTTTTACCATAAATATCGCATAGTAATCATAACACTGTTCTTTTAACACTGTTCTAGACTTTATTTTCTTATACCATTAAATTATTATCTACGTTTTCATATAATTCCTTCACTTTCTTTCTTTTCTTTCTCTTTTCAAGGCAAACAATGATTATCCTAGTTACGAATCAGAGTTAATTCTCTTATTCCAAATCTCTTAGAATTCTATTAGCCCAGCCGTTGCCAATAGTCTCGTTGAGGTAGCTGTTCCTACCAAAGTTTGCCCTTTATTTATTTTTTTAACTTTTATAATCTATTTTGTAATTTAAAATTTCTTTTTCATCACAAGTATTTGTCTATAGTTTCATTCATATCTTCTATAATGAATTTTAAATTTTATCCTTTCTCTTACATTTCTTTCATGATTTTGAAGTTACTATTTATCTCTCAAATCTCTATACTAGACTAGTTAGTAACCCACAAGTTTTATTATTATTATTATTATTATTTTCCACTACTTACCCGAATCATAATTCTTATTATTATTTCATGACTTTAGGTTCTTAAAGAATACTTATTTTATTCTTAATGTATCTTCTCATTTTTATCTACTAAGATTACAAACAGGATTTTAAATCACCATATAAGACTAAATAACATTTACTTTAACTCTTAATTTATACCTTAACTTATTTTATCTCTTCTCAACTTGTAACTTGTTTACCTTTATACTAATTTACCATTAGATTTTAATATATTTCTTGGATTTTCCAACTTTTTGCTATTTTTATTCCTTATAAACATTCTTCTCTCCTCAAACATTAACATCACTTCAACTTTTCTTATTTCCCCAATAATATGTTTTCTTATTACTACTTACCTATACTTCTTTTGCTCATTTAATTAACTTTTAATTAATTTAATTTTTCTAATGGTCATTCTTCTTCTTTTCAAGTGTAATAATTATTCCACAAATTTTCCTCTCTATTTTTTATTTCAATTTACTCTCTCATTAATACTCCTTTAGGCAATTCTTTACTTTTCTTAATAAGTTCTAGAAAATCCTTTATTTAATGTCTCGTAGAGCTTTACTTAAAGTATTTTAAAAAAAATTTAATATTCACCATAGTGAGATTTCTTTTTCGCATTTTTCACAAGATTGAATAGGTCTTATCATTAAACCTTCCATTCTTGCCTTAGAAATAACATGAGATCCTATTTATCTTTCTCCTCAATATTAGATATCTCATTTAGATCTTCCTTTAATTTTACTAGAGGCACAAGATCACTGACAACCCTTACAGTACAACCTCGACCACAACTAATCATAAATCTAGAGCTCTTACGTGGTGACATAATAAACTATATACAGAGAACAATAATCACTAAACTAAGATTTGATACTGGAATCTCAGACTAAATCTCAACTTTAGAATTTCCAAAGTAAGAAAATAATTTATAAAATAATATATTTATTAAGAATCCCTTATTATCCCAAAACTTTTAAAACTATGAAAATTAATTGTTTTGAGCCACACAATTCGAGGTTTGAATCTAGATATGATATCACTAAATATAACCCCCTAAATCCGATCTAAAAGATATTGCCTAATCTAGAAGGTCACTATCGTAATTTCGCCCTTAAAAATCATTTAAAACAAATTTATAATTTGATTTGTAAATAAATTAAGTCATAATAAAACAGTTAATTTTTCGCGTTTCTGAATAATTTTCCAACTTAAAATTTTTAATCAAACACCTTAAACAAATAACCAAAATCTCAACTTAAAATTTAACATTACAATCCCAAAATAATTTAATAAAATAATAGTTCGAATAATAATAATAAAATATAAAAACGTGAGATCCTCCGTATACCAAGTTGCTTAAATCCACTGTATCTGAAAAAGAAACTATTGGGAAATGAGCTAAAGAGCCCAGTGTGTCTCTAAAGTGTATACATCCACAGTCATTCATAGCATTAAAAGTAACCACACAACATTTAATAGATAAATATTATGAAAACACAAGCATAATGCAATGCACCCATTCTCCAGCACACCAACACAGTGGAGGGATTCCCCAGAACCCCTCCCCAACCAAACGTCACCAATCGCAGTGTGGTTTTAAATCAGCCGTTTGAAGAGGTGATTACCATGTCTTCCACCGTACAATCCCAACCCATGAACACATAATGGCATGATGTCACATTTATCACAATCTCAATCTTAAACTCATGATATGATATATGTATATCACAGCACACAATTTTTTTATTCACAGTATCCAAGTACTCCACAAACTGATAAGTATCGGGCAAAATCATCATGCGATCACATAATACATTACAAGATCATGTCAATTTACATTACAGATTAATATCACCCAATTAATTCAACACAAACAATATCACACAAAGAGATGTAACACAGATAGAAACACACCTCTAAAATCTGAACCCTAACGACGAGGAGGTCATCCATCACCCACTAGTCGAGCAACCGATCTAACGGGATTAGATCCTACAAACAAAACTTAATATTAATACTATTCCTATGCCGCCAACTAAACACAACACTTACTGAAATAACTCACGTGTAGCTTTCAAAATTGGTGCAGGAGCAGGTTGCACAGGAAGAGGAGGTAAATCATCAGCCTCGAAGTCGTGATCACCTAAACACGAATATCTCACATTAGATTTCCCAAATTAAAACTCTAAGTATCTTTAAGTACAAAATTAAGAATAAAACAGTCAAAATGAGGCCTTCGGGTTCAAATTTGACAAAACAGACAGCGAAAACGAACTTAGGAAATCGAAGGAAAAAAAACGGTCAACCCAAAAAGTCAACGGTCAACTGTCAATGGTCAACAATCAACTATCAGCGGTCAACAATCAATGGTCGGGTTCGATCAACGAGTTCGAGTCAAATCGAATTAGATTTAGAGTTTGGGTGATTTTGTTTTAGGGTTTGGGTATTTGGTTTTCATGGTTTTGGGTTTACACACATACTTGGGTAAATGGCTTGGGGTTTAGTTTGGGTTTGGTGGGTAATAAGGATTGGGTTAAAAACCATTGGAAATTGGGTTGCTATGGTTGGCCCAAGTCTTAAACTTTTAGTAAGATATTATATTAGGGTTTCAAAACCCCTTGACGGCACCGATCGGAGGCTCGACGAGCGGTGGCACACAAGCTAGCCGGAATGACATAAAATGAGAAGAAAATGATCCCTTTCACATACCCACATCAAGATCGACGACAAGGAGCGAAGCTCGTGGCAAAGAGTGACATAAATGCGATGAAACAAATTGATTCTAGCACCGATTCTCACAAATAGCAACGACAAAGGAGAAAGAGAGGGAAGGGTTCGGTTCGCAAGGTGACAAGGAGTCTATCGACGATGACGGTGTGGTGAACGGACGACCGTCGGTCGGTTGTCGGAGCTTGAACGGAAAAAGGGAGAGGGAAGAGATGAGAAAGTTTTTGTTTAGAGAGAAAAAGAAGAAAATAAAAGTGGGAGGCTAAAAGGTTTTGAAAATTAGAAAAAGGGGTTTAAATACCTATAAAAATGGGTTATTAACACGGAGGGCTCAAAGAATATTAGGGTTTTCGAATAACCCCAAACTTATCCTGTTTTACAAATAAGTCCAAAAAATCACAATTCAACCACAAAACTTAAATTAATGCTCAATTTCATCCCTAAACTTTATCGAACTTCTAAATTAGACCTCAAAATTTACTAAGATCAAATTTTAGTCCCTAGTTTTAACCAAAATTCCAATTTAATCCTTTTAATCAAAATTAAGGTGTTATAGTGACATGACCGGTGTGATGGTATTTCGGGTATGTACATGGTCTGGAACACGGTCTAGGGCTCGACCGTATGGCCCCTGTTTTGAGAATTTTGATGTTTCTGTGTGATGTTTCAATTGCAATTCAATCAGGTCCTTATTGATATGAAATGTGTAAAAGTGAATGAATTATTTAATTGAACTATAATCTATCATCTATCTTGCTGAGTGCAACTTTGAAATAATGTTTAATTTTGTATTACTCGGTTGTAAATGATCGGTAAACTGTGAAACCTTAATCGATGACGGTGTCGAATTTTGGGTGTTACACCCTCTCTCCCCACTCACCTTTTCTCCTGATTTTTCTTTCTTCTTCACCCTTTAGCTTAGTTATTTTTCTGTTAGTTTCTTACAACTTCATATTCCCTCTAATGAGCTATTCCTTTTCTTTGGAGATTACTCAACTCTTTCTTGCTTGAAACTTGTTCACTGCATTTAAGACTGTTATTTGGTCCAAATCGTTAGTTATGTTAAAAACTCTTTAACCAATTAGAATGTGGCATGTGACATTTTTATTTAAATTAGAAAATTTAAATTCAATATTAATAGAAATAAATTAAATTAAATAAATTTTCCTTTCTCTCCCCTCTCCAACGTTTCGTAGTCCTTTTCCCCCTCGTAACTGCCTACCCTCACAATTGTTCTCACACCAAGCTCTCAACAACCCCATCATCTTCAACACCACTTCACTCCTCTAGACCAGCACCACGCAAATGACCAAAGCTCATATAACTACCATTCCAGATACTGCCTTAAGTGGCAATGGCATTAATTTTCATTAACTGTTGCTAGATGTTGACGATCGATCTGATTAAGAAACGAATAAGTAAAAATAGCGGAAGAAATTAAAAATTTGAACACACAAATTTAAGATGGAAACACTCCTCCAAAAAGAATAAAAAACCACGGGCAAAAATAATTTTACTATAATGACAAAAGAATGAAGAGTACAAAATATGAAGATAAAAACTAAACCTCAAAACTTGAAAACAAAGAACCCTCAAAATGTAAACACAAATTTCTCCAAAAATATTATGAGTTCTAATATTTAATGGGTGTATTTTTTAAAGTTGTAAAAGACTAAATTCCTAAGTCAAATAATAATAAAATAATATCGACTAATAAGAGTTTGATTGAAACAAATAAACAAAATTTAACTAAAAAAATATTTTTTAAATTTGACTGAAATATGAATCATACTAACACTAGAGATGATGGATAAATTTTTTTATTTAAGTGTCATTTATGTTATTTTTCTGTACTTTTATCATATACACGGCATATTATATATTTTTAGATTTTTATATAAAATTGATGAAATTATAAATATAAAAAAATGAATTTAAAAGTTAATCCGAAATATCTGTTTAACTTGTCATCCTCAACATTCGGACTACATTTCCATGGAACCATAACATCATTTAAAATCATTACCAAACAAACAAACAAAAAATCCTTATAATAGCAAAAAAAACCATAAATTAGAACTTTTATTATTAATTTTCTAGTGCTATTAATTTGTATTTTGCATTTTTGGCTTTCGGTTAAAAAAAAAATCAGAGAAACCAAAGGAATCATAAGCCGCCATTTTTTTGGATTTATTTCATAAACAATGGATTTATTCGGTTGAAAAACAACGGCAGATTCAAAACTTGTAATCTAAACACTAAGTTAACCCAATTGTGACTATATTGTGATTAGAATTATTTATGGGTCGGATTATTCGTTCAGACTTAAAGATTCATTCAAGTTTGAGAGAATTTAGGTAAAAATATTTTGCCTGAAAATAGATTTGGACAAAAAATATTTAAAATATTTAAATTAATTTAAAATATAGATAAGTTTAAGTAAAATTTTAAATTTATATTTTAAATTAAATTGAACTTAAACAAAAATAAAATATATTAATATCATATTTAAATTCGATCTTACTCATAATATCTCTAACCATGACCTAAAACCCTTGACTTAACTGAAATTAATGGATTAACATTAAATTTTGGAATAAATTCTAATGTCACATCAATTAGGAAAAGCCAAAGAAAAATTGCAATTTGCAACTTAAAGACAATTGCAATTTGCATTTTAGAACCAATACATCATAAAAATAAAAAAAAATAAAAAAAACTCACTTTCATCTTGTTAATAATTTGTCTTTTCACAGGAAAAAAATTGTAAATTTCCTAATTGGTCACACAATTTTTAAGATGTTTTTATTTTGATCATTCAAAATGAAATTTTTACTATTTTGATCATCAATTTTTAAGTCGTTTTTATTTTTGTCACTCGAAATATATTATTTTTTAAGTATTAATTACAGAGGTAAATTTAGGAGGGCTAGCAGGGGCTCGGCTCTCCTTAAAATGAAAAATTGTTATTTGGGCCCTTTTAAAAAATTTTAAAATTTTAAATTAATAAAGGTAAAATTATACTTTGGCCATCGTAAAATTATTAAAATTTAATTTAATTCTTTAAAAATTATAAAGATATAGACTATTAAAAATTAAAAATTTAATTTCGCCCTCCTTAAAAAAAAATTCTAATTTTACCCTTAATTGATTAAGTAAAAAAATATAAAAAACTAAAAGGAAAAAAGTTATAAAAACAAAAATAATACACGAAAATTGTTAAATTATATTTATTCATCTCATTACCGAAATTTTTGACTTTCTTTGTTTAATATTAAAATTTTAAATTTTAAAACATTAAATCAATTAAATAATTTATAGAAAATTTTAATCCCTTCATAATGTTACCTGATTTGTTACTTTAAAAAATCTATTTTTAGTGATTAAAATGAAAATGACTTATAAATTGAGTTACCAAAATGACAGTATAAATATGATGTGTTATGTGTAATTAATTGACATTAAAAATTTAAAATTTAAATGATTAAAATGAAAATATATTAAAATTTGAATGACTAAGAGGAATAAGTTTTAACCTACCCATCATTCTTTTCATATTCATTTCACTCATTTTCAACCTTCTGTTTTCATGTTATAATAACAATGAGAGTTTCTTGGATTTTTTAAAAGTAGTAGAACTCAGTGAGCGAGTAATTTGAAAATTTTAAAAATTTATTATAAACCAAAAACTAATTAAAAGCTAGCTAACATGTGTTTTACCTTTCCTCTTTTTTTTTTTTGGAACAAGGCAAAGTTAACGAATTTAATAATTAAAAATGTCGAAATTTTTTAAATTTATTGAATTAGATCGATTTTTGAAATAAATATGGGAATAGATCGATTTAAGAAGAAGTTTTCAGTTGGACACACATTCAGTATTTTTGTTGATAGTGCGTCTTGCTTGGAACATTTTGTCTCTACAAATTTCAACCCTCCATTAGTTGAGGAACTTTCTCATAATGCAATTTCAGATATATGAGATTTCCAAGATATTTTTAGAACTATCTTGTCAAAAAAAAATGCACGGAATAAGTATTTTACGAAAATATCGGATCAAATTAAGATTAAAAAAATGTAAAAATTTCTAAAATTACTTTGACATCCGAAGCGAGTATTCCGAGTTTTAATTTTTAATCGATTTACAAAATAAAATTTGAATATACGGTTGATGTATACAAATATTTTGAATATCAAATTCAATAATTACAATTATTATTATTTTAAATATTTTCTCAACTTAAAATTTAAAACCCAATACCCTAAATCTTAAATCAATAAAAAACCCTAAAATAATCTTAAAACAACCCAAAACTTTATAATTACACGAGAAAAAAACACTTTCAAATACGAATACTTAAAATATTTTTCTACATTTCACTTGAAAATACTTCTAGCTAAAAACATTTTTTTTAATCCACCTTTCCTGTAATTATTAAAAAAAGCGATTTAATTCAATAAATTTAAAAAAATTCGGCGCATTTTTAAGTATTAAAGTCAAAATTAACGCATGCACGTGATAGATATCGAGCCAATTCCATTAAATGACGTCAGCCTTCTCCAGTATCTTTACTTGCAGCCCACTGCAATTGGGAAATTCCTTATCTTTAGGTTTTATTGCTCCATCTTTTATATTTGTTGTTTCTTTATATTTTTAGCTCAAACCCTAAATTTCAGACAAAATAAATAAATAAATAAATAAAAAGTGTTTCAAATGACTAACGTTTCTATTACCTTCTCTAAAAATTTTGATTCCTCTGTCCCTGATGTTTAATCTCAGCCGTTGGATTTTCTTGTACTTAGTAACCGTCGTCGTAGTGACGGCGCAGTCTACAGCTCCGCCACCAAGGGGAGACTCGTACCGTCTTTACAGTCATTTCGACCCCTCGATGGCCATCGTCGTTATGGGCCTCGTCGGTGCTTTCTTCTTAGTCGGAATCCTCTCCATTTACATCCGTCATTGCGACGAATCTTACCCGATCGCCACCGCTTCTACCGCCGCTGCAGCTTCCTCTGCTCAAAGGTTCCGGCCAAGCGGTCTTGATCCAGAGGTGATAGAGAATTTCCCCTTTTTTTTATATTCCCATGTTAAGAACCTTAAAGTTGGTAAACGGGCGCTGGAATGCGCGGTTTGTTTGAGTGATTTCGAAGACGATGAAACGCTGCGTATAATTCCGAATGCTGTCACGTGTTTCATCTTGATTGTATCGACGCTTGGTTGGCTCACCACGTCACCTGTCCCGTTTGTCGAGCTAAACTCACCCCCGATTCCGATGACATAGCTCTACCGGTAGAGTTAGGCTCAAACACCACTGAGTCGGACAACAACAACACCGAGTCGAGTCATCCGACAAGACAACGAGTTGAGCAGCAAAATGAGTTGGTCATTCATGTCGACGAGGAAACAAGACCGAGAGAGAAAATAACGGGGAAGTTTACACGTTCTCACTCGACGGGGCACTCAATGATTCAACCTGGGGAGAACACGGAAAGGTTTACATTAAGGCTTCCAGAGGAATTCAGGAAGCAAATTGCGAAAAGCGGGGGGTTGAAGCGGGCAAGTAGTTACGACGTCTTATTGGGAAGGGAAGGTAGTTGGAAGAAGGGAGGAGAAGGAAGCAGTAGGGGGAAAAGTAACATAGACCGTTGGGTGTTTTCAAGGACACCGCCATTTGTTTCGAAGACTGGCGCAGGTGGAGATTGGGACGATGGGTCCAATTCATGGAGAGGGTTAACGTCCGTTAAAGAGAAGCTATATTGTCTCAACTTGAAAGTTGAGCAAGGTGAAAAAGGTTTCCGGCCTCGGCCTTCCATCTGATTGTAAATTTGTAGTTATAGGACTGTATTTAGGGATAGTTATAAAAATGTTGATAAAAATATTTTAAAAACTCCCATAATATTTAATAAACCGTCAATAAAATTTTTAAAATATTAAAAAAACACTTATTTATGGAATAAAAAAAATATTATTAGTGTATCAATAACTAACCTTTAATTAATTATCCTTATTAATATGTATTAAGAGGAAAGAAAACTAATCTGGGATTACAACAAAAATATTATATATTTATCCTGTAATACTTTGATAAAAAATTAAAGTTAATTTTACCATACATTCCTAAATTATAAGTTTTATTTTAAATTGATTCTTAAATTTTAAAATATTTTAATTACATATTTTGACTTTATATCAATTAAGTCTTTTCATTATTAAAATCATTAATTTAATCGTTAAATGAGATATCAAATATATGGTAAAATTTAAAATGAAAAGTTAAAAAAATTAAATATTGTAAAAATAGATGTTATAAAAATTTTAATTTTGAAGTTTTCAAAGTTTTCAAAAAGTTTTATCGCTCACTATTTTCTCGATTTTACTTTCTTTTTAATTTTTATTTTTAAAAGTTATGCGGTGACATATACTTTTTTTTAAAATTTTTATTTTAAATTATATGCACAATTTAACATATTATTTACTGATTATAATTATTGAAAAACTTGATTGATATGATATAAATAATTTAAAAATGTAATTACAACTTTTTAAAGTTTGAGAGCAAAATTAAAAAAAAATTAATGGAAATGTCTAATGCAATTAAGTGTAAAAGTTCAAAATCCATCTGTAAATTTGAAAACAACTCCATCTCTAAATTCTCCAATTCAATATCAGAATCCCTAATGTGAAACACAAATACCTCTTCTCAATCCAATTAAGATAAAATATACTACAACTTTCTATATTTTTTATATTTTGAATTTGGTTGATTTTAATGTTATTTACTTTTACTTTTAATTTTAATGTTTTGCTTTTAGATTTTAAATTTTAGGTTTAATTATCAAAATTTTCTATTATAGTTATTAGTATGATATTTGAAATAAAAAAATTTATTTGATAAACATGTAATAAATAAAATGATGTTGCAATGAATTTAAATTTGATTAAAAAAATTAATGATGTTAATAATTAAATTTACATTTTTAAATAAAAAATTAAATTCCTTAAAATAAAAACAAGAGAGCTTATTTAAAAAAACATGATGAAAAAATTAGTTCTTAATAGTTATATATTTTGTCAATTTGATCATTATTATTATTTAGTTAAACTTAACCATTAACTTTAAAAAAGTCAAATTGTTTTCACAGAAAGATTGGTTAAAACGTTAATTTTTAACAAATTTGGCGTGACAACTTGTGTGACAGTCCATATATATTTCATACTAATATGTCATTTTTTGTCTTATCTGCCACATCGATAAATAAATTAAAATTTATAAAATATTCAAAAAATTCAAAATTCAAAAATAGTATAAAATTTCATTGAAATTAAAATAATTACATGGAGTACATGTAGATTTCCATTTGGGCTGTCATATTTGAGAATTTAACGTTTTAGTCAACATTTTTGTTAAATAAACAACAATTCAACTCTTTTTGAAACTTCGAAGATAAAATTCAAAACATTTTAAAAAATTGATTATCAAATTTAACTAAATAAAATAAGGATCAAATTAACTAAAAATATAAATTTTAACGACTAAATTTATTAATATACTAAAAACAAAAGAACTAAATAATTAAGCATGAAAATACTAAGTATTTTCTGCAGAAAATACTTGGTAAAAGGAGTTGGAAGACTGGCATTTCGAGATTCCGTCCGCCGCTAACTTGACCAGCCACGAAAGTGCTACCCCTCCATTCTTATGTAAGCATTTTTTTAGCTGAAACATGGGCAAATTGCATTTCGTACATTTTATTGAAAAATAAGTAAATTAATTTTTATATAAATTCATTCATTAAAATTTACCTGTTAAATGATGTGAAATGTTAATTTAAATGATTAATTATTAATTTTATCTCTAAATTTTAGTTAAATTTAAAATAATAATAATAATAATTCTAAAAGAATTAAAAAAATTCTTTAAAATAAATATATGTTATGAATATTTTATTAAATAGATGTCTATCAAGATCAAGATAAGTTTGGATGAAGTTTAAATTCTAGTTGTCATTAAAATTAGAGTTTTATTTCATTTATACTTTCTATGTTTATAAATATAGACCTTGGAGAAGCATTATAATACACTTTTATTGATCAATAAAATACGCTCTCTCTTAATCTTTCATTCTCTTTGTTATTTACTCTTTGTCTCTTTATTTTATAACATGTTATCAGCACGATTCTCTTTTAAGGAAGTGATTAGTAAAGTGGAAGGAAACTTATTAAATAAGCAAGAAGTCCCTAGTTCGTGCTATTAAATTTGTTGCATTCCCAGAAATGAATGCAAACATAAAGAAAATAAAAGATACAATCATAGACAACTAAAGGTGGGAACATAGTGATGAATAATAGAATAATGAGAATTCTTAAGATAACTCTTCAAAAGGTAAAAACAACTTATGTTATCAAAGGTTATTTGCCACATATGTGGCGTATGCCCAAATATTTTGTTTTTGTTAATATTCATTGAGGAAGGATATTAGAATGTAGTAATAAATTCTATCATTACTGATGAAAAATATTTATTTTATATGGTACTGAAACAAACCAATATTATTTTAATATTTGGTAGTACAAAATTGATCGAAAGCTCTAGAAGAGCTAATATATTAATATCTTGTGATGATTAATCCATTAGTTTTTAAAATATATTCATAATGAATCTCATATTGAGATTATGAATGAGGAAAAGATTATATTTCATATGAATAAAAAGAGGATTGGGTTATTGATTTATATTGAATTGATTATGATTATCTTTGTGATATTCTTTTGTCATTATTCTCACTAAGGGGTTGAAGTCAAAATATTTTACTATGAAATATCTACTTAAATTGTGGAAGAAAAATATGAGTAATAGAATATGGTAAATTTATCTAAAGCTCGTTATGGTTGGATGCACCTGAAGTTGCAAATTTTTAAAATTGTGAGTAAAACTTTACGATTCAAAATAAGTTATCAATTAAAAATTACTTGGAAAAATATTATTGATGAGAACCTTACAAGAGAGAACTTATTCAATTTTTCATTATTCAAATGTGCTTATACAGTAGCAATATCATGAAAAAAATTTACTTATGGTTGAATAAAAAATTTTAATCACGAAACTTAACCATTCTCTGAAGAGAATGTAACATTATGTGATAAATTCGAAGGATATGATCTTTGACATGGATGTAGTAAATTGGACTATAATAATAGTTATGAGGGATGGTCATGATATTTTTCTCACCACCAAAAGTGAAAAAATGAAGAAAGTAAGAAAGATCAAAAATTTTCAAGAACTCTTTAAGAAGAGTGACAATTTATGCATGAAAAGTTATTGGTTATGTACTTGTTGTACACTTGAAAAAAAAGATCCACTTTCAAAGTTTGCTATTAATAAATTTTTATTGGATTGAAAATCTACTATTGATGCTTAATTTGTTTACTTCTTATCTTCAAGACTAAACGTAGAACGAAAAAGGTACATTTTTATATATTAAATCGAATTGATATATGGTTTAAATATTTGAAATGATCTTTTCAAGTTTTGATTCTATGGGTTACATATTGTTTTAAGTATTTCATTGTTCATGAAAATGAATATTAACTGATTTATTTATATTGTTATGGTAAGTTTTATAATTAAATGATATATTTGATTAAAACATATCTAGTATGCAAATTTATGTTAACAAACCAATGAATTTTGTTGTTATTCAAATTTGATTTAATTCAAAGAATTGTTAAGGTAACAGTTCATACGTTTTATATTAATTCCATTTGTTAATTATTTAGAGAAATAACATGAATAATTGTAAATGAAAAGTTTTATGAGCTTGAATGGTTGGATGTTGAATTAAATTTCATGCATATTTATGATGATGGTTATGAAAGAGAAAATTATTATTTTTTCATCATGTCATATTTTTATGCTTATGATGTGACTTTTATTGATATATTTAATATACATTTGTTTCTATACATGGCCTAGACAATTATTATTGGTAGTTAAATTGATTATGCAAAAGGGCTTTAAAGTTTTTTGAATTGATCTCATAGCTCCTTATGGCTATACAAAACGAGTTATTCGTTCAATCAGTTCTGCTCTATTTCGTGAAGTGAATGTAGCAATTCATAACAATTATGAAGATTTTAGATATGTGAAGATTTTGGCATATTCCCTAAAGCGAATATTGCATATAATTATTTGGAAATTATATTATATGACTTAGTGTCATTATAAACTTCACATTGATTTAGACATTTCCAGTAGTAAATGTCACAATGGTACTTGTATGTGGATACAAAGTGAAAGGAATGATGGTAAAATTATCAATTTGCTACGATTTAGTCCAAATTGAAACGCATGTTAAAATAAACCAGAAGTTTACTGGTACAAATATATTTACTACTTGGCATGACTATTTAGACCATCCTAAATCATATATGATGCGAAAATTAATTGATAATTCATATGGACATTCATTAAAGAACCAGAAGATTCTTTAATTTAAAGAATTCTCATTTGTTGATTGTTTTCAATGAAAATTGGTTATTAAAAACTCACTAACTAAAGTTGAGATTTAATGTCTTGCATTTCTAAAATGAATATGGGTCCATTAATCCACCATGTGGATGGTTTTGATATTATATGATTTTGGTAGATGCATCTACAAAATAAACACATATATGTTATCAACTTACAACCTGTCGTTTGTAAGATTGTTTGAATAATTAATTTCAGATCATGCAATTAAGACAATTCACCTTGCTAATATTGATGAGTTTATATCTCAGTCTTTTATTGATTGAGTTTGAAAAACTTTGGTAAAAGTTGTTATTTATGAGCATAATGGTTTAAAAAAATTATTGATTGAACCTCTCTGATTATTACTTATGGGAACTGAACTTTCTCTTCAACATGAGATTATTTTGATTTACGTGTTGTACGCATCTAGCCAATAAGTTTTAAATACTCCCCATTGCAATTGATTTTTGGTCAAGAGCTAAATATTTCTCATCTTTGAATTTTTGTATGTGCGTATATGTTCCAATTGCTCCACCACAACGTACAAAGATGAATAAATCTTCAAAGAAAGTTGAAAATATATATTAATTATGGGCCTCCTTTTTATTATGATATATTAAATATATTGGAGATTCAATTATGACATGATTATGATTACTATTTTGATTTGATAGTTTTCCTGAAATTAGGATGAGAGAACTAATAACTTGTAATGAGTTAAGAGGAGAGTAATTTGAACCAAAAGTTCAACAAGGATAACTCATTAAAATTCCAAATATGAAAATTTTCATAAAAGGAAAAAATCTAGATGGTCATATAGTGAAGGCAGGTGCTCCAAAGGAGACCCAAGACATAACTAATAAGAAGAGATTCATGTACCTGAAACTGAAGATTAAAATGATAAAAATAAGAGATCTTGATAAATTATGTCAATTTGAGAAAATGTCAAACCAATAATAAAAGTGGTTAACAATGGTTTTGCATGCAATATTATTGTGGAAATAATGAAATAAAAGGAGGATATTGAATAAATCTATTGGGAAATATAGATATGAAAAAAATTGGCCAAAATAGAAAAACACAACTCAAATACAATTAAATTCGTGGAGTTTTTGGATTAGCAGTCCAAATATCTAAAGGTATAAAGCCAGTAAGAGTACAAAAGAAATAGTTTTGCAAAGGCAAAATAAAAATATGACGTTTTTCACTAAGTCTTGACATTGATTATGAGAAGATATAATATTATTTTGTGGTGAATGCAATAACCTTTAGATATATTATTAAATTAGTAGATCATACTTGCGTCTCATGGTTGTTGTTACAACCTTTTGTGAATCATATATAGTAAAATTTATATTAAAATCCTTGAAGGATTTGGAATGTCAGAAGCGTATCGAAGTTATCGGAAAATTGTTAATTTGTATGAATTGAAATAATTGAACATGTAGTAAATTTGACTTAGTCAATAGTAGTTGAAGGAGGATTATAAAATGATCCAAAATACCTATTTGTGTTTTTATAGAAGAATCATGATTAAAGTTTGTTATGATTATTGTTGAAACTCCTAAAGTGATCAAAATATATTTCCCCCAAAATTTTCCTCACTCATGACTTTCAAAAGAATGGTGATATAAATGCTTAGTAGATACATTCAAATAGTCATTTGAAAGACTAATATTCAAGATTGAATACATAGAATATGAGATATCATGTGATGTTTTATGAGAGAAAGTAAATACGCGTTGTACTCTTTTTCTCTTAATTGAAAATTTGTCCCATTGGGTTTTCCTGGTAAAGTTTTTAATGAGGCAACATGTTATGCGTATTATAGATATGTATACTCTTTTTCCTTCACTAGAAAATTTTATTTCCATAGGGTTTTTATTTTAGTGAAGGTTTTAACGAGACACATTATCTATCAATGGACATCCAAGGGGGAGTGTTATAAATATTTTATTAAGTGGATGTCCATCAAGATCAAGATAAGTTTGGATGAAGTTTAAATTCTAGTTGTCATTAGAATTAGAGTTTTATTTCATTTATACTTTCTATGCCTATAAATATAGACATTGGAGAAGCATTGTAATACACTTCTATTGATCAATAAAATACGCTCTCTCTCTTGCTCTCTCATTCTCTTTGTTATTTACTCTCTATCTCTTTATTTTATAACAATATAAATATATTAAAAATTATGAATGTTTTTTAAATTGGTCACCCAACTAATCCAGTTTTTTTAATCCATTTTCGTTAATTGCACTAAACGGAGGGTGATGTGGCAATTGAAAATTTGATATAATAATAAATTTAGCCATTAATTTTTTCATATTATATTGATTTAGCCATAATTTAAAAAAATTAACCTTCAAAATTTACAAATTAACTCAATTTGATCCTAATTCTAAAAATTCAAAGAATTATATAAAAAAATTTCAAATAATATAACAATAAATTTTAAAAATATAAAAATAAAAAAATAATTATTGAAAAGAAATAATATATAAAATTTTAAAAAATATAAAAATACATAAAATTTTAAAATATAATAATAAAATTTATATTTTTTATTAATATTTAATAAAACAGTTATATTAATATTAAATAAAAATAAACCAACTCCTCCCCTCTCCCCTCTCCCCCCTGCGTCCCTTTCCCTCTCTGCTATTGTTCTGCTACTGCTGTACAAAACCAAATCGGGAACCTCGCCCAATAAAAGAAGCTATGCAAGAACCTGTGTGAACCATAAGACCTTCTTCGCTAACAAAAAATCCAGCAGCCACACCAAAATTTAAAGCAAAAATCTATACAAAAAGAGTACTTGGAGCTAATATGGAACAAGCATCCACACCATTAAGGTAGGCTTTCACTTTGGGAATACCAGAACCCGCCGCTGTTGAAGCAATAAAAGAACAAAGAGCAGCAGCAGATGCTGCCAGACCTAAATTGCAGCCAGCATATGCTGCAAAAGCCTTGTAATATTTATGCTTCAGCATGAGTTCTGCAGTGAGCAGCAGCTTGAACCTAACAATATTCTCATCTGCTATATTGTTAATGTTGAATTATGACTCCTATTTCAAGTCAAATTTGAGAAATAATCTTTCAGTTAAACTCTGTTTATTTGTTTCAATTAAACTCTGTTTTGTTTGTTTGAGTCAAATTCTTATTAGTCTAGATTATTTTATTATTATTTAACTGAAGAATTTAGCCTATAAATAGGATCTTTTACAACCTTAGAAAATACACCCATTTTAGACTTACCCATTATAGTTTAGAACTCCTAACACTTTTGGAGAATTTAGTGTTTATGTTTTGAGGGTTCTTTATTTTCGGGTTTTTGAGGTTTAGTTTTTATCTTTATCTTTTGTACTATTTGTTCTTTTCCATTATAGTAAAATTATCTTTGCCCGTGGTTTTTTATCCTCTTTGGAGGGATTTTTCCACATTAAAATTGTGTGTTTAATTTCTCAATTTCTTCCGCTATTTTTTACTTATTCGTTGCTTAATCGGGTCGATCCTTAACAAGTGGTATTAGAGCTAGTTCGTTTTTCGCAGATCAGCCCGTTCAGATATGGCAGCAATAAGGTTTGATATTGAGAAGTTTGATGGTGATAAAAATTTTAATTTGTGGCAAATTCGGATGATGGCAATTCTAGTTCAGACCGGTTTGAAAAAGGTCGTTACCGGGAAAAAGCCCGATAATCTAGATCAGTCAGAATGGTAAGAGCTTGACAAAAAGGCCTTATCTACAATCTAGTTGTGCCTCGCGAATAGGGTATTGCAGGAGTTATTGATGGAGAAGACTTCATTTGCCTTGTGGAAAAAGCTAGAAACTCTTTATGCGACTAAGTCTCTGGCTAACCGTTTAGTGCTGAAACGTCTATTTACGTTTCGAATGAATGAAGGTGAGCTTCTTAGAGATCACATCAGTCAATTTATTAGTCTTTTGAATGATTTAAATAATGTTGAAGTTCATATTTACGATGAGGATCAGGGTATGCTATTGTGGTGCTCTTTACCCCCTTCATACAAGTTTTTTAGGGAGACCTTGATTTATGGTAAAGATAAACTCTCGTTTGAGGATGTGAAGGGTCATTTGTTGAGCAAAGACAAACTCGATAATGAGTTTGGTTCAGATAGCAAGGCAAATAAGCAAGCTTCTGTTTTGAGAAGCGAGACAAAAGGTGTCGCTATTGTAAGAAATTAGGTCACGTCAAAGCAGATTGTTATAAACTGAGAAATAAAAGGGCTGCTAAGAGTAACGAGGAAGATTTAGCTAGTGCTAATTTGGCCGATGAAAGTGGTGATGATTTCTTGTTAGTGTCAACGAGCGAAAGCTCCGAGGTTACGTCCGAGTGGATCCTAGATTCAGGATGTTCTTTCCACATGTGTTCCAATAGAGAATGGTTCTCCACATACAGTTCAATTGAAGGTGGACTTGTGCACATGGGAAATGGCTCATTCAGTAAGGTAATCAATATTGGTATTATTAAAATTAGGATGCACGATGGTACGATTAGGACACTATCAGATGTCAGGTATGTACTTGATTTACGAAAGAATCTCATCTCCTTAAGTATTTTAGACTCAAAAGGTTGCAGAATCAACATTGAGTTGAGCAACATTTAGGTATCTCGTGGGGCTCTCGTTTTGTTAAAAGGTAAAAAGATCGGCAGTCTTTATATTTTGGAAGGTTTTATAGTGACCGGTGAAATCGAACGTCCCTCTTTCTTTACAGAGTTGAAGTCAACTCATTTGGAGTGGATGAAACTTGGTCATAGGAGGGAAAAGTGTATGACTGTTTCGTTGAAGAGAGATTCTCTTTTGGATGCAGGTTTTGAAAAGTTAGGGCACTGTGTTCGTGAAAATCAAACCCGGGTTAGTTTTGATTCGACAGTGCACAAGTCGAAGGCTAGAAGACTTCCAGCTCCTAAGCATAGATTCGACTTAATTAATTCCCTGCATAGTTCATATAGGCCTGTGATGGGCTTTGGCAAAGATGGCATTGTGGAAATATGAGTCAAGGTGGAGATTTGTTGAATTATGACTCCTATTTCAAGTCAAATTTGAGAAATAATCTTTCAGTTAAACTCTGTTTATTTGTTTCAATTAAACTCTGTTTTGTTTGTTTGAGTCAAATTCTTATTAGTCTAGATTATTTTATTATTATTTAACTGAAGAATTTAGCCTATAAATAGGATCTTTTACAACCTTAGAAAATACACCCATTTTAGACTTACCCATTATAGTTTAGAACTCCTAACACTTTTGGAGAATTTAGTGTTTACATTTTAAGGGTTCTTTATTTTTGAGTTTTTGGGGTTTAGTTTTTATCTCCATCTTTTGTACTCTTCGTTCTTTGTCATTATAGTAAAATTATCTTTGCCCATGGTTTTTTATCCTCTTCGGAGGGATTTTTCCACGTTAAATTTGTGTGTTCAATTTCTCAAATTCTTCCGCTATTTTTTACTTGTTCGTTGCTTAATCAGGTCGATCCTCAACAGTTAAAGATACCAACCAGGCAAGTGCTTAGCGCTATAATAAGTGCAAATGACCAAGTAAGCTTGGTTTTGTACTGCTGCAGCAGCAGCAATAAAAGAGAAGGCCCCCGAGGGGGGAGGGGACAGTGGTGGGAGGGAGACGGGATTAATTTTATTTGATATGAATATTGTTATTTTATTAAATATCAATATTAATATTAAATTTAAATTTATTATTATATTTTTAAATATTTATGTATTTTTTATATTTCTTTGAAGTTATACAATTAGGAAAATTAAGATAATTTGTAAATTTTGAGGATTAATTTTTTAAAATTATGACTTAATCGATATAATGTAAAAGTTGAGAGCTAAATTTGTTATTATAATGTTACTACAATTAACGAAAATGGAGAAAAAAAATCTTGATTAGTTGGGTGACCAATTTAAAAATCCATAGTTGGGAAACCAAAAAAGAACAAATCCATAGTTGGGTGACCAATTTTAAAAAATTCATAATTTTTAATATATTTGTATTTAAATTTTTTAGAATTATTATTAAGAATATTTTTAAAAAAATCGAAATGATATTTTAGTTATAGTATTGTGATCAAATTAGCAATTAACTATTTAAATTAACATTCCATGTTATCATTTAACAGATAAAATTTAATAGTGTGATTAATTTACTAATTTTTCAATAAAAAAAATCAAAATGTAATCCGCCGTAAATAAAGAAACTACCTAATACTTTTACCCTGGAAAATTATAAATATACGGTTTGAACCTGTTAACTTTTATGTTAGGGGGAGAAAGAGAAGAAACTATTCTCCAATACACAAAATTCATGAGTAATTTTTAAATGGGAAAAGATTTACATATAATGATGTAAAATTAATATGATTTTACATATTTTTTTATAATTTTTTATTAATATTTTAACAATTCAATCATTATATTTGCAATTGTCATACATGTAAAATTTTGAATTGATTAGATATCTCTATGATATTTAATATATCTCTATTATATGAAATTACCGTTTTACTTAGGTGTATTATAACTATTAAAAAGATAAAATTTGAAAATGTATTAAAAACTCATTTTTTATGTTTAAACATTTTTATTGAAGAATTACGTTTAAATATTTACGTGTCTTTAAAAAAATGAAAATATTAGAAATAAATAGAAAATAAATAAATTGAAGTGAGATTCTGTGGTGCAGGGGTGAATGCATCTATCCAACATTAATAGAAGTGGTAGTGATTTTCAATATTATCCATAATGGAGCAGGGTGGATAATAGGTCATAGCATGTGAATTGTTAAGCGATAATGTATTTGACAACATCAATCCCCTTACTCCGTTGTCATCCCTAATTCCAACTATTGTTGCTTGAAGTAAGGGAGGAAGGAGTATGATTGGAGGAGCCCAAATAAGCAGGGCTATTGTACCCATGTCTAGAGGCTATCGATGAGGAGCTAAAGGTGAGAGTAGTCTTCATTGTGGAGATTATTAAGGACATCAGCTGAGCTTAAATCCAAAGCCTTCAAACGAGTGTCAACACCTAGACAACGTGAGTCTTATTTGCTAGTGATGCAAAGAAATTTTAAAAAAAATATTTTTTTAAACGATTACGATTTGGCAAAATCAAAATCTAGCTTCTAAATGGTTACAATTTAATAGAACTAGATTCTAGTTGTTGAGATTTTTTAGGAAAATGACACTAGAAATTTACCATTTTGTCCCTTTAGAAAACAATGTAAATATGAGGTCATTCTCCATATTTTTCATAGAACACAACAAGAGAAAAATATCTTCTCTCATCCTTTTGTTCTCTAAATTATGATGTTCTGTGAAATTAAATGAGAGCGAAATTCTATTTAGGAGATTTGGGTTTTAAGTGAGATCGTCAGTGACCCCTCCTATCTTTCTTGGGAATTGAAGTGTGGTTTCCTCGGTTTTCTTCCAATAGATTTTCTGATTAGATTTTCGACCAACTGCTTTTGTTTAACAGTACCAATTGAGTTTCACCTTTTTTATTCAGGTGTTCGAATATCAAAGTGCTAGGTTAACCTTGGGGGCGACGTCCATTACACGATTACACTGATTAGGGCTAATTTTTTCTTCGAAAGTAGTTGTTCTTCCATGACACAGTGATTGCTTTATTTATTTACACTCAATTAGGTTTCCTGTTAATGCTATCGATTTTGTTTTGCAGTAGTATAGTTCTTGTCACGCCCATAATTTATTTTACTTCCATTAGCTTTTGAACAAGTAAAGTAGTCTAGTGGTTAAGAGCTTAAATAATTTCCTTAAGGTCCTTTGTTTGATTCCCCATCCTCTTTTATATATATATATAATTTTTGGCATTAAAAACCTTGGTCAAAGCTTCCAGTGTCATCCCCTCCTAGTCACCATGCAAGGGAAGATTCTTTCCTCTTTTAACTAGTCAACTTTCTCCCATTAGCCCCCTTTTCACTCTATATGTTCCCCTTAATCCATCTTTCATGCCATTTTCTCTCAAAGCTTATATTCTCCCCCAATTACCAAGCTTGAAACGTCCATCCCACCTAAGGTAGCCACTGTCCACTTTTTTTTTTCTTTTATTTTGTTTCTCCTCCACTGCTTTGATCATTTCATCCTCTTTGTTAGTCCCTTTCTCATCCTTTTTCTTTCATTTTTAGCCATTAAACCATCTTTTTTCTCCATTGTTCTTCCTCTTTCCACCACCCATAGTTGATCGCACCACCACTTTACCACCACTAGACCTCCAACGCTGTCGTCGTCGTCGTCGTCACGTTGCCACACCACCACTACTGTTAGTCACCATTCTTCTTTGTTTTCCATTTCATCTTCAACTCTTTAGTCATAATAAGATTTCTACTTCTTTTCTCCTATTTCTGAAATTGATACTAAGGACTTGTTTAGCGGTGCTTTTGGCTTAAAAGCATAAACAAACAACATTTGAGTGAAAATTTTAACTTCTAAAATGTCATTTTCCTCAAATTAAAAAGTTAAAAACTTTAGCTTTTCCTAAGCCAAAAGTGCTTTTGGTTGGCTATTTACTTTTTTGTCTTATATTTTTCACAGCATGGGACAATTTCTTCTTCATTTTTTCTTTTAGATAATCTCTCTGGTTTTCTTCTTTTATTTCCTTCAAGGTTTAGGGTGCTCTCCCTCTTTTTCCTTCAAGCTTAGTTCCCCATTCCCTTCCTACGCTGAGCTTCTTCTCTTTTACACCCATTTTTTCTTCTTTTAATGTTTGATCATCGATTTGGCTGTAAACCCATTTTTAATTATGCTTAGTTTTAGTTGTTTCCTTATGCTTATTTTTTTTTTCATGCTTTTTTCCCTTCACACACTAACAGACACTGATCAAAATGACAAGAATTGATGTGCAGAAACTGGTATAAAATGACTACCTTTTTTTTTCCTTTACACATGATAGACAATGTTAAAAAGGATTTTCATATTTCAGTCTTTGGTTTATGATGAAACTTTATGCTAAACTATTAAGTTAACCATAGTTTAATTGATGATGATGTCCCTATATAATTTCCAATGAGTAGAATGTTAAACACAAGATTCATCAACATTTTGCTCAAATCTAAAAGTTTCGATTGCTGGATTAAATCTTTAATTCCATGAGAGGGATGCTTTTCTTAAGTCAATATATGAATCTAAACAGTTTGCAAAATTTATACTCATTTCCTTTAGATATATATCCGATGGGTTGCATCATCTAGATGTTCTTTTCAAGATAGTCGTTCTAGAACGCTGTCCTGACATCTATTTGCCAAATCTCGTAATAAAGAGCTGCCATAATGGTTAACAATATGTGGATTGACTTGGGCATGGAAACTGAAGAGAATGTTTCTTTATAATCGATACATTCTTTCTTAGCATACCCTTTCGCTATAAGTTTAACCTTATATGTTTATACTTTTCCATCCGTATTTTTTTCTTCTTGTAAATCCACTTACACCTAATAACTCTTGAACCAGAGTTATATTCAGTACTTTTAGACTAATAATTCATGCAAATTTTGAGTGGTTGATAACAAATTTTGTAGTTTTTATTATAATTTTTTCCTATTAGATAATGTTAAGGTAAATTTTTTATCTTAGATTAATTTATATGTTAAATGCATGATTTTTGCAATTTTAAAGGTAGTTGGTGCATTAGGAGGAAAGGTGTATTATCCCGCCCGACGAAGTCATAGTATTTGAGTACTATACCAGAAGTTAGAAGGACACGATAAGTATAGAAGTAAATAGTGTTAAATCTAGCCTAAGAATAAGAACTATTTGAGCGTGCCTATGACGCCTTGATATTGGCGAATGCCAAGTTAGCACATAGTAATCAAGAAGTAAGCCTAATAAAGGAGGGTTTTCCTCCAAAAAGCCTCTGCTGGAGTACTTAGAGTGAGTGGATTCCAATATGGGTAATAATGAAGTGAACCCTATTATATGGGTTTATGTCAGCAGTATAGAACATCCTGTAATGTTATCCTTGAGCCAGTTGAATTATAAGAAAGGATAGTTAAGGATCAAATTAAACGTGAACCAAGATAGTTAAGAACCAAAGGAAAACACTTGTTAGTTTCCTTGGAAATTGTAGATTTGGATAAGACTACCAAATGATTAATATGAAATTTATCAAGTTTCCATAAATTCTTGGATTAAGATAGGTTAACAAGAAAATATCTTCTCTCTCTTCCTCTCATCGAGGGAATAGGGATGAAAGAAGATGAGCAAACTCTTTTGAACTAAATAAGAGGCCTGATGATTAGAAATGATCCCTTTTTAAGGATAAGGTAATGCTCGGTGAATGAGAGAGGTCTAAAGTTAATAAGTAAACTAAGCATTACTTCAATAGTGTAGAATTTTTCGCCTCACTAATTCTCTTGGCGTATATATGGGAACGTAACCAATATCGAAATATGATATGAAATTCCTTTAGGAAAGGATGAGATAATAGAAAAGGATGCCTAGCAAGTTTGCATTTGAGGAACCCTCAACCATAAATAAGAAATGGTGGATAATAACCATATGATTGATATGGTGGTAGAGGATGCATTTGAGGCTGATATGGCACACCGTAATTAGGAAATAGTAGATAATAACCAAATGATTATGGATAACCATGTGAAGGTTGAAAATATGAAGGCTATTCCGATGGATAAAAACCTTGAGTGCTAGTAAATGAATCACTATACCCAAGGTTATTAGAACTCGATCTCCTACTAGATGAAGAACTTACAGATGTATGCTTCTTGCCTTTTACTTTTGATGGAGCTCTAGGTTCACTTCTATCTCTCCTAGGTTCACTTCTATCTCTCCTAGGTTCAGGAAACATATTTCCATTAAATTCTGATCTATCACGGAAATGTCCACTAGTGGTACGAACCTCATATTCTCCTCCATACAGACTAGAATACCTAATTTCACCTCTATCACCCCTATGTCCATCATCATCATCAATTGGACTTAAACCACCACCATTAGGTCCATCGCCACTTTGACTTGACGTTGCACTAGAACTTGAATGAGACAAATTTTGTTGTTGAGATTGATCAACATTCATTTCATTATCAAAGGTATCCATAAACAACACACTGACATTTTCACCATATAACAATGGATTCTCTTTCTTTTGAAGCCATTTTGATAGTGGATCAACATCTTCAAATATATGATCAAGGTTGATAAGATTAAAACTAACATTATATCATCAATGCTTATTCTTTTTTGATGCTTTATCTGAAGCCTCATATTATAAATGGTAAACACTATAATCTCAAGTTTTTTATACTTTAGCCTATTTCTTGCCTTGGTCTGAATATAACTAAATGTGCTCCAATTTCGTTCTCAATTTGATGCAGAAGTTGTTTGACTAAACACTTTAATTGTTAATCTTTGTAACTCAGGAACACATGTGCCGTATATTATCCACCACTCAATTGCATAATATTATTTAAATTTCAAAATAACTTCAAAATGTATAATATAATTAAAGAATATAAATTAAATTAAATAATTTAATTAACTATTTACCCAGATTCATTTGTTTCCAAGCTCTTTGTGCTTGTGGAGTACTGAATGTATCATGCTTATCTCTAAATAGTAACAACTGCATAAATAAAAGATAGAGTAAAAATGAAAAAAACAATTACATTTCAAATTATGTAACTAAGTTACAAATAATAGTACTTGAATCTAACCTAATTAACAATTCTAACTTGAGTATCAAGAGAAGGTTTTAATCTTTCAATTATTGATTTTTCACCTTCTAATGTTTCTATTAGTACATTCTTAGAATGCTCCACCCCAAATTGAAAATGAGGATTGAGAAAATAACCTAAGCATAATTTATAAGAATATCATCAAATAATAATAATCTAAAGCTTAAAATAATAAAATATAAAAATAGTTCTTAATTATATGAAATATTTTATCTTACCAACTAAATGCAAGTAGGAATGCATAAAATTCTATCTATTGTCAATAATCTTTTAGTACTCGGTGAAATATCGACAATCTTGCTGAAGTGCTCATTTAGCTCTATGAACAACCTCATAAATAAATCCCATTGTTGGTTTTTCATCACCATCCACCACCATCCACAAGTCTCAATATTTTCACTAGGGGCTCGTAAACTTTTATGAGGTCATTGGTCTTTTTCCAAAAATCATTTCCCAAAACAATTTTTTTAGCTTCATAAGCAAGCCTGACTTTTGCTGTCACCATTTTGATTCTTTAAATTCCTATACATTCATAAGAAAAATTTTAAAATAATATAATTTAAATTATTTGGAACTAATAAAATCATTAAAGATTGCTATTTTTAAGTAATTATATTAACTAATTATAAAATACTGACCTTTGAATTAAACATTTCTCTCAGACCTTGCTTTTCCCTTGTTATCTCTTCAAGTTGAATGAAATGAGTTGCAAATTGAGTAAAAGTGAGTCGAAGGATTTTCTTCCCTTGTATATACTTCTTTATCAAATCAACAATCGAAATGTGATTGTATATAAAGCAAGTCACTTTCTTAGCCTCATCTGACAATTTTGCTACATTGGGCTTTTTTCCCAATATCATCAAGGCATAAATCTAAACAGTGATCTACACATGAGGTCCAACATAGATACTTTCTTTTCAACGTTAATTTTTTTCTAGTGGCTTTCATTGTTGTCTCATTATCAGTCACTATTTGAATAATGTAACTTTCTCCAATTTCTTCTACAACTGAATCTAACAAATTGTAGTAGAATTCAACATTTCTAGTACGAACACTTGAGGCATCCACATATTTCCAAAAAAAACGATTCCTTTACTACAATAAACAAGGAAATTAATAATATGCATTTAATTTAAGTTGTTGGTCCAACCATCACATATTAGAGTTGCACCCAATTATTTTCAACGAGTCTTTAGTTCATTTACCTAATCATGAACTCGTTGATACTCTGAGTCCAAATACACATCTGAAACCTCATAAGATGTTGGGAGATTTACACCTTGTCCAACTTCTATTGACACTTGAATTAAGTTATAAAACCATGGAGAGCTTGCTAATTGAAAAGGAAGTCGTGCATATATTAAAAATTTAGATACCGCTTCACCGATCTTCTTGCATAAAGTCTTTAAAAAAAGAACCCCTGATCTTTGGTTGCTTTGAGTTTTGCTTCTAGCCAATTTAGGTATAGTTCCCCTTAAGGTAAACTCAAACTCACCTGGGATGGATTTACTTGTTCTTTCTTCATGATATCCTCCAGTTGATTCATGAGAAGATCATCCTTTTCCATAAATGTTACTCTAACCACCAATACTTCGTTTGAATTCTTCCCTTCTATGTCACACGTGTTGTGATTGGATACTTTTTCGAGTTGCTTGCTTATAGCCGAAACCTCATCAATGAATTCCTCGTGTTCATCCTCCTCTCCTCTTAACTTGGATAAGAATTCATCTGTTCTCTTCTTTTTGTCTATTTTCTTTGTGTTGCTTTGTTTCAGTATATTCATCATACATTGCTCATAAACTTTGTGTAATAAGTAATTCATACTTATATTATCAATAATATAATACAAAAAAAAAAAGTAAACATCACTAACATTGCAAAATTAATAAATAACAAAATAATATCTCATTTCACCTATATTTAATCATCTAATTTTAGTCTTCATCTAATTTAACCTTCATTCATATCCAACACATTTTCTAATCAATTTCAATAAAAATTGAAATTAGTATATTCATAAAGTTAAAAAAAAATCAAATGTATATTTAAATTTGAATTATTATTTAATTACACTAATTTAGCATGATAATAAAAATAAATGTTATATAAAAAATTAACAAATAAAAATTAAAAGGTAAAATTATTAAAATTTAAGTATACAAAATTTAAATTCAAAATCCAATCTCACAACATAAACCATAATCCATTTAAAGAAAACTAACAACCCATAAGATTACCTATTCACCCAAAATCAAGAGGCCAAAACCTAAAACCCACAAAATCAAACATAATCCATAATTTATTTAAAAAAAAAATAACAACCCACCATAACTCATTATTATCTAGTCACCCAAAATCCTAAAAAAAAAAAAAAAAAAACAAAAAGTTTCTCAAATCCCCTCAACCCCTTTCTTCGTCTTTTATTTAAAATCAGAGAGCCAAAAACAAAAGAGGAAAAATATTAGGGTTTAGGTTTTCTTTGCTTTTCTTTGCAAGATTCGTCACTTCTTTCTTCGTTTTTTCTCAATTTCTTTAAACGTTGCCTAGGCTACCATTGATTCCTACCAAAATACTTAAAAATATAAAGATGATTTGCAAAGATTTTGTAAAAGATTTATCATCAATCTTTGCATGTTACAACAAAAAGAAGCCAGAATCAAGACAAAAAAAAAATCAAGTACTTACTTAAAAATTATGAATTTTTGAAAGTGCAAGTGAAGTTTTGTTTAGAGATTTTTGTGATTGTGTTGTGATTTTATTTGGTTTAGAGTTTAGATAGTGAAATCTGAGAGTGAAAGTTTAGAGTTTGGACTGCTTTTTCTATTTTTTGAACAAATTTCTTGTACTGATAATCGATTCTATTGCTTTTGAATTGCTTTTTGCTATTATTTTATACTGTTTTTTTGTTGGAATTATTTGATTTTGCAAGTGAACAATATATTCCCTTTATCTTATTATATTTTTGTTGATTTTTTAATTTTACCGTAACGAAATAATAATGGGAAAACAGCCCGTTATTACCGTAATTGACTATTACCCCTTAAACTGTGGACGTGATCCATCGCTATTGGTCTGATTCCGCTTCACATCATTATTTTTGGCAGTAGCAGTTTTGAACGGTGTCACAACCACTATATAGCGGTTGCTATTCCGCTACCTGACCGCTATTTAAATCCTTGATGTCTGTCATGAGTAAGTCTTTGCATTAGGAGTTTTTGCATGAAGTTCAAGTGTATGAGTTGCATGTTTTAAAATGTGAACGCATCTAGTCTGATGAAGTCTAAAAGAAGAGAGTCTATCATTGAAAACACCATTTTCCAAAAAAAACAGAGAAGCCTTTGTGGTTGATTTTGTTATATGTGAGCCTTCGTGGTTGATTCTATTATATGTGAGCCTTTGTGACTAATTATGTTATATGAGAGCCTTTGTGGTTGAATATAATAATGGAGTCCCTATGGCTATCTTTATTAAAGGACGCCCTCATGGCGAATGTTAAGGAAGTGCCTTTGTGGCTATTTATTGTTTGTTGACACCTTTGTGGTTATCTATTATTTGTGGACGTCTTTATGACTATCTTTGCTTATGAACATCTTTATGACTATCTTTGCTTATGGATACCTTTGTGGCTATCCATTTTTCAAAGACGCCTCTGTGGCTATCTGTGTTAAAAAGGAAGACTTCTCTAGTTAATTCCAAGAAGCACGCCTTCGTGTCGTAGTCTATGGAATGACCTTCATGGTAATGATTAAAAGATAATGCTGATTAGGTAGACTTTGAAAGAAAAATGTAAGTGCAATCAATAAGATTGAAGTAAAGAAAGGTTGATAATGAAAATTTCATGATGAGAAGCAAACATAGTCCACCTGGTCCACAAGAATGAGAAAAAGGGTCAGAAAGTATGTTACAAGTACATACCTAAAGTAAGACAAATGGTTCTGACTAAGTTATGATCGGTTACAAAATAGGAAAGAAGAACTCGATAAGTAGAGTGCAACCTCAAATCGAGAGTAAATGATCCTAACAAGTACCTGCTCGAGAAGAAAAAACGAAGTGCAATACGCTAAGCTCGATATGAAACAAGCAAGGACTTGAAAGTTATCTCACTAAGTTCTTATGAACATATTATGGTTGTTTTTGAGTCCAGGATTAATTAGACAAGTGCACTGAGAGACGATGCCAGGGCTACCCCAAGGGAGAGGCGAATTGGGCTTTATGCATACAAAAAGAGAAAGATATATACAAAGTCATATAGCAATGATAATGTTAAGTTCATATGGAAGGCCATATGGAAAAGCCAGAGTTTGCGCATAAGCTATTAAGTAGTATTTCGAACTTGTAATTGATAAAAGCAAGACTCAAGAAACGATCTTCGTAGTTTTATTGTTTCAAAATGTAAATGTGATTATACACTTTACACGAGGTTATTCATAATAGCACACATGAGGTCTTTTAAAGTAAAACTTAAGAAATTTTATTAGTCATCGTTAGAATAATTACATAGGAAAATTTAGTAAGAGTCTAAGTACGACAGTTCTTAGGCTTAACAACCAATACTTGGATCTGTCGAGCGGGTCGGGTAGAGGGCATTACAAAAGGAATTCACTTATGGATTCTCAGTGTTGCTACATCTCTATAGTAAAATACCTACGAGATTGGGTTGATGTGTTTCCATCTTTGGACGCCCTAAAGATGTTTATTGGACCTCAAAACTCCTCTTAACCCAACTCTAAAGTGGGTTAACAAGTCTAAACAGCCCACTAAGAATGGAACGAGCCCAAATTGTCTACTTGAGGTGCCCAAACCATCCATATGGCTTGGTAATCAACTAATTCAACCACTAAATTTACATGGAGAGAATTAAGGATCTCCCTCTCCACAATTCAAGGTGATCTTCCATCTCCTTCCACAATTCAAAAAACTCCTTCAACTTAGCAAAACATGTTGTCCACTTCTCCTCCACAAATCAAGGACTAGCCACTTATATGGAGATATTTAAGGGATGAACATGCTAAAAATAGTAAAGAATCAAGGGATTCCACTAGTATAAAAAGGGGGCACTAACTACACTTCAATCATCACTCATTCATTCATCCATCTTCACTTACTCACACCACTTTTAAGAGCAAGTAACATAGAATTGAGAAAGCAATTTAAAGGGTTTTAAGAGCAACCAAATTCAAAACTTTAAAAGCACTTTTGCATTGAAACAAAGGAGAAAGAGGAGGAGAAGGAGGAGGAGAAACACGAGTAGTGCCACGAAAATCACCTAAATCAGCTTATAATTTCTTTTCCTTAAATCTTTATTTTGTTCAAGTTGATAATGATAATGACTTGATACTTTTGATACTATATTGATTACAATCCTTTAGCTTATGTTATTAACACTTTGTTAATGTTGTTATGTGCATTAGTTGTTTATTCATTCAAATAATATCATGAACATGCTTACTCATGCATAATTAATGTAGGGAAGCATATGAACTAATTACTTAATCCAAACAAGATGGTAATTAGTAGACATAATATTTAAATGGTGCATATTTAATCTCTTAATGATTGAATTAGTAATGATATTTAGTAATATTGTTACCTTGCATAGCTCCTAAATATGATGTATGCTTATGAAACTTTGAAAACATAGAAGTATGCTAAAGAATTTTAAAGGTTAAAAAGTATGACTTCATCCCTTATAAAATTCTGAGTTAGTGAATAGTTAAATTGCCACAGTTTTGTCGTAACATAATTAACATTATTTTTAATAATTTTAAGTTAAGGAAAGCAATTATTTTAGATCCTTCACGTCATTGTGATTAAACTTATGTCATTTATACTACTCATTATTCATTGTTAATGTTCTCATTTGTCTTGCATACTTAATATTCTTAATTAGGTTAATTAGTTAATTTAAGTTTAGTCACTAATTATTCTTGATTTTCCAGTAATGGCCGTCAGCTTATGAATTCTTTCAATTTAACCCCAATCGTTCCTAATTTTTGAAAGTAAAGGGAATAGGGTGTGACAGAATGAAATAATTAACCCTTCCTTGGTGCTAATGCCTCGTATACATTAAATGTAAAAATGAGAGAATGGAGGAGATAGTTGAAATTTGTTGTGAATGGAGAATTGAAAGGAGAAATATGATTTGGTATGTTTTTACCTTTGGTAGGGCATTTAATTGCAAATCGAGATTGGTGAAAGACCTCGATCTTGCGGGGAAATACTAATGTGTTGAATTTTCAAGGATGAGTTTGCGAAGGGTAGGTTTGTATAGAAGAAATGATGGCTACTAAAATACGGTACATAGAATTAGGAACTAGCACAAGGAATGGTACTTGAACTGGTTTGTGATGAAATGTATGTTCCAGTTGTCAATGTATTGAATGTGTGAATTGTCTTGCAAAGTATTGTATGTCATTGCATCGAATGCATGAACTATATTTGTGATGAAATGCATATGCTAGCTGCCATTGTATCGAATGTATGAATTGTCTTGAAAATCATTGTTTATGTGAACTATCATTGTATCGAATGCATGAACTATTTTGTGATGAAATGTATATGCAAGTTGTCATTACGTCGAATGCATGAACTGTTTTGTATTGAAAATATGCGATCTATGATATGTGTGAACCGTAATATGTGCAAGCTGTGATATGTGAGCTCCATGTAAGATAGTTATGTGTGTGCGAACCCAATTAGAAGGTATGTGTGAACTTTGTAAGGATCCATGTGCGAGCTTTTTGAAGAAAGTAATTATGTGCAAGCTAAGTTAATGAACATGTTATGGCAATGGGTAAGTCGTATCAACGTGCGAACTGGCTTTGTAATCTACTTGTGCGAACTGAGATAAGGTGCAAGTTGACTCTGTAAAGTAGTATTTGCAATCCGTGGCAAATGTGCGAATTGTGCCCACATACGAGCTGTACCGATAAGCAAGTAATAACAACACGCGAGCTATAACGATATGCGAGCTATAACAACATGAGAGTTGTGACAACATGCGAACTGCAGTGATAAGTGAGATACAACGATACACAAGCTATAATGATATGCGAGTTGTAACAACATGTAAGCTATAACGATATGAGAGTTGTAGTATGCATGAGCTATGACATGCGCGCACTAAAATTTTGTGTGCACCATAAAAGGAATAAGCTATAGCGAGGGTGTACATCATATTTATGGATTACTTTAGTTTACCCCCACTAGGATTGACTGTAATATAAGGGGCTTGACATTTTCACCTTGCCAAATATCGAATCTTCATTCTATAAACAATAGTAGGTATTTGTATTTATTGTTTTGGTTTGAAATTACAAATGTCAGCTCGCTAATCGCCAACAAATAGATGTGCATCGTATGTTTGACTTTAAAGTGAAACCTTGTTTCTTTTTATTGTGCAACCTTAATCCTTTTGATAACACTCCGATTCATCGACCATCTCGGTGAGCATAAGGATGCTACAATTAGAGGTATCGAAGCTTCGATGTAGACGATTCTTGAAAGACCAAAATTAGTTACAAGCCCCGATATGCATGTTACATGATTCTAGCTTAGTCCTTTGTTATTACTAAATTAAGTTTGTGTTGTGTATCTTGATCTCAATGTCAACCAATTCGCGAGATGTTGTGGATGAGGAGATAGATATTAATGCTCCTCCTCTTCAATCTAGTGGACTCGCTTCTTTGCTGAGTTAGGGAGCTGTAAGGATCGAAGCTCGGGACACCCTTTTAGAGATGATGAGGTAGTGATTTGATCACTTTGTTAGTACTACTCCACCACCACCCCAAAGTTGTGTAACGATGCTACTCGATCATAGACTTTTGCTCTTCCCATTCAAGCTCCATACTTGCCTAAGGGTGACCTAGTGAAATAAATACAAAAACAAGGGACCAAGGAATTTAAGGGAGGAAAGGATGATGACCCAGTATTGGTTGAAAATTGGCTCTCGCGAGTACGTCGAGTTATTGAGGAACTACAGTGTACTCCAACAGATAGTCTCTGTTGTGTAGTATCATTACTGGAAGATAAGGCTTATCATTGGTAGAGGTGTGTAAATTTCGGGTAAAATCGAATTAATTCGGTTAATTGATTGGTTAACCAAATTAATTGATCAGAGATCGACTAATAATTTTTTGGAAGTTTGGTTAATGATTAATTCTATTTGAAATCGATTGGTTAACCAAATTAACCGAATTAACCAAACTTAATAAATAATATTATAATATATAAGTATTAGCCCACTTAATAAATCAATAGGTTGGTTAATTCAGTTAAGTTTTTTTATATGTTTTATATGTTTTATACTTGTTTTAACCAAAAATAAAAAAACATATAAATTTCAGTTAATTCGGTTAACTGAAAAAGTTCGGTTCGATTAATTTTTTGAAAAAAATTCGATTCGATTAATGATTAAGGATTTAAAAGAGTTGGTTAATGCTAGTTTGATCGATTAACCGATTGAACACCTCTAATCATTGGTGGTACACCGTGACGAGCATCACCCCACGAGAACAAGCGGACTATGAATTTTTTCTACAAAAGTTTTGTGAAAAGTATATCTCTTTGTTGAGCAAATAAAGAGGGAATTTTTGAATCTCAATTAGGGAAGAATGATTGTATTTGAGTATAAGGGGAGTTTGTTAACTGAAGCAATTAAGCTTGAGATTTGGTGCCAATTGAGGAAGACCTTTGTTTCAAATTTGAGTTGGTATTAAACGAATAAATTTGAATGTTGTTGGAAGCACTTGAGATCGAGACTTAGCTACCTTAACGACTAAAGCTCAAAGGATGGAGATGATGATCCAAGAGACGAACAAGACTAGGGACCGAGAGAGGAGAAAACATGGAGCCATTGATTTGTTTTCTACTGTCGAAATTAAGAGAGCAAAGGATAATAAGTGTTTTTGTTCTACACCTATGGGAATTTTTCAGTCTTTTAGTTCACGACGAGACTGGGATGGTCGATAAACCACGTTTATACTAAGAATTGGTGGACAAAAATTAGTGAAAATCCCTACATGCAATCATTGCAAGCTGTAACGATAAACGAGCTATAACAATACGCAACCATAACGATATGTGAGTTAAAACAACATGTGACCTGTAACATGTGAGTTGTAACGATATGCGAGTTGTAGTAAGTGTGAGCTATGGCATAGACAAGCTAAAATTTTGTGCGCACCATAGAAGTGATAAGTTGTAGCGAAGGTGTACACCATATCTGTGGATTACTTTAGTTCACCCCCTAGGATTAACTGTCTAACTTATTAACTCTTAGCATATTTGCATGATGAAGCATTGATGTATTACCTTTTGATGCAAAGGTTATAAATTTCTAGAAGGCACTAAGTTCATTTTGAACTTAGCTAGTTTCTCTTCTTTTCCATCTTTCAGGTACCTTAGGTTGTGGACTTCTTGAAAGGACTCAACCAAATTGCTGTCTCATTTTTAAGTCGCCCTTTTTTACTTTTTTGTACATGTATATATCAACGCTGCCTGCAGGCTTGACCAACTTATGTTTTTTTTTTCTATTTTGGTTGTATTTTCTCTTTACTTAGTTTGCACCCTTTTTCAGTTCTCTTGTGTATAAGAGGTTTGACATTGTCACCTCGCCAAATATCAGATCTTAATTCTATAAATAATAGTATGTATTTGTATTTATTGTTTTGGTTTGTAATTACAAATGCGAGCTCGTTGAGCGCTAATAAATAGATGTGCACCATCTTTTTGACTTTGAAGTGAAAACTTGTTTCTTCTATCGTGCAACTTTAATCCTTCTGGTAACACCCTAGTTTGTCGATTGCATGTAAATTTAAGTTTTTAGTTGTAGTATTTATGCATTGCATTTAGCTGTAGTTTTTATTTTGTTAGTACACATTTTCATTGCATTTCCATTGTCATTGCATTTTAGTGTTAGTGCATTGGGGACAATGTAGACTTTAAGTTTGAGGGAATTTGTATGGGGTTTAAAAATTCAAATTGCACCCACATTTCAAAAAAAAAAATTTTGAATTTAATAAAGCATGCAAGGTTTATGAATGGTTAATACAAATATGTTTGAAAATTTTTGTTACATTCGATGATTAATTCTTGAATCATGTGAACTGTCAATAAATGAGTTTGATAAATTTGACTGAATGTTGTATCTTTAATTCTTTGATGAATGACTTAGATTGCATTAATAATGGATGACTAGTATCACTCGTTGGATTTTGAATGAATCTGCCTTTTACAGCTGCTTATATATAGTTAAAATAAGAGACACTCCAATGTGGGTGTATTGTGAACTGTTTAAGGGGGAACACTCCAATGCAAGTGTTAGAAAAATGAATTTGGCTAAAGGCTGTCGCTGCAAGAGTGTGTGTTGGCACAATTACGTACTTCTTGGGGGTTTATTGCACTCAATCGTTACTTTTCAAGAACAAAGGGTACAATAATGCAACGACATCTCTCAGTCACATAAAAAAAGGAAAAGAAAAGATATATGTACATATTATTGTATAATAAATGTTGTATTGGTAAATGAAATTTAGGATTTGAAGCATGACACTGACTTTGATGAAGTTGCAATCTTAGTTATTCATACTAAGGTGTTGTCGATGCAATATTCTGTCATTTGAATGTGATTCATTCATTGAAATTTTAGATGATTCAAGTTGATAGAATGATCACTTGCCTTGGTGAATTTTTGTGTAACCTTGCTAGTTTTGTTTTACTTAAGGACAAATAAAAACTCAAGTTTGGGGATGTAATAGTGCTAGAAAAAACATATGTTTTCTCCCTAATTTTTGGTTAAGTTGTACCTATTTAGTCATCATTAGCACATATTTTAGCATTTTTTTAGTTTGGTTAATTGTATTTTCTAACTCAATGAACCTTAGCCTAGTTTCCCTTAATTTATCATATTTTGGTATTGATATTGCTGCATGAGTATTTCTAGATTACGTCCAAGATTATTGTCATATCTGATAGCTATCTAGATAAAAACAGAAAAGCGTGAGCTGTCCAATCTGGTATAACCAACTTGTACGACCAGAGACAGCTTGATTCTGCAGAAAAGACACCTGCACAATTTGGTTGAATATAAATGCTCACTAGGAAAGAGAAAAAAAAAGAAAGCTTTTGGTGCATATTCTTCTTCAACCCATCTTTTGAAGCTTTCGACTATGGAGGCTTAAATTTCTCAAAAGTGAACTAACAAGAAAAATGAGCCAAAACAACTCCTGACGAAGAGCCCTAAGTGCGACGCAAGAGGGAAGTAAGAGAGCAAGTCGAGTTATCTAGGAATAGTATTCTTCATTTGTTCTTTTACATTTCTTTCTAAACGCTGGTGATTACTATTTATTTCATGTTCGTATGGAAGTCTACTGTTTAATCTTTGGGTTTGAATGATTTTAGCACAGAAGTGTTATTGCAGTCAATGTCATTGGAAAGTGCAACGCCAATTTAAACTAACAAACATGACAACAAAAGTTGCTTGAAGATTAGAGAAATTTAATCCACTTATTCTTAACTGTGTTGCATTGCCATCATCTGAAGGTGTGGTTAATGTGCATGTTTAAGTCTTAGATCGAACATAGAAGTTAAGCTTGGTAAGATATTCATTACACATAATTGCAACAACAATCGCCTGTTCTTCCATACCTTGCGAGCCACACTTAGTATTTTGTTGAATATTCATGTTGGGGACCCCATTTTATTATTATCACATTTTGTTTTAAATTTTAAGTTATTACTCTGATAACTATTCTTGCAATTTATTTCATTTTTACTTAATCGTTGCACTAACATTAATAGACAAATAGACAACCATCTTCATGGGATCAATATCCAATAGACTCAAATCTATTTACTTTACTTGCATCGATAGTGTACGCTTACACATTATTGTTGTGACGTTAACAGCTAATCAACACTCCTTGTTGAGACCCAAAAAGAACATCAAGCTCGCATTCTCGATTCTGCTTTGCTTCACCGCAGTAACATATCATTGCTTTGGTGGTTTTGCTACAACATTATCCAGCTTTGCTCCCAGCGACAGTTGACAACTCTACCTCTGCTCTTCGGATTCGCGGTATGACTCTCCTTATTTCCCTCCATCTAGAATCTAATGCAACAACACTTTAGTTTTACTTGAATAAAATTCCTGATATCTTTTCCTTCTTTCAAATATTGTTTATATTGGAGCTTGGCCACACAATACGCGTTGTCAGATCCGCTTTTCTAGGGGTTCTAGAGCTTTCTAGAGCTTCTAGTGCAAACCACAAATATATTTGACTTGCTTTAACAAAATCTTATGCGCTTGGTACTACTAAAGCGTTTAGCAGCAGCAAAGTTTTGCTACTTTCGCTCCCCAATAGTGCTTCTTTATTAGGCCTTATACTCTCATCTTCCTTCACCTTCTCTTTCATCAAGAAATATGTATCAACAAGTGTATTTTGCTACAATAAAAAGGGTAAAATATATATATTCTTCCAGTTTAAGCGCAACACAACTCCAATGACAAAAACACATAAAGACACTACAAATGTTATATAACAAATTTACTTGAAAACAGAAAAAATGTTCTAGCAAAAATATGTAATATAACTCTTTTTCAAGAGTTATCAGCTGCGTTCATTAAGGGTGAGATAAGTTTTGTTAGGAAAATGCATGTTATAGGAATATAATGTGTGTTCACTATAAAAAGCTGTTACATAAAATTAGCACGTCATTACTTACTCATTCTAAGATATTTTGTAAAAGCAGATATTTGCTAAGACAGTCATAGATCTAGAACTTGGATCCGCAATATTTCAAATTTATTGATTGCAACCTTGTCCTGTACTAAAGATTTTGCCACTCATTTATGCTAAGCTTGATAAGTACATAGTAGATTTGATGCTTTACTTGATTAATTCTTGATCAACTTTATTGTTTTACATTTTGTTATGACACACACTTTGCAAACACAAACTATATTATTATCACATTTAATTTTGTATACATAATTATCTTATCAACAGTCTTAGAAATTTCTTCTATATACCAATCTCTCTGTGGGTACGATACTTTACTTATCACTTTATTACTTGAACGTTGTGCGCACTTGCACATGCTACAGCAATATTATTTTACACGTGACACTGGCTCTACTAGGCAGGGCAGGTGGGCCCAATAAAAATCGTAAGCTAGAATGTTCGTAGTTTGTGGTGACCTCAAATGGTATATCATCTTAAGAATAAATTGAGAGAAATAGGTCCTCAATTTTGTTTCTTATGGAGACAAACTTAATATAAGGAGAATGGAGTCTGTTAGGAGGAAATGTGGTTATGCGAGTGGCATTGATGTAGGAGTAGTTGGTTCTAAATGTGAATTGTCGATGGGATGGGGATAGGATTGCAAGGTACTTACGTAGTTATTCTTAATATCACATTGATGCTGACATACATGATAATAAAGTTGGAGTGGTACGACATTTTACGGGGTTCTACAGTAACCTTGATGAACGTTTAAGGAATTCTTCATGAAATTTGCTTCGTCAATTGGGTCAAGATCAAGATATGCCATGATTAGTAGCGAGAGACTTCAATAAGATAACCTATTCTTTTAAGAAGAGAGGGAGTCGATTAAGGTCGAAAAGGAATATTAAGGCTTTTTGAGGTGCTCTAAATGATTACGATCTAAGTGACTTCGATTTTGTAGGTCGATGGCACACATGGGAGAGAGGTCAAAGAGTTGCCACCAATATTCGGGAATCCCTTGACAGAGGTGTGGAAAATTCGACTTGGTGGGATTTATTTTCGGATTACTGTGTTACACATTGGTTGTATTCAATATCACCATTGCCCTATAGTTATAAACACCATTGGTCAACGAAGTAGACAACGAAGTAATCGACGTCAATTTTGTTTTGACACAAATTGGTGTTTAGAGTACTCTTTTGAAAAGGAGATTATTAGCTTCTAGTCTTCTTCCACGATAGATTTATCGAACAAATTGATTAGGTTGGGGAAATCGTTAAGGATATAGGACCGATTGAACAAAAGGAGTAGAGTAGTGAATAAACATGATTTAGAACTTCGATTAAGGGAGTTGTTTACTAAGGATCCTGATGATGACGTCCTTATCGAGATGTTGGATGTTCAAATTGGGTTAAATTTAGAGGTTGACAAGGAGGAATTTTATTAGGAGTGCCCTAATTAATTAGCTCTCAAATGGGGATAGAATACCATATTTTTTTTCCATAAGGCACCTTGTGGACGGAAAAAGCGAAATAAAATTGTTGGAATTTAAGGGAATGATATGAGTTGAGTTACGAATGAGGAGGGTATTCTTAAAGTCACCACTAAATACTTCATTGAGCTTTTTATGACATCAGAGGAAAGGGATGCTTGCCGAATTTATGTAAATGTCTAGGAAAAGTGACACCTAAAATGAATGATGATCTATTGCGGCCTTTTCAATCGAAAGAAGTTTGGGTTGTTCATGTCACCTCTCAAGGCTTCAAGAATTGATGGATACCTAACTTTATTTTATAAAAAATTTTGGCATATTATAGGTACTGACGTTACGAAATATTGCCTTGAGGTCCTTAGAGGGGAAAGTCTTGTTGAAGATAGGACTTATATTATGTTGATCCTTAAAACTAATAACCCTCGTAATATGACACAGTACAGTTCTATTAGTTTATGTAACTTACTGTGTAAAATTATTGCAAAACTTTTTGTGAATATAATGAGTGGTTTTTTGGGAGAGTGCATTGATGAGGCTCAAAGGGCCTTTATTCCAGGGAGGCAAATCTCAGATAACGTCCTAGTTGCTTATGAAATACTACATTCCCTTAAGATAAAGAGGTCGGAAAAGATAGGTAATTTTGCGCTTAAGCTCGACATGAGCAAAGCATACAACCAAGTTAAATGGATTTTTTAGCAACTTTAATGCTACATTTGGGTTTTCATGAAGATTGGGTAAGATTGGTTATGAAATGTGTGGCATCAATCTCTTACACGGTTGGGGAAAATGGAAGCGTTAGTGATCTTTTCTTTCCCTCGAGAGGTTTACACCAAGGCGACCCTATTAGTCCATATCTATTTCTAATATGTGCTGAATGGTTTTTGACTATCCTAAATGAAGCAAAGGTTGCGGGGCGAATGAGATGCATTCATTGGAAGGGAGAGACTTGCGATAAACCACCTTTTCTTTGTCGATGATTTCATCTTATTTGGAGAAGCTTCAAGGGATAGGCTCAAGTTGTCCAGCAGATTATTTTTGAATATGAGAAAGCCTCAAGTCAAAAAGTTAATTACGATAAGTCTTTAGTATACTTCGCTACTAATGTGGATTCAAGTGTGAGGGATATTGTGGGATTTATTTTGGGGGTTTGGATATTGACAAGCCTTGATAAATATTTAAGACTGCCAATGATGATTGGTAAAGGCAAAAAGCAAGCTTTTTCACATTACTTAGACCATTTCCTTAAGAAGGTGGAAGGATGGGGAATGCGATTTTTATCTATGGGAGGAAGAAGTTTTCATCCAATTAATGCTACAGGCGTTGCCTGTTTATGCAATGCAATCCGAAAGCCCTTTATACTCAGTTGGAAAGCGTTCTGAATAGGTTTTGGTGGAGGAATAATAAAACGAGACGTGGAATTCATTAGTCAAGTTGGTAATCTTTATGTTTACCTAAGATGAAATGAGGTACGGGGTTTCGTGATTTAGCCAAATTTAATATTGCATTATTAGCTAAGCAGTGTTAGCGAATTATTAATAATGGTGATTGTTTTCTATCTAAAGTGTTAAAGGTTAGATATATTTCCCACACAAATTTAATGTCAACTAGGTTAGGGACTTACGCTTCTTTTACCTAGAGGAATATTTTCGGCGCGAGAGGTTTAATTGAATCGGGCAGTGGTTGGAGGATTGGTACGAGTTGAAATGTTAACATCTGGAATGATGCATGGATCCCTGGGCTAGGTAATGGAAGAGTTCAGTGCAAAAATATTACTATAAATTTCACTATAGTCTCTCAGTTAATTAATGAGGAAACTTGTACCTGGATCTAGGAACATGTGAAGGCCATTTTTTATAGCAGACAAGCAAAGCAGATTATGATGATTCCTCTAGCTACTACGAATTGAGCTAATACTTGGAGTAGAGGTATGAAGGATCGGGCGAATACTCCCTAAAGAATGGCTATAAACTCTTTGTTGAGCGAGATTCCCAAATATAAATCTCTCAACCTATGGGACAATCTAAGCTATTTACAGCACTCTTTACAAATTTATGGAATCTACATCTACCAGAGAAACTCAAAATTACAATATAGAGAATGGTATACAACTTCCTACCTACTTATGATAATCTAGCTAAACGTATGTCATAGGTAGACACAATTTGTCCTTTGTGCAAAGAGGATGTTGAAATTGTGGAACACATTGTGCGATACTGCTCTATCACGGAACACAGTTTGGTCTGTTTGAACATCAAGATGTTTTTTGGGAACCAATATGCATATTATAAAACATGGTTAGTAAGGGGTTTTTAAGTACTGGATGGAAAGGAAAAGGTAGCTCTAGTTATTACCTACTGGGCGATATGGTATGCACAAAATAAATTGATCCATGATGGGGTTAAACAAAGTATACATGAATTGGTGGTCTTCATCAAGGGCTACCAACTAGAATTAGAAGACCTTGAGGGGTTAACCCCTTCTTGTGATTCAAAACAGGAGTTTTGGAAAACCCCAGTCCTGAACCAGAGTCAAATTAATTATTATGCCCCGTTCAACAAAACCGCTAATAGATCTACTTTGGGTGTATTAGCTAGGAATGAAAACGAGAAAATTTTAGAGCTTGCACTTACCCGCATTATAATGTTGCAGATGCGTTCATAGCCAAGGCGCAAGCTTGCGAGCAGGCAGTAACCTTTGGCCAGGAGTTGGGTTTTTGAGCGATTGTTGTGGAAGGTGATTCGCTCAAAAAATTGCATAATGCAAATCAAGACAAATCAGTGTTGGGCCCGATTATTCAAGATATCAGAAGGAAGATGTGAGAATTTGATTTCATTACCTTTGACCATATTGGAAGATTGGCGAATGGCGTAGCACATACCCTAGCAAAATGCGCACCATGGATTTCGGAACCTCAATTTTGGGTTGAGGAAGCTCCAGTGAAGGTGGAGTTTGCTGCGAATCAAGATTGGTAGAAATGGGTTTCACAAAGCGTCGAGAGGTAGTTTCCACGAATGCTTTCTTGAGCTTTGGAGAATATTTCTATCTTCTTGCCCTAGAAATGTCTCAAGAAAAGTTTCCTGTGGTTTTTACTTTGATGCTCAAACAAATCATTCGATGGGTTTGTGGTTATAGGAAACGTTTTAGCTTCTGGCTTTCATTGATTTTCTTCGATTTGGGGACGGGAGTTCTACTGATTAGTAGAGCTTCTTCTTTTTATTTTGTTGTGTTTTAGCTTTATTATTTTGTTGATTTATGTGCTTAGTTATGAGCCCTGCTACAAACAATGGGTGGAGTGTTTTAGTTTCTTTGTAGAGTGTTTGTTCCCCACTACTTTATAATGAAATGCCAACTATTTATTTAAAAAATAATAATTTAGGTATAACTTACCAAAATTTCACACCAATTTATGAGAAAAAATCAAACTACATTTGGGGTTAAAACTTTAAAATTGGCCCAAGACATCGTGTAGTCATTTTTGGTTGATTTGTCTATTTACTTTTTACCGGTGCACCATTTGTGGTCTTTGTCATTAGGTTGGTTGTTGTTCTTTCTCTTGGCCTTCTACGGCTTGATATCACTATGATTTTTAGCTTTGTAACCGTTAATAGTTTTCTAATTAAAAAGAAAAGTCGTTTTTTTCTATTTTGTTTCACATTTCATTGTCTCGTTTAGACTAATTCTTGAAATTACACATTTTTAGAATTTATATTATATTGCAAAAGAGTATAGGTAAAATAATGAACAAAAAAAGTAATAATAAGAGAGAAAATTTTGAGACTTTATGTTAAAAAGAATAACAAACTGTTTTATTCCACTGTAATAGATGTACATTAGCCCAATCTCTACAACCGTCCGATCTCAAAAATGATACCACGTATCAACCCAATAAAATAATCAACCCATGCAGACCCAAAATAATAGAATTATAACAAACGACAATTCATAACAAATAAATTAAAACAAAAACAAGAGAAAAAGAAAACCTTAAGTCAAATGAACAAGATCCTCGAGAATCATCATCCAAAAGCCCGTGAATAGCCCTGGAAAGCAAGAACTCGCTTTCTTAAGCCAGGAGGGCGGCGAAGAAAGTAGCAGCGAGAGCGGTTGCACCAAAGAAGACACCGTTGGTGGAGGCAGCGGAGGGAGGGCCTTGGTCAGCTGTCGGCTCGGAGGCTGGGGTAGTTGCGCCTTCTGGGGTAAGAGCAGGAGGGGAGGAGATTGAAGGAGAAGGTGAAGAAGTTGTTGGTGAAGGCGATGGGGGAGTGGTGGGTGATGAGGTAGGAACAGTTGAAGGAGCAGGAGATGGTGTTTGTGACGGTGTTGGGGAAGGTGTTGGAGTCGCCGCCGGCGGTGGTGAGGAGGTTGGAGGAGCTGTAGGTGAAGCTGTTGGGGTAGAAGTTGGAGCTTGAGCCATGCAAGATGTGGCCAAAAGACCCAAGATCATTAAAACCTTGAACATTGTAGAACTCATCTTCCCAAAAGAAAAAAAAACAGAAACGAAACTCAAAAGCTTTGAAATGAGAAAGAAAGCGTCGAGTTTAAGAGATTTTGGGAGTGAGGGAACTAAAAGGGAGGAAGGGACTATATATAAATAAAAAAAAGGGAAACAGAAAGTGGAAAGATGACAGACAGATAGGAGAGAAAAAGAAGGAATTAATCTAATCAAATCACTAATGTAAAAATATTCTTTTGGATTTAATTATATCAAATTATGCAAAATGCAACACATTTATATGGAAATTACATTCATACATGCAAGCACATAATGAGCTAGCGGCTAAGCAACGTGTTGTTGGGTTCTCATTGTTTCCTCTCTGTTTTTCTTTGAAGTTTGTTCAAGGATAGTGTACAAAAACTATTACCAACCATAAGGGCACATCGATTTTTTCTTTGTGTTTAGCGCACCGATTAGGGTAATAAAAATCTTTATTAATAAATTAAAACATTAATTGTCAATCCGTGTTTGTATGTGATAATAAGTGGAATCCATTTCGAAGTTATCATTTAAATAGTAATATAAAATAATCTCATTTAATAGTATAATAATTAAAAATATTAATAGTTTCAAGAATGATTTGAATTTAAATTATGTTAATTAAATTTATTATTCGAACTTTTATTACGGAATTAAAATACTCTAACCCGTAACATTTTATCCTAATTTACAAAAAAATATAGCAATACAAAATACAATATTAAGATATGAATTTTTACCCTATTATATTATATGGGTTGGTTGCCCAAGGTCGGTAAAATGTCACTTTCTTACCAATGTTTGGGGATTTGACAAATACTTCGAAAAAACCATTTTTGGTTGTTTCTTTCCTTCACGGTCTGTCCTCCGCGTTAAACTTTCAACAACTTCCCTAAAATAATGGTCCGAATATTACTTTTATACCCTCCTTTGAATATTTTTTCGGTCTGCTTATTTTGCAAAAAAGTCAAGATCCAAAGAACTTCATTTGTTCATGTGGCACTACCTGGATGGGTCTTTATTATATTTTAATATTACATCTAACAGTTAAAACACTTTTTTAATACACCGTCTACGCTTTCAAACTTTTTTTTTTTGACCAAAACGCTTCCAAACTTTTAAATTTGAACAATTCTAAAAATAACAATTCATTTTTCTTGGGCTCGAATTCATCTATATTGACTAGATTGGGTGAACACGCATTACGTAATAAATATGTTGATAAGTAATTCAGATAAAAATTAAATAAATTTTTAGTTAAAAGGATAAAATCAAATTTTTAAAATTTATTTTGTTTTAAATTTAAATTTATTTTATGTGAGATTTTATTAATTTACTGTCATGAGTTAATTAAACATAAATTCAATTAAATAATGAATAAAATATATTTATTTTACAAAATAAATAATATTATCTTTAGGATGTCTTTTTTAAATATATTTTATATCAAAATATTTATATACACAAAATAAAATTTAAACTTAAAATAATATGTTTTCAATATCTTTACTTTGGCTTTTTACTACAACTGTATTTCTTATATAATTTTTTTTATAAATATACTTTTTATATAATTATGTTTTTCATTCGAGTTGATGTGATTCATCAACTAAAATCCAGTTTAATAAAAAATATTAAAGCTCTTTTTTTTTAGCAAACATTACTATTATAGTAACCAAAAATAACATTAATATAAAAAATAAATGGCTTCTTTCTCTGAAAATTTTCTCTCTGAAAACGCTCATCATGGAGATATCTCCATGGAAGACTTGATTCCCAAAAAAATTAGGTTTAGAGAAGATGGTGAAGTCGCAAAGGAAGATGCAGTGCCAGATACAACCTTTGTTCCAAACTCTCTTGGAGAGTTAAACTGATGGGCTCTGCAAATAGTGGGGACCACGATATAGAGGAAATGGAAGACTTCAAAATTTTGGAAGGGGATGTTCAGAGATCTGTTGCCAATGACACTCCTTCTATAGAATTCTCTAACAAGATTAACCAAATCCTTATCAAGGATATGGAAAATACTATTATTCTGAAACTATTGGGTAGAAACATCGAATTCATAGCGCTTCAAAATAAAATCTACAGCCTATGGAAACCATCATATCCGTTTCATTTGACGGATATTGAAAATGGCTATTATTTAGCAAAGATTCATAATAGACTTGACTATGAAAAGGTCTTTCGAAAGGTCCATGGATTATCTTCGGACAATATCTGATGGTTCAACCATGGACGATAACTTTTAATTTGACACAATCTTTCCCCCAGCACAGTAATGGCATGGATCAGGCTACTTGGTCTACCAAGCTATTTTTATAAAAGGAAAATTCTTATGGAAATCGGAGGTTTCATCGATAAAGTTACTAAATTGAATCTTAACACAGATAACAGAGCAAGAGGAAAATTTGCTCGCTTGGTTGTTTATATCAATCTGGAAACACCATTAATATCTCAGGTCCTGGTCAATGGGAGGAATCAAAGAGTGGAATACGAATTTCCCCCTACCGTTTGCTTCCAATATGGTCGGTATGGTCATATTAAGGAGTCTTGTCCTTTTAAAACAGTTGATAATCTCCCTGGGAAAAGGGATCCGTCGTCAGAATTGACATCGAAAAACATGACTATGGCGATCAACGAAAATGCATAAAATAATGGTGCATTCGGGCCGTGGATGTTGGTGGAAAGGAAAAACCGTCGAAAAATTAGGGATTTTCCCCAATCAGAATCCTAAATCTCAGCTAATATAAAGGAGGGATCTAGATTTCGTGCACTTTGAAATATGGAAGGCACCGTTGCTATTAACCAAGCATTCAAAAAATCTGCTTAGGATCCTAAGCATAGTAAAGGTGAAGAAATTTTATATAATGTTAAGGAAACTTTTAGTACTTGTAAATCGAATAGGGTAGTAGCCTAGAGGATTCTTAAAATCAGAGGGAATAGACTCGAAAATGATAGCCCAAATAGTGTAACAGATACCACAATGTTAGTAAACCCTAAAGCTGGGCTTGAAGCCAACAAAAGGATATCAGTTGGGTGACTAAAGCCTTCCTTTTCCTAGGTTTGTCGCTTCTAAAGGGATGGAGGAGTTCGGGTTAGTTTGCTTACCTGAATTGAGAGATAGTCTAGGTCGATTCTAAGATCCAAATCTCAAATGACCATCCTTACCCAGAATCGAAGAAAGTAGAATATTGAAAGTCCAGTAGCCAATCTCAATTTCACCAATGATCTAAATTGGAGTGGGGCAAGGGAGTTCGCAATGCATTCAACGGACTATCTTCCCTTGAGAAACGACAACACCCTTTTTATTCCATCATCTTCTATGTAGCCGGAGTTTGTAGATGTGACCGTCTCCAAATCAGCTACTAGACTGGACCCAAATAGGAATTTGGTAGTCTCTTTCAAGCCGAATCAAGTCTCAGCAGAGGTTGATCAGTCTTCAGACAGGTCTGAAAATCATTCAATTTTATGTCCTTCAAATTTGGGGAAGAAAAGAGTAGGAGACAATACTAGAAAGAGTCACCTCTCTAAAAGGTTGAACAAAGTTGTCCAAGTAAAAAGTAATAACTTCAAATTATGGGGTAATTCACGAGTTCACATACGAGATTCAATGGCTAAGATTTCAGAGACCATAGCGACACAGGCAAATAATGTGTCTGGTTTAGGTGACCTTTTTGTAGAAAAGGAACAACAAAGTATCCATGAAGTTGCCAGTAAGTAAGGCTGTGGTTTTTCATCTTTGTATGGTTTACATTAATTATTTTATAATTCTTATGGATTTAAATCTAACCATTTTTTCGTGGAATTGCCAAGGTTGTGCGAGTAATAAGTTTATCCGAACTTTTCGAGAATTTAATTTTGAGTATGGTCTAGATATTGTTTGCCTTTTGGAATAGAGAGTTAGAGGTAAAATTATGAAATTCATGATTGAGAAATTGGATATTTACTACTCTCACCATGTTTTAGCTAATGGTTTTTCAAGAGGAATCTGGATGGGGTGGAAGGAGTCTATCTGAGTTGGAATAGTTCATAATCAACCACAATTCCTAATTCTTCGTATTCATGGTAATGATCACTCTAACCTGATTTTTTTAACCTTTGTGTATGGTAGTCCTAACAGGAAAAAGCGGAAATTTATGTAGGTGATCGGTGATTTTACGACATAATGATTGTGCAAGCGTACACACGTCGATGCAAGTATAGTTGATAGACAAATCTATCGGATATCGATCCCACGAGGAATGGTTCTTGATGTCTAAATGTCGAAGCAATTAATACTGAAATTAAATGTAATGTGAGTACTGATGTCAATGCAATATGTCAGATCTGTACACTAAAATAGTCAATCAATGTCAACGTAATTAGGGTTAAACTTCAGAGATTAAACGTCAGTGTACTGAAAATAAATCCAATTGTGTTGAGTATTGAATACTAAATATTAAAATGCATGAAATATAAATGTGACCAAGTGTAAAGGGTAGAAATGGCTCACTAAATATTGCTAAGTTGCAACGCTAGATGTGTCGACAAGGTAAGATATAGATGAATTATCGCTACAATGAAGTCCCTTTAAGTTCTTACCAACAACCGCTCCCTACTTAATCCCGACTCAAATACAATCACTCTACCTCTCAGTGTGAGTAATGATGTGTATCCAAGAACAAGTAACTGGTTTTTATCCTAGTCCCGAGCAGCTCTCGCCTAACCCACTTGTTAATTTAACTTGTTACAGCCTCTCTCGATATCGGCGTACTGCAATTTCACTTTCGTGTTTAGAGCGGTTAGATCCAAGAATAAACGGATAAGCTGTGTAAAGTAAGAATCAAAATGATCTAACATCAAAAGATACTCTCGTATTCATTTTATGTTATCAAAATCCATCATCGTTTAAGAAGAATTAAAGAGTACAACGAAGCTTACTATCTCTAGACTACTAGGCCTACTACTTAATTGTTCCTCTTGCTCAACATCAAGCACTTCTCGTCAGAAGCAGTTGCAGACTTTCTTCATCAGCTCCCCGATTTCCAGCTTAAATCTCAAATTCACATAGAATTTTCAGAATTAAATCCCTTAGCTCTTGATGATTTCTTTCCTTCTTCGTTTATCTATTTATAGCCTCTAAAATGTTTCAGGATTCAGCCTTCTTTCTCAGATCTAGATTTGGATTTTGCAGCTGTCAAAATTAGTTAGAATACAACTGTGCACTCAAGCAGTTCTAGTATGTTCTTCACAGATCTCCAGATTGTCGCTGCATCGCTGAGCGCGTTCTGAGATAATAATTGCTACAACATCTATGAAATTCCTACGTTGGTGCTTCTAGTTGTGAATTCATCTTCTACTCATTCAAGGTTCAGTTTCAATGTTGTGACATCTCTTGGTCTCAATTACTAGTTGATCTTGTGGCTTCATTCATCCAGCATTAAGCTTCTAGGCTTAGTTCCTGCGCTGACAATATTAAGACGTAATATATCGATTGCTTGCGTCGATATTAGTACAAAAATATATAAAAATAACAATAATTTAAACTAACTATCAAAGAGTTGGAAAACATGAAAACTAAGTATAACATGCTAACAATGCATGCTAAATGAAATACAAAAGAGACAATTTAAACACTAAATTGGGCAAAAAATCTATGTCATTTGTAATACCATCACACCCCCAAACTTGAGTTTTTACTTGTCCTCAAGTAAACAAAAATTAACAAAGTAACAATTAGAAATGTCATCGCAATCGTTATTCATAAAACTTGATTTCTCTAAATTTCAAATGTTTAAATTGCATTCATATAATAGAATGATGCGTCGACAATTTACAAACATGAACAACTTGAAACTATAATTTCATCAATGTTAGTATCACGTATTGAATCTTATCCTTCCTTAAATTATTTTAGTAATTTATTCTTATTTTTCTTTCTTTCTTCTTTTTCTCATTGTTGTAAGTGATTGGAAGATGTTATTGCATTACTCTACCTTTGTTCCTGGGCAATAACGATGGGGTGCAACAAATCCCCAAGAGGCATGTAATTGCGTCGACACAAACTCTTGCACTTACAGCCTTTGGCTAGATAATTTTTCTTTTCTTTGTCTACAGCGGAGTGTTCTCCCTTAAAAGTCACAATGCACTCATATTGGAGTGTCTTTTATTCATACAATGTCGCTGTACTGATCAGTTAGTTCATGATTCAACACCAACACTATCCATCCATTACTAAAACAATTTCAATTATTCATTCCAAAATAGCAGACTCAACATTCATTCATACTCATCCAATTTCCACATTAGTATTCAAGTAATTCAAGAATTATGTATCAAAATAAAAATTTGTGAGCACATTTCTGTTGAAATTTTGTCACTTTTCATTACTAAAGAAACAAAATAAGGTGTAGTTGCATTTCCAAGTCTGCATTGTCCCCAATGCACTGACAATATATATATATATATACAAAATGAATGGAAATGCAACTACAATGTAGTAAACTAAGAGGAATGCAGTGATAATGAAAATGCACACATAAGAAAAATGCATGAAAACTAATTAAAAAGAGATGTACCAAATTATTCAGCAGCAGTCGATGCAAAGGCTGCTTTTGTTTTTTTCTTATTTTTCAGGCGCTCTCCCTCATCATAGTGTTTTTTTTTTCTTGTCCTTGCACCTCTTCCGCTTCTTATCCTTTGAACCAACCAGCTTGGTGGATTACTCCTCCTCTGTTGGTTACGTGACGACCTTATCAATTGTCACCTCTGATGGATGGATCTCGACGAGTGGTGCTATGTAAGGCACAATAGCTAAAGGATTCAGTTCCTCTATTTCGCCAGTGACAACCTCAGCTTGACTTGTAGTAGGTCGAGTCTCTTCTGAGCTGGATGCCCCACAACATCCTCAACGATCATTATTGAGGCATCGGGTTCCTTCTCCTCCTGCACCTTGGCAGGTTCAATTTCTTCTTCTTTTTCTTCATCTTTCTCTTGATCACCTCCTTGATTGGCTTTCTCTTCCATATGTTGCTCAAATTCAGGTGGGCAATTATCAGTGCAATTGATTGTATCGACATCTTCTTCCGCAATAGCTGCTCTCTTAACCATATTTACGCCTAGACTGTTGAAGAATTCATCCTCGAACAGATCAACAATGTTGCAATAGCAATCCTCCTCAGCCTTTGAATGCCCTTCATCATTTTCATCATCAGATATGTGAATTCTTATTGGCATTTGAGTAGGCCTACCATCAATAGTAGGTTGGTCAGATGAGGAGTGGTACATAGGGTAGAAGATATCAGGGAATGCTGGGAAATCTAGTAGTGGTCTGGTGCTGATATGACGTAATACAGCGATAATGGCTTTGTTCTAGGCTTTTGTGTATGTATAAAATATATGCTGCCTATAATCCAAATCGTCTAATATGCTCATGAGGTGTATTGTATGTGTATCAATACGATCAAGATGGATTTTCGAACTAGCTAGTCTTCTCAACACTTAAGGATTTGTGGGTGCATTAGTCTGTTCTTTTTTCTTTTTCCCTTTTCCCTTGTCTTTCTTCTTCGAGGTTTCCTTGGCCACGGGTGTATATAGGCCTCATTTCATCCTCTCAACCGATATATCGTTGATCGGACATTTTTTGTCCAAAACCTCTTCATCATCTTTGGGTATAATGCCCTTGTGTTGACAGAGTAACATGATAAGAGAGAGAAAGGAAGGATACCATTTTGCTTTCCTGTAGCTTTTGCGATCTGCACATGTATAAACTCCCCAATGTCGATGTGTCAGTGATGCAAGATGGAATGTAATAGACACATACGGTCTAGTGTAGTCGTAGTGCTGTGGGTTGAAGGTATAACACGACTGTTAATGAAATGAAACCATACCTTGCAAAAGGTTGTAAGGTAGCGTTTGTGCATTGTATAGTTATGAAATCCATTTCCCGTCTATGTAGCACCATCGACACAAAGGTCGTTCATCATTTGGGCTAAGTTATCATCATTCAAACTTTGCATGAAGGACGCATGCTCATCTATCTGTTCCGGAATCCGTAGCAAAACATTGATATGTGCCGCACTCCATGGCACCAACCCCTCTCGGACAAACATAAACTCCTGCTCCTGGTCCATCAAATTTGCATAAAATTCCCTAACCAGAGTAGGGGAATAACCTGAAGGATGGTCGCAAAAATATTCCCACTCGAGGTGGCTGATAGGAGGTGAACTTGTTTTTCAAAAGTCAGATGTGGGGAAAGTTGGAAGCCCTATTCAGGGTGGATGTTACACTTTAGCATAACATTGTGATACCAATCTTTAGCCATATTCGTTAGGAACAAAACTGGGCCTCTAGATGAAGGTGATGGTGTCATGGACGGAACCTCAATAGGAGTAGTTGGAGTGTTCTTAAAGGAGGGTTTAGGAGTGTTTTTAGAAGCACGAGTTTTAGCCATGGTGAAAGAAAAAGAAAGTAAAGAAGAGTTGTAGAAAAACACGGGGAAAAACATAATGAGTAGAAAAAAAGTATGAAGACACTAAAGGAAATAAATCACAATAGTAATGGCTAATGTGAAGTGAAAGGATAATTGCCATGAGGGGGATTATATAACCTAAGCATAATGAGTAGAAAAACACGGGGAAATGTTGCATCTACAACCATTAATTACTAGGTTACAGATCGTACCAATTCGTTTTGATCCAATGGTTGGGAGAGGAAAGAATCAATTGGCGCAATTCTTGCTGAAAAAGTAATGTTGACTCATCACAGGATGTGCCGACAATCTATGCTTCAATGCATCGACAGAAAGATGATTTTTATTTCTGCTAAGAATTTAAAACAACACAACAAAAAGTTAAACAATTAAAAGTAAATAAAGAAATGCACCGACATTATTTAAATGTCATCAGGTCGACGGTTTCGTCTGGTTCTCGAACATCTAGGCTCACATAGTGTTTAAGACGTTGGTCATTCACCTTAAATTATTGTCCATCCTGTAAGTTTTCGATTGTCATTGCACCGCTTTGAAATGCTTCAACAACTTTGAATGGACCTGACCACCTTGATCGAAATTTCCTTGGATGAAATTTTAAACGTGAATTAAATAAAAGTACCAATTGACCAGGATGAAATTGTCGACGCAAGATGATGTTGTCATGCCATTTCTTTATCTTTTCCTTGTATATCGTAGCATTTTCATAAGCATGGCGTCAGATTTCTTCTAATTCCGTAATGTCCATTAGTCTTTTCTTTCCAACAGCATCATAGTCCAAATTCACTTGCTTAATTACCCACATAGCCTTATGTTCAGGTTCGACAGGCAAGTGGAAAGACTTCCCAAACACTAGTTAATATGACGACATCCTCAACAAGGTTTTATAAGTTGTGCGAAGTGCCCACAATGCGTCATGTAGCTGCGCAGACCAATCCTTCCTAGATGGTTTAATCACCTTCTCAAGTATACTTTTAATTTGATGATTGAATACTTCGGCTTGACCATTAGTTTGTGGACGATACGTGGTAGCCATACGATGCTTCACACCATATCGTTTTAATGTAGTCTCTACTTGGTTATTTTAGAAATAAGTGCCTTAGTCGTTTATCAATGCTCTCAGTGTTCCAAATCTTGTGAGGATGTATGTGTGAAAGAAATTCAACACTGTCCAAGCATCGTCTCCTAGCACTGCAATAGCTTCAATCCATTTTGCGATGTAGTCAACAACCACTAAGATATACATATTTCGAAAAGAGTTTGGAAATGGTCCCATAAAATTTATACCCCAAATGTCAAAGAGCTTTACCTCTAAAATGGGTTGTTGGATGCCGAGATATTGAACCAGTGCGTTGGTAATGATCACATTATTGTACGAAGTTGTGAGCGTCTCGAAACAAATTGGGCTAATAGAATCCTGACTAGAGGACCTTTGCAGCAGTTCTTGTGCCACCAAAATGGCCTCCATAAGGAGCGTCATGGTAGTGCCGTAAGATTGACATCAATTCTTCTTTAGGTACACAGCGGCGAATTATATTGTCGATGCATACCTTAAATAGGTACGGCTCATTCCAATGGTATTTAGCAGTAATGCGTATGAACCTACTTTTCTTGTGACCAGTTGCACTTGTAGGTATCTTTCCACATACAAGGTAGTTGACAATATCAGCATACCATGGTGATGTATCAACAGCAAATAATTGCTCGTCAGGAAATACCTCGATAATTTGAGTTGTTTGCCCATTTTCACTCCTAGTTTCCAATCGAGACAAGTGGTCAGCTACTTGATTTTCAAATCCTTTCCTATCTCTGATTTCGACATCAAATTCTTGAAGTAATAAGATTCATCTGATGAGTTTAGGTTAGACATCTTTTTTGTTGAAAAGGTGTCTCAATGCTAAGTGATCTATGTAAATTGTGGTCTTTGCACTGATAAGATAAGAACGGAACTTGTCAAATGCAAAGACTACTACTAGCAACTCCTTTTCAGTCGTGGTATAATTGACCGCATTTTGGTTAGAGTTTTTCTAGCATAATAAATAGTATAAAATACCTTTTCTTTTATTTGACCTAGGACAGCTCCTATAGCAAAGTCACTGGCATCGCACATAAGTTCAAAAGGTTGCATCCAATCCGGCGCAACGACAATCGGAGCTTGTACTAGTTGTTTTTTTATTATTTTGAACACGTCCAAACAAGTGACATCGAACACAAACTTTTTATTTTGCTTTAGTAACGAGCATAAGGGTTTAGCTATCTTGGAGAAATCTCTGATGAATCGTCTATAAAAGCCAACATGTCTGAGAAAGCTTCTTATTGCTTTGACAATGGTGGGTGGTGGTAATTTTTCGATGATTTTGACCTTTTCTTTATCAACCTTAATGCCTTGACAAGATATCCGATGCTCGAGGACAATGCCTTTAGTTGCCATGAAGTGGCATTTCTCCCAATTCAGAACTAGATTTGTGTCCTCGCATCTCTTCAAAACTCTTGCCAAATTGTCATCGCATTGGTTGAAATTTTGTCCATAGATAGAGAAATCATCCATGAATACCTCTAAAGAATCCTTGATCATGTCCGGAAAAATATTACCATCATACATCTCAGGAATGTTGCTGACGCATTACATAACCTAAATGGCATGCGACGGAAAGCAAATGTTCCAAAAGGGCATGTGAACGTTGTCTTTGCTTGATCCTCCAGTGCAATAGCAATTTGGTTGTATCCAGAGTAACCATCTAGGAAACAATAATAGGCTTTACCAGCTAACCTATCCAGCATCTAATCGATTAAAGGTAATGGAAAATGGTCCTTCTTTGTGGCCGCATTCAGTCGTTGGTAATCCATACATACTCGTCAGCCAGTTGCGATGCGAGTAGGGATTAACTCATTCTTTTCGTTGGTCACAACTTTGAAACCACTCTTTTTAGGCACACATTAAACGGGGCTTACCCAATGACAATCGGAGATAGGATATATAATGCTCGCATCTAACCATTTGATAATTTCCTTTTTCACTACTTCTTTCATCTTTTCATTAAGTCTTCGTTGTTGCTCAATTGATTACTTCTTTTCATCTTTTAGCCTAATCTTGTGAATACAAAAGAGGGACTAATGCCTCTAATATCTGCAATGTTTCAGGCTATAGCTTTCTTATGTTCTTTCAGAATTGTGATGAGCTTATCTTCTTGCATTGCGTCGAGGGATGCGTTGACAATAATAGGCAGTGTCTCGTTGTCACCAAGGAAGACATATTTCAAATGTGTCGGCAATGGTTTTAACTCTAAGGTAGGAGCTTGCTCAATAGATGGTTTAAACACTGGGATTATCCTGTTAGGCAAATCCAAAGATTTCATTTGCCAATTTTTACGTGGCTCACAATTGTTCACTTCCTCTTAGTCAACACAGTCATCTAAGATTTCATCGGTAGATGTTGCCATATCATCACCATAAAATGTTGAACACCTTGTATAAAATTCTTCCAAAATAATTTCGTCCAACACGTCTGTTGAAAGCATTTCGAAATGCGTCCCGACTTTAATTTTTAAAATCAAAGATGGGAGTTGCCACCAATCCTTTTTTAACTTGGTGTGATTGGATCACCATAAAATACTTGAATTTATTTAAACAAAAGTTTTGGCCTTCGAAATCCAGAAAATAGGTTCGGGAGTCGGTTACGTGTGACGAAGGATTAGAACTCTCACATGCCCAAAATTGGTACCTAGTCGATTATTTAAAGTTTTAATTGTTGAAAATTTGAAAACTCGATTAGAATTTAAAATGTGATCCATAAATACATGAATAAGATATTTTAGCGCCAATTTTTTAAATACGAATTTTTGTGAAAAAATGCCCTTTTCATTTCGAATCAATAGAGAAAAATCATGCTCAGTAAGTTAGGACACAATATTTTCGGATATTCGAATGATCAAGAACATTTATCGATTTTAAATAGGATATTCGACTACTTAGATTCAAAGAAAAATCATACCCAGTACGTTTGAGCATAATTTCTCGAGTTCCCTAAATAAAGAAACATCTAACATTTATTGATTTTAAATAGGATACTCGATTTTTTTAGGTTCAAAGAAAATATCGTACCCAACACATTAGGGCACAATTTCTCGATTTCCCTAAAATTAAAGAACATTGCCTTTATTTTTTTAAAAACAATTTATGTATTTAAAAGATTATATACATTTTATTTTGTTCAAAATGTTTTGCAAAAGATGGATAAATCCATGTAATTTACAAAAAATGAAGATTATTGATTTTAAAATGGATATTCGATTATTTAAATTCGAAGAAAAATCGTACCCAATACGTTAGGACACCTCTTTTCGAATTCCCTAAAATAAAAGAACATTACTTTTATTTTTTAAAACTTACTAGCAATGTATAAAAATATTGGATGATTAATTTATTTGAATATTACAAAATTGAATGAACATGTGTGAGCACAATATAAAATTTAATGATGGTAAGATAAAAATACATACATGAATACTTTTTTTAAAATAATAATACACAACTGCTAAGTAAAAACAATATGACAAAAAAAATAATAAAATGAACATTAATATTGATAATGATGATAATGACAACAACAATGACAAAAATCAATGATATTCGAAATAATATACAAAATAAAAAGATAAAATTAAACATAATAAATCAAAAGCATAAAAAACTAATTTAACATGAGTAAATGTTAGTAAATATATAAAAAAAATAAAAGAAATAAGTAAATAGAGGGAAGCAGATGGGCTAGGTAAAAAATAAAAGCAAAAAAAAAAAAGGAATAAAATACATATATAAAATAAAGAACTTTGAAAATAAAATAATAAATAAAAATGAAAGCATTAAAATAGAAATGACCCAATTAAAGCATAAACAAAACTTAAAGTATAAATTATAAAACCAAAAATAGGTAAGAAAGGATTGAATTTAAATAAATATAAAAATCAGAGGGATTGGGGAAGAAATTACCCTTTTCTGGGTACACGTGTCGTTCGCCAGAGGGTTTATAGTAAGTCCGAGGATTAAATTGCATGTAAAATAAAATTAAAAGGTACAATGTAAATTTAAATAAACAAAATAGGACCCAATTAAAACAGAACAAAAAAGCGGAAGGACCAAACAAATAAATACCCTTTTTTTTACGAAAACACGCGGATCCTAGGGGTGTTTAGGTCGAATTTTGGGTCGAGGGTGAAACGACGTCGTTTTGGTTATTTTAAGCCATACCCAAAATGACGCCGTTTTGGGAGGCTATAAAAGGATAAAAATTTTCAAAAAAATTCATTTCATTCACTTTTAAAAAAAAAACACATTCAAACCCTTTTTTCTCTCAACCTCTCAAAGCCCCTCCCATGTTTGACCTTAGGAGTCCGCCCTGTGCCATCGTAACCGACGATGACAACCATCGCCTACGACAGTCGGAGGACTCCAAAAATTCCTTTTCAAAACTTCCAACCCTCGAAAACCTAGATTCGAGGCTATATTCCCAAAAGACGAACCCAAACCCCCTCAAAAAGGTTGAAACCTTTCGATTTTAAAGAAAAAAGGTCTCCTCCGACGAAGCCCCTTGAACCCAAACGGGTTTGGAAGCTTTGAAGATCTCATCGGAGTCCCTAACTACCCTCAACTGCGGAGGAACTAAATGTCTACAAAAGGTAAAAAATTTTAAACCCTAAATCTACCCTCTTTTTTAAAAGGGATTCAATTTTTCGAAATAAAAAAATATATATATATATATATATATGTAAGAGACACCAAAAGAGTAAGCTATTTCTTGAAATCTCTCATTTTTATTTCTGTCAATTTGTGTCCGAAAATTATATATCTGTGATTTTGATTTTTATAGCCGAAAATTAACACAATATATATTTTTTGTTTTTCTTTTCTTCTTTGTCCTTTTCTCTTTGTTTTTTCCTTTTTGTCTTTGTGCTTCTATGTTTTGTGCAGGTGATGATGGTGGTGTCAGAGGTGGTGGCAGAAATGTGGTCTTGGTGAGGAGGCAGAGGGTTATGCTTGCCAACGTGCTAAGAGGCACAGGTGGCAGTGACGATAGAGGGAACCCTAGCAACTAGGGTTTCCAAAGTTTTCAATATGTTGAGCTTGGTTTAGGTTTGGGTCTTAGTGTTTATAATTGGGCTTGTAATTGGGTAGTGTTTGGATCCTTAGGTGATTTAAGGACTTTTTGTAAAATGAACATTTTAATTGAAGGGAATTTAATTTATTTTGGTATTTTGATTTGTTTTATTCTGGGCCGGACGAAAATGGGCCTTTACAGCTGCCTCTCTTTGCTCAATGTCGTGAAACGAGAATAGAGCAAAGACTCTAAGGAGGACCAATTTCGTTCGGTTCCACTAAATTCGGCTTCTTTGGTGCTTCTTCTTCAAGTAACTCACTCTTTCGCTTTGTCGGTTACTCAACTCCAATGTATCTGCTTCACTAAAACTTTAGGAAGATATGATTTAGCGTCATGACTTAATGTTGCTCCAAGACAACTTCAAAGAGATAAAATTTGCTACTGTAGCTTCACTCTATTCTACTACAACTTTTGGGAGATTGAGATTCACTATCATAGTCTTGATTCAATCCACTGATACTTCAGGGATATAAGATTTGGTGTTGAAGCTTCACTCCATTCCACTACAACTTTAGGGAGATTCGCTTTGGTGAGATGATAACTTCAATCTGCCCCTCTTGGTTTAGGGGTAAAAGATTGGATGGTGGCTTTAACCTATCCCATATCGGGGTAAGAGATTGGATGACATCTTCAATCTGCCCCATTATCGGGTAAGAGATTGGATGGCTTCAACCTGCCCCGTGATCAGGGTAAAAGATTGGTGTGTCTTAAATCTAACCCTCTGATTAGGGTAAAAGATTGAATTCTTCAATCTGCCCCATAATCGGGGTAAGAGATTGGTGTCTCTTCAATTTCCCTCTGATTATGATAAAAGATCGGATGTTTCAATCTGCCTCATGATCAAGGTAAGAGATTGGTGTGTCTTCAATCTACCCTCTGATTAGGGTAAAATATCAGATGGTTCAATATGTCCCATGATCAGGGCAAGAGATTAATATGTCTTCAATCTGTCCTCTGATTAGGGTAAAAGATCGAATGCTTCTATCTGCACCATGATCGGGATAAGAGATTGGTGTATCTTCAATCTACCCTTTGATTAGGGTAAAAGATCGGATGCTTCAATCTGCCTCATGATTGGGGTAAGAGATTAGTGTGTCTTCAATCTGCCCTCTGATTAGGGTAAAAGATCGAATGCTTTTATCTGCCCCATGATTGGGGTAAGAGATTGGTGTGTCTTTAATTTTCCCTCTAATTAGGGTAAGAGATTGGATATTTCAATCTGCCCCATGATCGGGGTAAGAGATTGGATGATGTTTACAATCTGCCCTCTAATTGGGGTAAGCGATTGGACGGTTGTAATCTGTCCCATGATCGGGGTAAGAGATTGGTGTGTCTTCAATCTGCCCTCTGATTAGGGTAAAAGATCAGATGCTTCAATCTGTCCCATGATCGGGGTAAGAGATTGGAGTGTCTTCAATTTGCCCTCTAATTAGGGTAAAAGATCGGATGCTTCAATCTGCCTTATGATTGGGGTAAAAGATTGAATGTCTTCAATCTGCCCTCTAATTAGGGTAAAAGATTGGTTGTTTCAATATGCCTCGTGATCGGGGTAAGAGATTGGATGATGTTTTCAATTTACCCTCTAATTGGGGTAAGAGATTGGACAACTACTATCTATCCCATGATCGGGGTAAGAGATTGGTGTGTCTTCAATATGCCTTCTAATTAGGGTAAAAGATCGGATGCTTCAATCTGCCTCATAACCAAGGTAAAAGATTGATGTGTCTTCTATTTGCCCTCTGATTGGGGTAAGAGATTGGACGACTGTAATCTGCCCCATGATCGGGGTAAGAGATTGGCGTGTCTTCTATTTTCCCTTTGATTGGGTTAAGAGATTTGACGACTGTAATTTGCCCCATGATCAGGGTAAGAGATTGGTGTGTCTTCAATCTGCCCTTTGATTAGGGTAAAAGATCGGATGCTTAAATTTGCCCCATGATCGGGGTAAGAGATTGGTGTGTCTTCAATCTACCCTTTGATTAGGGTAAAAGATTGGATGCTTCAATTTACCCCATGATCGTGGTAAGAGATTGGTGTGTCTTCAATCTATCCTTTGATTAGGGTAAAAGATCGGCTGCTTCAATCTGCCCCATGATCGGAGTAAGAGATTGTTGTGTCTTCAATATACCTTCTGATTAAGGTAAAAGATTGGATGCTTCAATCTGCCCCATGATCAGGGTAAGAGATTGATGTGTCTTCAATCTGCCTTCTGATTAAGGTAAAAGATTGGATGCTTCAATCTGCCCCATGATCGGGGTAAGAGATTGAATGGTGATGTAACTTCTCTCCATTCCACTGTAACTTTAGGGAGATTGAGATCCGCTATTATAGTTTTAATCCAACTTCACTGTAACTTCGAGAAGATAAGATTTGAAGTCGAAGCTTCATCTTACTCTTACAACAATTTCAAAGATATAAAGACTTGCTATTGTAGTTTTAATCTGATCCACTGTAACTTCGAGGTGGAAGTTTCACCGTTGTGGGTTCAATCTTTCTCGTCATGTTTCTAAGGTACTAGGTTCGTTGTTGTGACCTCAACCTTTCCTTTATATTTCCATGGTATTGGATTCGCCATTGTGGTCTCAATCCTCCCATCACATCTTCTAAGGTACTGGGTTCGTCGTTGCGGCCTCAACCTTTCTCATTATATCTTCGTGGTATCGAGTTCGCCGTTACGGCCTCAATCCTTCCCATCACATCTTCTAAGGTACCGAGTTTGCCATTGCGGCCTCAACCTTTCCCTTCAAATCTCCATGGTACCAGATTCGCCTTTGCAGCCTCAACCTTTCCCATTTCATTTTATGGTACTGATTTCGTTGTTATAACCTCAATCTTTCCCATCATGTCTTCTTAGGTATCGGGTTCACCATTGCGGCCTCAACCTTTCCCTTCAAATCTCCATGGTACCGGCTTCGCCCTTACGACCTCAACCTTTCCCATTAAATCTCCATGGTACCGAGTTCGCCATTGTGGCCTCTACCTTTCCCTTTATATCTTCATGTTTCCTAGGTTTATTTCACCATTTCGTGGTAATGAAACCTATAGGATATGCTTTAATAGGTCTCTTATGTAGACCAGATTATTAGGATGCCGTGAATAGGATGAATCAAATACTCCTAAACAGGTGGGTATGAATGATGAATGAAAAAGAAATGTCATTTCTGAGAATTATTTTATTCTAGTCTTTAGCTGACACTGTTCATCGCTTATCTAAGTCCTATCACTGATGTGTTATCATGTTTTGTGTATGTGTATCTCTGACATGAAACCTAAAGAGGTGGTCGTAATTTGAACTGTTTGTTTTAAGACCCTTCTAACCCTCGGGTTTGGTTAATTCCAACTAGTGGTCCTGTTTCAAGTCCCTATACTATTTAGAAATTTTCCAGTACGGTATGCAAAAATCTTTTTATTTCTTATATTCTTAGACCACTAACCGTCATTGCAATCAAAAATGCTTGAACAGGGTTGTAAGGTGGATAAAATTGAATTTTATTGGAGGCAAGACTCGCGTGAATGAAAAGATTAAGAATCATTAGTCCAGTGACTGTTATTTCAATACAAACATGCTTGAACATGGTTGTAAGGTGGATAAAATAAAATTTCATTAGAGGTAAAGCTCGTACGAATGAAAAGGTTAAGAATCATTGGTCCACTAACCGTTATTTCGATGCAAAAATGCTTGAACCAGGTTGTAAGGTGGATAAATTTGACTTTTATTTTAGGCAAAGCTCGTATGAATGAAAAGGATTAAATTTACCTATACTGGTCAACAATTGCCAAACATAGGATGAGTAAAGAATGGAGTTAGGTGCCTCAGATATCAAAGAATGAGCTTCCCTGAGTAAATTGGATGAGGACCATTCTGAGCTTAACTTGTGCCATGAAACTTGAAGTACTTTGTCGGTGGCTCAAAGTGTAAAGTTTCTCCACTTTGTTACTTTTAAGATAGAAGACCACTTCGTGCTCCTTTCTTCAAAATTGAGCCGCCCTTTCAGGTTTTCAACTCAAATCTCCTTAGGTTTTGAGATGCCCTTTACGGGTTTTCATCTTGACCTCTCCTTTTTCTTTTTCTTCTTTTCTTTCTTTTCCTTTTTCTTTTCTCTTCCCCTTTTTATTTTTGGGTGAAAATTCTTCCTCACCAAATTCGAGTTCTCGAGGTTGGGTAGGTCTTTGCCGTCCATCTCGATCAAAATCAAAGCTCCTCTAGAAAAGGTTTTCTTCACCTTATGAGGCCCTTCCCAATTTGACATACATTTCCTTCGAAGTATTTTGTAAGCAAGATCCTTTTCAAAACCAGAGCTCCCTTGTGGAATTCTCTAGAGCGGATTCTTCTTTGTCATAAGCCCTTGTTATTCATTTTTTGTTCATTTGATCATGACGGATGGATTTTAGCCTCTTTTCCTCGATCAAATCTGGATTGACTTTATTCTGCTTTGGATGGAGGGAATCTTGTCTTCAAAAAGGTAAAACTGCTTTTGAAAGAGGTGTTGCCTTGGTGTAGGCCTCGATGGACGTTCAAATAAGCATAGAGAGTAAATGCTAACTTCTCCTGCCAAGCCTTTGTTGGTCTCCACTATTTTCCAATCAATCCCTTGATGTTCTTATTGGTTGCCTCCATCGTCTAATTAATTTTTTGGCGATGTGATGCTGAGTTGTGATACTTAATCTTGAATTGGCCACAGGCTTCTGCTATCGTGCCATTATTAAAGTTGTCATTGGATACGACCCTTTTTGACATTCCATATCGACATATAATCTCTTTTTCAAGAATTTGCTTAACTGTTGATTGGCATAAGAAACAGCTTCTACCCATTTGGTGAAGTAATGAATCGATGCTAATTGAAAACTTTTGACAAATTTGGCTCGGTGACGTCAATGCCTCACATAAAAAGAAGCCATGACGTGAAGAGGTGAAGGAGATATATAGATTTTCAAGATGCCCTTTGCGGGTTTTCATCTTGACTTTTTTTCTCTTCCTTTTTCTTTTCTTTTATTTTCTTTTCCTTTTTTTTAAAAGATGCCCTTTACGGGTTTTCATCTTGACTTTTTCTTTCTTTCCTTTTCTTTTCTTTTCTGATCTCCTCTTTTAATAATGTGCCAAGCCAAATTCTTTGAAGTTTCCATTGAACTGGATTGCGTTCTTCTTTTATGGGAGTCTGTGTGTCATGACATTAGTTCCTTACCCGACATGATTTGATAGGAACATGCGAAGACCTTTTCAAATTCTCGAAGAAACTCTACAGAATCTTGTTTTATTTTTACGGAGATACATGTCTCAATTTTCACCCTCTTTATCTCTTATTCATTTTCATTCCCAAAAATCGTAATTTTTATTGATTCTTTGTGAGGTAATTTTTATTCTCGTCTTGCTCTCGTATTCGTAGCAGATCGGTAGACAAGTTACATTCTTGATCACCTTCGAAGTCTTGAGGTTTTTCTGGACTCATGTCCTTCATAAAAGGGCTAAGTCAACGGTAGTGTCGCTCGTATCCTTGATATCAAGGATCCCAGTATAAAGACAAAAAGGGATCCAAAGAATAATTGAATCAAAGAATGATTAATTGTGGTATGACGAATGGAAAGAATGGTAAGGTGTTTGCCAAATGAGACAAAAACAATGCATCATTTTTATTGAACTAAAAGATAGTGATCATGTGCCCTTTATAAAAGGATCCCACTCTCGGACTTTGAGTGATAAGTGTGTTTTGAATATTTCTCTAGAAAAGTCCTAAAAACTATAGGAAGTTCATCCACGAACGTTTATCATGAAGTACCTGGATTTATCATGTTCCCTTTCAGTTTTCATTTAGGGTTGATGACTCTCATACACACGAACGTTTCATATATGTGGGATTTTATTGAACTTTAATGCATGAAGTACAATGCAAACGATGGCAAAATGCATGCAAACAGGCGTTGATTCCAGTTTAATTCCATTAGAATAACTTTACTAGAAAACAAATTTCTTTACATAAGGCAAATACATATATGGTCGTGCTTTAATACTCAAAGTCTTAATCTTCCAAGCTAATTTTGCTTCGATTTGACTCTGATTTCAAGCTCAAGACATTGGTCTTGAATGGCTAAAGTGGTTAGTCACTTCTCGTCTTTGGAACAAAGCTTCATTCACAACATAATTCCTATATTCGGTCTGTCCGTGAAAGTGTTGAAGTTGTTTTTCAATATTCACTGTTTGTTTCTACAATTTCTTCGAGAAGCTCAACTCGTAGTTCACAACTCCGTAGTGAGACCTCAAGTTCTTTTAACTTTTAACTTCTCATTCTTGACCTGGCTTTCCTTTTAGCTCTGTCGCAAATTCAAGATCGCATCATCTATACGTCCTAATGTCTTAGACGAAATGATTAACCCGTAAAGTCTTGAGGCAAAGATGGCGACTTTTCCCTTATGTTAGGGCGTACCAAAATTAAGTCTTACAGACTCTTCCAAGTGATGTAATTATTATCCCTTTCTACCTTAATCTAGGCTACAATCCATTTTCACTCATCCTAATTATATTCATCAGTCTTTTTAAGAAAATCGGGACATTGATGACTCTAGTGTAAGCTTTATCGACTAGAATCTTTGGGCAATGAATCAGAGTACTGTATTCTTCTATCGTAGGTACCATATCCTCCTTTTCAAAGATGAAACAACTAAAAGTTAGATTCCGATACTTCGTGGGAGCTTGGAACCGATGCTTATTCCTTTAGTATTGAGTAAGTCACCATACTCGCTATTAGACATCTACCTCGTTTCATCATGTACAATTTTTTCAGCTCTTGAAAACTTATTATGGGTTAGTTTTATTTGAGTGTAAACCCAAAACTCTGATATGTGTCCCTTTGACAAGCTATCGTCCTTCTTGCATTATTTTTCTTTGACCACACACGCACGACCATGTTGACTCCTACCTTATCAAGGAACTCGTTTTCTTATGACTAGTTCTCTATTTAGCAATAGAACATGAATCAACGCCTTTTTTAGATGAAAATGCAATGCAAATAGATTCAAAATAAATAAGTTAGTATGATTAATACAGGAAATAAACTTGAAAATAAATTGCAATTAAAAGTAAAGAAACAAGGATATAGCTGTGTCTCTTACCTTATTCGGGTAACCACTAAAGGTTTGGCTCATTTCATGGAATTAAATGCAAGTTAATGTGATGCTTATAAATGCATGTATACATCAGAAAGATATTGACTCATAGATCAATTTTATTAGAACAACTTTACTAAAAAACAAATTTATTTACACAAGGTAGATGCGTATATGGTCGTGCCTTAGTGTTCAAAAGCCTTAATCTTTGCAAGGAAATCATCTGACTTCACCTTGGTTTGACTCCGATTTTAGGTCCAAAATGTCAGCTCGAATGGTTAATTGATTGGTCACTTCTCGTACTTAGGTCAAAATGGCTTGTTGTGCGGTCTTCGTTTTCGTTTTACTCGTCTGACAAATCATCGATTTTTTGTCCTTCTTTTGACCATAGACACACGACCATATTGCCTTCTACCTTATCAAGAAACTCGTTGTCTTATGACCAATTCTCTATTTAGTAATCGAGCTAAAATCAATACCCTTATTTGAATAAAAATGCAATGTGAAAAGTAAAACAAAGACAAAACAAGTCAGTACAATCAATACATGAACAAAATTGCAAAAGTAAAGAGCAAAGCATAAAGCGTCTATCTTCTACATTTGTTCAGGTAGCCGCTAAAGGTTCAGCGTGGCTTTACTTAGGGTAAGCTCCTAGGGTCAATTACATGCAATTTAAGTCCTAAAGTAAGGGTACCTGAACCGTTAGATTCCTCTATCCTCACCCATTATAGGCTCATACGGATGAGTTCAGTTCAAGGGAACACATTTCCCATATGTTTGCACGGAAGTGAAAACTACACGAAAACATAGATACGTATGTAATCCCGAAAGCGAAGACCTCACGAAGGAGTAGTTTTTCACTTCCTAGGTTCTAGCAATATTAACATAAATATTATTAACAAAGAAACACATGAAGGACGAAATGCAAAGGATCGTAAATTTATTTAAACCGAGTTTTAAATCATTAACAAAAAGATCAGAAAATAATCGACTTGTGGCTTGACTCTCTTATTTCCCCAATGGAGTCGCCAAGCTGTCGAAACCATTTTGAAACGCATCTCGACTTTAGTTTTTAAAATCGAAAATGGGAGTTGCCACCAATCCTTTTTTAACTTGGTGTGATTGGATCACCATAAAATACTTGAATTTATTTAAACAAAAATTTTGGTATTTAAAATCCAAAAAATAGGTTCGAGAGTCGGTTATGTGTGAGGAAGGATTAGCACCCTCACACGCCCAAAATTGATACCTAGTCGATTATCTAAAGTTTTAATTGTTGAAAATTTGAAAACTCGATTATAATTTAAAATGCGATCCATAAATACATGAATAAGATGTTTTAGCGACATTTTTTTAAATACGAATTTTTGTGAAAAAACGCCCTTTTCATTTCGAATCAATAGATAAAAATCATGCCCAGCAAGTTAGGGCACAATATTTTCGGATGTTCGAATGATCAAGAACATTTATCGATTTTAAATAGGATATTTAACTACTTAGGTTCAAAGAAAAATCATACCCACTACGTTTGAGCACAATTTCTCGAGTTCCCTAAATAAAGAAACATCGAACATTTATTGATGTTAAATAGGATACTCGATTTTTTTAGGTTCAAAGAAAAAATCGTACCCAACACATTAGGGCACAATTTCTTGATTTCCATAAAATAAAAGAACATTGCCTTTATTTTTTTTTAAACAATTTATTTATTTAAAAGACGATATACATTTTATTTTGTTAAAAATGTTTTGCAAAAGATGGATAAATCCAAGTAATTTTAAAAAATGGCAATTATTGATTTTAAAATGGATATTCGATTATTTGAGTTCGAAGAAAAATCGTACCCAATACGTTAGGGCACCACTTTTCGAATTCCTTAAAATAAAAAAGAACATTGCTTTTATTTTTTAAAACTTACTTGCAATGTATAAAAATATTGGATGATTAATTTATTTGAATATTACAAAATTGAATGAACATGTGTGAGCACAATATAAAATTTAATGATGGTAAGATAATAATACATACATGAATAATTTTTTTTAAAAATAATTCACAACTAAATAAAAATAATATGACAAAAATAATAATAACATGAACATTAATATTGATAATGATGATAATGACAATGACAAAGACAAAAATCCATGATGTTCGAAATAATATACAAAATAAAAAGATAAAATTAAACATAATAAATCAAAGGCATAAAAAAACTTATTTAAAATGAGTAAATGTTAGTAAATATATAAAAAAAAAAGAAAAAAAAAAAAGGGAGCAGATGGGCTAGGTAAAAAATAAAAGCAAAAAAAAGGAACAGAATATATATATATATAATAAAGGACTTTGAAAATAAAATAATAAATATAAATAAAAGCATTAAAATAAAAAGGACCAGATTAAAACATAAACAGAACTTAGTATAAATTATAAAATCAAAAATAGGTAAGAAAGGACTAAATCTAAATAATGATAAAAATCAGAGGGATTAGGGAAGAAATTACCCTTTCTAGGTACACGTGTCGTTCTCCAGAGGTTTTATAATAAGTCAGAGGATTAAATTGCATGTAAAATGTTAGGGTTTTCAAAGTTTTCAAAATGTTAGGCTTGTTTTAGGTTTAGGTGTTAGGGTTTGTAATTGGGCTTGTAATTGGGTAGTGTTTGGGTCCTTAGGTGATTTAAGGTCTTTTTGTAAAATGGACATTTTAATTAAAGGGATTTTAATTTATTTTGGTATTTTGATTTGTTTTATTTTGGGCTAGACAAAAATGAGCCTCTACAACATCTATGTGGTGGCATTATTCTTTAGATCCAGACGGTGATGCCTCAAACACACTGAAGATTACATGATCATCATTATGACATATTACAAGTTCTCCCTTGAACACGTCGATAAGTGTTCTTTCTATTGTAAGAAATGGTCGTCCTAAAATAATGGGTATCTCCTTATCTGCTTCGTAGTCTAGGATGATAAAATCAGCAGGGAACACAAGCTTATCAACTTGAACAAGAACATCTTTAATTTGTCCCTTCAGTTGTGCAAGAGATCTATTCACTAGTTGCAATGTTACCATAGTGGGCCTCATCGAACCTATTCCTAATTTCTTAAAAGTAGAAAAAGGCATTAGATTAATACTAGCTCCTAGATCACATAAAGCTTTACCTAAGTAATGATTCCCTATGAAGCATTGGATTGTGAAGATGACAGGATCTTTCATCTTGGTTGGTAACTTGTTTGTGAGCACAGTGCTGTACCCCTCTATGAGAGCAATCATTTCGATGTCAGACAATTTCTTTTTTTTTTAATAACAGCTCCTTCATGTATTTCCCATAACTGGGTATCTACACAAGAGTATCTATTAGAGGTATATTAATATGTAATCGTTTCAGAGTGGAAACAAACTTTTGGTAATCTTTGTCATGAACTTTTTCTTTAAATCGTTATGGAGATGACAAAGGTATTGTGGTAGTGGGTTGTTTAACTCAATGGTATTGACTTTGATGGTTATGTCGACAACTTATTTGGGCAGACTGTAGGCAGAGATGGTACTACAATTGATTCTTCAGCATTGATTTATGCTTGACTTCCTTCAACTATATCTTCTTCTTGTTACTGTGAAGTGGATGCTTCGACTTGGCTTTGATCAGAATTGCTTAGCCCTACTGTCTATTTTCCACTCCTTAATGTGATTGCTTTGCAATGCTCCTTCCCTCTTTGTGTTGGATTTTCAGTATCACTAACCAGAGTACCTTGCGATCTTTTGCTAAGATTAGAAGCTAAAGAGCTGAGCTTCTAATGCTCGTATGAAAGAGGAATTTCCTTACAGTATTGCTTCGGTTCGTGTAATGTGCTCGCGCATCATTGCTTCAAGAGTAGCCATAGGATCTGCCTTTGGTTGAGCAAACTGCTGCTGATGATGTTGTCCTTGCATTTGTGGTGGTACAGACTGTTATGGCTGTAATCGCGAATGTGGTTGCATTGGATTATATTACTGCACCTAGTCAGAACGAGAATTTATCTGTGAATTTTGATGATAATTCTGCTGCGAATTGGCATTGTAACCTCCTTGTCTATAACCCCTTTGATTGGAGGAATTTCCATATCTTTATGTGGAAGTATTATGATTCCCCCAAGGTTGTTGAGAACAATTGTTGTATGAATTACCAAATGATCCCCCTCGGATGTTATTGACATGGTATGCATTTTTTGCATGTTGTGGACAGTCCTTATAGCTATGGTTGTCGCCTCAAATCTCACAGAAAAATATCAGCATATCCAATTGCTGGGCCACTTGTATAGAAGCAACATCGCTTGTTCCTTTCATATTATTTATAATGTTAGCTAGTGAGGATACCTGTGCTGACAATGCAGAAATAGCATCTAATTTAAGAACTCCAGGGTTATTTTTTACCTATGCAGAACAAGAGATTGGATATTGGTAGTCGTTCTGGGCAATCCTCTCTAGAATTCGAATAGCTTCATCATATGTACAATCCAACAATGGACCATTTGCAGATGCGTCGATGAGATTTCTTGTAAGCATTTAAACCATTATAAAAAATCTCAGTCTGGGTCTCTTGTTGAATTCCACTCATTAGGCAACGTCGAAGTAATGCTTTGTAATGCTCCCATGTTATGTGTAAATTCTAATTATCAAGTTGATGATATGCAGTGATGTCATTTTTGCAACCTTGCGTTCATTGTCGATGGATTTAAACGCAAAACAAATTGTGTTGCTAACGCATTCCAAGATGTGATAGATCTTGTCGGTAATCCTAAGAACCATGTTCTTGCTTTACTTTGTAACGAATAAGGGAATAATTGCATTTTCAAGGCATCATCAAGGACACCATGTTAACTAAAGGAAGCACAAATAAGTAAAAATGATTTCAAATGTTCTCGTGCGTCTTCATGAAAAGACCTGAATGCCCGTTGGAGTTGAGCATTTGAAACATCACTGGTTTCAGTTCAAAATTACTACCCTGAATAGCTGGTCTCACAACCCCTGGTTGTAGATCATCGAGTATAGGCACAACAAAATCTCTTATTATCCTATTCTATATTTGTTCTTCTTGTGGACGTGGTGGTGGTATATCGTTAATAATTTGTGGAAGCATTGGAGGAATTCCTTCTTGTGGCAACAATAGTAGCAAATTATTGTTGTTGTTGTTGTTACCAGCCATTTTCCTTTGTTCTTGCCTTCTCCTCCTAAGTGTCCATTCAAGTTCCGGATCAAAGTTTACAATGTCCTTAGGATTTCTCCTTGTGGACATGCAACAATCTAAAAAAGAAAATAATTAAAGAAATAACGATAGATTAGTACAAATTAAAAGTTAAGTAAGTAAAGTTAATTGTAACTACAAAAGTAAACATCAAATAAACGTCAGTCCTTGGCAACGGCGCTAAAACTTGACCGGTGATTTTATGACACAACGATTGTGCAAGCGTACACACGTCGATGCAAGTATAGTTGATAGACAAATCTATCGGATATCAATCCCACGAGGAATGGGTTCTTGATGTCTAACTGTCAGAGCAAATAATACTAAAATTAAATGTAATGAAAGTACTAATGTCAGTGCAATATGTCAAATCTGTACACTAAAATAGTCAATCAATGTCAAAGAAATTAAGGTTAAACTTTAAAGATTAAAAGTCAATTTACTGAAAATAAATCAATTGTGTTGAGTGTTGAATACTAAATATTAAAATGCATGAAATATAAATGTGACCAAGTGTAAAAGGTAGAAATGGTTCACTGAATATTGCTAAGTTGCAATGCTAGATGCGTCGACAAGGTAAGATATAGATGGATTTTCGTTGCAATGAAGTCCCTTTTGAGTTCTTACCAACAACAGCTCCCTACTTAATCTCGACTCAAATACAATCACTCCACCTCTCAGTGCGAGTAACGATGTGTATCCAAGAACAAGTAACTGGTTTTATCCCAGTCCCGAGCAGCTCTCGCCTAACCCACTTGTTAATTTAACCTGTCACCGCATCTCTCGATATCGGTGTACTGCAATTTCACTTTCGTGTTTAGAGCGGTTAGATCCAAGAATAAACGGATAAGTAGTGTAAGTAAAAATCAAAATGATCTAACATCAAAAGATACTCTCGTATTCATTTAATATCATAAAAATCCATCATCGTTTAAGAAGAATTAAAGAGTACAATGAAGCTTACTATCTCTAGACTACTAGGCCTATTCCTTAATTTTTCCTCTTGCTCAGCATCAAGCACTTCTCGTCAGAAGCAGTTGCAGACTTGCTTCATCAGCTCCCCGATTTCCAGCTTAAATCTCAAATTCACACAGAATTTTCAGAATTAAATCCCTTAGCTCTTAATGATTTCTTTCCTTCTTCGTTTATCTATTTATAGCCTCTAAAATGTTTCAGGATTCAGCCTTCTCTCTCATAACTGGATCTAGATTTTGCAGTTGTCAAAATTAGTTAGAATACAGCTATGCACTCACGCAGTTTTAGTATGTTCTTGACAGATCTGCAAATTATTGTTGCATCGTTGAGCGCATTTTGAGATCATAATTGCGGCGACATCTGTGAAATTCATGCATTGGTGCTTCCAATTGTGAATTCAACTTCTACTCATTCAAGTTTCAATTTCAATGCTGCGACATCTCTTGGTCACAATTACTAGCTGATCTTATGGCTGTATTTGTCCAACATTAAGCTTCTAGGCTTAGTTTGTGCACTGACAATATTAAGATGCAATATATCGGCTGCTTGCATCGATATTAGTACAAAAATAGATAAAAATAACAAGAATTTAAACTAACTATCAATGAGTTGGAAAACATGAAAACTAAGTATTGGGACGAAAATCTATGTCATTTGTAATACCATCAGTGGGACAAACTAAAAGCTGTTTTACCTCATGACCCTACTCCTTACCTTCTAATGGGGGATTTTAATGCCATCTTAGCCCCTTAAGAGAAAAAGAGCACACATGTAATTGGTAAGAAATGTAAATTTTTTGAGACCTTTGTCGATTCTTGTAACCTGCAAGACATCGGGTATGTTGGACCTGCATTCACTTGGGAAAGGGTGGGTACTTGCGAAAGATTGGATCTGGCTCTGACCAACGACTCTTAGATATTAGCTTTCCCTTAGAGCCTTGTATCTCACTTATCGCAAATCAAGTCTAATCATAGACCTATACTTTTGAGGACAAATCCAAATATTAGCAAATCATTTAGTCCTTTCAGGTTTATTGTTGGGTGGACGAAACATGCGAATTTTCATTCCTTTGTTAAATATAAGTGGAATTTTTCAAGTAATAGGACTGAGGCATTGTCTAATTTAACTGCTAACGTTAATGATTGAAATCGGCCCGTTTATGGTTTTATGGGTACCGAAAGAAACAACTAATCAAGTTTCTCTTGAAGGACCTAAGAGACTTTTTGGAGAGTTGGATTCATAGCCAGTTACGTCGATTGAAATGGTATCCCAATGAATAGAAAATCTATGATCATAGTTACTTTGGAAGCAGAAAGCTAGGTGTGACTGGCTTCAATTTGGAGACCATAATACAAAGTTTTTTCATAGTTATACTATCTAAAGACGAAAGTTCAATCACATCACAACCCTCTGCATGGAAAATGATGAATGGTCCTCTGATCAAAACACCCTTCAAGACAAGGTAGTTAGATTTTTCAAGGAAATTTATAGCGAGAGACCTGAACACATGAAGGACGTACCAGCTAACCTTTTCCCTCGTTTCAAAGAGTAAGATATTCAATTTTTAGGGAAGGAGGTGACGGGTGATGAAATCAAGAAAGCCTTATTTGATATTGGCGCCGTTGAAGGCTGCGAGAAGTGATGGGTTTCATGCTCTCTTCTTCTAGAGTCAATGGGAAGTTGTAGGTAAAACCATTTGTGAATGAGTTTGAGGTGTGTTTGCTAGTAATTGCATTGACTTTGAATTAGACAATGCCTTGATCGTTCTTATTCCAAAGAAGGACTGCCCCGAACACCTTAGCCAGTTTTGCTCGATCAACCTTTGTTCGGTAATGTATAAACTTGTAATGAAAGTTATTGCTAACAGATTCAAAGTTTTCTTCCGTAGTTTGATTTCTCAAGAACAAGTAGGTTTCATTGCAGGGTGCAACATCACGGACATCACTACAGCTCAAGAGGTTATTCATACTATGCGGCTGAAATGGAAGGAAAATGATTGGATGGCTAATTAAATTGGACTTAGAAAAGGCGTATGCAAATAGATTGGAATTCATTAACAGGATATCTTAGGGATAGAGAGAGTCCGATTTTCTTATCCTTGTAATTATGAAGGCAATCTCCACGTTGACCATGCAGATCCTATGGAATGGTGTGCCCATACAAAAATTCAAACCAGCTTGAGAAATTAAACAGGGATGTCCCTTATTTCCTTACCTTTTTGTACTTTTTATGGAATGGTTAAGCTGTATTATTCACAAAAATATTATTGAGAGTAAGTGGCGACCAATTAATCTATTTAAGACAAGACCTAACATTTCTCATCTCTTTTTCGTAAATGACCTGATTATTTTTTGCAAAGAAAACATGGATCAAGCCAAGTTATTAGTAGAAGTTTTGAGCCATTTTTGTGATTTATCAGTGCATAAAATCAACATGAGGAAAGTAACATATACTTCTCCAAAGGAATTGATGAAGGGATTTGCTCACAGATAACTCAGCTCTTTGGTTTTCAAGCTGTCCAAAATCTAGGAACTTATTTAGGGGTCCCCCTTCTTCATGAGCGTGTAACCAAAAGCACTTTGAGCTTTGTCATGGAAAAAGTAATGCGCAAATTGAAAAATTGGAAAGCAAGGAAACTATCCATTGTAGGGAGAGTTACTTTGGTTCAATAAGTTCTCTTCGCCATATCGAATTATTTTATGCAATCCTTGATGATTCCTAAAGGCATTTACGATGAAATTGAAAGAATAGCAAGACAGTTCTTATGGGAAGTTGCTAGTGAGCATTCGAAAATTTCATTAGTTGGATGGGACTCTTTATGCCAACTAGGTCCCGTGAAGGTATTGGGATACGTCACTTGCATGATCAAAACAAATCTTTTCTCATGAAACTTGGGTTTAATTTAGTTACTAAACAAGATACTTTATGGGTTCGAGTTCTTCGCACTAAATATGGTATGAAGGAACATCTCCCTAATTCCATTACTAGAAGTCGATGCTCACATCTATGGTGATTCCTATCCAAGGTTTAGTCACTTATTAGGGAAAACATAGCTTGGTCAATTGGCAATGGAGCTACCATTCGATGTTGGAATGACTCTTGGATCCCAAAAATTGACCCTTTACTTCCTTTCATTCCAACCTCTACTAATTTGAATTTAAACTGCGCTCTAAAGGATATGGTCTTGAGCAATGGAACCTGGAACTTAGATCTTTTTCGAGTTTGGTTGTCTAATGAGGTGCTCCAACATATTATTAGTATCCCTCTCCCACATTCGAATTTCGAAGTGGATAGAGTTATTTGGGCTTCTTTAGCCTCTGGATCTTTCTTTGTACGGGGCGCCTATTGGTCTTTAAAACAAGACTCTTGGGATTCTATGAACCCCCTATGAAAGAATATTTGGCGTTTTCAAGGCCATCAAAGAGTTTGATTTTTTCTCTGGTTAGTGTATAAACAGACGTTGCTCACTAATCATGAGCGCACGAGACATGGCCTGTGTCATAGTAGCTTTTGTGCCATATACGGATATGTGAATGAAGATACTCTTCATGCCCTTTGTGATTGTATGACAGCAAAGGAAGTGTGGAAACTCGTCGTTCCAAATGACCAGCAAAACTGGTTCTTTTCTAACTCCTTTCAAGATTGGATTTCAACTAATCTCAATTGTTTAATATGTTTGCAGGAACATGGAGTTAACTGGGCAAGCCTATTCGGAATAATCGCATGGAGAATTTGGAAAAACAAGAACCTCTACATTCTCCAAAACATTTCTTGGCCACACATGGAGATCATCAAGGCTTCCTTGAGTTGGGCATGACAATTCGAAGAGAATCGACCCTCCTCAAAGTCTAATACCATCAGTCCTATCGTTAAAAATTTTCCTGAAGAGAGGTGGGTACTTCTTACTTCAGACGGTGTCGTGGAGAGAAATATTGGACAGATATCTGCCAACGGAGTGATTCGAGACTCGAATGGCAAATGGATTTTGGGCTTTAACCACTACTTAGGAAATTGCCCACCTTTTGAAGCAGAGTTGTGGGAAGTCCTTGATGGAGTCCTTGTACTGTTAGAGAAAGGTTTTAAAAGAGCCATAATACAAATAGCCAATTTGGAAGTGGTTACAGTCTTGTCAGAAGAATATTTAAAAGACATAAGCATCATGATTCTTAGAAGAGTACAACGTCTAATACGATCTGAAGGTCAGTGGCAAATTCGTTATGTGCCCATAAAAATAACTTACTAGCAGATAGCTTGGCTAAACTATGCCTTGCTTGGAAATCAAGTCTTCAAATCCTTGAAACACTGCCTAATGAAGTGATGGGGATCCTCCAACAAGACCTTGCTAGTTTTAATATTTAATCTTGTAATTTGATTTACTTGTATTTTTTTTTCTCGCAAAAAATAAATAACATTAATATGATGGTATTTCCATCATTTGATAAAATTTAAATTTAAAATATCATGATATTTTTTCTTAATTTTATTATCTTAATTAAAATTTTATTTGTTTTTATATTAATTTTTATAAATATATTTATTATTGTAATTTTTTTGAATTGTGATATAATTTAATATATTTTATCCATCTCATCATGTTTACAAGCCCGATCTTGGAAGTTGTCTGGAGGTACGATCATTTAACACTCAAGGCTGAAAAAGATCCAAATGTTTATTTTTCAGTTGTGAAAGGATCCAAATTTTTTTTTTTTAACTTTTAAAGGTCAAATTTTTATTTTTACTTACATTTAAGAGGCTTCAAAAAATTTTAACTTTTCAGAATTCAAAAATTATTTCTTTCAACTTTTAAAGACATAATTTTTTTTTTCAACTTTTAGAAACATAAAATTTCATTTTAATTTTTTAAATAAGACTCTAAAAATGTTTAAAACGGACCTGCATGTCTAATCGTATGTTTTCAGTAGAAATGTCAAAATCACTGTGGCAATGATTGGTGATAACTTTCTAGTTTCTGTGCATTCTAATAATTCTATTGTTAGTTATCGGATTTTATGGTCGGAAGGAAATAAATTTTATAATTTAGTATATTGTATATGGTATGAAACAATAAAAATTTGGAGTGAAATTAGCTGGGAAGCAGCAGTTTTGGTGAAGATAATTGGTGAGAGAAAAAGAATAAAAAAATAAAATAAAATAATTATAACCGTTGCAAATGGAAAACAACTAACATGTTGTAATTTGTGTCCGAAAATGTGCTGTCTTGTTGTCGTGTTGTAAACAGTGTAGGAATTTTATAAAAATGAGGTATTGGCGTTTGAAGTGACTGTGTTATTTCCGTTGCTTGGACGACAAGTGTGTTTGGCTGGTTATCTGAGCAGTGACGGAATCATAAAATTATTTGGGATAGAATTAAATTTTATATTTTTATAATAATAAAAATATAATTTTATTATTTTTATAATTTATAATTTTTAAAATATATGAAATTTTTATTATTTTAAAAGATTAAAATATAATTTTATTATTATTAATTTAAAATTTTATAAATTAAAAATGATATAAATAAAAAAATCATTTTAAAAAAGGTCAAAGCTCTTGTCAACTTTTGTTAGTCCCGACTCTACCACTTATCTGAGACACGTGATGAGCTTAGAAATGGAGTTTGGAACCAACATCCTTAATATGTTTCTTGAATCAGTTCTATGAAATCACGGTAACTCACGACTAGGTTAAATATTTATTACTAAATTATAAACTAAAATTTGACTATTAAAATATATTTCATTACATTTTAGAATTTAATTTTTAAAATTTTAATTTTTTAATTTTCAAATTTAAAAATTTAAGATAAATTGTTGATATCATTAAATTTTCTGTTAAATTTGTTAGATTGACATTTTGAAAATTAAAAAAAAAATACTCACACAGTAATTATATAACAACGAAAAAACATTTCAATGGACGTGAATTTAATATATCATTTTAATTGTGTTAACAACTCTTAAAAATTATATGATTATTTTAATCAAAATAAAGTATTTGAGTTAACCAATGACACTATAAAAATTGAGGTGTCAATCAATAAGTTGAAGTATAAATATTAAATCTTAAACTCAAGTACAATATAGTGACCAAAACTGAAATTTAACCATAATTATATAATTTGTAAAAAGAAAAATAGTGCCATGACATTTAGTCACGTTCATAGTCTTCTTTTTTGTTTCCAAAATATTCATATATAGTTAAAAAAATCACTTTTAACCTTTTAACTGCAAATGACATTTTTATTCTTAGACATTTGTCAACGTACGAAAGATGTGATAGTAAAATAATAAGATAACTTTCGCATATAATGATGTAAATTGTTTGGACTAATTAATGCCATTGTAAATGTAAAAAATCAGATTATGTTAAATTAAAAAATAAAAACTAAATGTCAAATGTGAGCATGATAGAAAATTTGCAATTAAAATTTTACTATTATCTTATAATGACTAAAACAAAGGGAAGCCATATCATGTTAAAATATATTTTTTTAGAAAAAGCCACGATAAAAATTTAATAGAGTAGTCAACAATATTAACTATTTAAACTAAACATAAGAACTAAATTATTGTAGAAGTTCAAATATAAAGATTAAGTCTTAATTTTAAATATAAAGGGACCAAAAATGATGTTTAACCTTTTCCTATAAAATGTAAAAAGCAAATAAATGGATGGCTGAGACACGTGGCAATGTAGGACCCTCCTTATAAATTTTTTGATTCGGTTGATATTTTTCTGTAAAGAAAAAAAACTATGATGAACAGGAGCTGGCAAAAAGCTGGCAATAATTAGACGAAATGGGTAGAAATTGGGAACACCGGCGATCGTGGAATAAAGGTGATAAATGAAATAAGAAACTATATTTATTTATATAATTTAAAATTTTAGAAAAGCATCTTCAAAACTTCGGTCATTGAAAACTACACATCCAATTTATGGAGCTCTCTCAAGGCACTCTCGTTAGCATTGAACGTTCGGGCACCCCGCTTCCAGTGGAGCTGCTCCGGGCGACGAAGAAGGTCAAGAATAAGGAGGCTGATACGGTGGAAGGCAACGACCTTGTCATGCAGAAACCGAGACTAGCAAAACCTCGTTTAAGGATATATTGATGGGGAATAAGAAGACAGAAACAGAGAATGATGCTCACTTTCCTTTGGATGATGAAGAGGAAATTGTCCTTCATGAAGATGGTGTCCAAGTTTCCTTAAATGGCCCCTACCCCCACGTTCGCTTTTCTGAAAGAGTTCACTCTCAGGTTGATGAGAACAACAAACAATCCATGATAGTCCGCATGTTAGGCAGACCCATCGGCTACAAGACATTGTCTAATAGACTTGACAGCCTCTGGGGATAACTAATGACAATAAAATAGTTGACCTTGATAACAACTATTTTTTAGTAAAACTAGCTAGCCAAAATGACTATAACAGGGTGTTAATGGGGGCTTCTTGGATGATTTATGGTCACTACTTGGTAGTGCAACCATGGAGTAGAGAGTTCTCTATGGAGGAGAACTATCCATCCAAGATCGTCGCCTGGATAAGGGTACCCGGCCTTCACTACCGGTACTACACGAAAGAACTCATTTAGGCGCTTGTAGAAGTTATAGGGAGAGTGGTCAAGGTGGATTATAACACCAATGATGGAAAGAGGGGCAAGTTTGCAAGGGTGGCAGTGCTTGAGGACATTTCAAAGCCTTTAGTGCCATTCTTGGGAATCGACGGTTAACAGCAAGCAGTTGTTTATGAAGGTTTACCATCTTATGTTACAAGTGTGGAAAGGTGGGTCACATAAAGGAAAGGTGCCAACAAGACACAAACGAGAAGGGGGCAGAAGTTCCCTCGGCTGCCATGGAAGTTATGGGAGCTCCAACCTCGATGGATAGTCAAGGGAAGAATGAAGTTAAGGAAACGGAGTTATTTGGGCCTTGGATGCAAGTAACCAGGCGTAGGAATCGAACCCAGGCCGTGGAATGCAGCTCCGGCGATCCCCTTTCGAACCAGCGCAAGCAAGCTCCGACTAACCAATGATCTGCAGTGTTAAACGAAAATGGAAAAATTGAAAACCTACAAAAAAAAAAGCTGGTTTTACGCCTAAACCCATGCAAGGCACTAACGGTCACATGAGGATCCTAAAAGGAAACCCCATGCACCGTTTGAACTTGTCAAAATTGGGGGCAATGGGTGGTCATTCATTGGCCGAATTAAATGCTACAATCAAAAGCATGCAAATATCTGCAAATGCTAAAGGAAAAGATAAGAAAGAAAAGAGTCAAACTAACCTGGGGAAGAGACCTATGCATGAGATGGGACTGATGTGATCTTCTAGTGAAGAAGGAATTAATAAATTCTCTCCTTTGTTGCAGGTCAACCCAAATGTAGTGGAGATTGAGCATAATGGCATGAGTTTAAGGATGGCCTAAGCAAGTAGTAGCAGCCATATAAGCACTCTAAATTGGTTGGAGGATAAGGCCAATTATGGGAAGGAGCAAAAAAAAAAAAACCAATTAGCAAAAAATTAAACAAACAGTCAGGTGGAGTCCCAGACCAATTTTAATTTTCTTAATTCTGGATTGGAGCATGCATTATCTTTTGCAGGTGAAGTTCGGGAAGGAGGTGTAACTCTCGACAGGGTTTATAATTTGGAGAGTGACACTTCACAATTTAATTCGAAGCTTAAAGAACTAGTAGCGGTAGAAGTCTAGTTGGTTGAGGGCATTTTGGATCTCTAGAAACACTCAACTGTGACCTTTAAAATTAACTCAGAAATATTCGACTCCCCAAAGGGTCGTAAAAACAAAAAATTTAAGGGAGGACTTGGCATTACCCGTGGAGGGAAGAATGCTAGTATAATTCTATGAGGTCGCGAAAGTCGTTTTAAACCCTCAGGAAATTCCCGAGTGCCCCTCACTAAGTCTATGGAAAAATGGCGATGCTCATTGCTAATGATTTGGCAAATGAAATTGGAACGGAAGAGCAAGAAGAGATGGATTCGACTGACGGCAAAGGATCGCAATAGTGACGGTAACCCTTTCTTCTTTGTTTTATTTATATGTCGTTATCAATATTTTCTTGGAATTGTCAGGGTTGTGCAAATGCTAGATTTCCTCGTATTTTTCGGGAGTATAACATGGAGCATAAGTCAAACATCATCAGTTTTCTTGAACAGTGGGGTATTAAACAGGGGTGTCCCCTCTCTCCTTATCTCTTTATACTTTGTATGGAATGGGTAGGGCACTCTATCAACTCAGTCGTGAACAGTGGGATTTGGAATCTAATTCGTCTATCCTACTAAGGCCCAACTCTATCGCATCTCTTCTTTGCAGATGACCTAGTCATTTTCTGCAAGGCGAATGTCAAGCATGGGAGTTTATTGAAGGAAATCCTTAACGATTTCTGTGAGTTCTCTGGGCATAAGGTTAATCATCAGAAAACCAACATGTTCTTCTCTAAGGGGATGGAAGAGCCCATGGCACTCACGCTCAGTAATCTACTCGGGTTTCAGAAAGTGCAAGATCTGGGTCATTATCTTGGTGTTCCTTTACTCCATCAGAGAGTTACAAACAGCACCATGCATTTTGTGGTGGATAAGGTTCGAACGAAACAACAGAATTGGGATGCTCATCAACTATCCATTGCGGGTCAAGTTACTCTCGCGCAATTTGTCCTTCTCTCTATCCTAAGCTACTTCATGCAGCCTATGATGATCCCTAGGAAAATCTGTGACGAAATTGAAAGTCTTGTTAGAACTTTCATTTGGGGTACATCTAATGGGAAGAAGAAGATGTCCCTTGTTAGTTGGGAATCTTTTTGTCAACCTAAGTGGTGCAGAGGGCTTGGTATGAGACAATTACGTGATCAAAATATTTCCTTCTTGCTGAAGCTGGGGTACAAAATAATGGCTGATGAGGATGCTCTTTGGACTCGAGTTCTCAAATCAAAATATGGGCTTTCAAGTCACCTACCTGAATGCATTACGAACCCTCAAAGTTCCTTCTTGTGGAAGTCATTATCAAAAGTTTAGAGCCTTTTGTGTGAAAATCTCATATGGTCCATTGGTGATGAAAATAAAATTCGATGTTGGAAGGACCCTTAGGTCCCTTATTTTGGCCCTTTAATTAATCACATTCCTACTAATGTGAATGTTAATGCTGATAGTTTGCTTAGTGATTTAGTCACAGGGGGAAGAAATTGGAATATTGAATTTTTACAGGTTTGGCTTCTAAAGGAGATCATTCGGTGTATCACAGGCATACCATCACATTCGTCCGAGGGAATTGACCGACTAACTTGGAGCCATACTCCATTGGGGGCCTTTTCTGTCAAGAGTACTTATAAATTATTGAAGGAGGATTCGTGGAGTGCCAGCAATGGTATATGGAAAAGAGTATAGAAGTATCCAAGCCCGCAACATGTGAGACTTTTTTTCTGGACCGTCCTGAAGCAAAGACTCTTAACCAATGCAAAAAGAGTTAGACGGGGACTTGCAATGAATCCCTCTTGTCCAGTGTGTGGCCACGAGTCAGAGGATATTCTTCATATTGTTCGTGATTGCACAATGGCTAAAGAAGTCTGGACCCAAGTAATTCCGACATCCCTTCAAGCTAATTTTCTTTCTAACACCTTGTACGCTTGGATTTACCTCAATTTGCATGATAATTCAAAAAAACATAATGGAGATTCCACTTGGGCATGTCTCTTTGGTATCCTTGCTTGGAGATTATGAAGAATCAGAACTTATTCGTGTTTCAGAATAAATCATGGAGTCAGTATGAGATTATTAATGCCTCTTTGTACTAAGCTAAGCATTTCCTTTCGTTAGCTAGAAACGGAAGGATAAAGGATCTCGACACTAGTGGAGGACCTTCGATAAGGGACAGAGTTATCCTTAACACAGACAGGGTTGTCAGGGCATCTTCAGGATGCGCAGCTGTCAGTGTGTTACGTGATGTTAACGGAGAGTGGATCATTGGGTATAATAGATACATAGGAAACTGCACAGTCTTTGACGCAGAACTATAAGGCATTCTAGATGGTCTGAAAGTTCTCCAAAGAAGAGGCCATGATAAAGTTGAGATCCGGTCGGATAGCCTGAAAGTTGTTAAATCTATTCGAGATAGCACCTTAAACATGTCCAACTGTGCTCTGATCAGAAGGATTCATTGTATACTTTCACAAGAGGAAAACTGGTCCTTGCGACATGTCCCGAGGGAGGAAAATTAATGTGCGATCTGCATAACTAAATTGGCCTTCGTGAGGAAGAAAGAGCTTTGTATGATTGAGAACCCTTCGGAAGAGGTCTTAGCTCTTATCAATACAGATAAGGAGAGGATATTTTGTAGTCCTAATTCTCATCATGTAACCTAAATTTGTGAGGTTTTCGAGAATCCTTCGGAAGAGGTCTTAGCTCTTATCAATACAGATAAGGAGAGGATATTTTGTAGTCCTAATTCTCATCATGTAACCTAAATTTGTGAGGTTTTCTATTCACACAAAAAAAAAATATATATAAATTATTAATATATTGATAAAATCAAATTATCATAAAAATCCTTATAATAAAAATCTAACTAGCATAAATTATAACATAATACACTTTAATTTTTAAAATTTGTTACACAATTTAGCTTCTAAAGAGAGAAATTATTAGATGGACCACTCCCACCACCTACCCAATCATATTATGCCACATCAATAATTTTTTTCCAACTCAAATTAAAAGAAATTTCCACCTCATATTAAATTTTGAGTTTTTTTTTCAATTCATCAGAAGTTAAGAAGGGATTTAGGGATTAAAGTATTTTCTCATTTTTTTTCTTCTCTATCTCATATTTAATTTTGAGTCTTTTTTTCAATTCACCATACGTGAGGAAAGAATTTAGGGATTAAGGTATTTTCTTGATTTTTTTCTTTTCTTCTTCATCTCTACACTATTAGAAAAAAGAGATATAGGGTTTTAGGCAATTAAAAATCAGCAATAGAAGGATTACGAGCTGGACAAAAAAATGGAAGGATTACAGAATCAGATTTGTTCTTATTTCTAATGATTAAAATAAATGATTTTTACTTTTTTTCTTTATTCAACAATGAAAACACTAAATTTTTTTTTCTAACAATAGAAAGATGGTGAAGAAAAGAAAAAAAAAAACCTTAACCTTAAATCCCTTCCTAACATCTGATGAATTGAAAAAAAAAGGGATTAAAATTAAATATGAGGTGGAAGTTCCCTTTAATTTGAGTTGGAAAATATTATTGATATGACATAATATTATTGGGTGAGACCATATATGAGGTGGTAGGAATGATCCATCTAATAATTTCTCAAAAGAATTTATATTTAATATAAATAATTATAAATTTTATATTAATAAAAAAATCATTAAGCATAAATTATAATGAAATCAATTTTTTATTTATTGATAAAAAAAATTTATTTTAAAATATTAACTGTAAAACAAAATAAAAAATTAAAATGAATTTCAAAATCTATTAAAAACAACAATATTTAACACCATCATACATAGCTAACAAAGTTAACTTCAATAAAAATACATATTTTTTTTTATTTTAAATTTGTATAATAAACATATATGTGTGGTTATATTAACACTAATAAATACAGTGGATTGAGTCTTAGTTCGATTGGCATGGACATTGTTGCCAATATAGGAGGATATGGGTTCGAGTGTGCTGAAGTACATTATCCTCCTATTTATGGGTAGGAGAAGGGCTATGGATAGTTCTAGATATTGTGTCGAAAAGAATAGATATAATCAAAACCTATAATCAAAATATTAAAAAAATAACACTAACAAATATGAGAAATTATTCCATGGACCGTTTCAACCACCTCAAATATGGTCCCACCCAATTATATTATACCACATCAACAACTTTTTTTAACTCAAATTAGAAGGATTAAATTCAATTGTCACATCATATTTAATTTTGTTCACTTTTTTTTCATTTGAGTTGAGTTTTTTCCTCCCTCTCACCGTCTCTTCACTGTTAGAAGAAGATGATTTACGGTTTTCCTGGTTTTCTTTTTTTTTTCCCTTTCTTCTCCATCTCTTCATTGTTAGAAAATGATTTAGGGTTTTGGGCAATTCAAAACCAGCAATGGAAGGATTATAGGTTGAGCAAACAAAAAATGAAGGGATTACAGAATCAAGTTCGTTCCTATTTATAGTGATTAAAATAAATGGTTTTTAATTTTTTTTATTCAACTATGAAATAATTATTTTGTCTCACAATTCTAGCATAGTATTTTTCTTTAATTTGTATACTGTACCTAGAGGTGTTCATAGGCTGGGTCGGGCCGAGTTCGGATCGAGTCTAAGCGTGATATTAACATATTTTATGCTTGTCCAAGTCTGGTCCAACCCGAAATCTAGGCTTAAAATTTTGTCCAAACCCGCCCATATTTGTAAAAAATTAATCCAAGCCTATTTTAGGCTTGCCCATATTTATTTTTTAATTTTTTAAAATTTTTTATTTTATTTTATTTTAATATTTAATAATTTTATACATTTTTTATTTATTAAAATTTTTTATATAGTCATCTTAACATTATTTTAATATTTACATTAAAATAGTATTATATATTTAGCATATGTTTATTTTTTTTAAAGTGTTCTAAATTACATAATATAAAAAAAACATTATATAAAGTATTAAAAACTTAAAACGAGTCGGACCGAGCCTGGCTCGAACTCGAACATTCGAGCTCGAACCCGACCCATATTTTAAATGGGCCTATTTTTTTTTCCCAAACCCATTTTTGAGCTTAATATATTTGCTTAAACCCTCCCAAATTTCTGGTGGGCCAGCCTTCGGGCCTAGGCAGGTGACCCATCCCATGAACAAGTCTAACTGTACCAGTGTTCCCTATTCTTGAATCATATAGTAATTGTGTTTTTCCTTTTTATAAATCAATTATCCTTTTTATAAATTTCTCTGATCTGATTACCCTTTTCATGAACTCTATTGATTTTGTTGAGGAGATATTCTTCTTTGGGTTTTCTTGTTTGAGAAAAAAATGAAGTTTGCGTTTGATTGATGGAAGGAATCAAGGCCATTTGCTTGCCATGAGAATTTCATAAACATTTGTCTTATGATCTAAAATGAAGGTTTATACCCATTTGAAAGTTTTCTAGACTATCAAGTTGGTGATCAGACTCAATATAACTACTATAATGTAATGCATTGTTGTTGTGGTTCTATTGGTTGCATATGCAAATAAGGGCTAGTGTAGGTCGATGCTTAGCAATTACCAACGAATCCTTAGATCCTATTTTTTGATGCTCTGATAGAAATTTGTGACTGTTTCAAATTATGCTAAAAAAAAGTAATTTGTTTTTCATTCCGTCCTTGATTTATATGTTTTGAAAAAAACATTCTAATGCTTTATACTCGATAGTTCTATGTGGATTAGTGGAGTGCTTGAAGTTGACAATCACAAATGCTTTTTTACATGAAAACCACACTTGAACAGTTACATTTATCCCAGTTATGTGCTAGAATTTTGTGGTCATCTTGTTTGGTAAGAAGTATTTCACCATGTTTCTAAGCTTTTTCTCTCTTGTACTGCTAATTTTTAGTTAATACTTTTGTGTTCGATGCTCTCTTTAATTCAACTTTTAACCATTGGCAGTAAGATGGGGACCTTAATTGGCATTTTGAAGGTAGAACATTATATACAAGATGCATTGGGTTGGGAAATCTATAAATAGATCATGACATCATCCGTTTTTCTAAATTTAATTGTCCATTTGATGCTAAAGAACCCAAATGAAAGCCATCTTGTAATAATAGTTGACCTAAGGCTTATAAAGACCAGGTCTACATTAATTAATTTTTCCAAATGAGTTCATGTTCCCCATGTTAGTAGGATATTTGTTTTGTTTGACTGCATCCCTGTCAACCTGTTCTTGAAAAGTGGAAGTTACCTGTTAAAATTCTAGGATTGTGTTTATTTAGTTTTACAATGATCTACATGTTAGTGAATTATCAAAATCTGCTAGATTTTTTTCATTAATACATACCTATGCTCATTGTGTTAGTAAATATACTTGCCTTCATCATTTATTTGTGGATTTATATTTGACACCATTATTAGTTTATAAGTTCATAGATTTTCAGTGAGTCGCATCAAATCTAAACCCCATTAGTCATCATTGTTTAACTTGTTCTAATGATTAGAATTGGGATTTTGTGTCCTATCGCCGTACATGCATGTAGGTGGTTATCAAATTAGATTAGTTGAGGGCAGTGAGTCCGTCAGCTAGCAAAGCCAACCCAATTGAGAAATACATCCAGATTACAAGGTAATACATTGTTGTAAGATAAGGCTGATTAAAAATACGACAAATCCAGCTATATCTCAACCTCACAAGGTGTAATCACATGAGAATGATCTGATCTGTACTATCTTAGCATCGAAACATGAAATACATTATGATTCTTTTCTAGTTCCAGTGGTAAAGCCAGCTTATATGTTATAGGGCCAACCCGTTTAATGATCTCATACGGCCCCTTAAACCATGTACTTAGCTTTCCTTTTCTGCCGAACCTTAGCACCTTCTTCCAAGGCGAAACTCTCAAGAAGACTTGATCTTCCACTACAAATTCTATATCTTTTCTTTTAAGATCTGCGTATGACTTCTGCTGGTCAGACGCTGCTTTTAAGCAATCGCGGATCACCTGCACTTTGTCTTCGGTCTCATGAATCAAGTCGATTCCAACCAACTTAGGTTCGCTCAACTCTAACCAATACAAAGGTGTTATGCATTTCCTACCGTACGGTGCCATTTTAATACTAGACTGATTGCTATTGTTATATACAAACTCTACCAACAACAGATATTCTTCCCAACTACCCTCAAACTTAAGTATATAGCACTGTAGCATATCTTTAAGAATTCGTATCACTTGCTCTGACTGACCATCCATTTGAGGATGATATGCAGTGCTAAAATTTATCCTGGTTCCTAAAGCTTCATGAAACTTACCCCAGAACGTCGAGGTAAAATGTGGATCCCTGTCAAAGATAATAGACGCTGGTACTCCGTGTAGTCGTACGATCTCGGACACATATAACTCAACCAATCTCTTAAGTGGATAATCTACCCAGATAGGGATGAAGTGAGCTGACTTTTTCAATTCTTCTACAATTACCCATATCGAATCTTTCTTTCTCGGTGTTACCAGAAGTCCTATGACAAAATCCATAGTAACCCGCTCCCACTTCCATTCTGGGATGGAAATAGATTGTAGTAACCTAGATGGTACCTGGTGCTCTGCTTTCACTTTCTGACATATAAGGTATCTAGTCACAAACTCTGAAATCTCTCATTTCATACCTGACCATCAATACATTTTCTTCAGGTCGTACATTTTCACACTCCACGGGTGAATGAAATAAGTGCTACTGTGAGCTTCCGTCAGAATGTATTGTCTCAAATTCAGATCATTCAGAACACACACCCTGTATCTGTAATACAACATACCCTCTATATCTACTATAAACCCTATAGTGGCATCACTTTATATCTTCCCCTTTCTAGCTATAAGCTTTGGATCATTTCCCTGAAATACTCGAATCCGCTATAGAAATAACCTTCTCATCTTGAGTAAAGTAGTGATAGAACCATCATTCTCCAAAGATAACCGAGCATTCAATGCTCTCAGTGCAAACAATGATTTTCGGCTCAAGGCATCGATAAAAACGTTAGCCTTTCTCGGGTGATAGTCAATCACAAGGTCGTAATCTTTTAACAGCTCTAACCATTAGCATTGTCGTAAATTCAACTCCTTCTATGTCATCAGATACCTCAAACTCTTATGATCAGTACACACATGGCATCTCTCCCCATAAAGATAGTGACACCAAATCTTTAATGCAAAGATTATAGCAGTTAACTCCAAATCATGAGTCGTATAATTCTTTTCATGCAGTTTTAATTGACGGGAGGCATAAGCTATCACTTTCCCATCTGGTATCAAAACGCATCTCAACCCACTTAAAGACGCGTCGCTGTAAACAACAAACTCTTTTCCCGATTCTGGCTGCGTCAGGATCGAAGCTTCAGTTAACAACTTTTTCAACTAATCGAAACTTTGTTGGCACTTATCATACCAAGCGAACTGGATATTTTTTATAGCAACTTCGTTATCGGTAAAGCTATGATAGAGAAATCTTTCACGAACCGACGATAATAACCTGCCAATCCCAGGAAACTGCGTGTCTTGGAGACATTCTTCGATACTTTCCAATTGAGAATAGATGAGACTTTACTCTAATCAACCTGTATTCTTTACGAAGATACTACATGCCCCAAAAACCCAATCTCTCGAAGCTAGAATTCACATTTACTGAATTTTACAATTGTTTTTCTTGTAAAATCCGTAACACTTCTCACAAATGCTGAGTATGCTCTAATTTTATCTTGGAGTAGATCAATATGTCATCAATAAACACAACTAGAAACCTGTCCAACTGAGGCTAAAATACTCTATTCATCAAATCCATAAATGCTGCTGGGGTGTTAGTAAATCCAAATGGCATAACCAAGAATTCATAATGACCATACTGGGTCCTGAACGCCATTTTTATTATATCGCAATCTTTCACTCGCATCTGGTAGTAACCTGATTGGAGGTCTATCTTGGAGAATACGGTTGCACCTTTTGACTGATCAAATAACTCATCATTCCGAGGCAACGGGTATTTATTCTTATTTGTCACCTTATTCAACTACTTCTATACATATCCACATCGATCCATCTTTCTTTTTCATGAATAACACAGATATGCTAGGTCGTATAAACCCTTTGTCTAACAATTCTTGCAACTGAGCTTTCAACTCATTCAACTCGGTCGGTGCCATTCTATATGGTAGAATTGAGATCGGGGCAGTGCCAAGTAGCAAATCAATACCAAACTCTACCTCTCTGGTTGGTGACAAACCCGATAATTCTTTTAGAAACACATTTATATACTCGTTAACAATCGGTACCTATTTCAACTCTATCCCTGAACCTTGTGTATCAAGTATGTATGCCAGGAATGCCTCATAGCCTCTATGAACCATTTTTTATGTCGAAATAGCTGAAATCACTCTGGTTTCACTGTTCAATCTATCGAACTCAATTATGATCACATCACCTATCGGGCATTTCAAACTAATCTATTTTTGCTTGCAGTTTACTACTGTATCGTGCTCAGATAACCAATCCATCCCAAGATCACGTCAAACTTAGTGAATGGCAATAACATTAGATCAGTAGGAAATTCATAGCCTTGGACTTTCATTGGGCATTTACAACATACCAGATTAACAATAACACTATGACTTAATGGGTTTGTAACTTGTACATCAAATTCAGTCGACTCGACAGACAATTTCTTATCTGTTGCTAAGGCAGTACAAATATATGAATGAGTCAATCCTGGGTCAATCAAAGTACATATAATATCATTAAAAAGATAGAATATACCAGTCACAACATCGAGAGTGGTAGCCTTTTCTCTAGCTTTGATGGCATATGTCCGTGTAGGTGCTCGGGCCTCCTACCTGTTTACAGTATCTCTATTTTCATTTCGATTTCCACTTGCACTACTATTTTGCCCCGGGCATCTGCCTTTTTATGGAGTAACTGGAGGATTCACACTCTGATCTTCCTTTGCTTCAAAATTCATCTGGTAATTTCACATGAAGTGAGCGGTACCTCCACATCGAAATCAGGCTTCCTTAATCAACTGGCATTCACTTGAATGAATTCTTTTACAATGCTCGGACACTAGTTTTGGCACGTTAAAACACTAGCCACACTGTCAGCTGGCCGATTCTGAAATCTAGATTCTGGTGGTCCTGATCGGCTCCTACTCAAAAAGCTAGAAGAGATTGCTCCTTGGACTGCACTATCTTTGAATTTCTTCGGTGGTGACATTGTAAAAGTTCTAGTAGGATTCTTCTTCCCAAAATCTCGAAATCTCTTCTCTATATTTATTCTAGTTGTATACTTCCTCTATTTTTTGTGCTCTATCTGTCAAGATGACAAATGGTTGTATTTTTGAACCACCTACCGTCATTTTTATCTCATAATTCAAATCGTTCTCATATTGGACACAAATAGCCTCATTTGTAGGTATAATCTCCCTTGCATATTTGTTGAGAAATACAAACTCCCATTCATACTTTGCCACAATCTTATTTCCTTGTCTCAACTCTAGGAATTCTTTCTTCTTTTATCCAAATACCGCTTGCTGACATATTTTTTTTTAAACTCTGTTTGGAAAAATTCTCGAGTAACTTTGATTTCCAGCATCACTACTACAATCATCACCCACCAATTGTAAACTTAATCTTTTAGCAATGAAATGACACAACCCACATAGTCTTCAGGCAGACAAGTCATTTCATTCAGTACCTTTAGGGTGATTTCCAACCAATACTCAGCCTTAGATGGATCATCCTTAGCATTTTTGCGGAATTCTTTCGCCCCATACTTTCTTGCCCTGTCAGTCACGTACGACGCCTTTGTTCTATTACAAGAGGAGGTGGATGCCTTACAAGAGGTGCCATAGGTCGAGCAGCTAGCTGTGTAGCTGGGGGTAGAGGAGGTGGCGCCATAGAATTATTCTGCATAAATTCTGAGAACCACTGTCCCATTAAGCCAAAGAACATGTTTTTGGCTTCACTTTCTGTCATTAACAAAATAGGTACTCCATGACTAGCTCCGTAATCACTCGTCGGGTCATTGCTGTTTACTTCGTTGGTCTCATCTCTTTCAAAATCAAGCATCTTTACTTTTATATACAAAAACTATGGTTAGATCGAATTTATCTGTATCACACTATTACAGGTTCATATGACATGTACCACTAAATAGTTTAATATAGTCATAACAGTCCGAGAAACAACTAAATCATAAGCTTTGATACCTCTAAATGTAATGGACAAAACCCATAAACCATCGCAGATTAGGATTCCGGTGTCTTACTATTCATTTATCACCGTTCATCTTTAATATAATGTTAATCAAACTTATTTTTATTAAAGAATTGCACTCCACATGTATTATATCATCATTTGATTATAAATACAATTTAACAAGGGCAAAAAGGTCATTTCCAACATTTTTTGAGACTTCTACCGATACCCATTGGACAAGTATTAGTAGTTGTCAAGTCAGTAAATAGTTCAAGAATAGTGCAGACTTTTACCGATACAACTGACAGTTCTATCTATACAAATGACTCTTTTACCGATACAAGTCTTATTTTTACCGATACTAAAAACTCCATAGAGCTAAAAATCTTACCTTGCTACTTCTATCGATACAAGTATGCAAACTACCGATACTTGTTATTCATTTATCGATACAACCCAAGTCAGTGAGCAACCTCTTTCCTACCTTGTACTTCTTTCGATACATGCATGGGTTCTACCGAAACAAGTATGTAGAATCACACGAATCATGCCAAAAAAAAAGTTAATCAACACAAAACATTCATGACATCAATATGCATTAAGTTAACACGAAATACATATATTCCAAGTCATAACATAGTACTTTTAAGTCTACACTCCAACTTACACAACATACATTTACTACATTCATCAACATAACAAGGTTGTCACAATCCCTAGTACATAAAGCAAAAGATAACATCAACCTAGTACATGTCATAAGATCGAGTGGTGCAAAAACTACCGACGAGCTCCACGATAGTGTGACTTCGAAGAGATGATGATGATCCGATTTTCAATTAGCAAAACGATCTACAAAACAATAACAATATCTTTGGTAAGCTTAATAGCTTAGAAAGTTTGATAGTTTAAAGAGTTACCAAACATTTGTATAAAGCAGCTATAGCTCAACCGAGCCAGAATAAACCCATTGCTTTCACGAGTCAATTATAACTTTCACTTTCCTATCTATAACTTTTCTGTTACCACTACCCGATGCTGCTCACACGAGTTGTCGAGGAATCGTAACATATGCGGTACCCCAACCATCGGTAAGGTGTTTGTTTGTAAACTGTTCCCTAACAATACTGCTCACACGAGCTGTCGAGAGTATGCATAAAGCATAAGTCCCAACCATCGAAGGGCCTATAATTCGATTAGAATTCATATCTCTTTTCTGAATCATGATGCTGCTCACACGAGCTGTCGATGACTCGCAACATATGCGGTACCCCAGCCATCGCGTGGGTACTTTTTTAACGGCATAAAGCCTGCTATCTCTTTCATTTCATTTCCTCGATCTCTTCAATTCCAAGTGTTTCCAATTGCTGAACATAGACAATATAAATACAAGAAATATTAAGTAAAATTTACATTACGAACTTATCAGACTAACTTGCACTTAATATTAGACTTTAGGGACTACTCCTCTAATTTCCTTTTTTTTTGCGATCTAAAGCACGATTGTAGTCTAAATCCACAAATCATCTAATTCTCACATTAAATCACATAATTGAGTCATTCAACACAATTTAGTCCTTTTTGGGAAAATTACAATTTTACCCCTAATATTTTCCTTTTATTCAATCTAAACCTTTCAACACAAAACATGCAAAATAACCATTCTCTTACACAACCAACCTTAACCGAATTCTCTAAGGTGTTTACCCAACCCTTTCACACATTCATTTGCATAACAATACATGTGTTTTCATTATTTTCACAGTTTAGTCCCTAAATCCTAATTTCATAAAAAATCTCAGTACAAAAAGATCTAACCCAAGAATCAAACATTCAAGTCTATCAAAAGCTCCCAAGAACATGCAATTTCAACAATGGCAAGTTTTATAACATTAGTCAGATTCACAAATTAGTCCTTAGATTAGCTAGATTAAGCTAACATGGACTCAAAAACATAAAAAATACTAAAAATGGTTAAGGTTTCTTTACCCAAATCAAAGCCCAAAGTTTGCAAAAGAGAAACCGTAACTTCTCTTTGTTTTGGCATGAGGAAGAAGATGAAGTGTTGAAAGTATGATTTAATTTTCTCATTTTATTTCATTAATTTAACTTATATACCCAATGACAATTTTACAAAATTTGAGACTTTCATAATTAACTTAATTAACTACTTATTAACCTTAATTAATCCTAGTCAGGTTTAATTCGTCTCATGAAAATCACCCACTAATAATCCTTTGGTTAATTTATTCATTTGGTCCTTCTAATCAACCATCTCTACTTTTACACCTATTACAATTTAATCCTTTCTACTCAATTAACTATTTAAACATTAAAATTTCCTCACCAACTTTTAATACGATCCTAGAGAAGTCATAAATATTCAAATATATAAATTAACGACTTTACTCGTTAGAATTGTGATCTCGAAATCACTGTTTCTAACACCACTGAAAATCGGGCTATTACAACGTAAAGTTGGATGACGCCTTATGGGCTTATCAAACAACCTATAAAACACCCCATGTATGTCTTCTTATAAACTCACGTATGGAAAAAATTATCATTTGCTTATTGAATTAGATAAAAAAGCATATTAGGCTATTAAAGAATTGAATCTAGATCCTGAGTTAGCAAAAAAAGAGAGATTGTTCTAGTTGCAAGAGTTGGAGGAGTTTTGATTCATGGCCTATAAAAACATGAAACTTCGTAAAGAAAGAAGTAGGTTACCTCATGATGCCAAGATTCGAAAATGAAACTTTGAGCCTGGATAAAAGGTAGTCATGTTCAATTCTAAGCTCAAACTATTTCCTAGAAAACTCAAATAATGATGGACAGGGCCATATATCATTAATCAGGTAAAAACATATGGGGCTTGAGTTGTTAAGTAAGAGTGGTGAAATATTTCTAGTAAATGGGCAAAGGGTAAAGCCATATTATAGGGGAACTATAGATATACTTATTGAGGAGCAACCTCTACATTGCAAAATGATATGAGACAAAGGGCCATTGTTAGACTTGAACATCAGAAATACCCTAGGATTAGATAATAACTCATATTCGGAATCAGAAGGAACCTGGTCTCGATGTCGTGACGAACATATTCGATGTCGTAATGATCATGCATCAAGAAGACATGATTACTGGTCTTAATGTTGTGATATGTCATGACAAACAATACTCCTCGGAACAACATTTTTGGTCTTATGTCGCAACATGCCTAGTGCATGTCGTGACTCTCTGACGTAATAACAGCAGTCCAAGTAAGACTCTAAATCCTAATGGTTTTAATTAGAATTATATATTGTAATTTCTAAACAACATTAACTTCTAAATTTACTAAAAGTCATATTAACCATCCCTTATAAATGACATCTCTTCCATTTTATCTTTCATTCCATAACCAAAAGATTCCAATCATAGAGTCAAATGGCTAATTTAAGTGAAAGTGCTGCTAATCCTATTTTCAAATTCCTAGAAGATGATTTAGACAAGTATCTCTAGTAATTATAGCCACATACCTTTATTCAGGAACAAGGGTTTGATCCTTTGATGCGAGTTTGCAGAGGTATTTAGGAAACAGTGGTAGATCATGAATGGACCCAAATTTGTCTGCCTTGTAAAGAATCGGTAAATGTTTCAATAGTTCAAGAATTTTATTTAGCTTTGAAGAAACGCGAAATCGGGAGTGCTTGTGGGCAGATTCAAGGTCTAATGAAAATTTGAGTAGTTTAAATATACCTGAATGAGGTCCAAATTTGTAGATTTTACAAGGTCCCGTATTATTACCAAGATTATCTCCATAGAGTCGACTTAAAGGAATTTAAGAATATCAATATCGAGGAGATCCTAATTTTCTTAATAGCGGGAAAAGAATTATGGACCTATCGAGAAGGAACGGCAATCCCAGAAATTTTCAACCAAGAACTCATGATGCCTAAAGCTAACATGTGGATGAAATTTGTTTGATCTTGAATACTTCCCCCTTTCGATATGATATATATACGTCCAATCCATGCTATAATGACATACGAGATTTTCATGAAGAAACAAATTTGTGTGGGGAAGTGGATTCACCGAAACATGGTGGAATGTGCAAAGAACTTAGGGAAAGGTATACTTTTCCCTCATTTAATATCTTCCTTGTGTACAAAGACGAGAGTGCCAATGGAGAGATTCGATCGAACAATGAATTCACCGAGTAAACTGTTAGGTGATGATCTGTTCGCACAATTCACATTACTACAGCAAAGTCAAAGTGAAAAACGAAGGAAGAGAGGATTGAATGACGAAGAGGAATAGGGACTTATAGTTTGACCAATGTTTAGAATTACATTTTCTTTAGTTTTTATAATTGTTTTAATTTTTTGTAGGAATAAAATTATATTTTATTTTTGTATATATGCTTTAATTATTTTTATAGGAACCCCACATTATAGAAGACACAACAATTGCGAGCATTAATGCCAAATGGAGAAGGATAACCACCATAAGAAGAAGAGAACCTTCACGAAAATTTGGTTAACTTCTTTCCTTAGCTATTTGAGGGGACTACATATTGAGGACAATGTGTTTTCTAAAGTATGGGGGTAACATAGGAATTTTTGGCATATAGTTTTTAAGTTTTTATTTGTTTTTTTGATGTGTGCTTGAGCTTGTAAAAATACAAGTGATTGGTTAGGAGCATGTATAATAGGTTGATTGTGCTTATTGATAAATATAGCATGATGATGATGAATTTTTAGTTTTTTTTAGCATGAAACTTTTGAGTTCTATAGGTTATATTGTATAGATAGAGATATATTATTGATACCAAATTATATGCGGAATATAAGGAAACGAGCTTGCTAGTATATATGATAGATGATAATTTTGAGATTATGTGATTAAGTTGATGTTTATGCATAGTGAGATGTTTAAGGATGACCTAAGGCATTGTTTGGACATATCTAGAGCTAAAAAGCCAAACACTATTATGAAATTCCAATTAGTACTCATCTTTGAGCCTTATCACCCTTTTTAATGAACCATATTACAAGCCTTCTTAGCCTTAAAAAATGATGATTTCTATATACTCCTTGTTTTCTTTGGTCTTATTTTGAATGGAAATAGACGTATGACCAGTAGTATTGAGGGTAAGTAGACACACCAAGGTGGAGGTTAGAAAATAAGAATAGGAAAATCAATATCATAAATGAAACTTTGTTTAGCCCCAGAAAAAGAAAGAAATAGAGAAAAATCAAAAAAGAAAAGAAAAATGAGTAGAACAAAAGAATCATGAGTAAGAAAACATATGAGTAGTGATAAAATTATAAAGTCACAAAAAATAAGAAAAATAAAATCTTACTCAATGAAACAAAAGAAAAAAGAATACTCATAGGCTAGCTAAAGGGATACTTTTTATTAAGATTTCCTAAAATAGAGAAAAAAGGATGGTGAGAGAAGGAGAGATAAGGGGGTGAGATGAAGTGGGACATAAATGGGAAGAATAAAGAACAATACAATGTGTCAAACTATTTTCGTGTTTGTAACCTTTTGTGTTTAACCATTCTTTGAAATCCATACCTATCCTAAGCCTCAACACGTTACAAGCCGAAAAGCCCTATGTAACTTAAACAACTCTATCCATGAATAGATATGAAAATTGTATGATCTCATTATAGTTATCTGTACTAGGATAATTAAAGTACTTTTATTAGGCATCGATGGATGCATATTTATAAAACCTTGATATTTGTATTTCTTATAACTTACTGAACTTATATTGTTTCTAATTGAAAATGATAAAATTGCTTGATCATCATGTCGAAGTTATTAAGAGATATATGATACCTATATTACATATTACATATTACGAACTCACTCTTTGTAAATCTATGAACTCAAGCTCTTTGTTTTTTCTAGTTTTTCTTTTTTTGTTTGCTTGAGGACAAATGATAGCATTAAAAATGACACTTAATTTCTCCTTGAATTAGCGTATAATTTGTTCCTTTTGTATCATATTTAGCCTACAGTTTCAGCATTTCATTCTCAGTATTTGCATTTTCTAAATCAGTGTTGTATGATCTTACTTTCTTTCATTTTATTCCTTTTGTGCTACTAATGTCGCTGTATTGAGTATCAGTTTTGCATCTAAAGTTGTCAGCGCAAAAATCCACTTTAGAAGATCAGAATGGGAAAACATTTAGAGTTGCGGCCACAAGTTTGATCTAGAATTACAGCCAAAGATGTCACTATATAAATGCTTCTACATTTTATCAAGGATTTTACGCTGCTAACACATTCAAAAGAACCAGTGCAAGAGAATGCCAAGTTGTTGTAGCAAATTTAAATCATAATTTCCATCCAGAGTTGTCGCGACAATCTGCAACTGCCTAATGCACAAACTAAATCTGCGTGAGTGCATAGCTAACAATACCAAACTTGTATAGCTGCAAAAAAAGGGAAGTTAGATCTGAGAAGAGGGATAGACTTGTGCTGTGGAATGATTATAAATAGAAGGAAGTGAGAGAAGATCATCAAGCTGTGAAGAATTCAATTCCATAAATTTTCTCATTCTTTCTCAAAGTCAACTGCCATGGAAGCTTGATTCCTAAGAGGGTAAACTGACGCAACAAGGAGGCGACTACTCCTGATGAGGAGTGCCTAGGTGCGATGCAAAAGGAGCGATTACAGAAGAATTCTAGTAGACTAGGAATAGCATGCTTCGATTTATCCTTTAATCCCTATTGAATGTTGATGAATTCTATTGACTTTTAATTGTATACGAAAGTATCTATTAATGTTAGGTCTATTTTGATTTGTACTCAATTATTCTCTTTTGTTTATATTTGGATTTAACTATTTTGACCACGGAAGTGCGATTGCAGTCACAAACACTGAAAGGTGCGTGACAAGTTAGATTAACAAGCAAGTCAATGGAAGTTACTTGAGGCAAAAGGAATTCTGGCCACTTGTTTTTGAGTGTAAACCATTACCAACACTGAAAGGTGTGGTAATTGTGAGTACTTGGGTATTTGTTAAACAGAGAAGTTGATAGTAGTAAGATCTTGTTAGAACTTAATTGCGGCGAAAATTCATCTATCAGTTACCTTGTAGTCACATTTAGCGTTGCCAACTTGTGAAGTCAAGGATCCCTCTATTTCTTTACACTTGATTTATTTGTTTTAATTATCTGAATTTACATTTACAACATCTTTCACAACAATTCATTTTCTATTAATTTGCTTTGACATTTTATGTTATATTTGCACTGACAGATTTAACTCTTCGATTTATGCAGCCTTAACTAAATTGCGTTGACATTACTCTTAACAATTCTTTTTATTTAAACTCTAATTGCTTCGACAAATTTAAGTAACAAGAACACCATCCTCGTGGGATCGTATTCGATAGATTCATATCTATCTACTATACTTGCATCGACAGTGTCCGCTTGCACATAATTTTTGTGACATTTACAGGCTGATCAATAAACAAAGACTTAATTGTGGGGGAGTTTGATCTGTCGGTCTTATACATAGCAGATTGAACTAGTTTTCACACTTGAAGAGCTTGAAACCAAGTATTTTCCTTATGTCATCATAAGATTTAACTTAGGTTTCTCATTTGAATAAATTGTGTAACCTAAGTGCTAAAATGTCGTTTTATTGTCTTTAAGGCCGATTGAGGCCTAAAGGTTAGCTAATGAACTTTGTGAGTGTGCAAGAGACCATAAGAAGTTGTAATAATAGGAGATTGATCACTTCGTCACGACATGGGCTGAGCTACATTGCAACTAAGGGACCAGACTTGAAGATTTCGAAGACTGACTTCTTTGTCGCATCATACCTGGGCTATGTCACGAAAATGCCTATATGATAACACTTCACACAAAGTATGATGTCTTCATCGTGACACATGTCCTGGTGTATCGCAACATCGACCCTTGAACGTGGATTTTGCACTGAGTGAAGGGCGTTCGATCTTTACAATGCCACTTAAACCCGAAGGACGATAGTAGACCTAGGGTTAAGGAAAATGACCGACCAAGGCTATAAATTAGGCCTTTTGCATTAGATTTAAGAACACCATTCACTAGATTTTAGTTTTTAGATTTATTTTGTATTTGCATTTGAAACGAGATTGTAAAACTTGTATAAACGTTCGAGGAATTTTTCCTAACAGATTGCCAATACAATTTTAGTTTCTTTTTCATTCTTTTCTTCAATCACATGTGTTTATATATTTGTGTGTTTATGATGATCAATAAAACCATGAGGAACTAATTCCATTTTGGGGAAGTCGGAACTTAACATATGAATATGTAATTATTGTTTAACAAGGATTCTACCTTTCGGATCAACTGTTTGGGAAAGGCAGAGTATCAAACAAACACTAGGCTTGATAATCCTAGAACACCATTTAGGTAGGAATGAAACCAAAATTGGTTTTGCCCATCCGTGAACACCTTTTCCCCAAATCGGTTCAGACTGTGACATCTAGCGATAAGTAGTCTCTATAAACTTGTTATGCTGACGGAAGATCGAGAGATCCAACTGGGGTATTGACTAGTTGATTGGAGGAAAATCCCCAAAACCTAACGATTAAAGAACTCATGCGAAAACAACCTAATATCCCCAAAGCTGTTTACAAGAATTTCTACATCTCAAATCTCTCTTTATTTTCTATTTTATTTTATGCTTTTCAAAACCAACTCTTTTATTATTCTTTGTACTATAATTCCTAAAGTAAGTACTAATTAAATTTTTTCTTTGTAGGGATCTAATTTACTATTACTTTACGCCTCCTTTAGGTACGATCCTCGGAATATTACCAAGTGTTTCGTTGAACACACTATATTTACAACCTGACTCGAATACTTGCGGAAGGCCTAAATCTACGCCAATTGAGAGTATGTTCGGGGGTGGTCAATCATATCTATTCACGAAAGTTGTGAATTTATATCACTATCTGTTGTCGTGACTGTATTCATGGTTGATCCACTTACGAAATTGGTATGCCTCTGCGTGGCGGACTAATAGCTGCTCGATTACCCTATTCAGTAAAAATGATTGGTTTATTGGATGTCTTTGTGTTGGTGTTGTTGCAGCCATCTCTTCCTCCTTGTAATTTCCATCACATCGTTCTACATCTTTCGATTCATGGTACCATTGCAATAATTACCTTACCCATGGACGTGCTCTTTTGTTCTCTGAGGATTAGATCACTATTCTATCTGAGAACTGAGGCTCTGTCTTCTAAATATTTCCTATTATCTACAAAAATTGAAAAAATTTCACATTAGTAATTTCTTTAGGGATTTATTGTACTAGGAAAGTATTGTATATTGTAGCCATTTTCCATTGGAAACTTATTCTCTGATCTATAATATATTCAACTAATATTTGCTTTGTCGGTGTGTCTGTAACATTACTTAATTGAATATCTAAATTCTGTGTATAGGAACTGTCATATTCCTTTGTAGGGTGTGATTCTTCATTAGATTAGGGCTCAATCTCGATTTTCACAAAGCTTTTCACTTCCCCTTCCAAGGATGAAATATTGATTTTTTCATCTGTTCGATCATCCAATTCTTCAAAGAATTCTTTTTCCGCTTCTACATCTAGCCCTTTCTCTTGTTCTCGTTCCATTCTTTCAGATTTGAAATATGCTTCTCTGAAAGATTAATCATTGTGGTGATCGAGAATCTGGACTTCTCCATGGAGTTGACTCAATTCTAGCATCAATAATATTTTATTTTCCTGGATCTCCCAACCTTCATAATACCCATCTTCATAGATATCATCGTTAGAGATGTCGTCATTAATGCCTTTTGCACAAAAATAATCGTAGGCATCCATGGTCTAATAATAATATGATAGAAATTAGAGGAAAGTCGTAATTCTGAAAAAAAATTGTTAGTATTGTTAAGTTGTATCTGTATCCTAAAATTTTCTGAACTATTTTATTAACACAGGAAGAATAAAATTTACTAAAGTGTTGCCTCCTGGACAACGACGCCAATAACTTGACCGCCCCCGAACATACTCTTGTTCGATGTAGATTTTAGGCTTTTGTAAGTATACGAATTAGGCTGTAAATATAGTGTGTACAACAAAACACTTGGTAGTATTCTGAGGATCGTACCTAAAGGAGGCTTAAGGCAATAGTAAATTAAATCCCTACAAATAATAAAAGTAATTAGTAATCACTTTAGAGATTATAAGACAAAAGATAATAAAAAGAGTTGATTATGAAAAGCATAAATAGAAACAAATTAAAGTAAAGAGTTGAAATGTAGAATATCAATAAACGACTTTGGGGATTTTAGGTCGCTTCCGTATTAGTTCTCCAATTGTTGGGTTTTGGGGATTTTCTTCCAATTAACTAGTCACTACCTCAGTTGGATCTCTTGATCTTCCGCCAGTATAGCAAGTCGATAGAGACTACTTATCGCTAGATGTCACAGTCTAAACCAGTTTGGTGAAAAAGTTTTCATGGATAGGTAATACCAACTTTGGGTTCATTCCCACCTAAATGACGCTCTAGGGTTCTCAGGCCTAGTGTTTGTTTGATGTTATTCCTTTCCCAAACAGCTGATCCGAAAGGTAAAATCCCTGTTAAACAACAATTAAATAAGCATACCTCCACTCCCTAATTGCCCAAAATGGAATTAGTTCCTCATGATTTTCTTAATCATAATTAAAACAAAGATATATAGAAACATATAATTGAATACTCAAATGAAAAAAAGCTTGATTTGTATTAACATTTTATCGGGAAAACTCCTCAAATGTTTTTGGGAGTTCTACAATCTCGTTTCAAACAAAAATACAAAATAAAACTAAAAGCTAGTAAACTGTGTCTTTAAACCTAGTGCTAAGGATCCTATTTATATCCTTGGCCGACTGTTTTCATTAACCATAGGTTGGCTTCCATCCATAGTGTTTAAATTGCGTTATGAAGATGAAAACGCCCCTCAATTGATGTAAGTTTTAATTTTAGGGTCAATGTCGCGACACAACAGGTCCTGTGTCGCGACAAAGCAAGCAGTCTCCTTTCCTCGCTGCTGGCCCCTTTGTTGTGACATAGAACTCCCTATGTCATGATGTAGTGACCAGTTTCACTTTTGTTATGCTGCTATGGGTTTCCTGCACACTCACGAAGTAGGTTAGCTAATCTTTCGGCCTTATTTGGCCTAAAAAGAAATAAAATACTCTTTTAGCACAATTTATTTGAAAGGTAAAAAACTAAGCTAAAATCTATAAAAACATAAGGGAAAGTACTTGATTTCAAGCTCTTCGAATATGAAAAATAGTTTAATCTGTTAGGTATAAAACCGACAGATCAAGTCTTTAAAACCTTAGTGGAGAAGGCTAAGATTTGCAAAGAAGTAAGGCATATTGAGCGTGAAAAGAAAGACAAGGCTAAGGCTTCTGTTAAGAGAGAATAGAGTCCAAATGTCTAAGTTCCACACAATATCCAACGGGCTAGAGATGATCGACCTAAATAAAATGTGATAGTTGTTGGAGGTAGGATCTCTAACTGTGCCACTTGTGTTAGGAGGCACACTTGTGACTGTTGGAGGAGCATGGGTGTATGCCTGAAATGTGGGTCGTTGGACAACTAGATTGTAGATTGTCTATAGATGAATGATTAGGTGCAAGCTTAAGGCCAGAATAGATCCCCTAATTAGAGAGTTAGACCACAACATTGTAGAGATTAGGGTCAAAATCGAGGTGGTAATGCTAGTCAGAGGCAGCAAGCACCAAGTCAGGGTGTTAATCGAGCTGATGCAAGGTAGCCAACACTTGTTTATGCGGCTAGACACAAAAAGGACCGTGATGCAGTCGATGTGATAGTAAATACTTTTACAATTATATTATTTTTTTATTTGCACTTATTGATATTGGATCTACCCACTCGTACGTATCTTGTAATATGGCTGATAAATTTGGAATTCAGGTAGAGGAAACTGTAAGTGATCTGACTTTACTTAATCCCCTAGGACAATCTGTATGTGTAAATAACATTTATAGGCGATGTCCATTGCAAGTCCTAAGCGTAGTATTTCTTGTTGACTTAATGAAGTTGCCATTCAGGGAGTTCGATCTCATCTTGGGGATGGACAGGCTAACTAAGCACCGTGTTAGTCTCGATTGCAATACGAAGCAAGTTATGATGGAGATAAGTCTATTTGTAAGGGATGTGAGGCGAACTTAGCCTACATCTTAGACATGAAGCTAGATAGTGCGATGATGGAGAACATCTAGGTGGTTAAAGAATTTTCTAATGTTTTCCTAGAGGAATTGCCCAATTTACCTCCACCTCGTGAGGTTGAATTCGTAATTGAGCTATTGCTTGGAATAGCATCGGTGTCCATTGCACCTTATCATGTGGAATTGAAAGAGCTTAAGATAAATTTCAGGAGTTGTTTGACCGTGGTTTTATAAGGCCAAGTGAATCACCATGGGGAGCCCTTACGCTGTTTGTCAAGAATAAGTACCCACCGCAAAGGATATATGACCTTTTTGATAAATTTAGAGGTGCCACTATTTTCTCGAAGATTGATCTGAGGTTAGGTTATTATCAATTGCAAGTAAAGGAGGCAGATATTCCAAAGATATCCTTCATAACTCGCTATGGGCACTATGAATTCTTAGTGATGCCTTTTGGACTCACGAATACTCCCGTAGCTTTCATGGGCCTTAAGAATAGATTGTTCTAACCTTTCCTAGATTAGTTTGTGGTAGTCTTCATTGACAAAGTACTAATCTACTCTAAATTTGAACAAGAGCATGAGGAACATTTAAGGTTAGTCCTTCAGACTTTGCGTGAAAAGAAGTTGTACGTGAAATTCAGTAAGTGCAAATTTTGGCTTCTAGAGTGATATTTTTTGGACACGTGGTATCTAGTGAGGGTATTCGAGTGAATCCTAAGAAGATAAAGACCATTCTGGACTGGAAGCAGCCTAAGAACGTGAGTGAAATTAGGAGTTTTCTCATACTCGTGGGATACTATTGAAGGTTTGTGGAAGGATTCTCCTTGATCGCAACACCAATGACTAATTTGTTAAGGAAGACTGCACCTTTTGCTTGGGTTGAGGAACAACTAGCTAGTTTTGAGAAACTTAAAGCTTTGTTAACATAAGCATTAGTGTTGATCCAACTATAATCTGGAAAGGATTTTGTGGTATATAGTGACGCTTCTCATACTAGACTTGGTTGTGTGCTTATGCAAGATGGGAAGGTAGTAGTGTATGCCTAAAGACAGTTGAAGTCACATGACTGCAACTATTTTACGCATAACCTTGAGTTAGCTATTGTGTTCTTTGCCCTAAAGATCTGGAGACACTATCTCTATAGGGAGAAGTGTACAATCTTTAAAGACCATAAGTCTCAAATACCTCCTAACCCAGAAGAAGTTGAATTTGAGATAGAGGCAATGGATAGAACTCTTGAAAGACTACGATTGCACTATCGAGTATCACTCAGGGAAAGTAAATGTCATGGTTGATGCTTTGAGTAGAAAGGCGATGGGTGAACTAAGGGCATTATTTACTAAGTTGAGTCTGTTTAAGAATGGTGGGTTGTTAGCAAAACTATGAGTCCAATGTAACCTATTGGAGGAGATTAAGTCCAAGCAATCACCAGATACATATCTTGCACCTCATGTGAAGCTCATTGAGGAAGGTAAGATTTTGGAATTTACCTTTAATTCTAAGGGAGTTTTGTGTTTCTGAGGTAGATATTATGTACCTTCAGATCTTGAATTGAGGCAATCCATCTTGAGGGAAGCGCATAGTAGCCCTTATGCTATGCACCCTGGTGAGAGCAAGATGTATCACGACCTTCAAGAGCAATACTAGTAGCCATGATTAAAGCGCGATGTGACTAACTTTGTGGCGAGATGCTTGTGTGTCAACAAGTCAAGGTTAAGCACCAAGTTCCTTCTCGTCTGCTCCAATCAATTCAAATTCCTCTTTGGAAGTGAGAGCGCACACTATGGATTTCGTGAGTGGTTTGCCATTGATGTCATCGAAGAAAGATTCTATGTGGGTGATTATCGATCGTTTTACCAAATTACCTCATTTTTACTTGTTCGAACCGACTATTCATTACATAAGTTGACGAGATTGTACATCTCTAAAATTATGAGAATACATGGGGTACTGGTTTCCATCATCTCTGATCGGGATCCCAGGTTTACATCTTGATTTTAAAAGAGGCTCTATGAGGCTCTTGGTACAAGATTGAACTTCAACATCGCATTTCATCCACAATCCAATGGCAATCTGAGAGGGTTATCTAGATTCTTGAGGACATGCTCAGAGGTTGTGTGATAGATTTTTGAGGAAGTTGGGAGGAGCATATTTTTCTTGTAGAGTTTGCATACAATAATAGTTTTCAGTCGAGCATTCAGATGGCTCCATATGTGGCTTTGTATGGACGCAAGTGTAGAACACCCTTGTGTTAGACCGAGCTGAGTGAGAAGAAGGTGATAAGGCTGGAAATAGTGCATGAAACTAAAGATATGGTGAAGATTATTCGAGATTAATTAAAAGAAGCTTATGATGGGCAAAAGTCGTATTCTGACTTGAAGAGGAAGGACATTGAGTTCAATGTCGAAGATCAAGTTTTCTTATATGTCTCACCGTGGAAAAAGGGTATTACGGTTTGGTTGTAAATGGAATTTAAGCCTTAGATTTATTGGACCCTATTACATCATCAAGAGAGTAGGATCGGTAGTGTATCAGTTAGAATTGCCTTCAAAATTGGATCTTATATATGATGTATTTCATGTGTCCATGTTAAGGCATTATAGATTTGACCCTTCGCATATTGTGTCGATTTAGGAAATAGAGGTTCGATCAGACTTATCTTTCAAAGAAGAACTGATACAAATATTAGAGAGAGAAGTCAAGGTATTACTAAGGAAGCATATTCCTCTCGTAAAGGTTCTTTGGAGAAATCACGGTTCCAATGACGCTACTTTAGAACCAAAAGATGGATGCAATAACAATATCGTCACTTATTCTCGCCAAGTAATTTCTTGTAGTGTTTGCATACAATAATAGTTTTCAGTCGAGCATTCAGATGGCTCCATATGTGGCTTTGTATGGACGCAAGTGTAGAACACCCTTGTGTTAGATCGAGCTGAGTGAGAAGAAGCTGATAAGGCTGGAAATAGTGCATGAAACTAAAGATATGGTGAAGATTATTTGAGATTAATTAAAAGAAGCTTATGATAGGCAGAAGTCGTATTCTGGCTTGAAGAGGAAGGACAATGAGTTCAATGTCGAAGATCAAGTTTTCTTAAATGTCTCACCGTGGAAAAAAGGTATTAAGGTTTGGTTGTAAAGGGAATTTAAGCCCTAGATTTATTGGACCCTATTACATCATCAAGAGAGTAGGATCGGTAGTGTATCAGTTAGAATTGCCTTCAAAATTGGATCTTATATATGACGTATTTCATGTGTCCATGTTAAGGCATTATAGATTTGACCCTTCGCATATTGTGTCGATTTAGGAAATAGAGGTTCGATCGGACTTATCTTTCAAAGAAGAACTGATACAAATATTAGAGAGAGAAGTCAAGGTATTACTAAGGAAGCATATTCCTCTCGTAAAGGTTCTTTGGAGAAATCACGGTTCCAATGACACTACTTTAGAACCAAAAGATGGATGCAATAACAATATCGTCACTTATTCTTGCCAGGTAATTTCGAGGATAAAATTTCTTTTAAGGAGGGTAGAATTGTTACACCTCAATTTTTATTTATCAAGGAATTATGGAATTATCAGCATTTATGATCTCAAATTAAATTGTGCAAATTAAGACACAAGGGAATGAGTAGTGTAGTGGCTTAGAGACTTCTTAGCTATCCTAAAGGTCCAAGGTTCAAGTCCTATATCACTTCTTATTTTTATTTAATTTCTGGACTAAGTTTGGCAAATTTTAGAGAGCATAGTTGGCCACCCTTTGTTGCCATAAGTGAGAAGATTTCTTTCCTCCATTAGGAGGTCAAACTTACCAAAATAGAGGGAGAATGATCCCCTTTAACTCCATGTCTCCCTCACCTTCCTAAAGTGCATTGTTGCCAATTTTTGAAGTGTTGACTCTTGTTTCTTTCCTTCTTTGGCTGGCCACACCCCTTTAAACACCCATTTGATCTTATTTTTCATCTTTAAACACTACATAATCACCCTTTTTCTCTTTTTTGCCATCGACCACCACCACCACTTTTTGGATCATTTTTCTTTCCTCCAGCACATACCGAGCAACAATTACTCAACCACCACCACTTAAGGCAGATCACCATATTTTCCTTCACCTCTGACCACCGTACATTGCTGCAAGTACCACCATGCACTATCGTTAATTCTTCTTTCTCTTTTTCTTAATTCTTCTTCTTTTCTAAATCCTTAAGCCTCCACTGTGAACCACTGTGAACTGCTGCCATGCCCGCCGGACCATCGCCAGACCATCACCATCATCGTTGCCGTCCGCCGTCGTCATCACCACTGGTGACCAAAAACACCCCCTTTCAATTCTTGTTCTCTCTTTTACCGAGTGCCAATTCTAAACCTATATTATTCATATTTTGTAGTTCGATTCTTTTGCAAAATCATCCTTTATTCTTAAATCGACTTCTTTCGATTAATCGTTCATTCCCAATTGATCAAAGAGTAAGTAAGGATGTTATAAAAAAATTATTAGAATCTCGATCTAGCATTTCAATGCCTTGACCGAATGTTTGAGGGCATTCATGGGATGTTAGCTCTGATTAGCTCTAATTTTATTTGTATTCTTACCATTAGATTACTAATAAATCGTTATTATTTGAAGGTCATCACGAAAACCAAAGGAATGACCATTGAATCCGCTTTTCAAGTACTCATTTATTAAGAGAGTTCTAGATCAAGGGTATGCATTGTTATATCCTTATAGATCACTCTTAATATTGAGTAATATTATAGGAGACTCTAACCCTTGATCCTAAATTTCAAATAGATTGTCACGAGTGTAGGCTGAGTGAAGTCGTGCTTTAGGACTAAGGCAAAAGATCTACAATTTTAAGGTGAGATTTAGTTTTATGTATGTGTATATGTTACTTTAAAAATTAAATCGATATTATGTGATAAGTGAAATCTTGATTATAGTAGAGTCGTTAAATGACTCAAAGCTAAGTAACTCAATCTTAAGACTTTTGATGCAAAGCATGTATTGTGTGATTTTATGTGATTATCGTTGATATGTGATTTTATATGAAAATCTTGATCTCATGACATGTGTATATAGCTATATGTGATTATGAGATTTGAACATGTGAATATGTGGCTATGTGAACATCGAGATCTATGATCTATATTCGAAAAGCATGTTAAACATGTTAAAATGATATATGTGATTATTCTGAGCATATTATATGCCTAAGTGATATATTATTCACATTTGATAAACAAATGCCATGACACATTAGAAACATTTAAAGCAGGCACCATACGGTCGCACAAAAATATAGTCCACATTTTGGCTTCCGAGAACATGATGGCTTGGTTAAATGAAGTAGGAACACTAGTGCCTAGCCTAAACTTCCATTCTTCTCTTTCCTCAATTAAATAGTTTATTACCACATTCATGTCTATATCTTGAAAAGATTCCAAGTTAGTTTGATCTAGGAAATCCTGTTCATAATATGAAGCATCATAGAATTTGCCTATGAGTTTAGGGGTTACCTTAACACTAATTCCTCTTATCACTAAGGTTTCCCATGTAGTTTCACCATTGGTCCTAAAGATATAATCTCTTAGGGAAGCATAAAATTCTTGAACTATTGGAATAACTTCAGGTTCTTTAAGGATCGTCCAAAACCGTTCCCACTTATTGCACCTAACTACTAGCCAGATTTTCTTACATAGAACAATCAATGGATCAAAACCCCTCTCTTGAATAAATGTTTTACCTTAAAGCTCATTAAAATATTTTTCTATATTTGCGTTTGGAAATCCTGAAGGATTTGTATTGGTTTATGGTTTCGATTCAATAGTTTTTCTTCAAAATCTAACTCCACAAAATCTGCATGGATAATTGATTTGTCGGTTTCATACCTAGCAGATTGAACTTATTTTCATATTTGATGAGCTTGAAATCAAGTAATTTTACATAAATTTTATGGGTTTTTAGTTAGTTTTGTCTTTTGAATAAATTGTGCTAAAATGGTCATTTTATTGCTTTCAAGGCCAAATGAGGCCTAAAGATTAACTAACCTACTTTGTGAGTGCATAGGAGACTAGTAGCAGTTGAGTCATAGTGATACTCACCGATTCGTCACGACATAAACAGCCTTATGTCGCAACAAAGGGGTTAGCAGCGAAGAAATCAAGGGACTGCCTGCTGTGTTGTGACACAGGTCCTAGTGTGTCACGGCATCGACCCTAGACTCCAACTCTGCATCAAGTGAGGGGCATTTTTGTCTTCACAATGCAACTTAAGCACGAAGGACGGGTAGCTGACCTAGGGTTGATGAAAACGGCCGACCAAAAGCTATAAATAGGGCCTTAAGCACTAGTGTTTCACACCATTCAGTAGATTTTAGTTTTTAGTTTTACTTTATATTTTTAGTTTGAAACAAGATTGTAGAAACTCACATAAACAATAGAAGAGTTTTTCCCGACAGATCGCTAATACAATTTTAGTTTCTTTATTATTCTCTTCTTCAATTATATGTTTTCATATATTATTTTATTGATGATCAAAGAAACCATGAGAAAACTAATTCCATTTTGGGAAATTAGGAGTAGACATATGAATAATTAATGATTGTTTTATAGGGATTTTACCTTTCGGGTTAGTTGTTTAGGAAAGGAAGAACATCAAACAAATACTAGGCCTGACAATCCTAGAAAATCATTTAGGTAGGAATAAACCCAAAATTGGTATTGCCCATCCGTGAACATGTTTTCCCCAAATCGATTTAGATTGTGACATCTAGCGATAAGTAATCTTTATCGACTTGCTATGCCGGCGAAAGATCGAGAGATCCAACTGGGGTAGTGACTAGTTGATTGGAGGAAAATCCTTAAAAACCAATAATTGAGGAACTCATACGGAAACAACCTAATATCCCCAAAGTCATTTATAAGAATTCTACATCTTAACTTTTTGCTTTCATATTCTATTTTATTTTATCTTTTATTCCATGCTCTCAATAATATACTCTTTATTTCTTTGTACTATAAACTCTCAAATAAGTACTAATTAATTTTCTTCTTTGTAGGGAATTTATTTACTATCGCTTTACGCCTCCTTTGGGTACGATCTCGGAATACTACCAAGTGTTCTGTTGTAACACACTAAATTTACAACCTAACTTGTATACTTACGAAAAGCCTAAATCTATGCCGAACGGAAGTACATTTAGGGATGGTTAATAATAAAACTTCTCTCTTGGACCAGCATATCCTCTAAGGGATGGTTAATAATAAAGCTTCTCAGTTGGACCAGCACATCTTCTAAGATCCCTTTTGGTCGTACAGATGATATATCCGCTAGTTGTAGATTAACTTGGTTATTCTTGTGATCTCTACTCCAAAGCTTCTCAAAAATTGACAGAGGCATTAAATTTACACTCGTGTCGAGATAGCATAAAGCTCTGTTGAACTGAAGGCTCCCAATCTTCATTAGAATAGTAAAACTGTCGGGACCCTTCAATTTTTGAGGAATCTGCTTGGAGATAATAACACTACAAGATGCATTTACTTCCATTTGTTCACCTACTTTGATTTTCCTACGCCTTGACTTGATCTCCTTTAAGAACTTGCCATATTTTGGAATTTTTCCTATTATTTCAATCAAAGGTAAGTTAATGTTTAAGGGTTTAAATAAATTTAGGAAACTTACAAAGTTATCGTCATCTTGCTTCTTTTTTTCCTCTAACCTCTTAGGGTTTAGGATAGTGGTTCCTTTTTCCTCCTTTGGCATCTCTTTTTTCTTTCTTGATGTTCCTTCCAATGGTACCTGTTTGTCTACTATAACCTCAATGCCATCAATGGACGAGATTTCTATAACCTCACTTTGCTTTTTGTGTTCCTCCTCCTCTTTGGTTTTTTCTAGGCTACTCAACACTTTGTTTGATCTCAACTAGATAACCTTGACATGTTCTTTCCCCTCCCACCGGTGATTGTTTTCAGTGTTGCTAGGGATACCGGTTCCAATTTGCCTAGTGAGATCTCCTACCATGCTCACCAATTGGTCCATTCGTTCCTTTAATTTTATCAAGGATCTAGCGAAATTAGTGCACTCAGATTGCACTTGCTTTACCTCTACTCGCGTCGATTGCATCTTTCCTTCTATCATGTCTAACCTTTGACCACATACAGTATGGTCACTTTAGATTGCTTTATCTGGTTGCCTTTGCAAAAATGGAGTTTGGTAGTTTGGATTTCTCGATTAGTTATTACTACCACTTCCAATTTGATTTCCTCATCTAAAATTAGGATAATCTTTCCATCCTGGATTGTAGGTATTCTAGTAGGGATTTCCACCCCTATTTTCAACATAGTTGACATCCTCAATGTTGGTAAAATATTGGTAGAGACTAATCTTCTCTTTGTAATGGTGCCCATGTGGTAGATTCGATTCAGTTCAGTTTCTGTAACAGTTGTTGGTATTTGTCATCTTTCGAGATCATTTTAACAGAAGTAGATTTTTTCTGATATGTAAACCTCTCAGCAGGCCACTAGCAAGAGTTCATTGACATATTTTCAATTAACCCATAAGCATCGTTATAGGGCCTGTTCATTAAGGCTCCTCCTGTTGCACCATCTAGCCCAGAGATGGCAGATGCATCCAACCCGTTATAGAACGTCTGTAACTGCAACCACACCGGCATACCATGATGTGGGCATTTTTGTAACAGCAATTTAAATTGTTCCCATGTTTCATGAAAGCTGTCGCCCTCAAATTGTCGAGATCTCTCTTTGAAGTTGGACTGTCTTACTAATAGGAAAGAATTTTTGTAATGATTTTCCTGCGAGTTCGTCCCATGTAGTAATAGACCCTGGTGCTTGCACATCCAACCAAGAAAAAGCATTGTCAGTCAGAAAGAATGGAAATAATCTAAGATGAATGACATCATTAAGACCACCAAAAAGTATCACATAATTATAAAAACTACTTTAAGTGTAAACTAGGATCTTCAGCCATGGTCCCTCTAAATTGTAAATTATTTTGGATCATTTGTATCATGGTTGGCTTGATCTCAAAGGTATTAACGGCTATAGTTGGTCTAGCGATACTCCTTCGCATTAGATCTATATTGGGTAAATAATACTCCCTCAAAGTTCTTTGGACCTGTGCCATCGGTTCATTTGCGGGGAGTTGTTGTGGTATCCTAATTTCCTCAACGTTGTTATTGACAAGATCAACAAGCGGGTCCTCTTGTTCTTCTCTTCTTTAGACTATGGTGGATTTTACATTGTCTGTTCGTTTCTACGGTTTCGTCTAATCAATGCTTCAGGGTTAGAGATTGGATCTACCAAGTTTCCTTGGCTCCGAGTCATAAACTGAAATTAAATAAAATAAAAAAATCAGATCTATAACCTAAAAATTTCCTAATTAATCAAATAATAGAGTAGAAATAAAAATCACTAAACGTGTTGTCTCCCTGGTAACAATGCCAACAACTTGACCGCCTTCAAATGTACTCCCGTTCAGTGTGTGTTTTAGGGCTTCCGCAAGTATACGAGTCAGGTTGTAATATAGTTTTGTTACAACAAAACACTTTGTAGTATTTTGAGGATCTCACCCAAAGGAGGTGAAGCAATAATGATGAGGATCCCTGCAAAGAAAAGAAGTAATTAGTACTTTCTTTAGGGTTATTATAACAGCCATATCCCATATTCCATCATCGAAATAAGGTTACGGAGAGTTACTGCACTCATCGAAACAATTTCATAACATACTGTATTTAAATGTCAATATAAATCTCATTTGATTCGAATATATTTCAAATAATATAAAAGCATACATTTATTTCATATCATACATAGTAATTTAGAACTTAAACCATGCTTTTGAGGCCTTAAAACGACTTAGAATCAATTCAAGACTGATTTGAAACAAATCATAAAGTTCAAGAGAGAGTTGAAAAATTTGAGACAACAGGGACACACGGCCGTGTGCCAGCTCATGTGCTTGCCTGTGTGTCCACTTGAAAAAGAGACACATGATCGTGTCGCTAACTGTTCGTCAAACCGTGTGTGGTTTCGAAAATGGGTCACACGACTGTGTGAGTATTGCAGCTAACACACTCAGGGCATACGCCCGTTTGTAGGCCGTGTGTGCCCAAAATTGTCTAAAACCAAGCACAACCTTTCTCTAGTTGTTTAAGGACCTAATCCAATTTATACCTCAACCTTATCATGCATACATTGACATGAATAAAGATAAAATACAAGACCAAATATTTATAACCTAATTCCTTCTACAACAAAGCATCCTAAATACATGCCACTTATAACCAAAACACCATTAAAGATTAATTACCAGATAGTGTGACTTCCAAGAGTAATCCAATCGGTAGCTCGTATCCGACAGTCTGCAAAGAAGAAAGATCAACCGAGGTGAGCTTACTTAAACCTTAGTAAATTAGTAATAAACCTGAATTCAACTTACCATAAGAGATGAAATTTTTAAACCTTTTACAAGATAATTTCATATCATGATCATAAGTTCATTAATTATCTATACACATCACAAATCTCACAAGGTTAGTGAGTTTGTATGTAAACATATGACTTTGTCATGATATCAAATTTATACCTGAACAACACATTTGACATATAAACCAAACATCATCTTTAGACATAACAATCACCTTTCATTTCATTTATCTAAATCTAATATCTCAATTTATACATATAATCTCACATATCATTTCATGTACTCATTCCTTATAGCCTTTTTCTTATAACCATTTCATTTTGTACATTTAACATATAAAGATTCATTAAATCTTATACTTACTTTTCCTTCCTATAAAAACGCAACCTCATAAGGTTGATGAGTTAACACCAAGAAACATAAATCAATAATTTAGAGTCATTCTCATTTAACCTCCAAGTATTTATACTTAGAAACTTTTAATACTTCCTTTGAATATTATCATAGTAATTAACTTTTATTATTTCGATGGATCCTTATAAAAGTGTTTCAAATGTGATTACAGAACTTTTAAGCTCGTCAGCTATTCAGGATCAGAATAATCATGTCAGACAGAACGTTTAAGCTCGTTAGTTATATAGAATCAGAATGAATCGTGTCTGGCTCTCCTCTCGGATATAACCACTGACCGTTTATATAATCGTAGCTTGGCCAGAGCTACGTAATGTAATAAACAACAACAAATAGCTACTCTCAGCTAAACTCGTGTCTCACTTTAATCCCGAGTCCGCAACACATGCAAGAGCTTGTTCAGAACGTTTACGCTCATCAGCTATTCAGATAGAAATATCACGTTTGAAGACTTTTATTTGATCCATCGTAATTTCTTCACTTTACTTATTTACACCTGAAATAAGGCTATCTACTTTCCATAAAATATGACCTACATATATATATATATTAACTCAATTTCATAAATATTCGAATAAATATAGGTATAGTTAGAAACTTACTTTACATTATACCATTAAGAGCATCCATCCCTATAGTCCTTATTTAATCAACATAGTATAAATAATAACTAAAATATCATATTAATAATTAAATCTTTCTTTGTCACATGAATTCAATTATATCCATGTATTTCACATTTTTAAAACATAATACTCAACTTGCACCTCCTCGTCATATTCTAATTCATCACATACTTATTTCAAGTATTTAAACCCAAATGCAACATAATTAGATATGATTTAAATTACAAAAACAACATATGCTTAATTTGATAAATTTACGAACTTACCTCGACTAAAACAACTGCAAAAATAGAGTCGACCACATATCCGAGACTTTATCTTTTCCTCGATCAAAGTTCACTTCTCTCGTTTCTTGATCTAAATAATAATTTTATTTATTTAATTAATTCAAATAACTTAAAATACTATACAAGCCCATGATCCATTTTATTTTGAATTTACAAAATCACCCCGTCATTTTAACTTTTGTGCAATTTATTCCCTAAACCCAAAACTCACAATTTAAGCACAGTTAAAGAATACCCATGCAAACCGATTTTTACCTAGTCCATACTCAACTCACTTTTATCAAAATTTCACAAGAAATTTATGAAATTTCACTAATTTAACATTTAATCCCTAATTACAAAAATTAACAAAATTTATTAAATCAAATGGTCCCTAAACATTTCATAGCTTCAAAATCTAAGACTTTCTATCAAAACTCAAACAATTTCACTCTAAATTAAATCTTACTTTGGTTCTTACTGCTTGAAATTAATAATAAATTTCACTATTTAGTCTCTTTCCACTTCTAATTCAAAATATATCAACTTTATCCTTAAACTCTATCTACTCAACAATGATAATATTTAATATTCATGACAATAACGGAAAATATGATATGGGTCAAGAAGAGTGAGATATCGGGATTTCAAAAATATAAAAATTACAAGAAAAGAACTTGATTATGCTTACCAATTTGGAGCTTGAACCTATCAAAAGCCCTAAGCTTTCTCCCAAATTCATTTCTCTCCTTCCTATCAAATTCTCAAGCCAAAGAGAAGAAAAATTTGTTTTTTTCTCTTTCCTCCTAAAACCTGTACTTAAAAATCATCATTACTTCCTTTTTATTTCTTTTATTAATTTCTTTTAAAACTTAAAAATTTATAAACGACATTTTCATTTCATTTCTTTTAATTATAAATTTTAAACTAAAATTTCAAACCACTCAAACTTATGTAACGTCATTAAGGGTTTTAGAGAAAAATTTATCCTTTTGGTCCTTCCTTTTTAACCTTAGTTAAAATCCTTTTATAAATTGCACTTTTACCACTTATACAATTTAGTCTTCTCACCTAATTTAAGCACTATACAATTAAAATTACTTATTAAAAAAATCAGTTATTCTACAATATATTTTCGTAAATATTTTTATTAAATATTTACGGGCCCAGTTCAAAATTACAGAGTCTAAAAAATATACTTTTTGACATCTCGAATTTGGGTCGTTACAGTTGTAGTACGAAAGTGAATTGAAGAGTTTTGTGATTGTAAAACATAAAATAAAGGAAATAAAATAAGGGAAAGAGATAGGTAGATTCGATAAATAGATTTGGGGAGATTAGGTAACTTCATTATGGATTCTTCAACCATTAGTTTTAGGGATTTTGCTTCAATCAAATAGTCACTAGCAGGATCTTTCGATCTTCCACCAACATAACGAGTCAATAGAAGTCTAAACTGGTTTGGGGTAAAGATGTTCACAAATGGGCAATACCAATTTTGGGTCCATTCCCACCTAGATGGTTGTCAGGCCCAGTGTTTGTTTCACATTCTTACTTTCCCAAACAGTTGATCCGATTTAAGATCCTTGTATACAAAAATTAAGTAACCATACTTTCACTCCCTAATCCCGCACAATGGCATTAGTTCCTCATGGTTTCTTCAAACATCATAACATCAACAATAATATTCAACATGAAATTAAGATTGAAATAATGAAGTAAAAGAAACTCGAATTTGTATAGAATTCTATTAGGAATAAAATCCACAATCTTTTATGTGAAGTTACAAATTTCGTTTCCAAAACAGAAAATGAAAATGAAAAAGGAAATTAAAACTAAAACTAAGGGGTGTGTAAACCTAAGTGCTAATGGTCCTATTTATAGCATTGGATGGTCGTTTTCCTCAACCCTATGTCCATTGTCGTTGCTCATGTCTAAGTGGCATTGTAATGACTGAAATGCCCTTCACTCATGCCAAATTCGTGTCCAAGAGTCAATGTTGCGGCACATAAGAGTCGTGTCGTGACGAAGAGGTCAATCTACTCCTTTGGGTCATTCGTATAGGCGTTGTCACGACATAGGTAAGGTATGTCGCGACAAAGAAGTTAGCTTCAATATTCTTTAGGTCTAGTCCCTTTTTTGTGATGTAGAGTAGTCTGTATCGTGACATAGTGATCAACTTCATACTCATTTGACTTCTAAAGGTCTCCTGCATACTCACGAAGTTCGTTAGCCTTAGGCCTTAATTGGCCTTAAAGACAATAAAACACACCTTTTTGCACTTTTTACACAATTTATTTTATTCACGAAAACTAAACTGAATCCTAAGGAAATAAAAGAAAAAAGCTTAAATTCAAGCTCCTAAAGTATGAAAAGTAGTTCAATCTTCTAGGTACAAAACCAACAGGTCACCTAATAATAATAAAAAGACTCCTAAAAATTAATTTACCTACTCCTAAGGAAAACTATAACACAATTTTCTACTTCCTACTCATCATCATCGTTTAGACCCCTCCTCCTCTATTCTTCACTTTGCTTCCTTTGTACAGAGTAAACATGTCATCACCTAAAAATTGATTGGGAGGATTCATTGCTCCGTCCAGTCGTTCCATTGGTTCTCTCGCTTTCTTGCACATATTTGTTATTAGATGAGGGAAAAATACTTCTTTTCCAAAAATTTTTACTCATTCCATAATGTTCCTGTAGATCCATTTACCGATGTAAATTCTTTTCCCTGTAAAAATCCCAAAGGTGAGGATAACATGTATTGGGCATATGTCAAACATATCTACTGTTGGATAGACTCTTGAAGAGACAAACTTTATCCACATATTAGCTTTAGGCGTTGTCATCTCTTGATTAAAAGTTTATGGGATCTCTATGTTTTCTTGATATGTCCATAACTCCTTTCCAGCTGTCAAAAATCATAGAACTTCTTCTATATCTATATTCTTAAATTCTATAAATCAGTCTTATTGATCGCACTATGAACGTTACATCAATTGTGCGAACGAACACTTGTCGATGCAAGTATAATTGATAGGCTTAAAACTATTAGATATCGATCCCACAGAGATGGTTGTTTATGTTTATAATTGTTAATTCAATTAAAGTTAAGATAAAAAAAACTATATGAATAATGTTAGCACAATTAAGATAAAGAGTGCAAAATGAAAGAATGAAACTTGTCAAAGCAATTATTGTAAGATTGTAATAAAAGATGTCGAAGCAAATTAATAAGAAATGCAGTGAGAGTTGAAGATAATTTGTCAGTGCAAATTAAGAAAATTAAAGAAGTAAAACAATGATAATGGAATAGGGATCCCTAACTTGATAAGTCGGCAAATCACTAAATGTAACCACAAGGTAAATAATAGATAAATTGTCGCCGCAATTAAGCTTAATGAGATCTTACCAACTTCGACTTCCCTGTTTATCAAAGATCCAAATACTCACATTAATCACACCTTCCAGTGCTGGCAATGCTTTGCATTCAAGAACAAGTGGCCATAATTCCTTCGTTCCCCAAGCAACTTCCTTTGTCTTGCTTGTTAATTTAATTTGTCACTGTACTTTCTACTGTTAGTAACTGCCATAGCACTTCCGTGATCAAGCAATTAAATCCAAAGATAAACAGATCAGAGAAAATTAAGTAGAAATCAAATTAGATCTAAAATTTAAAGGTACTTCCATACACATTTAATTCATCAGAATTTATCAGCGTTTGAGAGGAAATAAAGAACAAGTTGAAGCATTCTATTCCTAGCCTACTAGAACTCTTCCCTAATGCTTCTCTTGTGTTGCACTTAGGAACACTCCTTGTCAGGAGCAAGAATTGCTTTCTCGTCACAGTCAGTTCACCCTCTAAGAAACTAAGCTGCCATGGAGGTAAGCTTCAGAAAAGATGAAAAATCGAATTGATTTTTCTCACCAGCTTCCCCTTTCTCTCCCCCTTCTTTTTCTTTTTCTTTTCCATCCGTATTTATCTTCAATGACAAATACAGGTGTCCTTTCTTCAGATCTAACTTCCTTACAGCTGTACAAGTTAGTTAATCCAGCTGTACATTTACGCAGATATGGTGCATTCAACAAGCACTTAAAGGTTGTCACGACATTTCTGGACACAAATTTAGATTTTAATTTGCTGCGACAACCTTGATATGCTTATGCACTGGTACTTCTGGATATGTTCATGTGATGATAGGTTTGGGCGCAAATCTAGATTCTAAATTGCTGTGATAACCTTGGATACCTTATTGTGTTGATCTTTTGGGATAGATTTCTGCGTTGACATCTTTAGATGCAAAACTGAACACTAAATGTGGTGACATTAGTAGCAAAAGTAGGACAAAATTAAAGAAAATTAAACCAAATATCACTGACTTAGAAAATTCAATTACTGAATATAAAATGCTAAAAATTCATGCTAAACATGATATAATGGGAACAAATTATATTTTAAATAAGGAGGAATTAATTGTCTTTTCTAATGCTATCACACCCCCAAACTTGAGTTTTTGCTTGTCTTCAAGTACACAAAAGCTAACAAGGTTATAACAAAGATGTCAAGCAATAATCTTTCTAGCGACTTGAATCCTTTGAAATCCTAATGCATGAATTACATTCAAATGACAAAACACTGCACTGACAATTTATAGGTATAAATAATTAAAATTGCAACTTTCTTAATGCTAGTATCATACTTTAAATCTTAAATTCTTTCTATCAAAACAACACTTATTGTACAGTAATATATAACTATATAATTTTTTTCTTTTTTTTTATGTGACTGAGAGATGTCGTTACATTACTATACTCTTGATCCTAGGAAGTAATTATGAGGTGCAACAAACCCCTAGGGAATACGTAATTGCATCGACACGTACTCATACAGCGACAGCCTTAGCCAAATTACTTTTTCTAACGCTTGCATTGGAGTGTTCCCCCTTGATAGTTCACAATACACCAACATTAGAGTGTCTTTTATTCGTAATTATATTTATATACCAGTAGCTGTAAATGACAGATTCATTCAAGATTCAAAGAGTGATACTATTCATCCATTACTAATTCAATCTAAGTCATTCATCCAAGAATTAAAGATATAACATTCAATCAAATTTATCCAACTCATTCATTGATAGTTCACATGATTCAAGAATTAAGCATCAAATGAAAAAAATTCAACACATTTGCAATAACCATGCATGCTTCATTAAACTGAAAAGGACAAATTTTTGAAATGTGAGTGCAACTGCATTTCTAACCCATATACATTCCCCCAAACTTAAAGTCTGCATTGTCCCCAATGCACTGTCTTTAATATACAAATATATACTAAAATGCAACTACAATGCAAATGTGTTGACAAATAAAATGCAGGGACAGTTAAAAAGTGATGACAATGCAATTACAACTACATGATGTGCAACTAAATTACATACTGATTAAATTAAAAACTAACTTGGTGATGTGCAGTTGAAGATGTGGCTGCTTTGGTCTTCTTCTTCTTCTTGTGGTGCTCCTCTTTGTGCTTCTTCTTATCCTTGCGTTTGCGTTTTCGTTCTATTGGCTCAACTGGGTTGATAGATTGTTCTTCTACATTTGGTTTGTGCTATCTACATCGACGGTGACATCAGAAGGGTGTACTTCAGCAAGAGGTGCCATATAGGGAACTATAGCTAGAGGATTGAAATCCTCATTGCTGACTGTCACTACCTCAGCCTGATTTGTATCAGGTTGCACCTGTTCTTCATCAATTGCACCCATATCTTTGGATACAGCGACAAATTCTTCGGGCAAATCTGTCTTGATAAAAATTTCTTCCTTCTCTCCTTTCCTTCTTTTTTCTCCTCCTACTCTTCCTTTTTCTCTTCCTCAATACCCACAGATTCTACAGTCTTGTGTTCCTCATCAGCATTGGCTTCCTTTTTAGCCGTATTTGCTCCTAAGTTGTTGGAAAATTCATCTTCAAAAAGGTTGGCAATGTTGCGGAAGCAATCTTCAACATCCTTTGAATTCATGTCCTGGTTCTCATCATCAGATATATTAACCATTTACGGAGAAGTAATAGATTGGTCATTCCCTTCCGAAGCAGTTCTTTCAGTTGATAGTGTTGCCTCCTTGATGATAGGAGGAAACACTGGGAATTTTGCTAGAGGATGCTTGCTAATGTTGCGTAATGTGTTGACAATTGCACTGTTCTATGCCTTGGTGCAGGCATAGAATAAATTTTGCGAGTGTTCTATGTCCTCAACTGTGACGACAAGTTTGATTTGCCGCACACTGATTCTATCAACCAGCTGCTTGATCTATGTAATTTTCCTCCATAAAATATGATTTATGGGGCCACGAGGTTGTTTTTCTTCCTTTTTGTTTTTCCCTTTCCTTTCTTTGGGGTAGCTTCTTTCACCACAGGGGTCTCTTTCCCCCTTTTCATGCGCTCTACCAACACATCGTTGATTGGTCCCTTATTTCCAAGAACTCCTCTCCCTCACAAGACACAACCCCTCGTTGTCGACACAATTGCATTATAAGAGAGGGGAATGGTAAAATACCTATTTTTTTGGCTTCGCATTCTGTAATCTCCTAATGCAAGATTACACCGACATCTATTTTTCAACCTTTAATAATTGAATGGATGAGACACATTCTATCTAATGTCACCGTGGTGTTGTGAGTTGAAGGCAATAATCAACAATTAATAAAATTGAACCAGACCTTGCTTTGCATGATGAGGAATCGGCGATGCATGGTATAGTTATTGGGATTGTTACCTATCTAGATGACACAAGCAACACATAAATCACTCATTAACATGTCAGCGCCTTCTTCAATCAATTGCTCTAGGAAGGCGATATGTTCATCTTCCCCAACATCAATGTTATATAGGGCATTGATGTGTGTTGGACCTCAAGGCACCAGTCCTTCTTTAATAAAAACAAACTCCTAATCCTTATCAATCAAGTTAGCATAAAATTCACTAACTATGGATGGAGAGTATTCTTCAGGATGGGTACAAAACATATCCCATCGTAGTCACGAGATGGTTAGGTAGACTTGTTTACCTAGAGTGAGAAGTGGTGATAGTTAAAACCCCTGCTCTGGATGATAGTTCCGCTTTAACATGATATCATGAAAGCGATCTTTAGCAGCCTTAGTAAAGAACAAGACTAGTTCTTTGATCGGTGACTGCTTATTATTGGGAACCACCATAACAGAAGATTCGACGACTGATTTTGAAGGGGTTTTTGATCTTCTCATTTGTGCCATGATTTTATGATATAAAGAAAATAAAAGTTGCAGGATATTGAAAAGTTGAAGAAGAGAATTTTTGTAGTAACAATGAAGATTATGGTTGTGGAGAACACCGTCAGCATAGTAGGGTGTTCTTATAAGGAATGAAAAACGAAGATGAAAAGGCGTGTTAGTAGCCACTGTAGGGATAGGACATTGTGTCTGGATCCAATAAATACAATGACACGGATTGTCCTTTTCTAAATTGATCTGACGGTTGGGGAGAAGGATGAATTAAACGTTATGATTCTTTCCTGAAACACTTCACTGTGATGAGTTAGCAATCAATTTGTATCGACAAGAAGGATTTTCTGTGCGCGACAAAAAGAGTAGCTTTTATTCTTGCAAAATAACTAAGGAAGATTATTCAAACAAATAAAATACGAAAAGTAAATGTAACTAGATTAATGGTCTCGTTCTGCTCGTGGTTATTTGGGCAGAGATAATGCTTCAACCATTGGCCATTTACCTTGAACTAGTGTCCATCATTTAAATATTTAATTGTCACTACAACATTAGGAAATGTTTCGACAACTTCAAATGGCCCTGACCATCTGGAACGTAATTTTTCACGATAAAATTTTAGACGAAAATTAAATAAAAGTACAAATTGACCTGAAAAAAATTATCGTTGCAAGATGATGTTATCATGCCATCTCTTAGTTTTTTCTTTGTATATGGCAGAATTCTCATATGCATTTCGTTGAATCTCCTTTAATTTAGAAATATCCAACAGTCTCTTTTGTCCAGTAGCATCATAATCCATATTTACTTGCTTAATTGCCCACATGGCTTAATGTTCATGTTCCACGGGCAAGTGACAGGATTTACCAAACACAAGCTGATACAGTGGCATTCCTAATGGTGTTTTATACGCTGTGCGAAGCACCCACAAAGCATTATCGAGCCTTAAAGACTAATCTCGTATGGATGGATTCACCACCTTTTCAAGGAAATGCATAAATAATTTGTGAGGTATTACCATCTTCATTTTTGAATTCCAGATGAGATAAATGATCTGCTACCTTATTTTTCGATCATTTTTTATCCTTAATTTCAATATTGAATTCTTGTAACAGTAGGATCCATCGAATCAGTCTTGATTTGGCATCTTTTTTGGCAAAGAGGTATCACGATGCAGAGTGATCAGTATATACTGTAACTTTTGTGCTGAAAAGATACGAACGAAACTTGTCGAATGCAAAAACTACTGCCAACAACTCTTTCACTGTGGTTGTATAATTGAAGTGTGCTTTAGTAAGAGTTTTACTAGCATAATATACTATATGAAATACCTTATCTTTGTGTTGACCAAGCACTACATGTACTGCATAGTCGCTCGCATCACACAACTTCAAACGATTGGGACCAGTCCGATGCGACGACAATAGGTGTCTGTACAAATTGCTGCTTAATTTTAAAAAATGCTTCCATATAGGCAGCATCAATCATAAACTTTTTATTTTGCTCCAACAGTGAGCAGAGAGGTTTTGCAATTTTCGAGAAATCTTGGATGAATCTTCGATAGAAACCTGCATGATCGAGAAAACTCCTTATTCCTTTAACATTAGTAGGTGGGGGTAACTTCTCAATGATCTCCACCTTTGCATTGTCCACTTCGATGCCTTGATAAGAGATATGATATTTAAGGACAATACCTTCAGTTGCCATGAAGTGGCATTTCTCCAGTTTAGTACCAGATTAGTGTCCTTGCATCGCTTTAAAACTCCATTTAAATTGTCAACGCATTTATCAAAAGTGTGACCATAAACAGAAAAATCGTCCATGAATACCTCTAACGAGTCTTCAATCACATCTAAAAAAATTACCATCATGCACCTTTGAAATGTGGTTGGTGTGTTGCATAGACCAAATGGCATTCAGCGGAAAGCAAAGGTACCAAACGGACAAGTGAAAGTCGTTTTAGATTAGTCTTTCGACGTAATTGCAATCTGGTTGTAGCTAGAATAACCATGAAGGAAATACTAATAGGCTTTACCAGTAAGCCTGTCCAGCATCTGATCAATGAATGGAAGTGGGAAGTGGATCTTTTTCTGTGGCAATATTCGAACGGCGGTAGTCCATGCAAACTCATCAACCTGTAGCAATGCGAGTAGGAATCAATTCATTCTTGTCATTACTTAGCACCATAATACCGCTCTTCTTTGGAACGCATTGGACTGGGCTCACCCATGTACTACCAAAAATTGGGTAAATAATGCCTGCATCCAACCATTTGATGATCTCCTTTTTAACAATTTCCTTCATTTTTTCATTTAACCACTTTTGTTGCTTAACGGACTGCTTTCCCTCATCCTTCAAATTGATTTTGTTCATATAGATAAAAGCACTAATGCCTTTGATATCCGCGATGCTCCAGGTAATGGCACACTTGTGTTGCTTCAGTATTTGAATCAATTTTTCCTCTAGACTTGCATTGAGATTTGCGGAGACAATTACTAACAAGGTATCTTTGTCACCAAGAAAGACATACTTTAAATGTGTTGGAAATGGTTTCAACTCGAAGGTCGAAGCTTCTTCAATAGACGACTTAAATACAGGGACCTTTCTATTGGTCAGATCTAAGGTTTCCATCTGCCAACCATGTCTAAGCTCAACAATATTTGCTTCATCATTTGGTCGCAATCAATCAGGAAATTATCTTCAATTGTTCTTCTAAAGTTGCTGTACTACGCTCATAAAATTCTTCCACAATTAATTCGTCCAGTACATCAATATGGTGACATTCCTCTTTACTCTTGCAGGGAATTGCTTTAAAAACACTAAAGGTGACGTGTTCATCATTGTGTCGCATAATTAATTCACCCTTGAATACATCTATAAGAGTGTGACCCAGGGTAAGAAATGGGTGTCCCAAGATTATTGGCACCTCCTTATCAACTTCGCAATCAACAATAATGAAATCTGCTGGGAACACAAATTTATCTACTTGGACGAGAACATCTTTGATTTGCCCTTCAAGTTGCGCCAAAGATCTATCTACCAGCTGCAATGTTTTTGTAGTAGGCTTCATATGACCAATTCCCAATTTCTAGAATGTTGATAACGACATAAGGTTGATGCTTGTTCCTAAATCACAGAGAGCTTTTCCTAAGTAATGATTTCCAATGCAGCACGAAATTGTAAAACTATCAGGGTCTTTCATCTTGGGTGGTAATTTATTTGTTAACACAGTGTTGCAATCTTTTGTGAGCGTAATTGTCTTGATGTCGGTTAACTTCTTCTTCTTGGATAAGAGCTCCTTCATAAATTTCCCAAAGCTAGGAATATATATACAAGAGCATCGACAAGAGGTATATTAACATGTAATTGTTTCAGGATGACCAAAAATGTAACACCTAAATCTCGTACACCATCGTCGATTAGAATTCTGGTGTTTACTATTCATTTTATACTATTCATCTTTTATAATTATCCAACTATTTGTATCTTTAATCAAAACAAAAATTATTTCTCCAATTTAAAACAATATCTAAACATGACAAAATTTTATCAAGGGTAAAAATGGTATTTCCAACATTTTAGGGGACTTCTACCGATACCTGATGGTCAAGTATCGGTGGTAGTCAATTCAATGAAAAATTTTAGAATTGTGCAGATTTTTACCGTTACCTGTGCTAGTTCTACCGATACAAGTATGATTTCTACCGCTATAAGTCATTCAACTATCGATACCAAAAACTCTAAAGAGAAAAAATTCATACCCTGCAACTTCTACCGATACAAACTTACCTAGTACCAATACATCAATACTATAAACTACCGATACGTGCAATTAAACTATCGATACAATACAAGTCAGAGAACAACCTCTCTCCTGCCCTGTACTTATACCGATACATGCAATAATTCTACCAAAACTAGTATGCAAAATTTCATTAATGACACCAAGACACAAGTGTAATACCTCAAACACAACCAATATAAGTTATGCATTAAAACATCATAATACACACATAACTTCTAAGTCTTTACAAGCATTATAAGCCTAGGCATCAAAGTTATACAACATGCATTTACAAAAATCAAGATAGTAAGTTTTCAACATCTTTGGTTCCATATCAAAGGTTAAGAACATCCTAGTACATGCCATAAGACCAAGTGATGTAAAAATCTACCGACGATTCCATGATAGCATGATTTCAGGTAAGGTCGATGATCCGATCTTCAGTCAGCAAAACGATCTACAAAACAACAATAATAACTGTGGTAAGTTTTATAACTTAGTAAGTTCAATAGTTATGGAATACCAACATGGTGTTGACAACAATGATTCATTCAAACCAAGTAGTTTTCATTTCTTTGGAGTAGTAACAACTTCTCTTCCTTTACAAAACTTTCTGTTACCAGTACCTGATGCTGCTCACACGAGGTGTCGAGGACTCGCAACTTATGCGGTACCCCAGCCATTGGCACGGTGTCTATCTATTCTGTAAACTGTTTCCTAAAGATGCTACTCACACGAGCTGTCAGGAGTATGCATAAAGCATAAGTCCTAGCCATCGTAAGACCTGTAATCCATATAGGATCCATATCTCTATTTTCGAGTCACGATGATGCACACACGAGCAGTCGAGGACTCGCAACACATGCGGTACCCCAACCATCATGTCGATACTATTTCAACGACATAAATCCTACTATCTTTTGCGTTTCATTTCTTCGATCATCTTCAATACCGGATGCTTTCAATTTTCTATACATTGACAACATATATATACATAAACAAGAAATATTAAGTAAGATTTACATTACGAACTTATCAGACTGGATTGCAATTTAGGAAAAACTTAAGGGACTAATATACTAATTTCACCTTTCCTCGGTCGGTAGCACGATCGCAGTCTACATTTACAAATCATTCAATTCTCACATTAAATTACATAATTTAGTAATTCCAAACAATTTAGTCCTATTTAGAGAAATTACAATTTTACCCCTAATAGTTTCCTTTTATTCAATCTAGTCCTTCCAACAAAAATCATGTAAATTAGTCATTCTCTCACCTAACTAACCATAGCCAAATTTTATAGGGCACCTATCCAACCCATTCACATCTCTATTTCCACATCAATCTATATTATTTCATCAATTTCACATTTTAGTCCTCAACCCTAATTCATAAAAATTCACTTTGCACAAAAATTTAAGCCAACTATCAAACATTCAAATATATCAAAAGCTTTCAAGAACAAGAAATTTCAACAATGGAAAATTTTCTAACATTTGACAGATTCACAAATTAGTCCTTGCATAAGCTAGTTTAAGCTGATACGAACTCAAAAGACATAAAAATTACTTAAAATGATCAAAGTTTACTTACCCAAATCAAAGCTCAAAGTTTGAGTTTCAAAACCCTAGTTTCTTCCTCTCTTAGCCGAATGAAGAAGATGGTGAGATGAAAATGATGAAAAATCTCACTTAAAAATTTCTTTAATTAATATATATACCAATGGCAATTTTGTAATTTTTAGAACTTTCACTATTAAGCTTAATTAGCCACTTTTTAGTTTTAATTAAACCTATTTAAAATTAATATAACTCATGCCAATCCACTAACTAACATTCATTTGGTTATTTTACTCATTTGATCTTTCTAATTTAACATCTATACTTTTATCTTTTTTATAAATTAGTCCTTTCTATTCAATTAACTATCTAATGAAGGCTATTTTTTCAAATCATGATTCATACAATACATATATCACCAGAAATATTTAAAATAACTAAATTTATGACTTGACTTGTCAGAGTTGTGGTCTCGAAACCACTGAAAAATTGGGCTGTTACAACTCTCCCCTTCTTAGGGAAATTTCGTCCCGAAATTTATTACCAGTAAACAAGTGAGGCTATTGCGATATCATTGAAGCCTCCGTATCCCAAGCAGCTTCCTCTATCCCGTGGTAATTCCATAATACTTTCACTAATGGTACTTTCTTGTTTCTCAATTCTTTTACTTCGCTAGTTAATATTCTAACTGGTTCCTCTGAATACGACAAGTTTGGCTGAATCTCAACTTTCATGGGTGTAATCACATGCGAGGGATCTAATCTATACCATCTCAACATCGAAACATGAAAAACATTATGAATCTTCTCTAGTTTTGGTGGTAAAGCCAACTTATATGCCACAAGACCAACTCGTTCAATAACTTCATACGGCCTGATGAATCGTGGACTTAACTTTCCTTTTCTACCAAGCCGTAGAATTTTTTTCCAAGGTGAAACTTTTAGGAAAACTCAATCTCCTATTGCAAATTCTATATCTTTCCTCTTAAGATCTGTGTATGACTTCTGTCGATCAGACGCTGCTTTCAAACAATCACGGATTACCCTCACTTTATCTTTAGTCTCATGAACTAAATCAATTCCATTCAACTTAGGTTCGCTTAGGTCGGACCAATACAATGGTGTCCTGCACTTTCGACCATATAATGCTTCAAATGGTGCCATCTTAATACTAGATTGGTAGCTGTTATTATAAGAAAATTCTATCAACGGCAGGTACCTTTCCCAGCTTCCTTCAAACTCAAGTATACAGCACCGTAGCATATCCCCAAGAATTTGTATCACTCGCTCTGACTGACCATCTATTTGCAGATGATATGTAGTACTAAAGTTCAACCTGGTCCTTTAAGCTTCATGTAGTTTACCCCAAAATCTCGAGGTAAAACGTGGATCCCTATCAAAGATGATAGAGGCTGGTACTCCATGTAATCAAACTATCTTAGACAAGTATAGCTCGGCCAATCTCTCAAGTGGGTAATCTACCCGAATGGGAATAAAATGAGCAGACTTTGTTAATCTATCTACAATTACCCAGACTGAATCTTCCCTTTTCAGTGTTACCGTAAGTCCTGTGATAAAATCCACTGTAACTCGTTCCCATTTCCACTCTGGAATGGTAATGGGCTTTAATAACCCCAATGCCACCTGATGTTCAGCTTTCACTTGCTGACATATAAGGCATCTAGTCACAAATTTTGAAATCTCTCGTTTCATGCCTGACCACCAATAAAAATTATTCAGGTCGTTATACATTTTCACACTCTCCGGGTGTATGGAATAAGTGCTGCTATGAGCCTCTGTCAGAATATCTCGTTTCAAATCTAAATCGTTCAGAACGCATACCTTGCCTTTGTAATACAACATACCGTCTGTATCAATTGTAAACTCCATGGTGACATCACCTTATATACATTCTCTTTTAGCTAGAAGCTTTGGATCCTTTCTCTGTAATTCTTGAATCCGTTGTAGAAATAATGGTCTCGCCCTAAGTTCTGCGATGATAGGACCATCATCTTCTAATGATAGATGTGCATTCATTGCTCTCAATGCAAACATCAATTTTCGAATTAGGGCATCATCTACAACATTAGCCTTACTCGGATGATAATTAATTATAAGGTCATAGTCTTTTAACAGCTCTAACCATCGACGCTGTCGCAAATTCAACTCCTTCTGTGTCATCAAATATCTCGAAATTTTGTGGTTTATAAATATGTGGCATCTTTTCCCATAGAGGTAGTGTCGCCAAATCTTTAATGCAAAAACTAAAACAGCTAATTCTAGATCATGAGTCGGATAATTCTTTTCATGCGATTTCAACTGTCAGGAAGCATAAACTACCACTTTACCATCTTGCATCAAAACACAACCCAATCCACTTAAAGATGCATCACTATAAACAACAAACTCTTTTCCCGTCTCTGGTTGCGTCAAGATAGGAGCTTCAGTTAACAACTTTTTCAACTGGTCGAAACTTTGCTGACACTTTTCAGACCACACGAATTGAATGTTTTTTTGTAGCAATCTCGTCATCAGTAAGGCTATGATGGAAAAGTCTTTTACGAACCGACGATAATAACCTGCAAATCCCAAAAAGCTACGTACTTTTGAAACATTATTTGGTACCTTCCAATCCAGAATAGCTGAAATTTTGCTCGAATCAACACGTATTCCTTCCGAAGATACTACGTGACCCAAGAACCCAACTTCTCGAAGCCAGAATTCACATTTACTGAATTTTGCATACAAGTACTTTTCTCGCAAAATCTATAACACCTCATTCAAATGCTGAGTATGCTCTGACTATATCTTAGAGTAAATCAATATGTCATCAATAAACATGACCACAAACCTATCCAATTGAGGTTGAAATACTCTATTCGTTAGGTCCATAAATGTTGTGGGGCCATTAGTCAACCTAAATGGCATAACTAAAAACTCAAAATGTTCGTACCGAGTTCTGAATGCTGTCTTCGATATATCACAATCTTTGACTCTCATCTGATAATAACCTGATCGAAGGTCTATCTTAGAGAACACAGTTGCTCCCTTTAACTGATCAAATAACTCATCAATCCGAGGCAACAGATACTTGTTCTTGATCGTTACCTTATTTAACTGCCTGTAGTCTATATACATCTAGATCGATCCATCCTTCTTTTTCATAAATAACATGGGTGCACCCCATGGTGATACGATGCGTCATATGAATCCTTTGTCTAACAATTCTTGCAGCTGAGCTTCCAATTCTTTCAATTTGGTCGGCGCCACTCTATACAATGGAATAGAGATTGGAGCAGTACCAGGTAATAGGTTAATATCGAATTCTACTTCTCTAACTAGTGGTAAAACTGGTAGTTCTTCTGGAAACACATCTGTATACTCTTGAACAACTAGTACCAAATCCAATTCTGTTCTTGAGCCCCGAGTATCATGTATATATGTCAAGAATACTTTACAACCTTTATGTATCATCTTCTATGCTGAAATAGTCGAAATCACTCTAGTTTTACTATTCAATCTGTCAGATTCCAGCGTAATTACTTCTCCCGTCAGATGTTACACACTAATTTGTCTTTGCTTGCAATTTACTATCGCATCATGCTCGGATAACCAATCCATACCCAAAATCACATTAAACTCAGTAAATGGCAGTAGCATTAAATCGATAGGGAATTCATTGCCCTGAACTTTCAGTGGACATTTACGACATATCAAGTTAACAATAACACTATGACCCAAAGGATTTGTAACTTGCACATCAAATTCAGTCGATTCAACGACTAATTTCTTATCAGTGGCTAGAGCAGTGCAAATATATGAATGACTTAACCTTGGGTCAATCAAGGCACATATAATATCATTAAAAAGATAGAATATACTAGTCATCACATCAGGAGCGATAGCCTCTTCTCCAGCTCGGATGGCATATGTCCGTGCAGGTGCTCGAGCTTCTGACCTACTCCCATTGTCTCTATGTTCATTTCGATTTCCACTGTGCTCGAGCTTCTGACCGTTACACTGCCCCATGCGTTTTCCTTTTTACGGTGTGACCGGAGGGTTAACACTCTGATCATCTTTTGCTTCCGAATTCATCGGACAATTTCGCATGAAATGACCAGTATTTCCATATCAAAAGCAAGCTCCTTTAACCAACCGTCATTCACCTAAATGGATTCTTTTGTAATGCTCGCACACTGGTGTTGGCACATTACGAACACTTGCCACACTATCAGTAGGCCAATTTTGAAATTTGGGTACTGGTGGTCCTGATCGACTCCTGCTCAAAAAACCAAAAGAGACTGCTTCGCGAGCTCCACTATCTCTAAATTTCTTCGGTAGTGGCATTAAAAAATTTCGAGTGGGATTTTCTTCCCGAAATCTCGAAGTCTTTTCTCTCTCTATCTTTTTTGATTGTATACTTCCTCCATTTTTTGTGCTCGGTCCACTAGTACGACAAATGGTCAAATTTTTGAACCTCCCACCATCATTCAACCCATCTTCAAAACAAACACACATGGCCTCATCAGTGGGTACAATCTCTTGGGCATACTTACTAAGAAATACAAACTCTCGTTCGTATTCTGCCACTATCTTGTTTCCCTATTTCAACTCCAAGAACTCTTTCTTCTTCTTATCCAAATATCTTTTACGGACATATTTCTTCTTAAACTCTATCTGAAAGAATTCCCAAGCAACTTCATTTTCTGGTATCACTACTACAATCATTGCCCACCAGTTGTAAGTTTCGTCCTTTAGTAATGAAACAACATATCTCACGAAATCTTCAGGTGGACAAGCCATCTCATTCAGCACTCTCAAGCTGTTTTCTAACCAATACCCAGCCTTGGACGGATCATACTCAGCATTTTCACGAAATTCTTCTGCCCCGTACTTCCTTACCTTATCTGTTGGAATACGACATCTTTTTTCAATTATCGGAGAAGATGGAGGCATTACAAGAGGTGACGCGGGCCGAATTGTGGGCTGTGTAATTGAGGGTGGAGGAGGTGGCACCACTTGATTATTCTGCATAAACTCCGAGAACCATTGTCCCATTAAACCGAAGAACATGTTTTTAGCTTCGCTTTTTGTCATTGGTATAACAGGGACCCCATGACTCGCCCCAGAATCATTTGTTGGGTCATTGTTGTTCACTTCGTTAGTCTCTTCTCTTTCTAAATCAGGCATATTTACTTTATTTGCAAAAACTATGGTTAGATCAGATTCATCTGTATCACACTATCATAGGTTCATATGGCATGTGCTATGAAATTTAGTATAACAATATCTGTTCAAGGAACGGCTAAATCGAAAGCTCTGATACCACTAAATGTAACACCCATAATCCCGTACACCATCGTCGGTTAGAATTCTAGTATTTACTATTCATTTTATACTATTCATCTTTTTCAATTATCTAACTATTTATATCTTTAATCAATACAAAAATTATTTCTCTAATTTAAAACAAGATCTAAACATGACACAATTTTATCAAGGGTAAAAATGGTATTTCAAACATTTTATGGGGCTTTTACCGGTACCTGATGGTCAAGTATCGGTAGTAGTTAATTCAATGAAAAATTTTAGAACTGTACAAATTTCTACCGATACTTGTGCTAGTTCTACCGATACAAGTGCTAGTTCTACCGATACAAGTATGATTTCTACCGCTACAAGTCATGTAACTACCGATACCAAAAACTCCATAGAGCAAAAATTCATACCCTGCAACTTCTATCGATACAAGCTTACCTACTACCGATACATCAGTACTATGAACTATCGATACCTGCAATTAAACTACTGATACAATACAAGTCAGAGAACAACCTCTCTCTTACCCTGTACTTCTACCGATACATGCAATAATTCTACCGAAACTAGTATGCAAAATTTCATTAAAGACATCTGATTTCTACCGCTACAAGCCATGCAACTACCGATACCAAAAACTCCAGAGAGAAAAAATTCATACCCTACAACTTCTATCGATACAAACTTACCTACTACAGATACATTAGTACTATGAACTACCGATACCTGCAATTAGACTACCGATACAATACAAGTCAGAGAACAACCTCTCTCCTACCCTGTACTTCTACTGATACATGCAGTAATTCTACCGAAACTAGTATGCAAAATTTCATTAAAGACACCAAGACACAAGTGTAACACCTCAAACACAACCAATATAAGTTATACAACATGCATTTACAAAAATCAAGATAGTAAGTTTCCAACATCTTTGGTTCCATATCAAAGGTTAAGAACATCCTAGTACATGCCATAAAATCAAGTGATCCAAAAATCTACCAACGATTCCGTGATAACATAATTTCAGGTGAGGTCAATGATCCAATCTTCAGTTAGCAAAACGATCTACAAAACAATAACAATAATTGTGGTAAGTTTTATAACTTAGTAAGTTCAATAGTTATGGAATACCAACATGGTATTGGCAACAATGATTCATTCAAGCCAAGTAGTTTCCATTTCTTTGGAGTAGTTACAACTTCTCTTCCTTTACATAACTTTCTTTTACCAGTACCCGATGCTGCTCACACAAGCTGTCGAGGACTCGTAACTTATGTTGTACCCAAGCCATCGGCACGGTGTCTATCTATTCTGTAAACTGTTTCCTAACGATGCTACTCACATGAGCTGTCAGGAGTATGCATAAAGCATAAGTCCCAGCCATCATAGGACCTGTAATCCATATAGGATCCATATCTCTTTTTTCGAGTCATGATGCTTTTCACACGAGCTGTCGAGGACTCGTAACAGATGCGGTACCCCAGCCATCGTGTCTGTACTATTTCAACGGCATAAAGCCTACTATCTTTTGCGTTTCATTTATTTGATCATCTTCAACACCGGATGCTTTCAATTTACTGTACATTAACAACATATATATACATAAACAAGAAATATTAAGTAAGATTTACACTACGAACTTATCAGACTAGATTGCAGTTTAAAAAAGACTTTAGGGACTAATCTGCTAATTTCCCTTTCTCTGATCGGTAGCACGATCGTAGTCTACATTCAAAAATCATTCAATTCTCACATTAAATTACATAATTTAGTAATTCTAAACAATTTAGTCCTTTTTGGAGAAATTACAGTTTATCTTTGATAGTTTCCTTTTATTCTATATAGTCTTTCCAACACAAATCATGTAAATCAACCATTCTCTCACCCAACTAACCATAGCCAAATTTTCTTGGGCACCTATCCAACCCATTCACATCTCTATTTCCACATCAATCTATATAATTTCGTCAATTTCACATTTTAGTCCTTTAACCCTAATTCATCAAAAAACACTTTGCACAAAAATTTAACCCAAGTATCAAACATTCAAATACATCGAAAGCTTTCAAGAACAAGCAATTTCAATAATGGCAAATTTTCTAACATTTGACAGATTCACAAATTAGTCCTTGCATAAGCTAGTTTAAGTTGATACGGACTAAATAACATAAAAATTACTAAAAACGATCAAAGTTTTCTTACCCAAATCAAAGCTCAAAGTTTGAGTTTCAAAACCTTAGTTTCTTCCTCTCCTAGCCAAATGAAGAAGATGGTGAGATGAAAATGATGAAAAATCTCACTTAAAAATTCCTTTAATTAATATATATACCAATGACAATTTTGTAATTTTTAGAGCTTCCATCATTAAGCTTAATTAGCCACTTGTTAGTTTTAATTAAACCTATTTAAAATTAATATAACTCATGTCAATCCACTAACTAACATTCATTTGGTTATTTTACTCATTTGATCCTTCTAATTTAACATATATACTTTTATCATTTTTATAAATTAGTCATTTCTATTCAATTAACCATCTAATCAAGACTATATTTTCGAATCATGATTCATACAATACATATATCACCAGAAATATTTAAAATAACTAAATTTATGACTTGACTTATCGGAGCTGTGGTCCCAAAACCATTGTTTTCGACACCACTAAAAAATCGAGCTTTTACCAAAAACTTCTGATATTCTCTGTCATTCTCTTTTTCCTTAAATCTTTGTGGTAACTAAAAAGGAATTGAAACATTAGGTTGTCGTGACATAACAAACTACGTCAATATTGGCATTGCGTCGGCAATTTTGTAGGTCGAATAGTTTGCATGTGAGTAATAACTAGTGGCTCCTCTTCATTTAGCTCTGCTACTTCTTCTTCAGGTATAACTTTTCCTCTTTGCTCTGCTTCATTTGCATCGATAGTTGCTGTATTAAAATTGCTACTTTGTTCAACAATTTGCATTCCATTCCGAAGAGTAATAGCTTTGCAATGCTCCTTCCCATTTTGAATTGGATTTTCAGTATCACAGGGTAAGGCACCTGGTGGTCTCGTGCTCATATTAGAAGCTAGTTGTCGTGCTTCCAACGCTCAAATGTAAGAAGAATTTCCTTCCACAATAGCTTCAGCTCTTATGATGTGTTCACGCATTAGAGCTTTAAGGGCAGCTAATGGATCAGTTCGAGGTTGAGAGTATTGCTGTTGCTGTTGTTGATATTGTCCTTGCATGTTTAGATTTGGAATTGCAATCTGCTATGGTTGCATACGAACATGTGGCTGTGTCTGATCAAGATGTGCATGCGTCTAAGGACTACGGTTCTAGTTTTTCTATTGTTATTTAACTCCTCTGTCGAAGATTTCCTTGGCTTCGACTTCCCTATTTATCAAAGACCCAAATACTTACATTAACCACACCTTCCAGTGTTGGTAATGTTTTGCATTCAAGAACAAGTGACCAAAATTCGTTCGTTCCCCAAGCAACTTTTCTTGTCTTGCTTGTTAATTTAATTTGTCACTGCACTTTCCCATGTCAGTAACTGGCATAGCACTTCCGTAATCAAGAAATTAAATCCGAAGATAAACAAATAAGAGGAAATTGAGTAGAAATCAAATTAGATCTAAAATTAAGAGGTACTTCCATACACATTTAACTTCATCAGAATTTATCAACGTTTGAGAGGAAATAAAGAACGAGTTGAAGCATTCTATTCCTAGCCTACTAGAACTCTTCCCTAATGCTCCTCTTGTGTTGCACATAGGAACACTCCTTGTTTGGAATAGGAATTGCCTTCTCGTCACAGTCAGTTCACCCTCCAAGAAACTAAGCTGCCATGGAGGTAAGCTTCAGAAAAGATGAAAAATCGAATTGATTTTTCTTCACCAACTTCCCATTTTTCTCCCCCTTTCTTTTTCTTTTATTTTCCATCCATATTTATCTTCAATGCCAAATACATGTGTCCTTCTTCTTCAAATCTAACTTTCTTACAATTGTACAAGTTAGTTAATCCAACTATACATTCATGCAAATCTAGTGCATTCAACAAGAAGTTAAAGGTTGTTGCGACATTTCTAGATGCAAATTTAGATTTTAATTCGCTGCGACAACCTTGATATTCTCAATCATTGTGTTACTTCTGGATATGTTCATGTTACGACAGGTTTGGGCGCAATTCTGGATTCTAAATTACTATGATAACCTTGGACACTTTATTACGTTGATCTTTTGGGATAGATTCCTGCGTTGACATCTTTAGACGCAAAAATGAACACTAAATGTGGTGACATTAGTAGGAAAAGCAGGACAAAATTAAAGAAAATTAAACCAAACATCACTGACTTAGAAAATTCAATTACTAAATATAAAATGCTAAAAATGTAGACTAAACAGGATACAATGGGAACAAACTATACTTTAAATAAGGAGAAATTAATGGTCTTTTCTAATGCTATCACTTATACAAATAATCCTGGTAATAATATGGTGCATTATAGATTTTACAAACTTGTCGCTCATTCACCGATACATCTACTCCTCGAGCATTTACCAAACACTGTATTTGATAGAATGATCTACTTATTTCCCTTTGGTTCAAAGTCAAATAGAATTCTTGTATGATTGAGATAACTTGCTGTGTTTTCCTAAATTCCTCTGCAATTCCTCATTAAGGGATCAAGCCCTTTCTCTTGAATAAGTGTATATGGTTGAAGCTGTTGAAGGTACCTGTCCATGTAAATTTCTTGGAACTCGAAAGATGTACTAGACTCGCTCGCACTAGAACTAGCCATGTGAATTTCTCATTTCAGATGATGTTTGTAGCTTTTCTCTTTTTTCTTTTTCTTAATCATAGTGAAGAATGGAGAAGGTTTTATTTATACTAATAAATAATAATAACTAAAGAAGTCTAACCTAATTGTTTTAGTTATTGGGAAAAATTAAAAGAGTTTAAATGAAATTAAACTATTAAAATGTTAAGAGTTTGTAACCCCCTTTACTCGGCCTAGAAGGTATGATTGGATCCAGAAGGCCACTACTGTAAGTTTACCCTCACACAATCTCAATATCCACAATCATTCACACATATATATAAATTATAATTTAAACTAAATAATCAATAAATACTTGAACAAATACCAAAATCTCAAATTAAAATTAACTTTACAATCCCAAAATAATAATATAATAATAAAATAATCTAAAATCCAAAAATAACTTATGCGATGTAATGAAAGAAAGTGAAAAAAAATAAAAGTAGTGATAGATGTTCTTTTGGGTACTAAGTCACCTATGTCCCAAGTATTTGTAAGGAAAGCTATAGGGAAATGAGCTAAAAGCCCAGTGTGTCTTTAAAGTGCATACATCCTTATTTACATTATCATAATAATTTCGTAGCATGCAAGTAACCACAAAACATATTACAACTCAATGCAATACAAACACAAGCATAATACAATGCACCCATACTCTAGCAAACCATCATAATGGAGAGGATCCTTAGAACCCCTCCTTAACCAAACGTCACCAATCGCAGTGTGTTTTTACGATCAACCGTTTGAAGGGGTGATAACCACGTCTTCCACCGTAGAAACCCAACCCATGAGCACACAATGGTATGATAGCATATATATCTCAATCTCATGATAATATATATTTATCAGAGTTCACAGTATATTAATCACATTATATTAATTATCCACATTTCGATAGGCATGAATGACAATACCAACATGATTTAACACAACTCAGAACACAATCATACCATTTACAGAACACAATATATCATCACATCGACAGCATAACTCAGAGTCATCACAAGATATCACAACACAAAACATCATATACAATATGATGTAACACAGTTAGAAACACACTTCGAGAAGGCTAAAACAATAATGACGAGGAGGTCGTTTCCCATAAACAGATCTAGCACCCGGTCTAGCAAGATTAGAACCTACAAGCACAAATTTAATTAAAACTATTCCTATGCCACCAACTAAGTATAGTACTATATTGAAATAAACTCGTGTGTAACTCTTGGAGCAAGTGCAAGAACACGCTACATAGGTGGAGGAAGAAGAGGTAAATCGTTGGCCTCGGAGTCGTGATCACAAAATATCTCAAATTAGATTCCCAAACTACACCTTTTAATAAACACTAAGTACAAAATTAAGAGAAAATAGTTAAAACAAGGCTTTCAGGTTCGAATTTGATGAAACAAACAATGGAAACGAACTCAAGATGTCGAAAAAGGGTAGGGTAAGGTTTCTCAGAAAATTTCAACAATCAACAGAAAGTTAACGGTCAATAAAAAGTCAACGTGCAACTATCGACGGTCAACGGGTCAATTAAACTCAACGGGTTAGGTCAGTCAAAGTCAACGGGTCGGGTCGATCAAAGTTAACAGTCGGGTTAGGTCGATTTGGGTTAAGTCGATTCTATTTGGGTTTAGTTTGGGTGTTAGGTTTGGTTTGGATTTGGGTTACTTTCTTTAGGTTTGGGTCACAAGTTGGGCTTCAAGTATTTGGGTCACTCATCTACTAGCCCATCTCATCACATTAGCAACAACATAATTAGGGTTTTGATGACCCTCTTGTCGACGGTGTCGATCCCACACCCTTAATGGCGGCACGATTTTGCCAACCTTGTGATGGTATTACAAATTGAATATATTTTCTCCCTAATTTAGGGTTTTAATTGTCTCTTTTGTATCTCATTTAGCATGCATCTTAAGCATTTTATACTTAGTTTTTATATTTTTCAACTCATTGCTAGTTAGTTTAAATTATTATTTTATTATGTATTTTTGTACTAATGTCAACGCAAGTAGCAAATATATTGCGCCTTAGAATTGTTAGCACAAGAACTCAGTCCAGAAGATTAATATTGGGAGAATGCAGCGACAAGATTAGCTTAGAATTGTGATAGAGATGTCGGCGCATAGAACCTGAACCTCGAATAAGTAAACTCAAGCTGAATTTACATTTGGAAGCACCAGCGCAGGAACATCATAGATCTCGTCACAATTACAATCTCAGATTCGCCCTGTAGTGCAGCGACATCTTGCAGATCTCTGAAGAGAACATTCAACGTGCTTGAGTGCACAACTGTACTTTAACTAACTTTGACTGCTGCAAAATCTAGATCTGGATCTAAGAAAGAAGGTTGAACCCTACAACATTTTGAAGACTATAAATAGAAGAACAAATAATGAAGAAATCATTAAGAGCTAAGGGATTAAATTCTACAAATTTTGTGTGACTTTGAGATTTGAGCTGGGAATTGGGAAGCTGATGAAGCAAGTCTGCAGCAACTTTTGACGAGAGGTGGTTTGTGCTGGGTAAGAGGAATGATTAAGGAGTAGTCTTAGTAGTCTAGAGATATTAAGCTTCGATTGTACTCTTTAAATTTTCTTTTGACGATGATGAATTCTAATGACATTAAATGAATACGAGAGTATCTTTTAATGTTAGATTATTTTGACTCTTATTTAATACTGCTTATCTCTTTATTCTTGGATCTAACTGCTTTAAGAACGAGAGTGAAATTACAGTCTGTCGACATAAGAGATGCAGTGACAAGTTAGTTAACAAGTAAGTTAGGTGAGAGTTGCTTGAGATTGGAAAGATCTCAATTACTTGTTCTTGGATGCGCAACATTGCTTACACCGAGAGGTGGAGTGATAGTGGGTATTTAAGTCTAGATTAAATAGAGAGCTGTGGTTGGTAAGAACTCAAGAATGATTTATTACTGTAACAATTCATCTAAATTTTACCTTGTTGATGTATTCAGTATTGCAACTTTGTAGAATCAGTGAACCATTCCTACTCTTTTACAGTTGATGACTTTTACATTTCATGCATTTAAAAATTCAGCACTCAACACACAACACATTTGATTTACTTTCAATGCATTGACATTTAACATCTGACATTTAAGACTGATTGCATTAACAATATTATCTATTTCAGTGTTTAGATTTAATGTAATTGCATTGACATCCTTACTCCCATTTTATCTAATTCTAGTATTAGTTGCTTCAACATCTGAACATCAAGAACCCATTCCTGGTGGGATCGATATCTGATAGAATTATTCTATCAACTATACTTGCATCGAAGTGTGTCTGCTTGCACAATTGTTGTGACGTTATAGATACGATCAAGTTTTGGCGCCATTGCAGGAGAAATTAGCATTTGTTTGATGTTTATTTTTGTAGTTGCAATTAATTGTACTTACTTAACTTTTAGTCTCTACTGATCTGTTTATTTTCTATTTTCTTCTTTTTCAATTTTATAAGTGTTGCATGTCCACAAGGAGAAATCCTAAGGACATTGTGAGCTTTGATCTAGACCTTGAAAGGAAACCAAGGAGGAGAAGGCAATAACAAAGGAAAATGGCTGGTAACAGTAACAACAATAATTTACCACCATTGCTGCCATAAGATGGAGTTCCTCCAATGCTTCCACAAATTGTTAATGATATACTACCACCGCGACCATAAGAAGAACAAGAACAAAATAGGGCAATAAGAGATTTTGTTGTGCCTATACTTGATGATTTACAGCCGGGGGTTGTGAGACCAACTATTCAAGGTGGGAATTTTGAGCTAAAACTGGTGGTGTTCTAGATGTTAAATTCTAATGGGCAATATTATGATTTTCCTCATGAAGACACAAGTGAACACTTAAAATCATTTTTGTTTATTTATGCATCCTTTAATCAACATGGTGTCTCTGATGATGCCTTGAAAATACAATTTTTTCCTTATTCATTGTAGGGTAAAGCAAGAACATGGTTCTTGGGATTACTGTAAGATCAATTACTGTAAGAACACAGGTTTCCTCATTGGCCAATATCATAAAGAATATGAAGGGAACAAATGACGTTGCTCCTATTCAAGTGGCCCAACAATTGGATGCGCTGATATTTTCTTGTGAAATTTACGACGACAATCTTAGTTATGAGGATTGCCCATAACATGCAGAAAATGCTTTCTATGTCAACAACATCAGGGGAAGTTCATTTGGTAACTCATATAATAACCGATCTCAACAACCTTGGGGGAATCAAAATGCTTCCATACTCAGAGACAAAAATTCCTCAAATCAGGGGGGTTATAGACAAGGGAGTTACAATAACAACCAACAGCAAAATTATAATCAGAATTCACAGGTAAATTCTCGATCTGAATGATGTAGTCACATAGTCAGATGCAACCACAATCTCGGTTACAGCCATAATAATTTGTGCTACCACATATGCAAGGACAGCATCATCAACATCAACAGCAGTAATTTTCTCAACCTAAGTCAGATCTTATGGCTGCTCTTGAGGCATTGATGCACGAGCATATCACAAGAACTGAAGCAATAGTACAAGACAACTTTTCTTCTATTCGAGCATTGGAAGCCCAGCTACGACAATTGGCTTCTAATCATAGCACAAAACTACTAGACACTCTGCCTAGTGACATTGAGAATCCAACACAGAGGGGGAAGGAGCATTGCAAAGCAAGCACACTGAGAAGTGGGAAGCAAATGGTTGAATCAAGTAGTTCTAATCAAGACCACGTTGACGCATTTAAACCACAGTAACAAGAGAAGGATGCAGCTGAAGGAAGTCAAGCAAAAGAAAATGAAGAGGAACCAACTGTAGTGCCATCTATACCTACAGTTTGTCCAACTAAGTTGTTGATGCAACTGCCAATGTCAACACCTCTGAATTTTCAACAACAACCCACTGCTATAATACCTTTGCCATTTTCGCAAAGATTTAAAGAGAAAATCCATGTTAAAGAGTATCAAAAGTTTGTTTCTACTTTGAAACAATTGCTTATTAACATATCTCTTGTTGATGCTCTTATGCAAATTCCTAGCTATGGGAAATTTATGAAAGAGTTGTTATCAAAGAAAAAGAAATTGTTCGAAATTGAGACGATTACGCTTACAGAGGGGTGTAGCGCTGTGCTTACAAATAAGTTGCCAACCAAGATGAAAGACCCTGACAACTTCGCAATCCCATGCTCCATTGAGAATCATTATTTAGGTATGGTTTATGTGATTTGGGGGCAAGTATTATCCTTATGCCTTAGTCTACTCTTAAGAAGTTAAGAATAGGTTCGATGAAGCCCACCGCAGTGACATTACAACTTGTGGATAGATCCTTACCACAACCTGAAGGCCAAAATCATAAACATCCTTGTCCAAGTTGATAAACTTGTGTTCCCTACTGATTTCATTATCCTAGACTGCGAAGTAGATAAAGAGGTACCCATTATCGTGGGCTGACCATTTATAGCAACGGGACGCACGCTTATCAACGTTTTCAAAGGAGAACTTATCATGCATCATAACGACGAGCATATGACTTTCAGTGTGTTTGAGGCATCTCCGTCCAAAACTAAAGAGCAATGTCACCACATCGACGTGCTTGATGAAATCATTTTGGAAGAATTCAATGCGAGGAGTTTATCAATATCAAATGAGGATGTGGTGACATTCACCAATGAAATCCTAGATGATTGTGTCGACAAAGAGAAGGTTAACAATTGTGAGCTGAGACTAAATTAGCAATTGGAGTCTTTTGGATTTGTCTAACAGGGCAATTCTACTATTTAAATCATCTATTGAACAAGCTCCTACCTTAAAGTTGAAGCTATTGCCAACGCATTTAAAATATGTCTTTCTTGGTGACAATGAGACATTACTTGTTATTGTCAACGCATCCCTCGACGCAACTCGAGAAGATAAGCTCATTGTCATTTTGAAATAGCACAAAAGAGCCATAACCTGGAGCATTGATGATATTAGAGGTATAAGTCCCTTTTTCTCCATGCACAAAATTAGGCTGAAAGATGAAAAGAAGTAATCAATTGAGCAACAAAGACGACTTAATGAAAAGATGAAAGAAGTAGTGAAGAAAGAAATTATCAAATGGTTAGATGCGGGCATCATTTACCCTATCTCCAATAGTGATTGGGTAAGCCTCGTTCAATATGTGCCTAAAAAGAGTGGTTTCACAGTTGTGACCAATGATAATAACGAGTTGGTCCCTACTCGCATTACGACTAGCTGGCGAGTATGCATGGATTACCCTTCAACTAAATGCAGCCACAGAGAAGGATCATTTCCCACTACGTTTCATTGATCAGATGCTAGATAGGCTAGCTGGTAAAGCCTATTATTGCTTCTTAGATGGCTATTTTGGATACAACCAAATTTCCATTACGCCGAATGATCAAGCAAAGACCACGTTCACATGCCTTTTTGGAACCTTTGCTTTCCGATGAATGTCATTTGTGTTGTGCAATGCGCCAGCAACATTCTAGAGGTGTTTGATGGCTATATTCTTAGATATGATCGAGGATTCCTTAGAGGTATTCATGGATGATTTCTTTGTCTATGGACAGAATTTCAACCAATGCGCTGATAATCTGGTAAGAGTCTCGAAGAGATGCAAGGGCATAAATCTAGTTCTGAATTGGGAGAAATGCCACTTCATGGCAATTAAGGGAATTATCCTTGGGCATCGGATATCTTGTCAGGGCATTGAGGTTGATAAAGCAAAGGTAGAAATCATCGAAAAACTACCACCACCCACCAACGTCAAAGCAATAAGAAGCTTTCTTAGACATGTTGGCTTTTATAGAAGATTTATTTGAGATTTTTCCAAGATAGCTAAACCATTATGCTCATTACTGGAGCAAAATAAAAAGTTTGTGTTTGATGACAACTATCTAGACGCATTCATGACAATAAAGAAGTAGCTAGTACAAGCCCCAATTGTCGTTGCACTGGACTGGACGCAACCGTTTGAACTAATGTGCTACACCAATGATTTGGGAGCTGTACTAGGCCAAAGAAAAGAAAAGGTATGTCACTCTATCTATTATGCTAGTAAAACTCTAACTGAAGAGCAGGTTAATTACACAACAACTGAGAAGGAGTTGATAGCAGTAGTCTTCAAATTTAACAAGTTTCGTTCCTATCTTGTCGGTGCAAAGACTACAGTTTACACAAACCACTCAGCATTGAGGTACCTTTTCACATAAAAAGATGCCAAACTTATCAGATAGATCCTACTCCTTCAAGAATTTGATAGTGAAATCAGAGATAGGAAAGGATCTAAGAATCAAGTATCTGACTACTTGTCTCATCTGGAAGTTGGAAGTGAAGATAGGAAGACGTCTTAAATTGTCGAAGCATTTCCAGACGAGTAATTATTTTTTGTTGATGCATCGCCTTGGTACACTGATGTTGTCAATTACCTTGTGTGTAAAAAGTTACCCATGAGGTATACTGGTCACAAGAAGGTTAGGTTCATATGCGATGCTGCAAAATACCATTGGAATGAGCCATACCTATTCAAGGTTTGCGCTGACAACATCATTCGTCGCTGTGTACCTGAAGAAGAAATGATTTTAATCCTACGACATTGCCATGATGCTCCTTATGGAGGACATTTTGGTGGCCCAAGGATTGCTGCTATGGTCCTTCAATCAAGATTTTATTGGCCCACATTGTTTCGAGACGCCCACAACTTCACACAACAATGTGATCATTATCAACGCACTGGTTCAATATCTCGACGCAATGAGATGCTCTAACAACTGATCATGGAGGTAAAACTCTTTGATGTTTGGCGTATCGACTTTATGATACCATTTCCAAGCTCTTTTGGAAATGTGTATATCTTAGTGGCTATTGACTATGTCTCGAAGTGGATCGAGGCAATTACGATGCTGAAGGATGACGCTTGGACGGTGTTGAAGTTCTTTTACACAAAAATCCTTACAAGATTTGGAACACTGAGAGCATTGGTAAGTGACCAAGGGACTCATTTTTTTAATAACCAAGTGGCGACTGCATTAAAAAGATATGGTGTGAAGCATCGTAAAGCTACTACGTATCACCCAAAAAATAATGGTCAAGTTGAAGTATCCAATCGCCAAATTAAAGGCGTACTTGAGAAGGTGGTTAATCCATCTAGAAAGGATTCATCTTTGCGGTTACATGATGCATTGTGAGAACTTCTCACTGCATACAAGACCCCGTTGGGAATGTCGTCGTATCAACTAGTGTTTGGTAAGTCTTGTCACTTGCTAGCTGAGCTTGAACATAAGGCTATGTAGGCAATCAAGCAGGTGAATATGGATTATGATGCTGTTAGAAAGAAAAGATTATTGGACATCACGGAGCGAGAAAAAATCCAACGCCATGTTTATGAGAATGCCACAATATATAAGGAAAAGACAAAGAGATGGCACAACAACATCATTTTGTGTCGAAAATTTCAGTCTGGTCAGTTAGTGCTTCTATTTAACTCACATTTAGAATTGCATCCAGGGAAATTAAGATCAAGACGGTCAGACCCTTTCAAAGTTGTCGAGTCATTCTAGAGTGGTGCGATGACAATCGAAAATTTAAAGCATGGACAACAATTTAAAGTAAATGGCTAATGTCTTAAGCATTATGTGAGCCTAGAAGATAGAGAACCAAACAAAGTCGTCGACCTAGTCACATTTAAATATGTCGATGCATTTCTCTATTTACTTTCAATTATTTTAGTTTTACTTGTGTTGTTTCAAATTCTTTTGTAGCAATAAAAATCATCTTTTTATAGAAGCATTGAAACACGAATTGTCGATGCATTCTATGATGAGTCAGCATTATTTTTTCAGCAAGAATCACAACGATTGATTTCTCTTCTCTCCTAATCATCTGATCAAATGAAACAGTACAATCTGTAGCTTGACAATTAATGACTGAAGACGTAATGTTTCCTTGTAATTCTTTCAATCATCATGCCTAGGTATAAAACCTCTCTCCTGCAGTTTTCTTTTCTCCTCACATCTTCCATTGTTGCTACAACTCGTCTTCTTCATTGCCTCTGTATTTTCTTTTCCGTTCACAGAGCAATCATTTTCTATAATCTTTTCTAACTTCCTTCTTCCATTACAATGGCTAAAACTCGTGCCTCAAAAAACCCTTCAAAAACTCCTTCCAAGAACACCCCGACAACTTCTACTGAGGCTCCGACCATAACACCACCTCCTTTTATAGGCCCAGTTTTATTCTTGATGATTGTGGCCAAAGACCGCTACCAAAATACCATGCTGAAAAGAAACCTCCACCCTGAATAAGGTCTACAACTTTCTCCACACCAGACTCTAGGAAAGCATGTTGTCCGCACTATCAGCCACCTTGGTTGGGAGTTCTTCCACTAACATCCCTCTAGTTATTCTTCTACACTAGTTAGGGAGTTCTATAACAACTTGATGGATCTGGAGCAAGAGTTTGTTTTTGTTCGGGAGGGGCTCATTCCATGAAGAGTTGCTCAGATAAACGTGTTGTTGAGGATTCTCGAGCGGGTGGATGACCATGTACCATTTATGCATCGATTGGATGATGACTCAGATGATGTAGGACTTATGTGTTGATGGAGCTACTTGGACTGGAAACGGGTTCCACAACTATACCATGCACAAATGATACCTTATAACCTTCAGTAAAGTTTGGTTCCATTTCATCAATATCCAAATCATACCTTCAACACATAGCACTACAGAAACTTTAGACGGTATGTGTCTCTTGCATTTGATCTTGCACCACCAACACATCAACATCGGTGAGATTATCCATGCCCAGATCGTAGAGGCAGCTAGTAAGTAAACTGATAAACTCCCATTCCCTTCTCTAATTATGCTGCTGTGTAAACAGAAGGGCATTGCGCCCAATGATGGTGAGGAAGTTTTAGACAACAAAGCCCCGATCAATGACATTTCTGTTGAACGGATGACACATGGCCCAGAGACACCAGGGGCCAAGGAAGCCTCCAAGAAAAAGGATAAAATAAAGGGTAAAATGAAAGCTGACCATGCTGATGCGTCGATAGAGTCACAACTGGCAAAAAAGTTGGCTTTAATGGAATTACACCTGGATCGCATCGACATTCGTTCAATCCACACTGATGGCATATTAGAGGATATGGATTTTAAACTACTTAAAATTTATGCTTACACAAAGGCCTGAAACGAGGCTATTATTGCAGCACTATGCTAGATCAGCCCCACTCCATTGCCAGACTTTCCAACCTTTACATCCATATTTCGGCTGATGCAATACTCATCGTCCGATCAACCTACCCATGATAGTAGACCTGCCCCTGTGCTAACACGGATTCATATCTCAGATGATGACAAGGAAGAAGGGCACTCGAAATTTGATGAGGACTACTATCGTACCATTACTAACCTGTTCGAGGAAGAGTTCTCCAGCAATCTTAGAGCGAATATAGCTGAACGGGAGGCTGTTGTCGATAACAGTGTCGACGTAGAGGAATGTGCTAACATTGGCTTAAATGAACCAGAGCAGCATGTGGTTGAAGGTGCAGACAAGGGAGATGCTTAACTGAAGGAACATGAAGAAGAAGAGAAGAAAGATGAGAATGAAGAGAAGGACCCTACCGAGGTGCAAGAAGAGAAAGAAAAAGATGCCCCGATAATGATTTCTAAAGATGTTATCGGCACACCAGAGAGTGTGGGAGCATCCAGCTTTGATGAGGCTCGACCTGCTGTGAGCTAGGCTAAGGTTATTACTAGCGAGATTGAGGAACTGAATCCTCTTGATATCGTGCCTTATGTGGCATCACTCTAAAAAATTCACCCATAAAAGGTGACAACCGATGAGGCCACCACCCAACCTATTGAGGAGGAGCAATCCACCGAATCGATTAGCACGAATGATAAAAAGAGAAAAAGGCACAAGGATAAGAAGAAAAAGAAGCACCATGATTAGGGTAAGGGCCCAAAGAAGATGAAAAGGAAAACAAAGGCAGCCTCTACGTCAACTATTGACGAGCAAGCTAGTCAATTTCTTTTTAGATAATTTTCAAGCATTTTTATTATCATTGCATTTTATTTTGTCACTACATCCCTTTTGTTAGTTTAATTGCATTGTAGTTGCATCTCCATTATTTTTGTATACATATTGCCAGTGCATTGGGGACAATGCAGACATTAAGTTTGGGGGAGATAATGGGAAATATAAATGCAATTACATCCACACATTTGAATTTTACTTGTTTCTTTGGTTAAGAAGAATTGAAAAACTTTCAACAAAAATGTGCCCACAATTTCTATTTTTATGCGTAATTCTTGAATTGTTTGGATGATAATGAGGAAACTAGATGAAGATGAATGGAAGATGAGTCTGCTATTTTTGAATAAATGATTAGAATTGCTTCAATAATGAAATAATAGTGTTGATGTTTGAATCTTGAGCTAACTGACCAGTTGCAGTGACATTATATGAATAAAAGACACTCTAATGTGAGTGCATTATGACTTTCCAAGGGAGAACACTCCGCTACAGGCTTAGAAGGTATGTGCAAGCTATGATATGTGAGCTCCATGTAAGATAGTTATGTGTGTGCGAACCCAATTAGAAGGTATGTGTGAACTTTGTAAGGATCCATGTGCGAGCTTTTTGAAGAAAGTAATTATGTGCAAGCTAAGTTAATGAACATGTTATGGCAATGGGTAAGTCGTATCAACGTGCGAACTGGCTTTGTAATCTACTTGTGCGAACTGAGATAAGGTGCAAGTTGACTCTGTAAAGTAGTATTTGCAATCCGTGGCAAATGTGCGAATTGTGCCCACATACGAGCTGTACCGATAAGCAAGTAATAACAACACGCGAGCTATAACGATATGCGAGCTATAACAACATGAGAGTTGTGACAACATGCGAACTGCAGTGATAAGTGAGATACAACGATACACAAGCTATAATGATATGCGAGTTGTAACAACATGTAAGCTATAACGATATGAGAGTTGTAGTATGTACGAGCTATGGCATGCGCGCACTAAAATTTTGTGTGCACCATAAAAGGAATAAGCTATAGCGAGGGTGTACATCATATTTATCGATTACTTTAGTTTACCCCCACTAGGATTGACTGTAATATAAGGGGCTTGACATTTTCACCTTGCCAAATATCGAATCTTCATTCTATAAACAATAGTACGTATTTGTATTTATTGTTTTGGTTTGAAATTACAAATGTCAGCTCGCTAATCGCCAACAAATAGATGTGCATCGTATGTTTGACTTTAAAGTGAAACCTTGTTTCTTTTTATTGTGCAACCTTAATCCTTTTGATAACACTCCGATTCATCGACCATCTCGGTGAGCATAAGGATGCTACAATTAGAGGTATCGAAGCTTCGTTGTAGACGATTCTTGAAAGACCAAAATTAGTTACAAGCCCCGATATGCATGTTACATGATTCTAGCTTAGTCCTTTGTTATTACTAAATTAAGTTTGTGTTGTGTATCTTGATCTCAATGTCAACCAATTCACGAGATGTTGTGGATGAGGAGATAGATATTAATGCTCCTCCTCTTCAATCTAGTGGACTCGCTTCTTTGCTGAGTTAGGAGCTGTAAGGATTGAAGCTCGGGACACCCTTTTAGAGATGATGCGGTAGTGATTTGATCACTTTGTTAGTACTACTCCACCACCACCCCAAAGTTGTGTAACAATGCTACTCGATCATAGACTTTTGCTCTTCCCATTCAAGCTCCATACTTGCCTAAGGGTGACCTAGTGAAATAAATACAAAAACAAGGGACCAAGGAATTTAAGGGAGGAAAGGATGATGACCCAGTATTGGTTGAAAATTGGCTCTCGCGAGTACGTCGAGTTATTGAGGAACTACAGTGTACTCCAACAGATAGTCTCTGTTGTGTAGTATCATTACTGGAAGATAAGGCTTATCATTGGTAGAGGTGTGTAAATTTCGGGTAAAATCGAATTAATTCGGTTAATTGATTGGTTAACCAAATTAATTGATCAGAGATCGACTAATAATTTTTTGGAAGTTTGGTTAATGATTAATTCGATTTGAAATCGATTGGTTAACCAAATTAACCGAATTAACCAAACTTAATAAATAATATTATAATATATAAGTATTAGCCCACTTAATAAATCAATAGGTTGGTTAATTCAGTTAAGTTTTTTTATATGTTTTATACTTGTTTTAACCAAAAATAAAAAAACATATAAATTTCAGTTAATTCGGCTAACTGAAAAAGTTCGGTTCGATTAATTTTTTGAAAAAAATTTGATTCGATTAATGATTAAGGATTTAAAAGAGTTGATTAATGCTAGTTTGATCGATTAACCGATTGAACACCTCTAATCATTGGTAGTGCATCGTGACGAGCATCACCCCACGCGAACAAGCGGACTATGAATTTTTTCTACAAAAGTTTTGTGAAAAGTATATCTCTTTGTTGAGCAAATAAAGAGGGAATTTTTGAATCTCAATTAGGGAAGAATGATTGTATTTGAGTATAAGGGGAGTTTGTTAAGTTAAGCAATTAAGCTTGAGATTTGGTGCCAATTGAGGAAGACCTTTGTTTCAAATTTGAGTTGGTATTAAACGAATAAATTTGAATGTTGTTGGAAGCACTTGAGATTGAGACTTAGCTACCTTAACGACTAAAGCTCAAAGGATGGAGATGATGATCCAAGAGACGAACAAGACTAGGGACCGAGAGAGGAGAAAACATGAAGCCATTGATTTGTTTTCTACTGTCGAAATTAAGAGAGCAAAGGATAATAAGTGTTTTTGTTCTACACCTACGGGAAATTTTCAGTCTTTTAGTTCACGACGAGACTGGGATGGTCGATAAACCACATTTATACTAAGAATTGGTGGACAAAAATTAGTGAAAATCCCTACATGCAATCATTGCAAGCTGTAACGATAAACGAGCTATAACAATACGCGACCATAACGATATGTGAGTTAAAACAACATGTGACCTGTAACATGTGAGTTGTAACGATATGCGAGTTGTAGTAAGTGTGAGCTATGGCATAGACAAGCATATTTGCATGATGAAGCATTGATGTATTTACCTTTTGATGCAAAGGTTATAAATTTCTAGAAGGCACTAGGTACTTAGCTAGTTTCTCTTCTTTTCTATCTTTCAGGTACCTTAGGTTGTGGACTTCTTGAAAGGACTCAACCAAATCGCTGTCTCATTTTTAAGTCGCCCTTTTTTACTTTTTTGTACATGTATATATCAACGCTGCCTGCAGGCTTGACCAACTTATGTTTTTTTTTCTATTTTGGTTGTATTTTCTCTTTACTTAGTTTGCACCCTTTTTCAGTTCTCTTGTGTATAAGAGGTTTGACATTGTCACCTCGCCAAATATCAGATCTTAATTCTATAAATAATAGTATGTATTTGTATTTATTGTTTTGGTTTGTAATTACAAATGCGAGCTCGTTGAGCGCTAATAAATAGATGTGCACCATCTTTTTGACTTTGAAGTGAAAACTTGTTTCTTCTATCGTGCAACTTTAATCCTTCTGGTAACACCCTAGTTTGTCGATTGCATGTAGATTTAAGTTTTTAGTTGTAGTATTTATGCATTGCATTTAGCTGTAGTTTTTATTTTGTTAGTACACATTGTCATTGCATTTCCATTGTCATTGCATTTTAGTGTTAGTGCATTGGGGACAATGTAGACTTTAAGTTTGAGGGAATTTGTATGGGGTTTAAAAATTCAAATTGCACCCACATTTCAAAAAAAAAAATTTTGAATTTAATGAAGCATGCAAGGTTTATGAATGGTTAATACAAATATGTTTGAATATTTTTGTTACATTCGATGATTAATTCTTGAATCATGTGAACTGTCAATAAATGAGTTTGATAAATTTGACTGAATGTTGTATCTTTAATTCTTTGATGAATGACTTAGATTGCATTAATAATGGATGACTAGTATCACTCGTTGGATTTTGAATGAATCTGCCTTTTACAGCTGCTTATATATAGTTATAATAAGAGACACTCCAATGTGGGTGTATTGTGAACTGTTTAAGGGGGAACACTCCAATGCAAGTGTTAGAAAAATGAATTTGGCTAAAGGCTGTCGCTGCAAGAGTGTGTGTTGGCACAATTACGTACTTCTTGGGGGTTTATTGCACTCAATCGTTACTTTTCAAGAACAAAGGGTACAATAATGCAACGACATCTCTCAGTCACATAAAAAAAGGAAAAGAAAAGATATATGTACATATTATTGTATAATAAATGTTGTATTGGTAAATGAAATTTAGGATTTGAAGCATGACACTGACTTTGATGAAGTTGCAATCTTAGTTATTCATACTAAGGTGTTGTCGATGCAATATTCTGTCATTTGAATGTGATTCATTCATTGAAATTTTAGATGATTCAAGTTGATAGAATGATCACTTGCCTTGGTGAATTTTTGTGTAACCTTGCTAGTTTTTGTTTTACTTAAGGACAAATAAAAACTCAAGTTTGGGGATGTAATAGTGCTAGAAAAAACATATGTTTTCTCCCTAATTTTTGGTTAAGTTGTACCTATTTAGTCATCATTAGCACATATTTTAGCATTTTTTTAGTTTGGTTAATTGTATTTTCTAACTCAATGAACCTTAGCCTAGTTGCCCTTAATTTATCATATTTTGGTATTGATATTGCTGCATGAGTATTTCTAGATTACGTCCAAGATTATCGTCGTATCTGATAGCTATCTAGATAAAAACAAAAAAGCGTGAGCTGTCCAATCTGGTATAACCAACTTGTACGACCAGAGACAGCTTGATTCTGCAGAAAAGACACCTGCACAATTTGGTTGAATATAAATGCTCACTAGGAAAGAGAAAAAAAAAAGAAAGCTTTTGGTGCATATTCTTCTTCAACCCATCTTTTGAAGCTTTCGACTATGGAGGCTTAAATTTCTCAAAAGTGAACTAACAAGAAAAATGAGCCAAAACAACTCCTGACGAAGAGCCCTAAGTGCGACGCAAGAGGGAAGTAAGAGAGCAAGTCGAGTTATCTAGGAATAGTATTCTTCATTTGTTCTTTACATTTCTTTCTAAACGCTGGTGATTACTATTTATTTCATGTTCGTATGGAAGTCTACTGTTTAATCTTTGGGTTTGAATGATTTTAGCACAGAAGTGTTATTGCAGTCAATGTCATTGGAAAGTGCAACGCCAATTTAAACTAACAAACATGACAACAAAAGTTGCTTGAAGATTAGAGAAATTTAATCCACTTATTCTTAATTGTGTTGCATTGCCATCATCGGAAGGTGTGGTTAATGTGCATGTTTAAGTCTTAGATCGAACATAGAAGTTAAGCTTGGTAAGATATTCATTACACATAATTGCAACAACAATCGCCTGTTCTTCCATACCTTGCGAGCCACACTTAGTATTTTGTTGAATATTCATGTTGGGGACCCCATTTTATTATTATCACATTTTGTTTTAAATTTTAAGTTATTACTCTGATAACTATTCTTACAATTTATTTCATTTTTACTTAATCGTTGCACTGACATTAATAGACAAATAGACAACCATCTTCATAGGATCAATATCCAATAGACTCAAATCTATTTACTTTACTTGCATCGACAGTGTACGCTTACACATTATTGTTGTGACGTTAACAGCTAATCAACACTCCTTATTGAGACCCAAAAAGAACATCAAGCTCGCATTCTCGATTCTGCTTTGCTTCACCGCAGTAACATATCATTGCTTTGGTGGTTTTGCTACAGCATTATCCAGCTTTGCTCCCAGCGACAGTTGACAACTCTACCTCTGCTCTTCAGATTCGCGGTATGACTCTCCTTATTTCCCTCCATCTAGAATCTAATGCAACAACACTTTAGTTTTACTTGAATAAAATTCCTGATATCTTTTCCTTCTTTCAAATATTGTTTATATTGGAGCTTGGCCACACAATACGCGTTGTCAGATCCACTTTTCTAGGGGTTCTAGAGCTTTCTAGAGCCTCTAGTGCAAACCACAAATATATTTGACTTGCTTTAACAAAATCTTATGCGCAAGCATTTAGCAGCAGCAAAGTTTTGCTACTTTCGCTCCCCAATAGTGCTTCTTTATTAGGCCTTATACTCTCATCTTCCTTCACCTTCTCTTACATCAAGAACTATGTATCAACAAGTGTATTTTGCTACAATAAAAAGGGTAAAATATATATATTCTTCCAGTTTAAGCGCAACACAACTCCAATGACAAAAACACATAAAGATACTACAAATGTTATATAACAAATTTACTTGAAAACAGACAAAATGTTCTAGCAAAAATATGTAATATAACTCTTTTTCAAGAGTTATCAGCTGCGTTCATTAAGGGTGAGATAAGTTTTGTTAGGAAAATGCATGTTATAGGAATATAATGTGTGTTCACTATAAAAAGCTGTTACATAAAATTAGCACGTCATTACTTACTCATTCTAAGATATTTTGTAAAAGCAGATATTTGCTAAGATAGTCATAAATCTAGAACTTGGATCCGTAATATTTCAAATTTATTGATTGCAACCTTGTCCTGTACTAAAGATTTTGCCACTCATTTATGCTAAGCTTGATAAGTACATAGTAGATTTGATGCTTTACTTGATTAATTCTTGATCAACTTTATTGTTTTACATTTTGTTATGACACGCACTTTGCAAACACAAACTATATTATTATCACATTTAATTTTGTATACATAATTATCTTATCAACAGTCTTAGAAATTTCTTCTATATACCAATCTCTCTATGGGTACAATACTTTACTTATCACTTTATTACTTGAACGTTGTGCGCACTTGCACATGCTACAGCAATATTATTTTACACGTGACACTGGCTCTAGTAGGCAAGGCAGGTGGGCCCAATAAAAATCGTAAGCTGGAATGTTCGTAGTTTGTGGTGACCTCAAATGGTATATCATCTTAAGAATAAATTGAGAGAAATAGGTCCTCAATTTTGTTTCTTATGGAGACAAACTTAATATAAGGAGAATGGAGTCTGTTAGGAGGAAATGTGGTTATGCGAGTGGCATTGATGTAGGAGTAGTTGGTTCTAAATGTGAATTGTCGATGGGATGGGGATAGGATTGCAAGGTACTTACGTAGTTATTCTTAATATCACATTGATGCTGACATACATGATAATAAAGTTGGAGTGGTACGACATTTTACGGGGTTCTACAGTAACCTTGATGAACGTTTAAGGAATTCTTCATGAAATTTGCTTCGTCAATTGGGTCAAGATCAAGATATGCCATGATTAGTAGCAAGAGACTTCAATAAGATAACCTATTCTTTTAAGAAGAGAGGGAGTCGATTAAGGTCGAAAAGGAATATTAAGGCTTTTTGAGGTGCTCTAAATGATTACGATCTAAGTGACTTCGATTTTGTAGGTCGATGGCACACATGGGAGAGAGGTCAAAGAGTTGCCACCAATATTCGGGAATCCCTTGACAGAGGTGTGGCAAATTCGACTTGGTGGGATTTATTTTCGGATTACTATGTTACACATTGGTTGTATTCAATATCACCATTGCCCTATAGTTATAAACACTATTGGTCAACGAAGTAGACAACGAAGTAATCGACGTCAATTTTGTTTTGACACAAATTGGTGTTTAGAGTACTCTTTTGAAAAGGATATTATTAGCTTCTAGTCTTCTTCCACGATAGATTTATCGAACAAATTGATTAGGTTGGGGAAATCGTTAAGTATATAGGACCGATTGAACAAAAGGAGTAGAGTAGTGAATAAACATGATTTAGAACTTCGATTAAGGGAGTTGTTTACTAAGGATCCTGATGATGACGTCCTTATCGAGATGTTGGATGTTCAAATTGGGTTAAATTTAGAGGTTGACAAGGAGGAATTTTATTAGGAGTGCCCTAATTAATTAGCTCTCAAATGGGGATAGAATACCATATTTTTTTTCCATAAGGCACCTTGTGGACGGAAAAAGCGAAATAAAATTGTTGGAATTTAAGGGAATGATATGAGTTGAGTTACGATTGAGGAGGGTATTCTTAAAGTCACCACTAAATACTTCATTGAGCTTTTTATGACATCAGAGGAAAGGGATGCTTGCCGAATTTATGTAAATGTCTAGGAAAAGTGACACCTAAAATGAATGATGATCTATTGCGGCCTCTTCAATCGAAAGAAGTTTGGGTTGTTCATGTCACCTCTCAAGGCTTCAAGAATTGACGGATACCTAACTTTATTTTATAAAAAAATTTGGCATATTATAGGTACTGACGTTACGAAATATTGCCTTGAGGTCCTTAGAGGGGAAAGTCTTGTTGAAGATAGGACTTATATTATGTTGATCCTTAAAACTAATAACCCTCGTAATATGACACAGTACAGTTCTATTAGTTTATGTAACTTACTGTGTAAAATTATTGCAAAAATTTTTATGAATATAATGAGTGATTTTTTGGGAGAGTGCATTGATGAGGCTCAAAGGGCCTTTATTCCAGGGAGGCAAATCTCAGATAACGTCCTAGTTGCTTATGAAATACTACATTCCCTTAAGATAAAGAGGTCGGAAAAGATAGGTAATTTTGCGCTTAAGCTCGACATGAGCAAAGCATACAACCAAGTTAAATGGATTTTTTAGCAACTTTAATGCTACATTTGGGTTTTCATGAAGATTGGGTAAGATTGGTTATGAAATGTGTGGCATCAATCTCTTACACGGTTGGGGAAAATGGAAGCGTTAGTGATCTTTTCTTTCCCTCGAGAGGTTTACACCAAGGCGACCCTATTAGTCCATATCTATTTCTAATATGTGCTGAATGGTTTTTGACTATCCTAAATGAAGCAAAGGTTGCGGGGCGAATGAGATGCATTCATTGGAAGGGAGAGACTTGCGATAAACCACCTTTTCTTTGTCGATGATTTCATCTTATTTGGAGAAGCTTCAAGGGATAGGCTCAAGTTGTCCAGCAGATTATTTTTGAATATGAGAAAGCCTCAAGTCAAAAAGTTAATTACGATAAGTCTTTAGTATACTTCGCTGCTAATGTGGATTCAAGTGTGAGGGATATTGTGGGATTTATTTTGGGGGTTTGGATATTGACAAGCCTTGATAAATATTTAAGACTGCCAATGATGATTGGTAAAGGCAAAAAGCAAGCTTTTTCACATTACTTAGACCATTTCCTTAAGAAGGTGGAAGGATGGGGAATGCGATTTTTATCTATGGGAGGAAGAAGTTTTCATCCAATTAATGCTACAGGCGTTGCCTGTTTATGCAATGCAATCCGAAAGCCCTTTATACTCAGTTGGAAAGCGTTCTGAATAGGTTGTGGTGGAGGAATAATAAAACGAGACGTGGAATTCATTAGTCAAGTTGGTAATCTTTATGTTTACCCAAGACGAAAGGAGGTACAGGGTTTCGTGATTTAGCCAAATTTAATATTGCATTATTAGCTAAGCAGTGTTAGCGAATTATTAATAATGGTGATTGTTTTCTATCTAAAGTGTTAAAGGTTAGATATATTTCCCACACAAATTTAATGTCAACTAGGTTAGGGACTTACGCTTCTTTTACCTAGAGGAATATTTTCGGCGCGAGAGGTTTAATTGAATCGGGCAGTGGTTGGAGGATTGGTACGAGTTGAAATGTTAACATCTGGAATGATGCATGGATCCCTGGGCTAGGTAATGGAAGAGTTCAGTGCAAAAATATTACTATAAATTTCACTATAGTCTCTCAGTTAATTAATGAGGAAACTTGTACCTGGATCTAGGAACATGTGAAGGCCATTTTTTATAGCAGACAAGCAAAGCAGATTATGATGATTCCTCTAGCTACTACGAATTGAGCTAATACTTGGAGTAGAGGTATGAAGGATCGGGCGAATACTCCCTAAAGAATGGCTACAAACTCTTTGTTGAGCGAGATTCCCAAATATAAATCTCTCAACCTATGGGACAATCTAAGCTATTTACAGCACTCTTTACAAATTTATGGAATCTACATCTACCAGAGAAACTCAAAATTACAATATAGAGAATGGTATACAACTTCCTACCTACTTATGATAATCTAGCTAAACGTATGTCATAGGTAGACACAATTTGTCCTTTGTGCAAAGAGGATGTTGAAATTGTGGAACACATTGTGCGATACTGCTCTATCACGGAACACAGTTTGGTCTGTTTGAACATCAAGATGTTTTTTGGGAACCAATATGCAGATTATAAAACATGGTTAGTAAGGGGTTTTTAAGTACTGGATGGAAAGGAAAAGGTAGCTCTAGTTATTACCTACTGGGCAATATGGTATGCACAAAATAAATTGATCCATGATGGGGTTAAACAAAGTATACATGAATTGGTGGTCTTCATCAAGGGCTACCAACTAGAATTAGAAGACCTTGAGGGGTTAACCCCTTCTTGTGATTCAAAACAGGAGTTTTGGAAAACCCCAGTCCTGAACCAGAGTCAAATTAATTATTATGCCCCGTTCAACAAAACCGCTAATAGATCTACTTTGGGTGTATTAGCTAGGAATGAAAACGAGAAAATTTTAGAGCTTGCACTTACCCGCATTATAATGTTGCAGATGCGTTCATAGCCAAGGCGCAAGCTTGCGAGCAGGCAGTAACCTTTGGCCAGGAGTTGGGTTTCTGAGCGATTGTTGTGGAAGGTGATTCGCTCACAGTCACAAAAAATTGCATAATGCAAATCAAGACAAATCAGTGTTGGGCCCGATTATTCAAGACATCAGAAGGAAGATGTGAGAATTTGATTTCATTACCTTTGACCATATTGGAAGATTGGCGAATGGCGTAGCACATACCCTAGCAAAATGCGCACCATGGATTTCGGAACCTCAATTTTGGGTTGAGGAAGCTCCAGTGAAGGTGGAGTTTGCTGCGAATCAAGATTGGTAGAAATGGGTTTCACAAAGCGTCGAGAGGTAGTTTCCACGAATGCTTTCTTGAGCTTTGGAGAATATTTCTATCTTCTTGCCCTAGAAATGTCTCAAGAAAAGTTTCCTGTGGTTTTTACTTTGATGCTCAAACAAATCATTCGATGGGTTTGTGGTTATAAGAAACGTTTTAGCTTCTGGCTTTCATTGATTTTCTTCGATTTGGGGACGGGAGTTCTACTGATTAGTAGAGCTTCTTCTTTTTATTTTGTTGTGTTTTAGCTTTATTATTTTGTTGATTTATGTGCTTAGTTATGAGCCCTGCTACAAACAATGGGTGGAGTGTTTTAGTTTCTTTGTAGAGTGTTTGTTCCCCACTACTTTATAATGAAATGCCAACTATTTATTTAAAAAATAATAATTTAGGTATAACTTACCAAAATTTCACACCAATTTATGAGAAAAAATCAAACTACATTTTGGGGTTAAAACTTTAAAATTGGCCCAAGACATCGTGTAGTCATTTTTGGTTGATTTGTCTATTTACTTTTTACCGGTGCACCATTTGTGGTCTTTGTCATTAGGTTGGTTGTTGTTCTTTCTCTTGGCCTTCTACGGCTTGATATCACTATGATTTTTAGCTTTGTAACCGTTAATAGTTTTCTAATTAAAAAGAAAAGTCGTTTTTTCTATTTTGTTTCACATTTCATTGTCTCGTTTAGACTAATTCTTGAAATTACACATTTTTAGAATTTATATTATATTGCAAAAGAGTATAGGTAAAATAATGAACAAAAAAATAATAATAAGAGAGAAAATTTTGAGACTTTATGTTAAAAAGAATAACAAACTGTTTTATTCCACTGTAATAGATGTACATTAGCCCAATCTCTACAACCGTCCGATCTCAAAAATGATACCACATATCAACCCAATAAAATAATCAACCCATGCAGACCCAAAATAATAGAATTATAACAAACGACAATTCATAACAAATAAATTAAAACAAAAACAAGAGAAAAAGAAAACCTTAAGTCAAATGAACAAGATCCTCGAGAATCATCATCCAAAAGCCCGTGAATAGCCCTGGAAAGCAAGAACTCGCTTTCTTAAGCCAGGAGGGCGGCGAAGAAAGTAGCAGCGAGAGCGGTTGCACCAAAGAAGACACCGTTGGTGGAGGCAGCGGAGGGAGGGCCTTGGTCAGCTGTCGGCTCGGAGGCTGGGGTAGTTGCGCCTTCTGGGGTAAGAGCAGGAGGGGAGGAGATTGAAGGAGAAGGTGAAGAAGTTGTTGGTGAAGGCGATGGGGGAGTGGTGGGTGATGAGGTAGGAACAGTTGAAGGAGCAGGAGATGGTGTTTGTGACGGTGTTGGGGAAGGTGTTGGAGTCGCCGCCGGCGGTGGTGAGGAGGTTGGAGGAGCTGTAGGTGAAGCTGTTGGGGTAGAAGTTGGAGCTTGAGCCATGCAAGATGTGGCCAAAAGACCCAAGATCATTAAAACCTTGAACATTGTAGAACTCATCTTCCCAAAAGAAAAAAAAACAGAAACGAAACTCAAAAGCTTTGAAATGAGAAAGAAAGCGTCGAGTTTAAGAGATTTTGGGAGTGAGGGAACTAAAAGGGAGGAAGGGACTATATATAAATAAAAAAAAGGGAAACAGAAAGTGGAAAGATGACAGACAGATAGGAGAGAAAAAGAAGGAATTAATCTAATCAAATCACTAATGTAAAAATATTCTTTTGGATTTAATTATATCAAATTATGCAAAATGCAACACATTTATATGAAAATTACATTCATACATGCAAGCACATAATGAGCTAGCGGCTAAGCAACGTGTTGTTGGGTTCTCATTGTTTCCTCCCTGTTTTTCTTTGAAGTTTGTTCAAGGATAGTGTACAAAAACTATTACCAACCATAAGGGCACATCGATTTTTTCTTTGTGTTTAGCGCACCGATTAGGGTAATAAAAATCTTTATTAATAAATTAAAACATTAATTGTCAATCCGTGTTTGTATGTGATAATAAGTGGAATCCATTTCGAAGTTATCATTTAAATAGTAATATAAAATAATCTCATTTAATAGTATAATAATTAAAAATATTAATAGTTTCAAGAATGATTTGAATTTAAATTATGTTAATTAAATTTATTATTCGAACTTTTATTACGGGATTAAAATACTCTAACCCGTAACATTTTATCCTAATTTACAAAAAAATATAGCAATACAAAATACAATATTAAGATATGAATTTTTACCCTATTATATTATATGGGTTGGTTGCCCAAGGTCGGTAAAATGTCACTTTCTTACCAATGTTTGGGGATTTGACAAATACTTCGAAAAAACCATTTTTGGTTGTTTCTTTCCTTCACGGTCTGTCCTCCGCGTTAAACTTTCAACAACTTCCCTAAAATAATGGTCCGAATATTACTTTTATACCCTCCTTTGAATATTTTTTCGGTCTGCTTATTTTGCAAAAAAGTCAAGATCCAAAGAACTTCATTTGTTCACGTGGCACTACCTGGATGGGTCTTTATTATATTTTAATATTACATCTAACAGTTAAAACACTTTTTTAATACACCGTCTACGCTTTCAAACTTTTTTTTTTGACCAAAACGCTTCCAAACTTTTAAATTTGAACAATTCTAAAAATAACAATTCATTTTTCTTGGGCTCGAATTCATCTATATTGACTAGATTGGGTGAACACGCATTACGTAATAAATATGTTGATAAGTAATTCAGATAAAAATTAAATAAATTTTTAGTTAAAAAGATAAAATCAAATTTTTAAAATTTATTTTGTTTTAAATTTAAATTTATTTTATGTGAGATTTTATTAATTTACTGTCATGAGTTAATTAAACATAAATTCAATTAAATAATGAATAAAATATATTTATTTTACAAAATAAATAATATTATCTTTAGGATGTCTTTTTTAAATATATTTTATATCAAAATATTTATATACACAAAATAAAATTTAAACTTAAAATAATATGTTTTCAATATCTTTACTTTGGCTTTTTACTACAACTGTATTTCTTATATAATTTTTTTTATAAATATACTTTTTATATAATTATGTTTTTCATTCGAGTTGATGTGATTCATCAACTAAAATCCAGTTTAATAAAAAATATTAAAGCTCTTTTTTTTTAGCAAACATTACTATTATAGTCATCAAAAATAACATTAATATAAAAAATAAATGGCTTCTTTCTCTGAAAATTTTCTCTCTGAAAACGCTCATCATGGAGATATCTCCATGGAAGACTTGATTCCCAAAAAAATTAGGTTTAGAGAAGATGGTGAAGTCGCAAAGGAAGATGCAGTGCCAGATACAACCTTTGTTCCAAACTCTCTTGGAGAGTTAAACTGATGGGCTCTGCAAATAGTGGGGACCACGATATAGAGGAAATGGAAGACTTCGAAATTTTGGAAGGGGATGTTCAGAGATCTGTTGCCAATGACACTCCTTCTATAGAATTCTCTAACAAGATTAACCAAATCCTTATCAAGGATATGGAAAATACTATTATTCTGAAACTATTGGGTAGAAACATCGGATTCATGGCGCTTCAAAATAAAATCTACAGCCTATGGAAACCATCATATCCGTTTCATTTGATGGATATTGAAAATGGCTATTATTTAGCAAAGATTCATAATAGACTTGACTATGAAAAGGTCTTTCGAAAGGTCCATGGATTATCTTCGGACAATATCTGATGGTTCAACCATGGACGATAACTTTTAATTTGACACAATCTTTCCCCCAGCACAGTAATGGCATGGATCAGGCTACTTGGTCTACCAAGCTATTTTTATAAAAGGAAAATTCTTATGGAAATCGGAGGTTTCATCGATAAAGTTACTAAATTGGATCTTAACACAGATAACAGAGCAAGAGGAAAATTTGCTCGCTTGGTTGTTTATATCAATCTGGAAACACCATTAATATCTCAGGTCCTGGTCAATGGGAGGAATCAAAGAGTGGAATACGAATTTCCCCCTACCGTTTGCTTCCAATATGGTCGGTATGGTCATATTAAGGAGTCTTGTCCTTTTAAAACAGTTGATAATCTCCCTGGGAAAAGGGATCCGTCGTCAGAATTGACACCGAAAAACATGACTATGGCGATCAACGAAAATGCATAAAATAATGGTGCATTCGGGCCGTGGATGTTGGTGGAAAGGAAAAACCGTCGAAAAATTAGGGATTTTCCCCAATCAGAATCCTAAATCTCAGCTAATATAAAGGAGGGATCTAGATTTCGTGCACTTTGAAATATGGAAGGCACCGTTGCTATTAACCAAGCATTCCAAAAATCTGCTTAGGATCCTAAGCATAGTAAAGGTGAAGAAATTTTATATAATGTTAAGGAAACTTTTAGTACTTGTAAATCGAATAGGGTAGTAGCCTAGAGGATTCTTAAAATCAGAGGGAATAGACTCGAAAATGATAGCCCAACTAGTGTAACAGATACCACAATGTTAGTAAGCCCTAAAGCTGGGCTTGAAGCCAACAAAAGGATATCAGTTGGGTGACTAAAGCCTTCCTTTTCCTAGGTTTGTCGCTTCTAAAGGGATGGAGGAGTTCGGGTTAGTTTGCTTACCTGAATTGAGAGATAGTCTAGGTCGATTCTAAGATCCAAATCTCAAACGACCATCCTTACCCAGAATCGAAGAAAGTAGAATATTGAAAGTCCAGTAGCCAATCTCGATTTCACCAATGATCTAAATTGGAGTGGGGCAAGGGAGTTCACAATGCATTCAACGGACTATCTTCCCTTGAGAAACGACAACACCCTTTTTATTCCATCATCTTCTATGCAGCCGGAGTTTGTAGATGTGACCGTCTCCAAATCAGCTACTAGACTGGACCCAAATAGGAATTTGGTAGTCTCTTTCAAGCCGAATCAAGTCTCAGCAGAGGTTGATCAGTCTTCAGACAGGTCTGAAAATCATTCAATTTTATGTCCTTCAAATTTGGGGAAGAAAGGAGTAGGAGACAATACTAGAAAGAGTCCCTCTCTAAAAGGTTGAACAAAGTTGTCCAAGTAAAAAGTAATAACTTTAAATTATGGGGTAATTCACGAGTTCACATACGAGATTCAATGGCTAAGATTTCAGAGACCATAGCGACACAGGCAAATAATGTGTCTGGTTTAGGTGACCTTTTTGTGGAAAAGGAACAACAAAGTATCCATGAAGTTGCCAGTAAGTAAGGCTGTGGTTTTTCATCTTTGTATGGTTTACATTAATTATTTTATAATTCTTATGGATTTAAATCTAACCATTTTTTCGTGGAATTGCCAAGGTTGTGCGAGTAATAAGTTTATCCGAACTTTTCGAGAATTTAATTTTGAGTATGGTCTAGATATTGTTTGCCTTTTGGAATAGAGAGTTAGAGGTAAAATTATGAAATTCATGATTGAGAAATTGGATATTTACTACTCTCACCATGTTTTAGCTAATGGTTTTTCAAGAGGAATCTGGATGGGGTGGAAGGAGTCTATCTGAGTTGGAATAGTTCATAATCAACCACAATTCCTAATTCTTCGTATTCATGGTAATGATCACTCTAACCTGATTTTTTTAACCTTTGTGTATAGTAGTCCTAACAGGAAAAAGCAGAAATTTATGTAGGTGATCGGTGATTTTACGACATAATGATTGTGCAAGCGTACACACGTCGATGCAAGTATAGTTGATAGACAAATCTATCGGATATCGATCCCACGAGGAATGGTTCTTGATGTCTAAATGTCGAAGCAATTAATACTGAAATTAAATGTAATGTGAGTACTGATGTCAGTGCAATATGTCAGATCTGTACACTAAAATAGTCAATCAATGTCAACGTAATTAGGGTTAAACTTCAGAGATTAAACTCAGTGTACTGAAAATAAATCCAATTGTGTTGAGTATTGAATACTAAATATTAAAATGCATGAAATATAAATGTGACCAAGTGTAAAGGGTAGAAATGGCTCACTAAATATTGCTAAGTTGCAACGCTAGATGTGTCGACAAGGTAAGATATAGATGAATTATCGCTACAATGGAGTCCCTTTAAGTTCTTACCAACAACAGCTCCCTACTTAATCCCGACTCAAATACAATCACTCTACCTCTTAGTGTGAGTAATGATGTGTATCCAAGAACAAGTAACTGGTTTTTATCCTAGTCCCGAGCAGCTCTCGCCTAACCCACTTGTTGATTTAACTTGTTACCGCATCTCTCGATATCGACGTACTTGCAATTTCACTTTCGTTTTTAGAGCGGTTAGATCCAAGAATAAACGGATAAGCTGTGTAAAGTAAGAATCAAAATGATCTAACATCAAAAGATACTCTCGTATTCATTTTATGTTATCAAAATCCATCATCGTTTAAGAAGAATTAAAGAGTACAACGAAGCTTACTATCTCTAGACTACTAGGCCTACTACTTAATTGTTCCTCTTGCTCAACATCAAGCACTTCTCGTCAGAAGCAGTTGCAGACTTTCTTCATCAGCTCCCCGATTTCCAGCTTAAATCTCAAATTCACATAGAATTTTCAGAATTAAATCCCTTAGCTCTTGATGATTTCTTTCCTTCTTCGTTTATCTATTTATAGCCTCTAAAATGTTTCAGGATTCAGCCTTCTTTTTCAGATCTAGATTTGGATTTTGCAGCTGTCAAAATTAGTTAGAATACAACTGTGCACTCAAGCAGTTCTAGTATGTTCTTCACAGATCTCCAGATTGTCGCTGCATCGCTGAGCGCGTTCTGAGATAATAATTGCTACAACATCTATGAAATTCCTACGTTGGTGCTTCTAGTTGTGAATTCATCTTCTACTCATTCAAGGTTCAGTTTCAATGTTGTGACATCTCTTGGTCTCAATTACTAGTTGATCTTGTGGCTTCATTCATCCAGCATTAAGCTTCTAGGCTTAGTTCCTGCGCTGACAATATTAAGACGTAATATATCGACTGCTTGCGTCGATATTAGTACAAAAATATATAAAAATAACAATAATTTAAACTAACTATCAAAGAGTTGGAAAACATGAAAACTAAGTATAACATGCTAACAATGCATGCTAAATGAAATACAAAAGAGACAATTTAAACACTAAATTGGGCAGAAAATCTATGTCATTTGTAATACCATCACACCCCCAAACTTGAGTTTTTACTTGTCCTCAAGTAAACAAAAATTAACAAAGTAACAATTAGAAATGTCATCGCAATCGTTATTCATAAAACTTGATTTCTCTAAATTTCTAATGTTTAAATTGCATTCATATAATAGAATGATGCGTCGACAATTTACAAACATGAACAACTTGAAACTATAATTTCATCAATGTTAGTATCATGTATTGAATCTTATCCTTCCTTAAATTATTTCAGTAATTTATTCTTATTTTTCTTTCTTTCTTCTTTTTCTCATTGTTGTAAGTGATTGGAAGATGTTATTGCATTACTCTACCTTTGTTCTTGGGCAATAACGATGGGGTGCAACAAATCCCCAAGAGGCATGTAATTGCGTCGACACAAACTCTTGCACTTACAGCCTTTAGCTAGATAAGTTTTCTTTTCTTTGTCTACAGCGGAGTGTTCTCCCTTAAAAGTCACAATGCACTCATATTGGAGTGTCTTTTATTCATACAATGTCGCTGTACTGATCAGTTAGTTCATGATTCAACACCAACACTATCCATCCATTACTAAAACAATTTCAATTATTCATTCCAAAATAGCAGACTCAACATTCATTCATACTCATCCAATTTCCACATTAGTATTCAAGTAATTCAAGAATTATGTATCAAAATAAAAATTTGTGAGCACATTTCTGTTGAAATTTTGTCACTTTTCATTACTAAAGAAACAAAATAAGGTGTAGTTGCATTTCCAAGTCTGCATTGTCCCAAATGCACTGACAATATATATATATATATACAAAATGAATGGAAATGCAACTACAATGTAGTAAACTAAGAGGAATGCAGTGATAATGAAAATGCACACATAAGAAAAATGCATGAAAACTAATTAAAAAGAGATGTACCAAATTATTCAGCAGCAGTCGATGCAAAGGCTGCTTTTGTTTTTTTCTTATTTTTCAGGCGCTCTCCCTCATCATAGTGTTTTTTTTTTCTTGTCCTTGCACCTCTTCCGCTTCTTATCCTTTGAACCAACCAGCTTGGTGGATTACTCCTCCTCTGTTGGTTAGGTGACGACCTTATCAATTGTCACCTCTGATGGATGGATCTCGACGAGTGGTGCTATGTAAGGCACAATAGCCAAAGGATTCAGTTCCTCTATTTCGCCAGTGACAACCTCAGCTTGACTCGTAGTAGGTCGAGTCTCTTCTGAGCTGGATGCCCCACAACATCCTCAACGATCATTATTGAGGCATCGGGTTCCTTCTCCTCCTGCACCTTGGCAGGTTCAATTTCTTCTTCTTTTTCTTCATCTTTCTCTTGATCACCTCCTTGATTGGCTTTCTCTTCCATATGTTGCTCAAATTCAGGTGGGCAATTATCAGTGCAATTGATTGTATCGACATCTTCTTCCGCAATAGCTGCTCTCTTAACCATATTTACGCCTAGACTGTTGAAGAATTCATCCTCGAACAGATCAACAATGTTGCAATAGCAATCCTCCTCAGCCTTTGAATGCCCTTCATCATTTTCATCATCAGATATGTGAATTCTTATTGGCATTTGAGTAGGCCTACCATCAATAGTAGGTTGGTCAGATGAGGAGTGGTACATAGGGTAGAAGATATTAGGGAATGCTGGGAAATCTGGTAGTGGTCTGGTGCTGATATGACGTAATACAACGATAATGGCTTTGTTCTAGGCTTTTGTGTATGTATAAAATATATGCTGCCTATAATCCAAATCGTCTAATACGCTCATGAGGTGTATTGTATGTGTATCAATACGATCAAGATGGATTTTCGAACTAGCCAGTCTTCTCAACACTTAAGGATCTGTGGGTGCATTAGTTTGTTCTTTTTTCTTTTTCCCTCTTCCCTTGTATTTCTTCTTCGAGGTTTCCTTGGCCACGGGTGTATATAGGCCTCATGTCATCCTCTCAACCGATATATCGTTGATCGGACATTTTTTGTCCAAAACCTCTTCATCATCTTTGGGTATAATGCCCTTGTGTTGACAGAGTAACATGATAAGAGAGAGAAAGGAAGGATACCATTTTGCTTTCCTGTAGCTTTTGCGATCTGCACATGTATAAACTCCCCAATGTCGATGTGTCAGTGATGCAAGATGGAATGTAATAGACACATACGGTCTAGTGTAGTCGTAGTGCTGTGGGTTGAAGGTATAACACGACTGTTAATGAAATGAAACCATACCTTGCAAAAGGTTGTAAGGTAGCGTTTGTGCATTGTATAGTTATGAAATCCATTTCCCGTCTATGTAGCACCATCGACACAAAGGTCGTTCATCATTTGGGCTAAGTTATCATCATTCAAACTTTGCATGAAGGACGCATGCTCATCTATCTGTTCCGGAATCCGTAGCAAAACATTGATATGTGCCGCACTCCATGGCACCAACCCCTCTCGGACAAACATAAACTCTTGCTCCTGGTCCATCAAATTTGCATAAAATTCCCTAACCAGAGTAGGGGAATAACCTGAAGGATGGTCGCAAAAATATTCCCACTCGAGGTGGCTGATAGGTGGTGAACTTGTTTTTCAAAAGTCAGATGTGGGGAAAGTTGGAAGCCCTATTCAGGGTGGATGTTACACTTTAGCATAACATTGTGATACCAATCTTTAGCCATATTCGTTAGGAACAAAACTAGGCCTCTAGATGAAGGTGATGGTGTCATGGACGAAACCTCAATAGGAGTAGTTGGAGTGTTCTTAAAGGAGGGTTTAGGAGTGTTTTTAGAAGCACGAGTTTTAGCCATGGTGAAAGAAAAAGAAAGTAAAGAAGAGTTGTAGAGAAATATCGCTTCAAAATAGAGAAAAAAAGTATGAAGACACTAAAGGAAATAAATCACAATAGTAATGGCGAATGTGAAGTGAAAGGATAATTGCCATGAGGGGGATTATATAACCTAAGCATAATGAGTAGAAAAACACGGGGAAATGTTGCGTCTACAGCCATTAATTACTAGGTTACAAATCGTACCAATTCGTTTTGATCCAATGGTTGGGAGAGGAAAGAATCAATTGGCGCAATTCTTGCTGAAAAAGTAATGTTGACTCATCGCAGGATGTGCCGACAATCTATGCTTCAATGCATCGACAAAAAGATGATTTTTATTTCTGCTAAGAATTTAAAACAACACAACAAAAAGTTAAACAATTAAAAGTAAATAAAGAAATGCACCGACATTATTTAAATGTCATCAGGTCGACGGTTTCGTCTGGTTCTCGAACATCTAGGCTCACATAGTGTTTAAGACGTTGGTCATTCACCTTAAATTATTGTCCATCCTGTAAGTTTTCGATTGTCATTGCACCGCTTTGAAATGCTTCAACAACTTTGAATGGACCTGACCACCTTGATCGAAATTTCCTTGGATGCAATTTTAAACGTGAATTAAATAAAAGTACCAATTGACCAGGATGAAATTGTCGACGCAAGATGATGTTGTCATGCCATTTCTTTATCTTTTCCTTGTATATCGTAGCATTTTCATAAGCATGGCGTCATATTTCTTCTAATTCCGTAATGTCCATTAGTCTTTTCTTTCCAACAGCATCATAGTCCAAATTCACTTGCTTAATTACCCACATAGCCTTATGTTCAGGTTCGACAGGCAAGTGGTAAGACTTCCCAAACACTAGTTAATATGACGACATCCTCAACAAGGTTTTATAAGTTGTGCGAAGCGCCCACAATGCGTCATGTAGCTGCGCAGACCAATCCTTCCTAGATGGTTTAATCACCTTCTCAAGTAAACTTTTAATTTGATGATTGGATACTTAGGCTTGACCATTAGTTTGTGGACGATACGTGGTAGCCATACGATGCTTCACACCATATCGTTTTAATGTAGTCTCTACTTGGTTATTTTAGAAATAAGTGCCTTAGTCGCTTATCAATGCTCTCAGTGTTCCAAATCTTGTGAGGATGTATGTGTGAAAGAAATTCAACACTGTCCAAGCATCGTATCCTAGCACTGCAATAGCTTCAATCCATTTTGCGATGTAGTCAACAACCACTAAGATATACATATTTCGAAAAGAGTTTGGAAATGGTCCCATAAAATTTATACCTTAAATGTCGAAGAGCTTTACCTCTAAAATGGGTTGTTGGATGCCGAGATATTGAACCAGTGCTTTGGTAATGATCACATTATTGTACGAAGTTGTGAGCGTCTCGAAACAAATTGGGCTAATAGAATCCTGACTAGAGGACCTTTGCAGCAGTTCTTGTGCCACCAAAATGGCCTCCATAAGGAGCGTCATGGTAGTGCCGTAAGATTGACATCAATTCTTCTTTAGGTACACAGCGGCGAATTATATTGTCGATGCATACCTTAAATAGGTATGGCTCATTCCAATGGTATTTAGCAGTAATGCGTATGAACCTACTTTTCTTGTGACCAGTTGCACTTGTAGGTATCTTTCCACATACAAGGTAGTTGACAATATCAGCATACCATGGTGATGTATCAACAGCAAATAATTGCTCGTCAGGAAATACCTCGACAATTTGAGTTGTTTGCCCATTTTCACTCCTAGTTTCCAATCGAGACAAGTGGTCAGCTACTTGATTTTCAAATCCTTTCCTATCTCTGATTTCGACATCAAATTCTTGAAGTAATAAGATTCATCTGATGAGTTTAGGTTTGACATCTTTTTTGTTGAAAAGGTGTCTCAATGCTAAGTGATCTATGTAAATTGTGGTCTTTGCACCGATAAGATAAGAACGAAACTTGTCAAATGCAAAGACTACTGCTAGCAACTCCTTTTCAGTCGTGGTATAATTGACCTGCATTTTGGTTAGAGTTTTTCTAGCATAATAAATAGTATAAAATACCTTTTCTTTTATTTGTCCTAGGACAGCTCCTATAGCAAAGTCACTGGCATCGCACATAAGTTCAAAAGGTTGCATCCAATCCGGTGCAACGACAATCGGAGCTTGTACTAGTTGTTTTTTTATTATTTTGAACACGTCCAAACAAGTGACATCGAACACAAACTTTTTATTTTGCTTTAGTAACGAGCATAAGGGTTTAGCTATCTTGGAGAAATCTCTGATGAATCGTCTATAAAAGCCAGCATGTCTGAGAAAGCTTCTTATTGCTTTGACAATGGTGGGTGGTGGTAATTTTTCGATGATTTTGACCTTTTCTTTATCAACCTTAATGCCTTGACAAGATATCCGATGCTCGAGGACAATGCCTTTAGTTGCCATGAAGTGGCATTTCTCCCAATTCAGAACTAGATTTGTGTCCTCGCATCTCTTCAAAACTCTTGCCAAATTGTCATCGCATTGGTTGAAATTTTGTCCATAGATAGAGAAATCATCCATGAATACCTCTAAAGAATCCTTGATCATGTCCGGAAAAATATTACCATCATACATCTCAGGAATGTTGCTGACGCATTACATAACCTAAATGGCATGCGACGGAAAGCAAATGTTCCAAAAGGGCATGTGAACGTTGTCTTTGCTTGATCCTCCAGTGCAATAGCAATTTGGTTGTATCTAGAGTAACCATCTAGGAAACAATAATAGGCTTTACCAGCTAACCTATCCAGCATCTAATCGATTAAAGGTAATGGAAAATGATCCTTCTTTGTGGCCGCATTCAGTCGTCGGTAATCCATACATACTCGTCAGCCAGTTGCGATGCGAGTAGGGATTAACTCATTCTTTTTGTTGGTCACAACTTTGAAACCACTCTTTTTAGGCACACATTAAACGGGGCTTACCCAATGACAATCGGAGATAAGATATATAATGCTCGCATCTAACCATTTGATAATTTCCTTTTTCACTACTTCTTTCAATCTTTTCATTAAGTCTTCGTTGTTGCTCAATTGATTACTTCTTTTCATCTTTTAGCCTAATCTTGTGCATACAAAAGAGGGACTAATGCCTCTAATATCTGCAATGTTTCAGGCTATAGCTTTCTTATGTTCTTTCAGAATTGTAATGAGCTTATCTTCTTGCATTGCGTCGAGGGATGCGTTGACAATAATAGGCAGTGTCTCGTTGTCACCAAGGAAGACATATTTCAAATGTGTCGGCAATGGTTTTAACTCTAAGGTAGGAGCTTGCTCAATAGATGGTTTAAACACTAGGATTATCCTGTTAGACAAATCCAAAGATTTCATTTGCCAGTTTTTACGTGGCTCACAATTGTTCACTTCCTCTTAGTCAGCACAGTCATCTAAGATTTCATCGGTAGATGTTGCCATATCATCACCATAAAATGTTGAACACCTTGTATAAAATTCTTCCAAAATAATTTCGTCCAACACGTCTGTTGAAAGCATTTCGAAATGCGTCCCGACTTTAATTTTTAAAATCAAAGATGGGAGTTGCCACCAATCCTTTTTTAACTTGGTGTGATTGGATCACCATAAAATACTTGAATTTATTTAAACAAAAGTTTTGGCCTTCGAAATCCAGAAAATAGGTTCGAGAGTCGGTTACGTGTGAGGAAGGATTAGAACTCTCACACGCCCAAAATTGGTACCTAGTCGATTATTTAAAGTTTTAATTGTTGAAAATTTGAAAACTCGATTAGAATTTAAAATGCGATCCATAAATACATGAATAAGATGTTTTAGCGCCAATTTTTTAAATACAAATTTTTGTGAAAAAATGCCCTTTTCATTTCGAATCAATAGAGAAAAATCATGCTCAGTAAGTTAGGACACAATATTTTCGGATATTCGAATGATCAAGAACATTTATCGATTTTAAATAGGATATTCGACTACTTAGATTCAAAGAAAAATCATACCCAGTACGTTTGAGCATAATTTCTCGAGTTCCCTAAATAAAGAAACATCTAAGATTTATTGATTTTAAATAGGATACTCGATTTTTTTAGGTTCAAAGAAAATATCGTACCCAACACATTAGGGCACAATTTCTCGATTTCCCTAAAATTAAAGAACATTGTCTTTATTTTTTTAAAAACAATTTATGTATTTAAAAGATGATATACATTTTATTTTGTTAAAAATGTTTTGCAAAAGATGGATAAATCCATGTAATTTACAAAAAATGAAGATTATTGATTTTAAAATGGATATTTGATTATTTAAGTTCGAAGAAAAATCGTACCCAATACGTTAGGACACCTCTTTTCGAATTCCCTAAAATAAAAGAACATTACTTTTATTTTTTAAAACTTACTAGCAATGTATAAAAATATTGGATGATTAATTTATTTGAATATTACAAAATTGAATGAACATGTGTGAGCACAATATAAAATTTAATGATGGTAAGATAAAAATACATACATGAATACTTTTTTTAAAATAATAATACACAACTGCTAAGTAAAAACAATATGACAAAAATAATAATAAAATGAACATTAATATTGATAATGATGATAATGACAACAACAATGACAAAAATCAATGATGTTCGAAATAATATACAAAATAAAAAGATAAAATTAAACATAATAAATCAAAAGCATAAAAAACTAATTTAAAATGAGTAAATGTTAGTAAATATATAAAAAAAATAAAAGAAATAAGTAAATAGAGGGAAGCAGATGGGCTAGGTAAAAAATAAAAGCAAAAAAAAAAAGGAATAAAATACATATATAAAATAAAGAACTTTGAAAATAAAATAATAAATAAAAATGAAAGCATTAAAATAGAAAGGACCCAATTAAAGCATAAACAAAACTTAAAGTATAAATTATAAAACCAAAAATAGGTAAGAAAGGACTGAATTTAAATAAATATAAAAATCAGAGGGATTGGGGAAGAAATTACCCTTTTCTGGGTACACGTGTCGTTCGCCAGAGGGTTTATAGTAAGTCCGAGGATTAAATTGCATGTAAAATAAAATTAAAGGGTACAATGTAAATTTAAATAAACAAAATAGGACCCAATTAAAATAGAACAAAAAAGCGGAAGGACCAAACAAATAAATACCCTTTTTTTTACGAAAACACGCGGATCCTAGGGGTGTTCGGGTCGAATTTTGGGTCGAGGGTGAAACGACGTCGTTTTGGTTATTTTAAGCCATACCCAAAATGACGCCGTTTTGGGAGGCTATAAAAGGATAAAAAATTTCAAAAAAATTCATTTTATTCACTTTTTAAAAAAAAACACATTCAAACCCTTTTTTCTCTCAACCTCTCAAAGCCCCTCCCATGTTTAACCTTAGGAGTCCGCCCTGTGCCATCGTAACCGACGATGACAACCATCACCTACGACAGTCGGAGGACTCCAAAAATTCCCTTTCAAAACATCCAACCCTCGAAAACCTAGATCCGAGGCTATATTCCCAAAAGACGAACCCAAACCCTCTAAAAAAGGTTGAAACCTTTCGATTTTAAAGAAAAAAGGTCTCCTCCGACGAAGCCCCTTGAACCCAAACGGGTTTGGAAGCTTTGAAGATCTCATCGGAGTCCCTAACTACCCTCAACTGCAGAGGAACTAAATGTCTACAAAAGGTAAAAAAATTTAAACCCTAAATCTGCCCTCTTTTTTAAAAGGGATTCAATTTTTTGAAATAAATATATATATATATATATATATGTAAGAGACACCAAAAGAGTAAGCTATTTCTTGAAATCTCTCATTTTTATTTCTGTCAATTTGTGTCCGAAAATTATATATCTGTGATTTTGATTTTTATAGCCGAAAATTAACACAATATATATTTTTTGTTTTTCTTTTCTTCTTTGTCCTTTTCTCTTTGTTTTTTCCTTTTTGTCTTTGTGCTTCTATGTTTTGTGCAGGTGATGATGGTGGTGTCAGAGGTGGTGGCAGAAATGTGGTCTTGGTGAGGAGGCAGAAGGTTATGCTTGCCAATGTGCTAAGAGGCACAGGTGGCAGTGACGATAGAGGGAACCCTAGCAACTAGGGTTTCCAAAGTTTTCAATATGTTGAGCTTGGTTTAGGTTTGGGTCTTAGTGTTTATAATTGGGCTTGTAATTGGGTAGTGTTTGGATCCTTAGGTGATTTAAGGACTTTTTGTAAAATGAACATTTTAATTGAAGGAAATTTAATTTATTTTGGTATTTTGATTTGTTTTATTCTGGGCCGGACGAAAATGGGCCTTTACAACTGCCTCTCTTTGCTCAATGTCGTGAAACGAGAATAGAGCAAAGACTCTAAGGAGGACCAATTTCGTTCGGTTCCACTAAATTCGGCTTCTTTGGTGCTTCTTCTTCAAGTAACTCGCTCTTTCGCTTTTTCAGTTACTCAACTCCACTGTATCTACTTCACTAAAACTTTAGGAAGATATGATTTAGCGTCATGACTTAATGTTGCTCCAAGACAACTTCAAAGAGATAAAATTTGCTACTGTAGCTTCACTCTATTCTACTATAACTTTTGGGAGATTGAGATTCACTATCATAGTCTTGATTCAATCCACTAATACTTCAGGGATATAAGATTTGGTGTTGAAGCTTCACTCCATTCCACTACAACTTTAGGGAGATTCGCTTTGGTGAGATGATAACTTCAATCTGCCCCTCTTGGTTTAGGGGTAAAAGATTGGATGGTGGCTTTAACCTGTCCCATATCGGGGTAAGAGATTGGATGACATCTTCAATCTGCCCCATTATTGGGTAAGAGATTGGATGGCTTCAACCTGCCCTGTGATCAGGGTAAAAGATTGGTGTGTCTTCAATCTAACCCTCTGATTAGGGTAAAAGATTGAATTCTTCAATCTGCCCCATAATCGGGGTAAGAGATTGGTGTCTCTTCAATTTTCCCTCTGATTATGATAAAAGATCGGATGTTTCAATTTGCCTCATGATCAAGGTAAGAGATTGGTGTGTCTTCAATCTACCCTCTGATTAGGGTAAAAGATCAGATGGTTCAATATGTCCCATGATCAAGGCAAGAGATTAATATGTCTTCAATCTGCCCTCTGATTAGGGTAAAAGATCGAATGCTTCTATCTGCACCATGATCGGGATAAGAGATTGGTGTATCTTCAATCTGCCCTTTGATTAGGGTAAAAGATCTAATGCTTCAATCTGCCTCATGATTGGGGTAAGAGATTAGTGTGTCTTCAATCTGCCCTCTGATTAGGGTAAAAGATCGAATGCTTCTATCTGCCCCATGATTGGGGTAAGAGATTGGTGTGTCTTTAATTTGCCCTCTAATTAGGGTAAGAGATTGAATATTTCAATCTGCCCCATGATCGGGGTAAGAGATTGGATGATGTTTACAATCTGCCCTTTAATTGGGGTAAGAGATTGGACGGTTGTAATCTGTCCCATGATCGGGGTAAGAGATTGGTGTGTCTTCAATCTGCCCTCTGATTAGGGTAAAAGATCAGATGCTTCAATCTGTCCCATGATCGGGGTAAGAGATTGGAGTGTCTTCAATCTGCCCTCTAATTAGGGTAAAAGATCGGATGCTTCAATCTGCCTCATGATTGGGGTAAAAGATTGAATGTCTTCAATCTGCCTTCTAATTAGGGTAAAAGATTGGTTGTTTCAATCTGCCTCGTGATCGGGGTAAGAGATTGGATAATGTTTTCAATTTACCCTCTAATTGGGGTAAGAGATTGGACAACTACTATCTATCCCATGATCGGGGTAAGAGATTGGTGTGTCTTCAATATGCCTTCTAATTAGGGTAAAAGATTGGATGCTTCAATCTGCCTCATAACCAAGGTAAAAGATTGATGTGTCTTCTATTTGCCCTCTGATTGGGGTAAGAGATTGGACGACTGTAATCTGCCCTATGATCGGGGTAAGAGATTGGCGTGTCTTCTATTTTCCCTTTGATTGGGTTAAGAGATTTGACGATTGTAATTTGCCCCATGATCAGGGTAAGAGATTGGTGTGTCTTCAATCTGCCTTTTGATTAGGGTAAAAGATCGGATGCTTAAATTTTCCCCATGATCGGGGTAAGAGATTGGTGTGTCTTCAATCTACCCTTTGATTAGGGTAAAAGATTGATGCTTCAATTTACCCCATGATCGGGGTAAGAGATTGGTGTGTCTTCAATCTATCCTTTGATTAGGGTAAAAGATCGGATGCTTCAATCTGCCCCATGATCGAGGTAAGAGATTGTTGTGTCTTCAATCTACCTTTTGATTAAGGTAAAAGATTGGATGCTTCAATCTGCCCCATGATCAGGGTAAGAGATTGATGTGTCTTCAATCTGCCTTTAAAAGATCGGATGCTTCAATCTGCCCCATGATCAGGGTAAGAGATTGAATGGTGATGTAACTTCTCTCCATTCCACTATAACTTTAGGGAGATTGAGATCCGCTATTTTAGTTTTAATCCAACTTCACTGTAACTTCGAGAAGATAAGATTTGAAGTCGAAGCTTCATCTTACTCTTACTACAATTTCAAAGATATAAAGACTTGCTATTGTAGTTTTAATCTGATCCACTGTAACTTCGAGGTGGAAGTTTCACCGTTGTGGGTTCAATCTTTCTCGTCATGTTTCTAAGGTACTAGGTTCGTTGTTGTGACGTCAACCTTTCCCTTTATATTTCCATGGTATTGGATTCGCCATTATGGTCTCAATCCTCCCATCACATCTTCTAAGGTACTGGGTTCGTCGTTGCGACCTCAACCTTTCTCATTATATCTTCATGGTACCGAGTTCGCCGTTACGGCCTCAATCCTTCCCATCACATCTTCTAAGGTATCGAGTTTGCCATTGCGGCCTCAACCTTTCCCTTCAAATCTCCATGGTACCAGATTCGCCTTTGCAGCCTCAACCTTTCCCATTTCATTTTATGGTACTGATTTCGTTATTATAACCTCAATCTTTCCCATCATGTCTTCTTAGGTATCGGGTTCGCCATTACGGCCTCAACCTTTCCCTTCAAATCTCCATGGTACCGAGTTCGCCATTGTGGCCTCTACCTTTCCCTTTATATCTTCATGTTTCCTAGGTTTATTTCACCATTTCGTGGTAATGAAACCTATAGGATATGCTTTAATAGGTCTCTTATGTAGACCAGATTATTAGGATGCCGTGAATAGGATGAATCAAATACTCCTAAACAGGTGGGTATGAATGATGAATGAAAAAGAAATGTCATTTTTTAGAATTATTTTATTCTAGTCTTTAGCTGACACTGTTCGTCGCTTATCTAAGTCCTATCACTGATGTGTTATCATGTTTTGTGTATGTGTATCTCTGACATGAAACCTAAAGAGGTGGTCGTAATTTGAATTGTTTGTTTTAAGACCCTTCTAACCCTCGGGTTTGGTTAATTCCAACTAGTGGTCCTGTTTCAAGTCCCTATACTATTTAGAAATTTTCCAGTACGGTATGCAAAAATCTTTTTATTTCTTATATTCTTAGACCACTAATCGTCATTAAAATGAAAAATGCTTGAACAGGGTTGTAAGGTAGATAAAATTGAATTTTATTGGAGGCAAGGCTCACGTGAATGAAAAGATTAAGAATCATTAGTCTAGTGACTGTTATTTCAATACAAACGTGCTTGAACATGGTTGTAAGGTGGATAAAATAAAATTTCATTAGAGGTAAAGCTCGTACGAATGAAAAGGTTAAGAATCATTGGTCCACTAACCGTTATTTCGATGCAAAAATGCTTGAACCAGGTTGTAAGGTGGATAAATTTGACTTTTATTTTAGGCAAAGCTCGTATGAATGAAAAGGATTAAATTTACCTATACTGGTCAACAACTGCCAAACATAGGATGAGTAAAGAATGGAGTTAGGTGCCTCAGATATCAAAGAATGAGCTTCCCTGAGTAAATTGGATGAGGACCATTCTGAGCTTAACTTGTGCCATGAAACTTGAAGTACTTTGTCGGTGGCTCAAAGTGTAAAGTTTCTCCACTTTGTTACTTTTAAGATAGAAGACCACTTCGTGCTCCTTTCTTCAAAATTGAGCCACCCTTTCAGGTTTTCAACTCAAATCTCCTTAGGTTTTGAGATGCCCTTTACGGGTTTTCATCTTGACCTCTCCTTTTTCTTTTTCTTCTTTTCTTTCTTTTCCTTTTTCTTTTCTCTTCCCCTTTTTATTTTTGGGTGAAAATTCTTCCTCACCAAATTCGAGTTCTCGAGGTTGGGTAGGTCTTTGCCGTCCATCTCGATCAAAATCAAAGCTCCTCTAGAAAAGGTTTTCTTCACCTTATGAGGCCCTTCCCAATTTGACATACATTTCCTTGGAAGTATTTTGTAAGCAAGATCCTTTTCAAAACCAGAGCTCCCTTGTGAAATTCTCTAGAGCGGATCCTTCTTTGTCATAAGCCCTTGTTATTCATTTTTTGTTCATTTGATCATGAAGGATGGCTTTTAGCCTCTTTTCCTCGATCAAATCTGGATTGACTTTGTTCTTCTTTGGATGGAGGGAATCTTGTCTTCAAAAAGGTAAAACTGCTTTTGAAAGAGGTGTTGCCTTGGTGTAGGCCTCGATGGACGTTCAAATAAGCATAGAGAGTAAATGCTAACTTCTCCTGCCAAGCCTTTGTTAGTCTCCACTATTTTCCAATCAATCCCTTGATGTTCTTATTGGTTGCCTCCATCGTCCAATTAATTTTTTGGCGATGTGATACTGAGTTGTGATACTTGATCTTGAATTGGCCACAGACTTCTGCTATCGTGCCATTATTAAAGTTGTCATTGGATACGACCCTTTTTGACATTCCATATCGACATATAATCTCTTTTTCAAGAATTTGCTTAACTGTTGATTGGCATAAGAAACAACTTCTACCCATTTGGTGAAGTAATGAATCGATGCTCATTGAAAACTTTTGACAAATTTGGCTCGGTGACGTCAATGCCTCACATAAAAAGAAGCCATGACGTGAAGAGGTGAAGGAGATATATAGATTTTCAAGATGCCCTTTGCGGGTTTTCATCTTGACTTTTTTTCTCTTCCTTTTTCTTTTCTTTTATTTTCTTTTCCTTTTTTTTAAAAGATGCCCTTTACGGGTTTTCATCTTGACTTTTTCTTTCTTTCCTTTTCTTTTATTTTTTGATCTCCTCTTTTAATAATGTGCCAAGCCAAATTCTTTGAAGTTTCCATTGAACTGGATTGCGTTCTTCTTTTATGGGAGTCTGTGTGTCATGACATTAGTTCCTTACCCGACATGATTTGATAGGAACATGCGAAGACCTTTTCAAATTCTCGAAGAAACTCTACAGAATCTTGTTTTATTTTTACGGAGATACATGTCTCAATTTTCACCCTCTTTATCTCTTATTCATTTTCATTCCCAAAAATCGTAATTTTTATTGATTCTTTGTGAGGTAATTTTTATTCTCGTCTTGCTCTCGTATTCGTAGCAGATCGGTAGACAAGTTACATTCTTTATCACCTTCGAAGTCTTGAGGTTTTTCTGGACTCATGTCCTTCATAAAAGGGCTTTAAGTCAACGGTAGTGTCGCTCGTATCCTTGATATCAAGGATCCCAGTATAAAGACAAAAAGGGATCCAAAGAATAATTGAATTAAAGAATGATTAATTGTGGTATGACGAATGGAAAGAATGGTAAGGTGTTTGCCAAATGAGACAAAAACAATGCATCATTTTTATTGAACTAAAAGATAGTGATCATGTGCCCTTTATAAAAGGATCCCACTCTCGAACTTTGAGTGATAAGTGTGTTCTGAATATTTCTCTAGAAAAGTCCTAAAAACTATAGGAAGTTCATCCACGAACGTTTATCATGAAGTACCTGGATTTATCATGTTCCCTCTCAGTTTTCATTTAGGGTTGATGACTCTCATACACACGAACGTTTCATATATGTGGGATTTTATTGAACTTTAATGCATGAAGTACAATGCAAACGATGGCAAAATGCATGCAAACAGGCGTTGATTCCAGTTTAATTTCATTAGAATAACTTTACTAGAAAACAAATTTCTTTACATAAGGCAGATACATATATGGTCGTGCCTTAATACTCAAAGTCTTAATCTTCCAAGCTAATTTTGCTCCGATTTGACTCTGATTTCAAGCTCAAGACGTTGGTCTTGAATGGCTAAAGTGGTTAGTCACTTCTCGTCTTTGGAACAAAGCTTCATTCGCAACATAATTCCTATATTCGGTCTGTCCGTGAAAGTGTTGAAGTTGTTTTTCAATATTCACTGTTTGTTTCTACAATTTCTTCGAGAAGCTCAACTCGTAGTTCACAACTCCGTAGTGAGACCTCAAGTTCTTTTAACTTTTAACTTCTCATTCTTGACCTGGCTTTCCTTTTAGCTCTGTCGCAAATTCAAGATCGCATCATCTATACGTCCTAATGTCTTAGATGAAATGATTAACCCGTAAAGTCTTGAGGCAAAGATGGCGACTTTTCCCTTATGTTAGGGCGTACCAAAATTAAGTCTTACAGACTCTTCCAAGTGATGTACTTATTATCCCTTTCTACCTTAATCTAGGCTACAATCGATTTTCACTCATCCTAATTATATTCATCAGTCTTTTTAAGAAAATCGGGACATTGATGACTCTAGTGTAAGCTTTATCGACTGGAATCTTTGGGCAATGAATCAGAGTACTGTATTCTTCTATCGTAGGTACCATATCCTCCTTTTCAAAGATTGAACAACTAAAAGTTAGATTCCGATACTTCGTGGGAGCTTGGAACCGATGCTTATTCCTTTAGTATTGAGTAAGTCACCATACTCGCTATTAGACATCTACCTCGTTTCATCATGTACAATATTTTCAGCTCTTGAAAACTTATTATGGGTTAGTTTTATTTGAGTGTAAACCCAAAACTCTGATATGTGTCCCTTTGACAAGCTATCGTCCTTCTCGCATTGTTTTTCTTTGACCACACACGCATACCTTATCAAGGAACCCGTTTTCTTATGACTAGTTCTCTATTTAGCAATAGAACATGAACCAACGCCTTTTTTAGATGAAAATGCAATGCAAATAGATTCAAAATAAATAAGTTAGTATGATTAATACAGGAAATAAACTTGAAAATAAATTGCAATTAAAAGTAAAGAAACAAGGATATAGCTGTGTCTCTTACCTTATTCGGGTAACCACTAAAGGTTTGGCTCATTTCATGGAATTAAATGCAAGTTAATGTGATGCTTATAAATGCATGTATACATAAGAAAGATATTGACTCATAGATCAATTTTATTAGAACAACTTTACTAAAAAACAATTTTATTTACACAAGGTAGATGCGTATATGGTCGTGCCTTAGTGTTCAAAAGCCTTAATCTTTGCAAGGAAATCATCTGACTTCACCTTGGTTTGACTCTGATTTTAGGTCCAAAATGTCAGCTCGAATGGTTAATTGATTGGTCACTTCTCGTACTTGGGTCAAAATGGCTTGTTGTGCGGTCTTCGTTTTCGTTTTACTCGTCTGACAAATCATTGATTTTTTGTCCTTCTTTTGACCATAGACGCACGACCATATTGCCTTCTACCTTATCAAGAAACTCGTTGTCTTATGACCAATTCTCTATTTAGTAATCGAGCTAAAATCAATACCCTTATTTGAATGAAAATGCAATGTGAAAAGTAAAACAAAGACAAAACAAGTCAGTACAATCAATACATGAACGAAATTGCAAAAGTAAAGAGCAAAGCATAAAGCGTCTCTCTTCTACATTTGTTCAGGTAACCGCTAAAGGTTCAGCGTGGCTTTACTTAGGGTAAGCTCCTAGGGTCAATTACATGCAATTTAAGTCCTAAAGTAAGGGTACCTGAACCGATAGATTCCTCTATCCTCACCCATTATAGGCTCATACGGATGAGTTCAGTTCAAGGGAACACATTTCCCATATGTTTGCACGGAAGTGAAAACTTCACGAAAACATAGGTACGTATGTAATCCCGAAAGCGAAGACCTCACGAAGGAGTAGTTTTTCACTTCCTAGGTTCTAGCAATATTAACATAAATATTATTAACAAAGAAACACATGAAGGACGAAATGCAAATGATCGTAAATTTATTTAAACCGAGTTTTAAATCATTAACAAAAAGATCAGAAAATAATCGACTTGTGGCTTGACTCTCTTATTTCCCCAATGGAGTCGCCAAACTGTCGAAACCATTTTGAAACGCATCTCGACTTTAGTTTTTAAAATCGAAAATGGGAGTTGCCACCAATCCTTTTTTAACTTGGTGTGATTGGATCACCATAAAATACTTGAATTTATTTAAACAAAAATTTTGGTATTTAAAATCCAAAAAATAGGTTTGAGAGTCGGTTATGTGTGAGGAAGGATTAGCACCCTCACACGCCCAAAATTGATACCTAGTCGATTATCTAAAGTTTTAATTGTTGAAAATTTGAAAACTCGATTATAGTTTAAAATGCGATCCATAAATACATGAATAAGATGTTTTAGCGCCATTTTTTTAAATACGAATTTTTGTGAAAAAACGCCCTTTTCATTTCGAATCAATAGATAAAAATCATGCCCAGCAAGTTAGGGCACAATATTTTCGAATGTTCGAATGATCAAGAACATTTATCGATTTTAAATAGGATATTTAACTACTTAGGCTCAAAGAAAAATCATACCCACTACGTTTGAGCACAATTTCTCGAGTTCCCTAACTAAAGAAACATCGAACATTTATTGATGTTAAATACGATACTCGATTTTTTTAGGTTCAAAGAAAAAATCGTACCCAACACATTAGGGCACAATTTCTTAATTTCCATAAAATAAAAGAACATTGCCTTTATTTTTTTTTAAACAATTTATTTATTTAAAAGACGATATACATTTTATTTTGTTAAAAATGTTTTGCAAAAGATGGATAAATCCAAGTAATTTTAAAAAATGGCGATTATTGATTTTAAAATGGATATTCGATTATTTGAGTTCGAAGAAAAATATTACCCAATACGTTAGGGCACCTCTTTTCGAATTCCTTAAAATAAAAAAGAACATTGCTTTTATTTTTTAAAACTTACTTGCAATGTATAAAAATATTGGATGATTAATTTATTTGAATATTACAAAATTGAATGAACATGTGTGAGCACAATATAAAATTTAATGATGGTAAGATAATAATACATACATGAATAAATTTTTTTAAAAATAATTCACAACTAAATAAAAATAATATGACAAAAATAATAATAACATGAACATTGATATTGATAATGATGATAATGACAATGACAATGACAAAAATCCATGATGTTCGAAATAATATACAAAATAAAAAGATAAAATTAAACATAATAAATCAAAGGCATAAAAAAACTTATTTAAAATGAGTAAATGTTAGTAAATATATAAAAAAAATAAAAGAAATAAAAAAAAAAAAAGCAGATGGGCTAGGTAAAAAATAAAAGCAAAAAAAAGGAACAGAATATATATATATATAATAAAGGACTTTGAAAATAAAATAATACAAATAAAAGCATTAAAATAGAAAGGACCAGATTAAAACATAAACAGAACTTAGTATAAATTATAAAATCAAAAATAGGTAAGAAAGGACTAAATCTAAATAATGATAAAAATCAGAGGGATTAGGGAAGAAATTACCCTTTCTAGGTACACGTGTCGTTCTCCAGAGGTTTTATAATAAGTCAGAGGATTAAATTGCATGTAAAATAAAATTAAAGGGTACAATGTAAAATTTAAATAAACAAAATAGGACCCAATTAAAACATAACAAAAAAACGGAAGGACCAAACAAATAAATACCCTTTTTTATGGAAAAATGTAGATCCTAGAGGTGTTCGGGTCAAATTTCGGGTCGAGGGTGAAACGACGTTGTTTTGGTTGTTTTAAGCCATACCCAAAATGATGCCATTTTAGGAGGCTATAAAAGTATAAAAATTTTCAAAAAAATTCATTTTATTCAATTCTAAAAATAAACTCATTCAAACCCTTTTTTTTTCTCTCAACCTCTCAAAGCCCCTTCCATGTCCGACCTTAGGGGTCCGCCCTACACCACCATAAGCGACGATGACGACCATCGTCTACGGTGGTTAAAGGACTCCAAAAATTCCCTTTAAAAACCTCCAACCCTCGAAAACCTAAATCCGAGGCTATATTCCCAAAAGACGAACCCAAACCCCATCAAAAAGGTTGAAACCTTTCGATTTTGAAGAAAAAGGATCTCCTCTGATGAAGTCCCTTGAACGCAAAGAGGTTTGAAAGCTTCGAAGATCTCACCAGAGTCCCTAACTACCCTCAATGGTGGAGGAACTAAATGTCTACAAAAGGTAAAAAATTCTAAACCCTAAATCTACCCCTTTTTTAAAAATGATTCGATTTTTCGAAATAAAAAAATAAAATATATATGTAAGAGACACCAAAACAATAAGCTATTTCTTGATATCTCTCGTTTTTATTTCTATCAATTTGTGTCCTAAAATTACAGATCTGTGATTGTGACTTTTATAGCCGAAAATTAACACAATATATTTTTTTGTTTTTCTTTTCTTCTTTTGTCCTTTTCTCTTTGTTTTTTCCTTCTTGTCTTTATGCTTCTCTGTTTTGTGCAAGTGATGATGGCGGTGTCAGAGGCGTGGTCTTGGCGTGGAGGTAGAGGGCCGTGCCTGTCCACGTGGCAAGAGGCACAGGTGGTAGCGACGATAGAGGGAACCCTAGCAACTAGGGTTTTCAAAGTTTTCAAAATGTTAGGCTTGTTTTAGGTTTAGGTGTTAGGGTTTGTAATTGGGCTTGTAATTGGGTAGTGTTTGGGTCCTTAGGTGATTTAAGGTTTTTTTGTAAAATGGACATTTTAATTAAAGGGATTTTAATTTATTTTGGTATTTTGATTTGTTTTATTTTGGGCTAGACAAAAATGAGCCTCTACAACGTCTATGTGGTGGCATTATTCTTTAGATCCAGACGGTGATGCCTCAAACACACTGAAGATTACATGATCATCATTATGACATATTACAAGTTCTCCCTTGAACACGTCGATAAGTTCTAAAATGGTCGTCTTAAAATAATGGGTATCTCCTTATCTGCTTCGTAGTCTAGGATGATAAAATCAGCAGGGAACACCAGCTTATCAACTTGAACAAGAACATCTTTAATTTGTCCCTCCGATTGTGCAAGAGATCTATTCACTAGTTGCAATGTTACCATAGTGGGCCTCATCGAACCTATTCCTAATTTCTTAAAAGTAGACAAAGGCATTAGATTAATACTAGCTCCTAGATCACATAAAGCGTTACCTAAGTAATGATTCCCTATGAAGCATTGGATTGTGAAGCTGACAGGATCTTTCATCTTGGTTGGCAACTTGTTTGTGAGCACAGTGCTGTACTCCTCTATGAGAGCAATCATTTCGATGTCGGACAATTTCTTTTTTTTTTTTAATAACAGCTCCTTCATGTATTTCCCATAACTGGGTATCTACACAAGAGCATCTATTAGAGGTATATTAATATGTAATTGTTTCAGAGTGGAAACAAACTTTTGGTAATCTTTGTCATGAACTTTTTCTTTAAATCGTTGTGGAGATGACAAAGGTATTGTGGTAGTGGGTTGTTTAACTCAATGGTATTGACTTTGATGGTTATGTCGACAACTTATTTGGGCAGACTGTAGGCAGAGATGGTACTACAATTGATTCTTCAGCATTGATTTTTGCTTGACTTCCTTCAACTATATCTTCTTCTTGTTACTGTGAAGTGGATGCTTCGACTTGGCTTTGATCAGAATTGCTTAGCCCTACTGTCTATTTTCCACTCCTTAATGTGATTGCTTTGCAATGCTCCTTCCCTCTTTGTGTTGGATTTTTAGTATCACTAGGCAGAGTACCTTGCGATCTTTTGCTAAGATTAGAAGCTAAAGAGCTGAGCTTCTAATGCTCGTATGAAAAAGGAATTTCCTTACAGTATTGCTTCGGTTCGTGTAATGTGCTCGCGCATCATTGCTTCAAGAGTAGCCATAGGATCTGCCTTTGGTTGAGCAAACTGCTGCTGATGATGTTGTCCTTGCATTTGTGGTGGTACAGACTGTTATGGCTGTAATCGCGAATGTGGTTGCATTGGATTATATGACTGCACCTGGTCAGAACGAGAATTTATCTGTGAATTCTGATGATAATTCTGCTGCGAATTGGCATTGTAACCTCCTTGTCTATAACCCCTTTGATTGGAGGAATTTTCATATCTTTACGTGGAAGTATTGTGATTCCCCCAAGGTTGTTGAGAACAATTGTTGTATGAATTACCAAATGATCCCCCTCGGATGTTATTGACATGGTATGCATTTTTTGCATGTTGTGGACAGTCCTTATAGCTATGGTTGTCGCCTCAAATCTCACAAAAAAATATCAGCATATCCAATTGCTGGGCCACTTGTATAGAAGCAACATCGCTTGTTCCTTTCATATTCTTTATAATGTTAGCTAGTGAGGATACCTGCGCTGACAATGCAGAAATAGCATCTAATTCAAGAACTCCAGGGTTAGTTTTTACCTATGCAGAACAAGAGATTGGATATTGGTAGTCGTTCTGGGCAATCCTCTCTAGAATTCGAATAGCTTCATCATATGTACAATCCAACAATGGACCATTTGCAGATGCGTCGATGAGATTTCTTGTAAGCATTTAAACCATTATAAAAAATCTCAGTCTGGGTCTCTTGTTGAATTCCACTCATTGGGCAACGTCGAAGTAATGCCTTGTAATGCTCCCATGTTGTGTGTAAATTCTAATTATCAAGTTGATGATATGCAGTGATGTCATTTTTGCAACCTTGCGTTCATTGTCGACGGATTTAAACGCAAAACAAATTGTGTTGCTAACGCATTCCAAGATGTGATAGATCTTGTTGGTAATCCTAAGAACCATGTTCTTGCTTTACTCTGCAACGAATAAGGGAATAATTGCATTTTCAAGGCATCATCAGGGACACCATGTTAACTAAAGGAAGCACAAATAAGTAAAAATGATTTCAAATGTTCTCGTGCGTCTTCATGAAAAGACCTGAATACTGCCCGTTGGAGTTGAGCATTTGAAACATCACTGGTTTCAGTTCAAAATTACTACCCTGAATAGCTGGTCTCACAACCCCTGGTTGTAGATCATCGAGTATAGGCACAACAAAATCTCTTATTATCCTATTCTATATTTGTTCTTCTTGTGGACGTGGTGGTGGTATATCGTTAATAATTTGTGGAAGCATTGGAGGAATTCCTTCTTGTGGCAACAATAGTAGCAAATTATTGTTGTTGTTGTTGTTACCAGCCATTTTCCTTTGTTCTTGCCTTCTCCTCCTAAGTGTCCATTCAAGTTCCGGATCAAAGTTTACAATGTCCTTAGGATTTCTCCTTGTGGACATGCAATAATCTAAAAAAGAAAATAATTAAAGAAATAACGATAGATTAGTACAAATTAAAAGTTAAGTAAGTAAAGTTAATTGTAACTACAAAAGTAAACATCAAATAAACTTCAGTCCTTGGCAACGGCGCTAAAACTTGACCGGTGATTTTACGACACAACGATTGTGCAAGCGTACACACGTCGATGCAAGTATAGTTGATAGACAAATCTATCGGATATCAATCCCACGAGGAATGGGTTCTTGATGTCTAACTGTCAGAGCAAATAATACTGAAATTAAATGTAATGTAAGTACTAATGTCAGTGCAATATGTCAAATCTGCACACTAAAATAGTCAATTAATGTCAAAGAAATTAAGGTTAAACTTTAAAGATTAAAAGTCAATTTACTGAAAATAAATCCAACTGTGTTGAGTGTTGAATACTAAATATTAAAATGCATGAAATATAAATGTGACCAAGTGTAAAAGGTAGAAATGGTTCACTGAATATTGCTAAGTTGCAATTCTAGATGCGTCGACAAGGTAAGATATAGATGGATTTTCGTTGCAATGAAGTCCCTTTTGAGTTCTTACCAACAACAGCTCCCTACTTAATCTCGACTCAAATATAATCACTCCACCTCTCAGTGCGAGTAACGATGTGTATCCAAGAACAAGTAACTGGTTTTATCCCAGTCCCGAGCAGCTCTCGCCTAACCCGCTTGTTAATTTAACCTGTCACCGCATCTCTCGATATCGGTGTACTGCAATTTCACTTTCGTGTTTAGAGCGGTTAGATCCAAGAATAAACGGATAAGTAGTGTAAGTAAAAATCAAAATGATCTAACATCAAAAGATACTCTCGTATTCATTTAATATCATAAAAATCCATCATCGTTTAAGAAGAATTAAAGAGTACAATGAAGCTTACTATCTTTAGACTACTAGGCCTATTCCTTAATTTTTCCTCTTGCTCAGCATCAAGCACTTCTCGTCAGAAGCAATTGCAGACTTGCTTCATCAGCTCCCCGATTTCCAGCTCAAATCTCAAATTCACACAGAATTTTCAGAATTAAATCCCTTAGCTCTTGATGATTTCTTTCCTTCTTCGTTTATCTATTTATAGCCTCTAAAATGTTTCAAGATTCAGCCTTCTCTCTCATATCTGGATCTAGATTTTGCAGTTGTCAAAATTAGTTAGAATACAGCTATGCACTCACGCAGTTTTAGTATGTTCTTGACAGATCTGCAAATTATCGTTGCATCGTTGAGCGCATTTTGAGATCATAATTGCGGCGACATCTGTGAAATTCATGCATTGGTGCTTCCAATTGTGAATTCAACTTCTACTCATTCAAGTTTCAATTTCAATGCTGCGACATCTCTTGGTCACAATTACTAGCTGATCTTGTGGCTGCATTTGTCCAACATTAAGCTTCTAAGCTTAGTTTGTGCATTGACAATATTAAGATGCAATATATCGGCTGCTTGCATCGATATTAGTACAAAAATAGATAAAAATAACAAGAATTTAAACTAACTATCAATGAGTTGGAAAACATTAAAACTAAGTATTGGGACGAAAATCTATATCATTTGTAATACCATCAGTGGGACAAACTAAAAGTTGTTTTACCTCAGAACCCTACTCCTTACCTTCTAATAGGGGATTTTAATGCCATCTTAGCCCCTTAAGAGAAAAAGAGCACACATGTAATTGGTAAGAAATGTAAATTTTTTGAGACCTTTGTCGATTCTTGTAACTTGCAAGACATCGAGTATGTTGGACCTGCATTCACTTGGGAAAGGGTGGGTACTTGCGAAAGATTAGATCTGGCTCTGACCAATGACTCTTAGATATTAGCTTTCCCTTAGAGCCTTGTATCTCACTTATCGCAAATCAAGTCTAATCATAGACCTATACTTTTGAGGACAAATCCAAATATTAGCAAATCATTTAGTCCTTTCAGGTTTATTGTTGGGTGGACGAAACATGCGAATTTTCATTCCTTTGTTAAATATAAGTGGAATTTTTCAAGTAATAGGACTGAGGCATTGTCTAATTTAACTGCTAACGTTAATGATTGAAATCGGCCCGTTTATGGTTTTATAGGTACTCGAAAGAAACAACTAATGAAGTTTCTTCTTAGTACCTAGAGAGCTTTAGACAAGTTGGATTCTAGCCAGCTACGTCAATTGGAAATGGATATTCGAGATGAAATAGAAAACTTACTTAATCATAAAGAGTTACTTTGGAAGCAGAAAGCTAGGTGTGACTGGCTTCAATTTGGAGACCATAATACAAAGTTTTTTCATAGTTATACTATCTAAAGACGAAAGTTCAATCACATCATAACCCTCCGCATGGAAAATGATGAATGGTCCTCTAATCAAAACACCCTTCAAGACGAGGTAGTTAGATTTTTCAAGGAAATTTATAGCGAGAGACCTGACCACATGAAGGACGTACCAGCTAACCTTTTCCCTCGTTTCAATGAGCAAGATATTCAATTTTTAGGGAAGGAGGTGACGGGTGATGAAATCAAGAAAGCCTTATTTGATATTGGCGCCGTTGAAGGCTGCGAGAAGTGATGGGTTTCATGCTCTCTTCTTCTAGAGTCAATGGGAAGTTGTAGGTAAAACCATTTGTGAATGAGTTTGAGGTGTGTTTGCTAGTAATTGCATTGACTTTGAATTAGACAATGCCTTGATCGTTCTTATTCCAAAGAAGGACTGCCCTGAACACCTTAGCCAGTTTTGCTCGATCAACCTTTGTTCGGTAATGTATAAACTTGTAATGAAAGTTATTGCTAACAGATTCAAAGTTTTATTCCGTAGTTTGATTTCTCAAGAACAAGTAGGTTTCATTGCAGGGCGCAACATCACGGACATCATTACAGCTCAAGAGGTTATTCATACTATGCGGCTGAAATGGAAGGAAAATGATTGGATGGCTATTAAATTGGACTTAGAAAAGGCGTATGACAGAGTAAATTGGAATTTTATTACAACATCTCTTAGGGATATAGAGGTTCCCGATTTCCTTATCTTTGTAATTATGAAGGCAATCTCCACGTTGACCATGCAGATCCTATGGAATGGTATGCCCATACAAAAATTCAAACCAGCTTGAGAAATTAAACAGGGATGTCCCTTATTTCCTTACCTTTTTGTACTTTTTATGGAATGGTTAAGCTGTATTATTCACAAAAATATTATTGAGAGTAAGTAACGACCAATTAATCTATTTAAGACAAGACCTAACATTTCTCATCTCTTTTTCGTAAATGACCATTATTTTTTGCAAAGAAAACATGGATCAAGCCAAGTTATTAGTAGAAGTTTTGAGCCATTTTTGTGATTTATCAGTGCATAAAATCAACATGAGGAAAGTAACATATACTTCTCCAAAGGAATTGATGAAGGGATTTGCTCACAGATTACTCAGCTCTTTGTTTTTCAAGCTGTCCAAAATCTAGGAACTTATTTAAGGGTCCCCCTTCTTCATGAGCGTGTAACCAAAAGCACTTTGAGCTTTGTCATGGAAAAAGTAATGCGCAAATTGAAAAATTGGAAAGCAAGGAAACTATCCATTGTAGGGAGAGTTACTTTGGTTCAATAAGTTCTCTTCGCCATGTCGAATTATTTTATGCAATCCTTGATGATTCCTAAAGGCATTTACGATGAAATTGAAAGAATAGCAAGATAGTTCTTATGGGAAGCTGCTAGTGAGCATTCGAAAATTTCATTAGTTGGATGGGACTCTTTATGCCAACTAGGTCCCGTGGAGGTATTGGGATACGTCACCTGCATGATCAAAACAAATCTTTTCTCATGAAACTTGGGTTTAGTTTAGTTACTAAACAAGATACTTTATGGGTTCGAGTTCTTCGCACTAAATATGGTATGAAGGAACATCTCCCTAATTCCATTACTAGAAGTCGATGCTCACAACTATGGTGATTCCTATCCAAGGTTTAGTCACTTATTAGGGAAAACATAATTTGGTCAATTGGCAATGGAGCTACCATTCGATGTTGGAATGACTCTTGGATCCCAAAAATTGACCCTTTACTTCCTTTCATTCCAACCTCTACTAATTTGAATTTAAACTGCGCTCTAAAGGATATGGTCTTGAGCAATGGAACCTGGAACTTAGATCTTTTTCGAGTTTGGTTGTCTAATGAGGTGCTCCAACATATTATTAGTATCCCTCTCCCACATTCGAATTTCAAAGTGGATAGAGTTATTTGGGCTTCTTTAGCCTTTGGATCTTTCTTTGTACGGGGCGCCTATTGGTCTTTAAAACAAGACTCTTGGGATTCTATGAACCCCCTACGAAAGAATATTTGGCGTTTTCAAGGGCATCAAAGAGTTTGATTTTTTCTCTGGTTAGTGTATAAACAGACGTTGCTCACTAATCATGAGCGCACGAGACATGGCCTGTGTCATAGTAGCTTTTGTGCCATATACGGATATGTGAATGAAGATACTCTTCATGCCCTTTGTGATTGTATGACAGCAAAGGAAGTGTGGAAACTCGTCGTTCCAAATGACCAGCAAAACTGGTTCTTTTCTAACTCCTTTCAAGATTGGATTTCAACTAATCTCAATTGTTTAATATGTTTGCAGGAACATGGAGTTAACTGGGCAAGCCTATTCGGAATAATCGCATGGAGAATTTGGAAAAACAAGAACCTCTACATTCTCCAAAACATTTCTTGGCCACACATGGAGATCATCAAGGCTTCCTTGAGTTGGGCATGACAATTCGAAGAGAATCGACCCTCCTCAAAGTCTAATACCATCAGTCCTATCGTTAAAAATTTTCCTGAAGAGAGGTGGGTACTTCTTTCTTCAAACGGTGTCGTGGAGAGAAATATTGGACAGATATCTGCCAACGGAGTGATTCGAGACTCGAATGGCAAATGGATTTTGGGCTTTAACCACTACTTAGGAAATTGCCCACCTTTTGAAGCAGAGTTGTGGGAAGTCCTTGATGGAGTCCTTGTACTGTTAGAGAAAGGTTTTAAAAGAGCCATAATACAAATAGCCAATTTGGAAGTGGTTACAGTCTTGTCAGAAGAATATTTAAAAGACATAAGCATCATGATTCTTAGAAGAGTACAACGTCTAATACGATCTGAAGGTCAGTGGCAAATTCGTTATGTGCCCATAAAAATAACTTACTAGCAGATAGCTTGGCTAAACTATGCCTTGCTTGGAAATCAAGTCTTCAAATCCTTGAAACACCGCCTAATGAAGTGATGGGGATCCTCCAACAAGACCTTGCTAGTTTTAATATTTAATCTTGTAATTTGATTTACTTGTATGTTTTTTTTCTCGCAAAAAATAAATAACATTAATATGATGGTATTTCCATCATTTGATAAAATTTAAATTTAAAATATCATGATATTTTTTCTTAATTTTATTATCTTAATTAAAATTTTATTTGTTTTTATATTAATTTTTATAAATATATTTATTATTGTAATTTTTTTGAATTGTGATATAATTTAATATATTTTATCCATCTCATCATGTTTACAAGCCCGATCTTGGAAGTTGTATGGAGGTACGATCATTTAATACTCAAGGTTGAAAAAGATCCAAATGTTTATTTTTCAATTGTGAAAGGATCCAAATTTTTTTTTTTTAATTTTTAAAGGTCAAATTTTTATTTTTACTTACATTTAAGAGGCTTCAAAAAATTTTAACTTTTCAGAATTCAAAAATTATTTCTTTCAACTTTTAAAGACTTAATTTTTTTTTTCAACTTTTAGAAACATAAAATTTCATTTTAATTTTTTAACTAAGACTCTAAAAATGTTTAAAACGGACCTGCATGTCTAATCGTATGTTTTCAGTAGAAATGTCAAAATCACTGTGGCAATGATTGGTGATAACTTTCTAGTTTCTGTGCATTCTAATAATTCTATTGTTAGTTTTCAGATTTTATGGTCGGAAGGAAATAAATTTTATAATTTAGTATATTGTATATGGTATGAAACAATAAAAATTTGGAGTGAAATTAGCTGGGAAGCAGCAGTTTTGGTGAAGATAATTGGTGAGAGAAAAAGAATAAAAAAATAAAATAAAATAATTATAACTGTTGCAAATGGAAAACAACTAACATGTTGTAATTTGTGTCCGAAAATGTGCTGTCTTGTTGTCGTGTTGTAAACAGTGTAGGAATTTTATAAAAATGAGGTATTGGCGTTTGAAGTGACTGTGTTATTTCCGTTGCTTGGACGACAAGTGTGTTTGGCTGGTTATCTGAGCAGTGACGGAACCATAAAATTATTTGGGGTAAAATTAAATTTTATATTTTTATAATAATAAAAATATAATTTTATTATTTTTATAATTTATAATTTTTAAAATATATGAAATTTTTATTATTTTAAAAGATTAAAATATAATTTTATTATTATTAATTTAAAATTTTATAAATTAAAAATGATATAAATAAAAAAATCATTTTAAAAAAGGTCAAAACTCTTGTCAACTTTTGTTAGTCCCGACTCTACCACTTATCTGAGACACGTGATGAGCTTAGAAATGGAGTTTGGAACCAACATCCTTAATATGTTTCTTGAATCAGTTCCATGAAATCACGGTAACTCACGACTAGATTAAATATTTGTTACTAAATTATAAACTAAAATTTGACTATTAAAATATATTTCATTACATTTTAGAATTTAATTTTTAAAATTTTAATTTTTTAATTTTCAAATTTAAAAATTTAAGATAAATTGTTGATATCATTAAATTTTCTGTTAAATTTGTTAGATTGACATTTTGAAAATTAAAAAAAAAATACTCACACAGTAATTATATAACAACGAAAAAACATTTCAATGGACGTGAATTTAATATATCATTTTAATTGTGTTAACAACTCTTAAAAATTATATGATTATTTTAATCAAAATAAAGTATTTGAGTTAACTAATGACACTATAAAAATTGAGGTGTCAATCAATAAGTTGAAGTATAAATATTAAATCTTAAACTCAAGTACAATATAGTGACCAAAACTGAAATTTAACCATAATTATATAATTTGTAAAAAGAAAAATAGTGCCATGACATTTAGTCACGTTCATAGTCTTCTTTTTTGTTTCCAAAATATTCATATATAGTTAAAAAAATCACTTTTAACCTTTTAATTGCAAATGACATTTTTATTTTTAGACATTTGTCAACGTACGAAAGATGTGATAGTAAAATAATAAGATAACTTTCGCATATAATGATGTAAATTGTTTGGACTAATTAATGCCATTGTAAATGTAAAAAATCAGATTATGTTAAATTAAAAAATAAAAACTAAATGTCAAATGTGAGCATGATAGAAAATTTGCAATTAAAATTTTACTATTATCTTATAATGACTAAAACAAAGGGAAGCCATATCATGTTAAAATATATTTTTTTAGAAAAAGCCACGATAAAAATTTAATAGAGTAGTCAACAATATTAACTATTTAAACTAAACATAAGAACTAAATTATTGTAGAAGTTCAAATATAAAGATTAAGTCTTAATTTTAAATATAAAGGGACCAAAAATGATGTTTAACCTTTTCCTATAAAATGTAAAAAGCAAATAAATGGATGGCTGAGACACGTGGCAATGTAGGACCCTCCTTATAATTTTTTTGATTCGGTTGATATTTTTCTGTAAAGAAAAAAAACTATGATGAACAGGAGCTGGCAAAAAGCTGGCAATAATTAGACGAAATGGGTAGAAATTGGGAACACCGGCGATCGTGGAATAAAGGTGATAAATGAAATAAGAAACTATATTTATTTATATAATTTAAAATTTTAGAAAAGCATCTTCAAAACTTCGGTCATTGAAAACTACACATCCAATTTATGGAGCTCTCTCAAGGCACTCTCGTTAGCATTGAACGTTCGAGCACCCCGCTTCCAGTGGAGCTGCTCCGGGCGACGAAGAAGGTCAAGAATAAGGAGGCTGATACGGTGGAAGGCAACGACCTTGTCATGCAGAAACCGAGACTAGCAAAACCTCGTTTAAGGATATATTGATGGGGAATAAGAAGACAGAAACAGAGAATGATGCTCACTTTCCTTTGGATGATGAAGAGGAAATTGTCCTTCATGAAGATGGTGTCCAAGTTTCCTTAAATGGCCCCTACCCCCACGTTCGCTTTTCTGAAAGAGTTCACTCTCAGGTTGATGAGAACAACAAACAATCCATGATAGTCCGCATGTTAGGCAGACCCATCGGCTACAAGACATTGTCTAGTAGACTTGACAGCCTCTGGGGATAACTAATGACTATAAAATAGTTGACCTTGATAACAACTATTTTTTAATAAAACTAGCTAGCCAAAATGACTATAACAGGGTGTTAATGGGGGCTTCTTGGATGATTTATGGTCACTACTTGGTAGTGCAACCATGGAGTAGAGAGTTCTCTATGGAGGAGAACTATCCATCCAAGATCGTCGCCTGGATAAGGGTACCGGGCCTTCACTACCGGTACTACACGAAAGAACTCATTTAGGCGCTTGTAGAAGTTATAGGGAGAGTGGTCAAGGTGGATTATAACACCAATGATGGAAAGAGGGGCAAGTTTGCAAGGGTGGCAGTGCTTGAGGACATTTCAAAGCCTTTAGTGCCATTCTTGGGAATCGACGGTTAACAGCAAGCAGTTGTTTATGAAGGTTTACCATCTTATGTTACAAGTGTGGGAAGGTGGGTCACATAAAGGAAAGGTGCCAACAAGACACAAACGAGAAGGGGGCAGAAGTTCCCTCGGCTGCCATGGAAGTTATGGGAGCTCCAACCTCGATGGATAGTCAAGGGAAGAATGAAGTTAAGGAAACGGAGTTATTTGGGCCTTGGATGCAAGTAACCAGGCGTAGGAATCGAACCCAGGCCGTGGAATGCAGCTCCGGCGATCCCCTTTCGAACCAGCGCAAGCAAGCTCCGACTAACCAATGATCTGCAGTGTTAAACGAAAATGGAAAAATTGAAAACCTACAAAAAAAAAGAGCTGGTTTTACGCCTAAACCCATGCAAGGCACTAACGGTCACATGAGGATCCTAAAAGGAAACCCCATGCACCGTTTGAACTTGTCAAAATTGGGAGCAATGGGTGGTCATTCATTGGCCGAATTAAATGCTACAATCAAAAGCATGCAAATATCTGCAAATGCTAAAGGAAAAGATAAGAAAGAAAAGAGTCAAACTAACCTGGGGAAGAGACCTATGCATGAGATGGGACTGATTTGATCTTCTAGTGAAAAAGGAATTAATAAATTCTCTCCTTTGTTGCAGGTAAACCCAAATGTAGTGGAGATTGAGCATAATGGCATGAGTTTAAGGATGGCCTAAGCAAGTAGTAGCAGCCATATAAGCACTCTAAATTGGTTGGAGGATAAGGCCAATTATGGGAAGGAGCAAAAAAAAAAAAACCAATTAGCAAAAAATTAAACAAACAGTCAGGTAGAGTCCCAGACCAATTTTAATTTTCTTAATTCTGGATTGGAGCATGCATTATCTTTTGCAGGTGAAGTTCGGGAAGGAGGTGTAACTCTCGACAGGGTTTATAATTTGGAGAGTGACACTTCACAATTTAATTCGAAGCTTAAAGAACTAGTAGCGGTAGAAGTCCAGTTGGCTGAGGGCATTTTGGATCTCGAGAAACACTCAACTGTGACCTTTAAAATTAACTCAGAAATATTCGACTCCCCAAAGGGTCGTAAAAACAAAAATTTAAGGGAGGACTTGGCATTACCCGTGGAGGGAAGAATGCTAGTATAATTCTATGAGGTCGCGAAAGTCGTTTTAAACCCTCAGGAAATTCCCGAGTACCCCTCACTAAGTCTATGGAAAAATGGCGATGCTCATTGCTAATGATTTGGCAAATGAAATTGGAACGGAAGAGCAAGAAGAGATGGATTCGACTGACGGCAAAGGATCGCAATAGTGACGGTAACCCTTTCTTCTTTGTTTTATTTATATGTCGTTATCAATATTTTCTTGGAATTGTCAGGGTTGTGCAAATGCTAGATTTCCTCGTATTTTTCGGGAGTATAACATGGAGCATAAGTCAAACATCATCAGTTTTCTTGAACAATGGGGTATTAAACAGGGGTGTCCCCTCTCTCCTTATCTCTTTATACTTTGTATGGAATGGGTAGGGCACTCTATCAACTCAGCCGTGAACAGTGGGGTTTGGAATCTAATTCATCTATCCCGCTAAGGCCCAACTCTATCGCATCTCTTCTTTGCAGATGACCTAGTCATTTTCTGCAAGGCGAATGTCAAGCATGGGAGTTTATTGAAGGAAATCCTTAACGATTTCTGTGAGTTCTCTGGGCATAAGGTTAATCATCAGAAAACCAACATGTTCTTCTCTAAGGGGATGGAAGAGCCCATGGCACTCACGCTCAGTAATCTACTCGGGTTTCAGAAAGTGCAAGATCTGGGTCATTATCTTGGTGTTCCTTTACTCCATCAGAGAGTTACAAACAGCACCATGCATTTTGTGGTGGATAAGGTTCGAACGAAACTACAGAATTGGGATGCTCATCAACTATCCATTGCGGGTCAAGTTACTCTCGCGCAATTTGTCCTTCTCTCTATCCTAAGCTACTTCATGCAGCCTATGATGATCCCTAGGAAAATCTGTGACGAAATTGAAAGTCTTGTTAGAACTTTCATTTGGGGTACATCTAATGGGAAGAAGAAGATGTCCCTTGTTAGTTGGGAATCTTTTTGTCAACCTAAGTGGTGTAGAGGGCTTGGTATGAGACAATTACGTGATCAAAATATTTCCTTCTTGCTGAAGCTGGGGTACAAAATAATGGCTGATGAGGATGCTCTTTGGACTCGAGTTCTCAAATCAAAATATGGGCTTTCAAGTCACCTACTTGAATGCATTACGAACCCTCAAAGTTCCTTCTTGTGGAAGTCATTATCAAAAGTTTAGAGCCTTTTGTGTGAAAATCTCATATCGTCCATTGGTGATGAAAATAAAATTCGATGTTGGAAGGACCCTTAGGTCCCTTATTTTGGCCCTTTAATTAATCACATTCCTACTAATGTGAATGTTAATGCTGATAGTTTGCTTAGTGATTTAGTCACAGGGGGAAGAAATTGGAATATTGAATTTTTACAGGTTTGGCTTCTAAAGGAGATCATTCGGTGTATCACAGGCATACCATCACATTCGTCCGAGGGAATTGACCGACTAACTTGGAGCCATACTCCATTGGGGGCCTTTTCTGTCAAGAGTACTTATAAATTATTGAAGGAGGATTCGTGGAGTGCCAGCACTGGTATATGGAAAAGAGTATAGAAGTATCCAAGCCCGCAACGTGTGAGACTTTTTTTCTGGACCGTCCTGAAGCAAAGACTCTTAACCAATGCAGAAAGAGTTAGACGGGGACTTGCAATGAATCCCTCTTGTCCAGTGTGTGGCCACGAGTCAGAGGATATTCTTCATATTGTTCGTGATTGCACAATGGCTAAAGAAGTCTGGACCCAGGTAATTCCGACATCCCTTCAAGCTAATTTTCTTTCTAACACCTTGTACGCTTTGATTTACCTCAATTTGCATGATAATTCAAAAAAACATAATGGAGATTCCACTTGGGCATGTCTCTTTGGTATCCTTGCTTGGAGATTATGAAGAATCAGAACTTATTCGTGTTTCAGAATAAATCATGGAGTCAGTATGAGATTATTAATGCCTCTTTGTACTAAGCTAAGCATTTCCTTTCGTTAGCTAGAAACGGAAGGATAAAGGATCTCGACACTAGTGGAGGACCTTCGATAAGGGACAGAGTTATCCTTAACACAGACAGGGTTGTCAGGGCATCTTCAGGATGCGCAGCTGTCAGTGTGTTACGTGACGGAGAGTGAATCATTGGGTATAATAGATACATAGGAAACTGCACAGTATTTGACGCAGAACTGTAGGGCATTCTAGATGGTCTGAAAGTTCTCCAAAGAAGAGGCCATGATAAAGTTGAGATCCGGTCGGATAGCCTGAAAGTTGTTAAATCTATTCGAGATAGCACCTTAAACATGTCCAACTGTACTCTGATCAGAAGGATTCATTGTATACTTTCACAAGAGGAAAACTGGTCCTTGCGACATGTCCCGAGGGAGGAAAATTAATGTGCGATCTGCATAACTAAATTGGCCTTCTTGAGGAAGAAAGAGCTTTGTATGATTGAGAACCCTTCGGAAGAGGTCTTAGCTCTTATCAATACAGATAAGGAGAGGATATTTTGTAGTCCTAATTCTCATCATGTAACCTAAATTTGTGAGGTTTTCGAGAATCCTTCGGAAGAGGTCTTAGCTCTTATCAATACAGATAAGGAGAGGATATTTTGTAGTCCTAATTCTCATCATGTAACCTAAATTTGTGAGGTTTTCTATTCACACAAAAAAAAAAGATAATATAAATTATTAATATATTGATAAAATCAAATTATCATAAAAATCCTTATAATAAAAATCTAACTAGCATAAATTATAACATAATACACTTTAATTTTTTAAATTTGTTACACAATTTAGCTTCTAAAGAGAGAAATTATTAGATGGACCACTCCCACCACCTACCCAATCATATTATGCCACATCAATAATTTTTTTCCAACTCAAATTAAAAGAAATTTCCACCTCATATTAAATTTTGAGTTTTTTTTTCAATTCATCAGAAGTTAAGAAGGGATTTAGGGATTAAAGTATTTTTTCATTTTTTTTCTTCTCTATCTCATATTTAATTTTGAGTCTTTTTTTCAATTCACCATACGTGAGGAAAGAATTTAGGGATTAAGGTATTTTCTTGATTTTTTTCTTTTCTTCTCCATCTCTACACTATTAGAAAAAAGAGATATAGGGTTTTAGGCAATTAAAAATCAGCAATGAAAAGATTACGAGCTGGACAAAAAAATGGAAGGATTACAGAATCAGATTCGTTCTTATTTCTAATGATTAAAATAAATGATTTTTACTTTTTTACTTTATTCAACAATGAAAACACTAAATTTTTTTTTCTAACAATAGAAAGATGGTGAAGAAAAGAAAAAAAAAATACCTTAACCTTAAATCCCTTCCTAACATCTGATGAATTGAAAAAAAAAGGGATTAAAATTAAATATGAGGTGGAAGTTCCCTTTAATTTGAGTTGGAAAAAATTATTGATATGACATAATATTATTGGGTGAGACCATATATGAGGTGGTAGGAATGATCCATCTAATAATTTTTCAAAAGAATTTATATTTAATATAAATAATTATAAATTTTATATTAATAAAAAAATCATTAAGCATAAATTATAATGAAATTAATTTTTTATTTATTGATAAAAATTTTTTATTTTAAAATATTAACTGTAAAACAAAATCAAAAATTAAAATGAATTTCAAAATCTATTAAAAACAACAATATTTAACACCATCATACATAGCTAACAAAGTTAACTTCAATAAAAATACATATTTTTTTTTATTTTAAATTTGTATAATAAACATATATGTGTGGTTATATTAACACTAATAAATACAGTGGATTGAGTCTTAGTTCGATTGGCATGGACATTGTTGCCAATATAGGAGGATATGGGTTCGAGTGTGCTGAAGTGCATTATCCTCCTATTTATGGGTAGGAGAAGGGTTATGGATAGTTCTAGATATTGTGTCGAAAAGAATAGATATAATCAAAACCTATAATCAAAATATTAAAAAAATAACACTAACAAATATGAGAAATTATTCCATGGACCATTTCAACCACCTCAAATATGGTCCCACCCAATTATATTATACCACATCAACAACTTTTTTTAACTCAAATTAGAAGGATTAAATTCAATTGTCACATCATATTTAATTTTGTTCACTTTTTTTTCATTTGAGTTGAGTTTTTTCCTCCCTCTCACCGTCTCTTCACTGTTAGAAGAAGATGATTTACGGTTTTCCTGGTTTTCTTTTTTTTTTCCCTTTCTTCTCCATCTCTTCATTGTTAGAAAAAGATTTAGGGTTTTGGGTAATTCAAAACCAGCAATGGAAGGATTATAGGTTGAGCAAACAAAAAATGAAGGGATTACAGAATCAAGTTCGTTTCTATTTATAGTGATTAAAATAAATGGTTTTTAATTTTTTTATTCAACTATGAAATAATTATTTTGTCTCACAATTCTAGCGTAGTATTTTTCTTTAATTTGTATACTGTACCTAGAGGTGTTCATAGGCTGGGTTGGGCTGAGTTCGGATCGAGTCTAAGCGTGATATTAACATATTTTATGCTTGTCCAAGTCTGGTCCAACCCGAAATCTAGGCTTAAAATTTTGTCCAAACTCGCCCATATTTGTAAAAAATTAATCCAAGCCTATTTTAGGCTTGCCCATATTTATTTTTTAATTTTTTAAAATTTTTTATTTTATTTTATTTTAATATTTAATAATTTTATACATTTTTTATTTATTAAAATTTTTTATATAGTCATCTTAACATTATTTTAATATTTACATTAAAATAGTATTATATATTTAGCATATGTTTATTTTTTTTTAAAGTGTTCTAAATTACATAATACAAAAAAAACATTATATAAAGTATTAAAAACTTAAAACGAGTCGGACCGAGCCTGGCTCGAACTCGAACATTCGAGCTCGAACCCGACCCATATTTTAAATGGGCCTATTTTTTTTTGCCCAAACCCATTTTTGAGCTTAATATATTTGCTTAAACCCTCCCAAATTTCTGGTGGGCCAACCTTCGGGCCTAGGCAGGTGGCCCATCCCATGAACAGGTCTAACTGTACCAGTGTTCCCTATTCTTGAATCATATAGTAATTGTGTTTTTCCTTTTTATAAATCAATTATCCTTTTTATAAATTTCTCTGATATGATTACCCTTTTCATGAACTCTATTGATTTTGTTGAGGAGATATTCTTCTTTGGGTTTTCTTGTTTGAGAAAAAAATGAAGTTTGCGTTTGATTGATGGAAGGAATCAAGGCCATTTGCTTGCCGTGAGAATTTCATAAACATTTGTCTTATGATCTAAAATGAAGGTTTATACCCATTTGAAAGTTTTCTAGACTATCAAGTTGGTGATCAGACTCAATATAACTACTATAATGTAATGCATTGTTGTTGTGGTTCTATTGGTTGCATATGCAAATAAGGGCTAGTGTAGGTCGATGCTTAGCAATTACCAACGAATCCTTAGATCCTATTTTTTGATGCTCTGATAGAAATTTGTGACTGTTTCAAATTATGCTAAAAAAAAGTAATTTGTTTTTCATTCCGTCCTTGATTTATATGTTTTGAAAAAAACATTCTAATGCTTTATACTCGATAGTTCTATGTGGATTAGTGGAGTGCTTGAAGTTGACAATCACAAATGCTTGTTTACATGAAAACCACACTTGAACAGTTACATTTATCCAAGTTATGTGCCAGAATTTTGTGGTCATCTTGTTTGGTAAGAAGTATTTCACCATGTTTCTAAGCTTTTTCTCTCTTGTACTGCTAATTTTTAGTTAATACTTTTGTGTTCGATGCTCTCTTTAATTCAACTTTTAACCATTGGCAGTAAGATGGGGACCTTAATTGGCATTTTGAAGGTAGAACATTATATACAAGATGCATTGGGTTGGGAAATCTATAAATAGATCATGACATCATCCGTTTTTCTAAATTTAATTGTCCATTTGATGCTAAAGAACCCAAATGAAAGCCATCTTGTAATAATAGTTGACCTAAGGCTTATAAAGACCAGGTCTACATTAATTAATTTTTCCAAATGAGTTCATGTTCCCCATGTTAGTAGGATATTTGTTTTGTTTGACTGCATCCCTGTCAACCTGTTCTTGAAAAGTGGAAGTTACCTGTTAAAATTCTAGGATTGTGTTTATTTAGTTTTACAATGATCTACATGTTAGTGAATTATCAAAATATGCTAGATTTTTTTCATTAATACATACCTATGCTCATTGTGTTAGTAAATATACTTGCCTTCATCATTTATTTGTGGATTTATATTTGACACCATTATTAGTTTATAAGTTCATAGACTTTTAGTGAGTCGCATCAAATCTAAACCCCATTAGTCATCATTGTTTAACTTGTTCTAATGATTAGAATTGGGATTTTGTGTCCTATCGCCGTACATGCATGTAGGTGGTTATCAAATTAGATTAGTTGAGGGCAGTGAGTCCGTCAGCTAGCAAAGCCAACCCAATTGAGAAATACATCCAGATTACAAGGTAATACATTGTTGTAAGATAAGGCTGATTAAAAATTTGATGGAATCCTAATTTTTACTTGGAATTTATTTTATTTAAGATTTGGGAGCTTGAATCCATCATGTTCCTTGATTTAAGGCTACTATCAATTTTAATGGAGAGATTTTCGAAAGTTCTACTTTTTGTTCTACTTTGAGACAAGTCAAACATGCTGTAGCTGAAGTAACTTTAAAAACGCTTAGCAACAGAGACCCTTCCAATGCATTGGATATGTTCTTCACAGCTGATATACTTTCTAATTATTTCTTTTAATTGTTGTTTTGTATGTTATTGAGAATTGATATTGTTCTAGAATTGCCACCTATTGATTTGGTCGTATAGTAATTTCATTAATGAAATTATACATTTTACCTTCTAGAAACAGGAAAATAGCTCATTGCAAAAGATCTTGATAAGATCCAAACATGAGACATAATAAATTAACATCATAATATAAAATAAGAAATTAAAATTAGAATATAAAAAAAATCACTAGCAAAAATCTCATTACGGAACACCAAAGAAACGTAGTTAAAGAATTCAACACTTGATTAAAGAACCTCAAATAAGGAAGTGTATAGATTCACAATCACACCATAGAACATTCAAGTCTTTTATACATTGCAATGGTCATATTAACGACCATGTACAAAAAAAAAATAGTCTAATATCAACTTCCATTAAGCACCAAATCTAAACTTTGTTGTAGCAATATAGCTTCACCATGATGTGCAACTTTTTGATTTTCAAAAAAACAATCCAAGGTTTTATCCTACATCATTGGAACAAATACAATAAAGAAATTATATACAAGTCTAATTCATTGATAAAATAATAAGCATTAGTATGAAATAAACTTGTGATTAACGATTAGAATCTGGATATCCCTTGTTACGTGTAAGTGATTCTATAATTAATTGATTAAAATAATTAAATTGACAAAAATAAATTTTAAAAAAGTTATTTAACGAAAAAAATCACTTGAATATTTGATGTAAAATCAAACATACTATATATCTACAAATAAAATAAAAAATGAATACCTGAAACGAATTTGGAGCTATTACACTAGTACTTTTTTTTGCATGCTATTATAAGGTAAATTTGAACCACTTAAACACCAACTACTACTTGGGGTCTTAAGAAAAAAAATAATTTTATTTACATGGCATTCTAAGAATATATAGATATAACATAACTATCAGTTGTGGTTACCATGTTGAAAAATTGCATTGAATTTTAACATGAATATGTATAGATATTGTTTGCTGACATCATCATTGAATGAATGACCTATAATACCGACAAAAAAAGGAGTTAATAATGTATAACAACATCAAAAATACTTCTATGTAATATGCGACTAATTAATTTTATACTTACAAATTTTTTATAACTTAGTGTAAAGTCAATGTGTAAATCTAAGGATTCTTTAATTGCTGATTACTTTCTTTTTCCTATAAAAAACTTATTAATATAAATATAATTAAAAAAATAAATTTACCACAAAGTGTAATTTTATAATCAAATTACTTACCCGACCTTTGCAATTGGGGTGCTTTTAGTTTTCTTTTCTCAAGGTGACCTTTAAGTCTAGAATTAGAGACCCCTTTTGGCTTAACGTGTGGTGGATTTAAGATTTGAGAAGTTTTATTATCACCTTATTTTACAACATTATCATCATTGCTCGATAATTCTTCAATTATTGACCTCTTCACATTTTCTAAATTAAAAAAAAATCATCACTTATGTAAGAAAAACATAAAGCATTTAAAATTATTGATTATATAGATAACTTACTAGATCGAATGATTGATCTTGCATTTGTCTCATTCTCTTTGAGTTCATAATTCTTAGAGACACATAATTTTGTCAATTCTTTCTCAACTTCCATGTCTCCTTCAAATAAAATCTTCCGACAAAGTTGCCTTTTTTTTTCGTTTTCTTGACTTTTTATAATCAAATCACAAGCAAATTGAATTACAAGTGAAGGCAAGAACTGTGACACTCTATCTAGCAAGATAGGAACCAGTTGGTATAAGGGTTGAATGCCACATTTCAAAGAAATGATAAGTTCGCAAGAATCAGATTAAAGCCACATGGATACTTGATAAGTCAATTTGAGTCAAATATGAACAAAGAGTTTGCAAACTCACAATCAGTTTATAATTAATCAAAAGTTGTTTACAAAATGTTCTAAGCCTCATATTTATAAGCTTACAAGTCAGCCGAAACGACATGAAATAATAACCAAATTAATAAGTTTGTTGCCCTTAAATTCGTTCAATAATTCCAAGGCACAAATTGAATGTGGTGATTGCTTATTGAAGGCAATTGGACGAGATAATGCTTGCTTAGAAAGGAAGAAAGTTGTTCATGCTTCTTCCTTAAATTCGGCTGAAGTTCCCAAGCACTTGGAGTAAATGTTGGGTGGTGCATTAATGAACTTTGTGTTAACCGAACAACCTCTTTTCATGCCCCCATGATAAGCCTTTGAGCAATTAAAGCACTTGTGACCTTTGGTAAAACCGAACAACCATGCATGGCGTGAACATTGATTCCTTTTGCTAGAAACGAATAGCCATAAGAACTTTAAGTTGGACGTTTAAGTTGGCTAGCTATTGATGTTCCTAAGACACAATAAATATGCTATTAGAACACATTAATTTGGCACACCATATTTGACCAAAAACTAACAACTAGTTTACGACATATTTAAAACACTTATCAAACAACATAAAACATAATGGTGAGTGCTTAGTGGCCAAATGCACATAACGATTGTAAGCAAACTCGATATGCAACAAGCACTCTTCCCCTGTCTTTAAATTATTTCGGATGATTGCTCTTAACAAGGTGGATAAAACTCGATTAACAACTTCGGTTTGGCCATCCGTTTGTGGAATTGATTTCATGGGTCATTTCTCTAGCTCATTCGAGAATCAATATATCTTGTTGGTAGTAGATTATGTTCCCAAATGGGTAGAAACAATGGCATTACCTACTAATGATACCAAATCAGTGGTAAAATTCTTAAGAAGAAACATCTTTTCAAGATTTGGAATTCCCAAGGCATTGATTAGTGATGAAGGATCACATTTTTGCAGCAAACAATTTGAAGCCGCTCTCCCAAAATATAATATTCGACATAAGATTGCAATTGTGTATCACCCTCAGGAAAATGGACAAGTTGAAGTTTCTAATCAAGAAATTAAACAGATCCTTCAGAAGATAGTAAATCCTAATCGCAAAGACTGGGTGGTTGTAACACCCAAAACTCGTAAACTATCGTGATTAGGGTTATGATGTCTTACTATTCATTTATCACCGTTCATCTTTAACATAATGTTAATCAAACTTATTTTTATCAAAGAATTTCACTTCACACGTATTATATCATCATTTGATTATAAATACAATTCAACAATGGCAAAAAGGTCATTTCTAACATTTCTGGAGACCTCTACCGGTACATGTTGGACAATGATCGATAGTTATCAAGTCAGTAAATAGTTCAAGAATAGTACAGACTTCTACTGATACAAGTGATAGTTCTATCTATACAAGTGACTTTTTTACCGATACAAGTCTTACTTTTACCGATACTAAAAACTCCAGAGAGCTAAAAATCTTACCCTACTACTTCTACCGATACAAGTATGCAAACTATCGATACTTCTAACACATGACTACCGATACTTGTTATTCATCTACCGATACAACCTAAGTCAGTGAGTAACCTCTCTCCTACCCTATACTTCTACCGATACATGCATGGGTTCTACCGAAACAAGTATGCAGAATCACACGAATCATGCCAAAACAAAAGTTTATCAACACAAAACATTCATGACATCAATATGCATTAAGTCAACACGAAATACATAGATTCCAAGTCATAACATAGTACTTTTAAGTCTATACTCCAACTTGCACAACATGCATTTACTACATTCATCAACATAACAAGGTTGTCACAATCCCAAGTACATAAAGCAAAAGATAACATCATCCTAGTACATGCCATAAGACCGAGTGATGCAAAAACTATCAACGAGCTTCGCGATAGTGTGACTTCGAAGAGATGATGATGATCCGGTCTTCAATTAGAAAAACGATCTACAAAACAACAACATCTTTGGTAAGCTTCATAGCTTAGTAAGTTCGATAGTTTAAAGAGTTACCAAACATTTGTATAAAGCAACTATAGCTCAACTGAGCTAAGATAATCCCATTGCTTTCTCGAGTCAATTATAACTTTCACTTTCCTGTCTATAATTTGTTACCAATTCTCGATGCTACTCACATGAGCTGTCAAGGACTCGCAACATATGCGGTACCCCAACTATCAGTATGGTGTCTGTCTATAAATTGTTCCCTAACGATGCTGCTCACACGAGCTGTCGGAAGCATTCGTAAAGCATAAGTCTTAGCCATCGAAGAGCTTATAATCCAATTAGGATTCATATCTCGTTTTTGAATCACGATGTTGCTCACACTAGTTGTCGAGGACTTGCAACATATATGGTAACCCAGCCATCATGTCAGTACTTTTTCAATGGCATAAAGCCTACAATCTCTTTCGTTTCATTTCCTCGATCTCTTCAATTCCAAGTTCTTCTAATTGCTAAACAATGACAATATACGTACAAGAAATATTAAGTAAAATTTACATTATGAACTTACCGAACTAACTTGCAGATACGATTAGACTTTAGGGACTACTCCGCTAATTTTCCTTTTTCGCGATCTGAAGCACGATCGTAGTCTACATCCACAAATCAGCCAATTCTCACATTAAATCAGATAACTGAGTCATTCAACACAATTTAGTCCTTTTGGGAAAATTACAATTTTACCCCTAATATTTTCCTTTTATTTAATCTAAATCTTTCAACACGAAACATGCAAAATAACCTTTCTCTTACAGAACCAACCTTAACTGAATTCTCTAAGGTGTTTACCCAAACCTTTCACACATTCATTTGCACAAAAATACATGTATTTTCATTATTTTCACATTTTAGTCCTTAAATCCTAATTTCATAAAAAATCTGTACAAAAAGATCTAGCCCAAGCATCAAACATTCAAATCTATCAAAAGCTCCCAAGGACAAGAAATTTCAACAATGGCAAGTTTAATAACATTTGAAAAATTCACAAATTAGTCCTTAGATTAGCTAGATTAAGCTAACAAGGACTCAAAAACATAAAAAATACTAAAAACGGTCAAGGTTTCCTTACCCAAATCAAAGCTCAAAGTTTGCAAAAGAGAAACCCTAACTTCTCTTTGTTTTGGCGTGAGAAAGAAGATGAAGTGTTAAAAAATGATTTAATTTCCCATTTTAATTCATTAATTTAACTTATATACCCAATGACAATTTTGCAAATTTTAATACTTTCATAATTAACTTAATTGACCAGTCATTAACCTTAATTAATCCTATTTAGGTTTAATTCATCTCATGACAAATCATCCACTAATAATATTTTGGTTAATTTATTCATGTGGTCCTTCTAATCAACCATCTCTACTTTTACACTTATTACAATTTAATCATTTCTACGCAATTAACTATTTAAACATTCAAATTTCCTCACCAACTTTTAATACGATCGTAGAGAAGTCATAAATATTCAAATAAACAAATTAACGATTCAACTCGTCAAAATTATGATACCGAAATCACAATTTTCGACACCACTAAAAATTGTGTTGGTACAACTCTCCCTCCTTAGGGAAATTTCGTCTCGAAATTTCTTACTAGTGAACAGGTTAGGGTACTATGATCTCATTGAAGCCTTTGTCTCCCACGTTGCTTCAACAAGCTCGTGTCAATTCCACAGTACCTTCACCAATGATACCCTTTTGTTTCACAGCTCTTTTACCTCGCAATCTAGGATCTTAACCAGTTCTTCTAAATACGACAAATCCAGCTATATCTCAACCTCACAAGGTGTAATCACATGAGAAGGATCTGATCTGTACTATCTTAGCATCGAAACATGAAATACATTATGATTCTTTTCTAGTTCTAGTGGTAAAGCCAGCTTATATGTTATAGGGCCAACCCGTTTAATGATCTCATACGGCCCCCTAAACCATGTACTTAGCTTTCCTTTTCTGCTGAACTTTAGCACCTTCTTCCAAGGCGAAACTCTCAAGAAGACTTGATCTTCCACTACAAATTCTATATCTTTTCTTTTAAGATCTGCGTATGACTTCTGCTGGTCAGACGCTGCTTTTAAGCAATCGCGGATCACCTGCACTTTGTCTTCGGTCTCATGAATCAAGTCGATTCCAACCAACTTAGGTTCGCTCAACTCTAACCAATACAAAGGTGTTAAGCATTTCCTACCGTACAGTGCCATTTTAATACTAGACTGATTGCTATTGTTATATACAAACTCTACCAACAACAGATATTCTTCCCAACTACCCTCAAACTTAAGTATATAGCACTGTAGCATATCTTTAAGAATTCGTATCACTTGCTCTGACTGACCATCCATTTACGGATGATATGCAGTGCTAAAATTTATCCTGGTTCCTAAAGCTTCATGCAACTTACCCCAGAACGTCGAGGTAAAACGTGGATCCCTGTCAAAGATAATAGACGCTGGTACTCCGTGTAGTCGTACGATCTCGGACACATATAACTCAACCAATCTCTTAAGTGGATAATCTACCCAGATAGGGATGAAGTGAGCTGACTTTTTCAATTCTTCTACAATTACCCATATCGAATCTTTCTTTCTCGGTGTTACCAGAAGTCCTATGACAAAATCCATAGTAACCCGCTCCCACTTCCATTCTGGGATGGAAATAGATTGTAGTAACCTAGATGGTACCTGGTGCTTTGCTTTCACTTTCTGACATATAAGGTATCTAGTGACAAACTCTGAAATCTCTCATTTCATACCTGACCACCAATACATTTTCTTCAGGTCGTACATTTTCACACTCCACGGGTGAATGAAATAAGTGCTATTGTGAGCTTCCGTCAGAATGTATTGTCTCAAATTCAGATCATTCAGAACACACACCCTGTATCTGTAATACAACATACCCTCTATATCTATTATAAACCCTGTAGTGGCATCACTTTATATCTTCCCCTTTCTAGCTATAAGCTTTGGATCATTTCCCTGAAATACTCGAATCCGCTATAGAAATAACCTTCTCATCTTGAGTAAAGTAGTGATAGAACCATCATTCTCCAAAGATAACCGAGCATTCAATGCTCTCAGTGCAAACAATGATTTTCGGCTCAAGGCATCGATAATAACGTTAGCCTTTCTCGGGTGATAGTCAATCACAAGGTCGTAATCTTTTAACAGCTCTAACCATTAGCATTGTCGTAAATTCAACTCCTTCTATGTCATCAGATACCTCAAACTCTTATGATCAGTACACACATGGCATCTCTCCCCATAAAGATAGTGACACCAAATCTTTAATGCAAAGATTATAGCAGTTAACTCCAAATCTTGAGTCGTATAATTCTTTTCATGCAGTTTTAATTGACGGGAGGCATAAGCTATCACTTTCCCATTTGGTATCAAAACGCATCTCAACCCACTTAAAGACGCGTCGCTATAAACAACGAACTCTTTTCCCGATTCTGGCTGCGTCAGGATCGAAACTTTAGTTAACAACTTTTTCAACTAATCGAAACTTTGTTGGCATTTATCAGACCAAGCGAATTGGATATTTTTTATAGCAACTTCGTTATCGGTAAAGCTATGATAGAGAAATCTTTCACGAACCGACGATAATAACCTGCCAATCCCAGGAAACTGCGTGTCTTAGAGACATTCTTCGATACTTTCCAATTGAGAATAGATGAGACTTTACTCTAATAAATCTGTATTCTTTACGAAGATACTACATGCCCCAAAAACCCAACCTCTCGAAGCTAGAATTCACATTTACTGAATTTTACAATTGTTTTTCTCGTAAAATCCGTAACACTTCTCGCAAATGCTGAGTATGCTCTAATTTTATCTTGGAGTAGATCAATATGTCATCAATAAACACAACTAGAAACCTGTCCAATTGAGGCTAAAATACTCTATTCATCAAATCCATAAATGCTGCTGGGGTGTTAGTAAATCCAAATGGCATAACCAAGAATTCATAATGACCATACTGGGTCCTGAACGCCATTTTTATTATATCGCAATCTTTCACTCGCATCTAGTAGTAACCTGATTGGAGGTCTATCTTGGAGAATACGGTTGCACCTTTTGACTGATCAAATAACTCATCATTCCGAGGCAACGGGTATTTATTCTTATTTGTCACCTTATTCAACTACTTGTAATCTATACATATCCACGTCGATCCATCTTTCTTTTTCATGAATAACACAGATATGCTAGGTCGTATAAACCCTTTGTCTAATAATTCTTGCAACTGAGCTTTCAACTCATTCAACTCGGTCGGTGCCATTCTATATGGTAGAATTGAGATTGGGGCGGTGCCAAGTAGCAAATCAATACCAAACTCTACCTCTCTGGTTGGTGACAAACCCGATAATTCTTTTAGAAACACATTTATATACTCGTTAACAATCGGTACCTATTTCAACTCTATCCCTGAACCCTGTGTATCAAGTATGTATGCCAGGAATGCCTCATAGCCTCTACGAACCATTTTCTATGTCGAAATAGCTGAAATCACTCTGGTTTCACTGTTCAATCTATCGAACTCAATTATGATCACATCACCTATCGGGCATTTCAAACTAATCTATTTTTGCTTGCAGTTTACTACTGTATCGTGCTCAGATAACCAATCCATCCCAAGATCACGTCAAACTTGGTGAATGGCAATAACATTAGATCAGTAGGAAATTCATAGGCTTGGACTTTCATTGGACATTTACAACATACCAGATTAACAATAACACTATGACTTAATGGGTTTGTAACTTGTACATCAAATTCAGTCGACTCGACAGACAATTTCTTATCAGTTGCTAAGGCAATACAAATATATGAATGAGTCAATCCTGGGTCAATCAAAGTACATATAATATCATTAAAAAGATAGAATATACCAGTCACAACATCGAGAGTGGTAGCCTTTTCTCTAGCTTTGATGGCATATGTCCGTGTAGGTGCTCGGGCCTCCTACCTGTTTACAGTATCTCTATTTTCATTTCGATTTCCACTTGCACTACTATTTTGCCCCGGGCATCTGCCTTTCTATGGAGTAACTAGAGGATTCACACTCTAATCTTCCTTTGCTTCAAAATTCATTTGGTAATTTCACATGAAGTGAGCGGTACCTTCACATCGAAATCAGGCTTCCTTAATCAACTGGCATTCACTTGAATGGATTCTTTTACAATGCTCGGACACTAGTTTTGGCACGTTACAAACACTAGCCACACTGTCAGCTGGCCGATTCTGAAATCTAGATTCTGGTGGTCCTGATCGGCTCCTACTGAAAAAGCTAGAAGAGATTGCTCCTCGGACTGTACTATCTTTGAATTTCTTCGGTGGTGACATTGTAAAAGTTCTAGTAGGATTCTTCTTCCCAAAATCTCGAAATCTCTTCTCTATATTTATTCTAGTTGTATACTTCCTCTATTTTTTGTGCTCTATCTGTCAAGATGACAAATGGTTGTATTTCTGAACCACCTACCGTCATTTTTATCTCATAATTCAAATCGTTCTCAAATTGGACACAAATAGCCTCATTTGTAGGTATAATCTCCCTTGCATATTTGCTGAGAAATACAAACTCCCATTCATACTTTGCCACAATCTTATTTCCTTGTCTCAACTCTAGGAATTCTTTCTTCTTTTATCCAAATACCGCTTGCTGACATATTTCTTTTTAAACTCTGTTTGGAAAAATTCTCGAGTAACTTTGATTTCCAACATCACTACTACAATCATCACCCACCAATTGTAAACTTCATCTTTTAGCAATGAAATGACACACCCCACATAGTCTTCAGGCGGACATGTCATTTCATTCAGTACCTTTAGGGTGTTTTCCAACCAATACTCAGCCTTAGATGGATCATCCTTAGCATTTTTGCGGAATTCTTTCGCCCCATACTTTCTTGCCCTGTCAGTCACGTACGACGCCTTTGTTCTATTACAAGAGGAGATGGATGCCTTACAAGAGGTGCCATAGGTCGAGCAGCAAGCTGTGTAGCTGGGGGTAGAGGAGGTGGCGCCATAGAATTATTCTGCATAAATTCTGAGAACCACTGTCCCATTAAGCCAAAGAACATGTTTTTGGCTTCACTTTCTGTCATTAACAAAATAGGTACTCCATGACTAGCTCCGTAATCACTCGTCGGGTCATTGCTGTTTACTTCGTTGGTCTCATCTCTTTCAAAATCAAGCATCTTTACTTTTATATACAAAAACTATGGTTAGATCGAATTTATCTGTATCACACTATTACAGGTTCATATGGCATGTACCACTAAATAATTTAATATAGTCATAACAGTCCGAGAAACGACTAAATCATAAGCTTTGATACCTTTAAATGTAATGGACAAAACCCATAAACCATCGCAGATGAGGATTTCGGTGTCTTACTATTCATTTATCACCGTTCATCTTTAATATAATGTTAATCAAACTTATTTTTATTAAAGAATTGCACTCCACATGTATTATATCATCATTTGATTATAAATACAATTTAACAAGGGCAAAAAGGTCATTTCCAACATTTTTTGAGACTGCTACCGATACCCATTGGACAAGTATTAGTAGTTGTCAAGTCAGTAAATAGTTCAAGAATAGAGTAGACTTTTACCGATACAACTGACAGTTCTATCTATACAAATGACTCTTTTACCGATACAAGTCTTATTTCTACCGATACTAAAAACTCCATAGAGCTAAAAATCTTACCTTGCTACTTCTATCGATACATGTATGCAAACTACTGATACTTTTTATTCATTTATCGATACAACCCAAGTCAGTGAGCAACCTCTTTCCTACCTTGTACTTCTTTCGATACATGCATGGGTTCTACCGAAACAAGTATGTAAAATCACACGAATCATGCCAAAACAAAAGTTAATCAACACAAAACATTCATGACATCAATATGCATTAAGTTAACACGAAATACATATATTCCAAGTCATAACATAGTACTTTTAAGTCTACACTCCAACTTACAGAACATACATTTACTACATTCATCAACATAACAAGGTTGTCACAATCCCTAGTACATAAAGCAAAAGATAACATCAACCTAGTACATGTCATAAGATCGAGTGGTGCAAAAACTACCGCCGAGCTCCACGATAGTGCGACTTCGAAGAGATGATGATGATCCGATTTTCAATTAGCAAAACGATCTACAAAACAATAACAATATCTTTGGTAAGCTTAATAGCTTAGAAAGTTTGATAGTTTAAAGAGTTACCAAACATTTGTATAAAGCAGCTATAGCTCAACCGAGCCAGAATAAACCCATTGCTTTCTCGAGTCAATTATAACTTTCACTTTCCTATCTATAACTTTTCTGTTACCACTACCCGATGCTGCTCACACGAGTTGTCGAGGAATCGTAACATATGCGGTACCCCAACCATCGGTAAGGTGTTTGTTTGTAAACTGTTCCCTAACAATACTGCTCACACGAGCTGTCGAGAGTATGCATAAAGCATAATTCCCAACCATCGAAGGGCCTATAATTCGATCAGAATTCATATCTCTTTTCTGAATCATGATGCTGCTCACACGAGCTGTCGATGACTCGCAACATATGCGGTACCCCAGCCATCGCGTGGGTACTTTTTTAACGGCATAAAGCCTGCTATCTCTTTCATTTCATTTCCTCGATCTCTTCAATTCCAAGTGTTTCCAATTGCTGAACATAGACAATATAAATATAAGAAATATTAAGTAAAATTTACATTATGAACTTATCAGACTAACTTGCACTTAATATTAGACTTTAGGGACTACTCCTCTAATTTCCTTTTTTTTTTGCGATCTGAAGCACGATTGTAGTCTAAATCCACAAATCATCTAATTCTCACATTAAATCACATAATTGAGTCATTCAACACAATTTAGTCCTTTTTGGGAAAATTACAATTTTACCCCTAATATTTTCCTTTTATTCAATCTAAACCTTTCAACACAAAACATGCAAAATAACTATTCTCTTACACAACCAACCTTAACCGAATTCTCTAAGGTGTTTACCCAACCCTTTCACACATTCATTTGCATAACAATACATGTATTTTCATTATTTTCATAGTTTAGTCCCTAAATCCTAATTTCATAAAAAATCTCAGTACAAAAAGATCTAACCCAAGAATCAAACGTTCAAGTCTATCAAAAGCTCCCAAGAACATGCAATTTCAACAATATCAAGTTTTATAACATTTGTCAGATTCACAAATTAGTCCTTAGATTAGCTAGATTAAGCTAACATGGACTCAAAAACATAAAAAATACTAAAAATGGTCAAGGTTTCTTTACCCAATTCAAAGCTCAAAGTTTGCAAAAGAGAAACTGTAACTTCTCTTTGTTTTGGCATGAGGAAGAAGATGAAGTGTTGAAAGTATGATTAAATTTTCTCATTTTATTTCATTAATTTAACTTATATACCCAATGACAATTTTACAAAATTTGAGACTTTCATAATTAACTTAATTAACTACTTATTAACCTTAATTAATCCTATTCAGGTTTAATTCGTCTCATGAAAATCACCCACTAATAATCCTTTGGTTAATTTATTCATTTGGTCCTTCTAATCAACCATCTCTACTTTTACACCTATTACAATTTAATCCTTTCTACTCAATTAACTATTTAAACATTAAAATTTCCTCACCAACTTTTAATACGATCCTAGAGAAGTCATAAATATTCAAATATATAAATTAACGACTTTACTCGTTAGAATTGTGATCTCGAAATCACTGTTTCTAACACCACTGAAAATCGGGCTATTACAACGTAAAGTTGGATGACGCCTTATGGGCTTATCGAACAACCTATAAAACACCCCATGTATGTCTTCTTATAAACTCACGTATGGAAAAAATTATCATTTGCTTATTGAATTAGATAAAAAAGCATATTAGGCTATTAAAGAATTGAATCTAGATCCAGAGTTAGCAAAAAAAGAGAGATTGTTCTAGTTGCAAGAGTTGGAGGAGTTTTGATTCATGGCCTATAAAAACAAGAAACTTCGTAAAGAAAGAAGTAGGTTACGTCATGATGCCAAGATTCGAAAATGAAACTTCGAGCCTGGATAAAAGGTAGTCATGTTCAATTCTAAGCTCAAACTATTTCCTAGAAAACTCAAATAATGATGGACAGGGCTATATATCATTAATCAGGTAAAAACATATGGGGCTTGAGTTGTTAAGTAAGAGTGGTGAAATATTTCTAGTAAATGGGCAAAGGGTAAAGCCATATTATAGGGGAACTATAGATATACTTATTGAGGAGCAACCTCTACATTGGAAAATGATATGGGACAAAGGGCCATTGTTAGACTTGAACATCAGAAATACCCTAGGATTAGATAATAACTCATATTCGGAATCAGAGGGAACCTGGTCTCGATGTCGTGACGAACATATTCGATGTCGTAATGATCATGCATCAAGAAGACATGATTACTGGTCTTAATGTTGTGATATGTCATGACAAACAATACTCCTCGGAACAACATTTTTGGTCTTACGTCGCAACATGCCTAGTGCATGTCGTGACTCTCTGACGTAATAACAGCAGTCCAAGTAAGACTCTAAATCCTAATGGTTTTAATTAGAATTATAAATTGTAATTTCTAAACAACATTAACTTCTAAATTTACTAAAAGTCATATTAACCATCCCTTATAAATGACATCTCTTCCATTTTATCTTTCATTCCATAACCAAAAGATTCCAATAATAGAGTCAAATGGCTAATTTAAGTGAAAGTGCTGCTAATCCTATTTTCAAATTCCTAGAAGATGATTTAGACAAGTATCTCTAGTAATTATAGCCACATACCTTTATTCAGGAACAAGGGTTTGATCCTTTGATGCGAGTTTGCAGAGGTATTTAGGAAACAGTGGTAGATCATGAATGGACCCAAATTTGTCTGCCTTGTAAAGAATCGGCAAATGTTTCAATAGTTCAATAATTTTATTTAGCTTTGAAGAAACGCGAAATCGGGAGTGCTTGTGGGCAGATTCAAGGTCTAATGAAAATTTGAGTAGTTTAAATATACCTGAATGAGGTCCAAATTTGTAGATTTTACAAGGTCCCGTATTATTACCAAGATTTTCTCCATAGAGTCGACTTAAAGGAATTTAAGAATATCAATATCAAGGAGATCCTAATTTTCTTAATAGCGGGAAAAGAATTATGGACCTATCGAGAAGGTACGGTAATCCCAGAAATTTTCAACCAAGAACTCATGATGCCTAAAGCTAAGATGTGGATGAAATTTGTTTGCTCTTGAATACTTCCCCCTTTCGATATGATATAGATACGTCCAATCCATGCTATAATGACATACGAGATTTTCATGAAGAAACAAATTTGTGTGGGGAAGTGGATTCACCGAAACATGGTGGAATGTGCAAAGAACTTAGGGAAAGGTATACTTTTCCCTCATTTAATATCTTCCTTGTGTACAAAGGCAAGAGTGCCAATGGAGAGATTCGATCGAACAATGAATCCATTGAGTAAACTGTTAGGTGATGATCTGTTCGCACAATTCACATTACTACAGCAAAGTCAAAGTGAAAAACGAAGGAATAGAGGATTGAATGACGAAGAGGAATAGGGACTTATAGTTTGACCAATGTTTAGAATTACATTTTCTTTAGTTTTAATAATTGTTTTAATTTTTTGTAGGAATAAAATTAGATTTTATTTTTGTATATATGCTTTAATTATTTTTATAGGAACCCCACATTATAGAAGACACAACAATTGCGAGCATTAATGCCAAATGGAGAAGGATAACCACCATAAGAAGAAGAGAACCTTCACGAAAATTTGGTTAACTTCTTTCCTTAGCTATTTGAGGGGACTACACATTGAGGACAATGTGTTTTCTAAAGTATGGGGGTAACATAGGAATTTTTGGCATATAGTTTTTAAGTTTTTATTTGTTTTTTTGATGTGTGCTTGAGCTTGTAAAAATACAAGTGATTTGGTTAGGAGCATGTATAATAGATTGATTGTGCTTATTGATAAATATAGCATGATGATGAGGAATTTTTAGTTTTTTTTAGCATGAAACTTTTGAGTTCTATAGGTTATATTGTATAGATAGAGATATATTATTGATACCAAATTATATGCGGAATATAAGGAAACGAGCTTGCTAGTATATATGATAGATGATAATTTTGAGATTATGTGATTAAGTTGATGTTTATGCATAGTGAGATGTTTAAGGATGACCTAAGGCATTGTTTGGACATATCTAGAGCTAAAAAGCCAAACACTATTATGAAATTCCAATTAGTACTCATCTTTGAGCCTTATCACCCTTTTTAATGAACCATATTACAAGCCTTCTTAGCCTTAAAAAATGATGATTTCTGTATACTCCTTGTTTTCTTTGGTCTTATTTTGAATGGAAATAGACGTATGACCATTAGTATTGAGGGTAAGTAGACACACCAAGGTGGAGGTTAGAAAATAAGAATAGGAAAATCAATATAATATATGAAACTTTGTTTAGCCCCAGAAAAAGAAAGAAATAGAGAAAAATAAAAAAAGAAAAGAAAAATGAGTAGAACAAAAGAATCATGAGTAAGAAAACATATGAGTAGTGATAAAATTATAAAGTCACAAAAAAGAAGAAAAATAGAATCTTACTCAATGAAACAAAAGAAAAAAGAATACTCATAGGCTAGCTAAAGGGATACTTTTTATTAAGATATCCTAAAATAGAGAAAAAAGGATGGTGAGAGAAGGAGAGATAAGGGGGTGAGATGAAGTGGGACATAAATGGGAAGAATAAAGAACAATACAATGTGTCAAACTATTTTCGTGTTTGTAACCTTTTGTGTTTAACCATTCTTTGAAATCCATACCTATCCTAAGCCTCAACACGTTACAAGCCGAAAAGCCCTATGTAACTTAAACAACTCTATCCATGAATAGATATGAAAATTGTATGATCTCATTATAGTTATCTGTACTAGGATAATTAAAGTACTTTTATTAGGCATCGATGGATGCATATTTATAAAACCTTGATATTTGTATTTCTTATAACTTACTGAACTTATATTGTTTCTAATTGAAAATGATAAAATTTCTTGATCATCATGTCGAAGTTATTAAGAGATATATGATACCTATATTACATATTACATATTACGAACTCACTCTTTGTAAATCTATGAACTCAAGCTCTTTGTTTTTTCTAGTTTTTCTTTTTTGTTTGCTTGAGGACAAATGATAGCATTAGAAATGACACTTAATTTCTCCTTGAATTAGCGTATAATTTGTTCCTTTTGTATCATATTTAGCCTACAGTTTCAGCATTTCATTCTCAGTATTAGCATTTTCTAAATCAGTGTTGTATGATCTTACTTTCTTTCATTTTATTCCTTTTGTGCTACTAATGTCGCTGTATTGAGTATCAGTTTTGCATCTAAAGTTGTCAGCGCAAAAATCCACTTTAGAAGATCAGAATGGGAAAACATTCAGAGTTGCGGCCACAAGTTTGATCTAGAATTACAGCCAAAGATGTCACCATATAAATGCTTCTACATTTTATCAAGGATTTTACGCTGCTAACACATTCAAAAGAACCACTGCAAGAGAATGCCAAGTTGTTGTAGCAAATTTAAATCATAATTTCCATCCAGAGTTGTCGCGACAATCTGTAACTGCCTAATGCACAAACCAAATCTGCGTGAGTGCATAGCTAGCAATACCAAACTTGTATAGCTGCAAAAAAAGGGAAGTTAGATCTGAGAAGAGGGATAGACTTGTGCTGTGGAATGATTATAAATAGAGGAAGTGAGAGAAGATCATCAAGCTGTGAAGAATTCAATTCCATAAATTTTCTCATTCTTTCTCAAAGTCAACTGCCATGGAAGCTTGATTCCTAAGAGGGTAAACTGACGCAACAAGGAGGCGACTACTCCTGATGAGGAGTGCCTAGGTGCGATGCAAAAGGAGCGATTACAGAAGAATTCTAGTAGACTAGGAATAGCATGCTTCGATTTATCCTTTAATCCCTATTGAATGTTGATGAATTCTATTGACTTTTAATTGTATACAAAAGTATCTATTAATGTTAGGTCTATTTTGATTTGTACTCAATTCTTCTCTTTTGTTTATATTTGGATTTAACTATTTTGACCACGGAAGTGCGATTGTAGTCACAGACACTGGAAGGTGCGGTGACAAGTTAGATTAACAAGCAAGTTAATGGAAGTTACTTGAGGCAAAAGGAATTCTGGCCACTTGTTTTTGAGTGTAAACCATTACCAACACTGGAAGGTGTGGTAATTGTGAGTACTTGGGTCTTTGTTAAATAGAGAAGTTGATAGTAGTAAGATCTTGTTAGAACTTAATTGCGGCGAAAATTCATCTATCAGTTACCTTGTAGTCACATTTAGCGTTGCCAACTTGTGAAGTCAAGGATCCCTCTATTTCTTTACACTTGATTTATTTGTTTTAATTATCTGAATTTACATTTACAAAATCTTTCACAACAATTCATTTTCTATTAATTTGCTTTGACATTTTATGTTATATTTGCACTGACAGATTTAACTCTTCGATTTATGCAGCCTTAACTAAATTGCGTTGACATTACTCTTAACAATTCTTTTTATTTAAACTCTAATTGCTTCGACAAATTTAAGCAACAAGAACACCATCCTCGTGGGATCGTATTCGATAGATTCATATCTATCTACTATACTTGCATCGACAGTGTCCGCTTGCACATAATTTTTGTGACATTTACAGGCCGATCAATAAACAAAGACTTAAGTGTGGGGGAGTTTGATCTGTCGGTCTTATACATAGCAGATTGAACTAGTTTTCACACTTGAAGAGCTTGAAACCAAGTATTTTCCTTATGTCATCATAAGATTTAACTTAGGTTTCTCATTTGAATAAATTGTGTAACCTAAGTGCTAAAATGTCGTTTTATTGTCTTTAAGGCCGATTGAGGCCTAAAGGTTAGCTAATGAACTTTGTGAGTGTGCAAGAGACCATAAGAAGTTGTAATAATAGGAGATTGATCACTTCGTCACGACATGGGCTGAGCTACATTGCAACTAAGGGACCAGACTTGAAGATTTCGAAGACTGACTTCTTTGTCGCATCATACCTGGGCTATGTCACGACAATGCCTATATGATAACACTTCACACAAAGTATGATGTCTTCGTCGTGACACATGTCCTGGTGTGTCGCGACATTGACCCTTGAACGTGGATTTTGCACTGAGTGAAGGGCGTTCGATCTTTACAATGCCACTTAAACACGAAGGACGATAGTAGACCTAGGGTTAAGGAAAATGACCGACCAAGGCTATAAATTAGGCCTTTTGCATTAGATTTAAGAACACCATTCACTAGATTTTAGTTTTTAGATATATTTTGTATTTGCATTTGAAACGAGATTGTAAAACTTGTATAAACGTTCGAGGAATTTTTCCTAACAGATTGCCAATACAATTTTAGTTTCTTTTTCATTCTTTTCTTCAATCACATGTGTTTATATATTTGTGTGTTTATGATGATCAATAAAACCATGAGGAACTAATTCCATTTTGAGGAATTCGGAACTTAACATATGAATATGTAATTATTGTTTAACAAGGATTCTACCTTTCGGATCAACTGTTTGGGAAAGTCAGAGTATCAAACAAACACTAGGCTTGATAATCCTAGAACACCATTTAGGTAGGAATGAAACCAAAATTGGTATTGCCCATCCGTGAACACCTTTTCCCCAAATCGGTTCAGACTGTGACATCTAGCGATAAGTAGTCTCTGTAAACTTGTTATGCTGACGGAAGATCGAGAGATCCAACTGGGGTATTGACTAGTTGATTGGAGGAAAATCCCCAAAACCTAACGATTAAAGAACTCATGCGAAAACAACCTAATATCCCCAAAGCTGTTTACAAGAATTTCTACATCTCAAATCTCTCTTTATTTTCTATTTTATTTTATGCTTTTCAAAACCAACTCTTTTATTATTCTTTGTACTATAATCCCTAAAGTAAGTACTAATTAATTTTTTTCTTTGTAAGGATCTAATTTACTATTGCTTTACGCCTCCTTTAGGTACGATCCTCGAAATATTACCAAGTGTTTCGTTGAACACACTATATTTACAACCTGACTCGAATACTTGCGGAAGGCCTAAATCTACGCCAATTGAGAGTATGTTCGGGGGTGGTCAATCATATCTATTCACGACAGTTGTGAATTTATATCACTATCTGTTGTCGTGACTGTATTCATGGTTGATCCACTTACGAAATTGGTATGCCTCTGCGTGGCGGACTAATAGCTGCTCGATTACCCTATTCAGTAAAAATGATTGGTTTATTGGATGTCTTTGTGTTGGTGTTGTTGCAGCCATCTCTTCCTCCTTGTAATTTCCATCACATCGTTCTACATCTTTCGATTCATGGTACCATTGTAATAATTACCTTACCCATGGACGTGCTCTTTTGTTCTCTGAGGATTAGATCACTATTCTATCTGAGAACTGAGGCTCTGTCTTCTAAATATTTCCTATTATCTACCAAAATTGAAAAATTTTCACATTAGTAATTTCTTTAGGGATTTGTTGTACTAGGAAAGTATTGTATATTGTAGCCATTTTCCATTGGAAACTTATTCTCTGATCTATAATATCTTCAACTAATATTTGCTTTGTCGGTGTGTCTGTAACATTACTTAATTGAATATCTAAATTCTGTGTATAGGAACTGTCATATTCCTTTGTAGGGTGTGATTCTTCATTAGATTAGGGCTCAATCTCGATTTTCATAAAGCTTTTCACTTCCCCTTCCAAGGATGAAATATTGATTTTTTCATCTGTTCGATCATCCAATTCTTCAAAGAATTCTTTTTCCACTTCTACTTCTAGCCCTTTCTCTTGTTCTCGTTCCATTCTTTCAGATTTGAAATATGCTTCTCTGAAAGATTAATCATTGTGGTGATCGAGAATCTGGACTTCTCCATGGAGTTGAATCAATTCTAGCATCAATAATATTTTATTTTCCTGGATCTCCCAACCTTCATAATACCCATCTTCATAGATATCATCGTTAGAGATGTCGTCATTAATGTCTTTTGCACAAAAATAATCGTAGGCATCCATGGTCTAATAATAATATGATAGAAATTAGAGGAAAGTCGTAATTCTGAAAAAAAATTGTTAGTATTGTTAAGTTGTATCTGTATCCTAAATTTTCTGAACTATTTTATTAACACAGGAAGAATAAAATTTACTAAAGTGTTGCCTCCTGGCCAACGACGCCAATAACTTGACCGCCCCCGAACATACTCTTGTTCGATGTAGATTTTAGGCTTTTGTAAGTATACTAATTAGGCTGTAAATATAGTGTGTACAACGAAACACTTGGTAGTATTCTGAGGATCGTACCTAAAGGAGGCTTAAGGCAATAGTAAATTAAATCCCTACAAATAATAAAAGTAATTAGTAATCACTTTAGAGATTATAGGACAAAAGATAATAAAAAGAGTTGATTATGAAAAGCATAAATAGAAACAAATTAAAGTAAAGAGTTGAGATGTAGAATATCAATAAACGACTTTGGGGATTTTAGGTTGCTTCCGTATTAGTTCTCCAATTGTTGGGTTTTGGGGATTTTCTTCCAATTAACTAGTCACTACCTCAGTTGGATCTCTTGATCTTCTGCCAGTATAGCAAGTCGATAGAGACTACTTATCGCTAGATGTCACAGTCTAAACCAGTTTGGTGAAAAAGTTTTCATGGATAAGCAATACCAACTTTGGGTTCATTCCCACCTAAATGACGCTCTAGGGTTCTCAGGCCTAGTGTTTGTTTGATGTTATTCCTTTCCCAAACAGCTGATCCGAAAGGTAAAATCCCTGTTAAACAATAATTAAATAAGCATACCTCCACTCCCTAATTGCCCAAAATGGAATTAGTTCCTCATGATTTTCTTAATCATAATTAAAACAAAGATATATAGAAACATATAATTGATTACTCAAATGAAAAAAGCTTGATTTGTATTAACATTTTATCGGGAAAACTCCTCAAATGTTTTTGGGAGTTCTACAATCTCGTTTCAAACAAAAATACAAAATAAAACTAAAAGCTAGTAAACTGTGTCTTTAAACCTAGTGCTAAGGATCCTATTTATATCCTTGGCCGACTGTTTTCATTAACCATAGGTTGGCTTCCATCCATAGTGTTTAAATTGCGTTATGAAGATGAAAACGCCCCTCAATTGATGCAAGTTTTAATTTTAGGGTCAATGTAGCGACACAACAGGTCCTGTGTCGCGACAAAGCAAGCAGTCTCCTTTCCTCGCTGCTGGCCCCTTTGTTGTGACATAGAACTCCCTATGTCATGATGTAGTGACCAGTTTCACTTTTGCTATGCTGCTATGGGTTTCCTGCACACTCACGAAGTAGGTTAGCTAATCTTTCGGCCTTATTTGGCCTAGAAAGCAATAAAATACTCTTTTAGCACAATTTATTTGAAAGGTAAAAAACTAAGCTAAAATCTATAAAAAAATAAGGGAAAGTACTTGATTTCAAGCTCTTCGAATATGAAAAATAGTTTAATCTGTTAGGTATAAAACCGACAGATCAAGTCTTTAAAACCTTAGTGGAGAAGGCTAACATTTGCAAAGAAGTAAAGCATATTGAGCGTGAAAGGAAAGACAAGGCTAAGGCTTCTGTTAAGAGAGAATAGAGCCCAAATGTCTAAGCTCCACACAATATCCAACGGGCTAGTGATGATCGACCTAAATAAAATGTGATAGTTGTTGGAGGTAGGATCTCTAACTGTGCCACTTGTGTTAGGAGGCACACTGGTGACTGTTGGAGGAGCATGGGTGTATGCCTGAAATGTGGGTCGTTGGACAACTAGATTGTAGATTGTCTATAGATGAATGATTAGGTGCAAGCTTAAGGCCAGAATAGATCCCCTAATTAGAGAGTTAGACCACAACATTGTAGAGATTAGGGTCAAAATCGAGGTGGTAATGCTAGTCAGAGGCAGCAAGCACCAAGTCAGGGTGTTAATCGAGCTGATGCAAGGTAGCCAACACTTGTTTATGCGGCTAGACACAAAAAGGACCGTGATGCAGTCGATGTGATAGTAAATACTTTTACAATTATATTATTTTTTTATTTGCACTTATTGATATTAGATCTACCCACTCGTACGTATCTTGTAATATGGCTGATAAATTTGGAATTCAGGTAGAGGAAACCGTAAGTGATCTGACTTTACTTAATCCCCTAGGACAATCTGTATGTGTAAATAACATTTATAGGCGATGTCCATTGCAAGTCCTAGGCGTAGTATTTCTTGTTGACTTAATGAAGTTGCCATTCAGGGAGTTCGATCTCATCTTGGGGATGGACAGGCTAACTAAGCACCGTGTTAGTCTCGATTGCAATACGAAGCAAGTTATGATGGAGATAAGTCGATTTGTAAGGGATGTGAGGCGAACTTAGCCTACATCTTAGACATGAAGCTAGATAGTGCGATGATGGAGAACATCTAGGTGGTTAAAGAATTTTCTAATGTTTTCCCAGAGGAATTACCCAATTTACCTCCACCTCGTGAGGTTGAATTCGGAATTGAGCTATTGCTTGGAATAGCTTCGGTGTCCATTGCACCTTATCATGTGGAACTGAAAGAGCTTAAGATAAAGTTCAGGAGTTGTTTGACCGTGGTTTTATAAGGCCAAGTGAATCACCATGGGGAGCCCTTACGCTGTTTGTCAAGAATAAGTACCCACCGCAAAGGATATATGACCTTTTTGATAAATTTAGAGGTGCCACTATTTTCTTGAAGATTGATCTGAGGTTAGGTTATTATCAATTGCAAGTAAAGGAGGCAGATATTCCAAAGATATCCTTCATAACTCGCTATGGGCACTATGAATTCTTAGTGATGCCTTTTGGACTCACGAATACTCCCGTAGCTTTCATGGGCCTTAAGAATAGATTGTTCTAACCTTTCCTAGATTAGTTTGTGGTAGTCTTCATTGAGAAAGTACTAATCTACTCTAAATTTGAACAAGAGCATGAGGAACATTTAAGGTTAGTCCTTCAGACTTTGCGTGAAAAGAAGTTGTACGTGAAATTCAGTAAGTGCAAATTTTGGCTTCTAGAGTGATATTTTTTGGACACGTGGTATCTAGTGAGGGTATTCGAGTGAATCCTAAGAAGATAAAGACCATTCTGGACTGGAAGCAGCCTAAGAATGTGAGTGAAATTAGGAGTTTTCTCATACTCGTGGGATACTATTGAAGGTTTGTGGAAGGATTCTCCTTGATCGCGACAGCAATGACTAATTTGTTAAGGAAGACTGCACCTTTTGCTTGGGTTGAGGAACAACTAGCTAGTTTTGAGAAACTTAAAGCTTTGTTAACATAAGCATTAGTGTTGATCCAACTATAATCTGGAAAGGATTTTGTGGTATATAGTGACGCTTCTCATACTAGACTTGGTTGTGTGCTTATGCAAGATGGGAAGGTAGTAGTGTATGCCTAAAGACAGTTGAAATCACATGACTGCAACTATTTTACGCATAACCTTGAGTTAGCTATTGTGTTCTTCGCCCTAAAGATCTGGAGACACTATCTCTATAGGGAGAAGTGTACAATCTTTAAAGACCATAAGTCTCAAATACCTCCTAACCCAGAAGAAGTTGAATTTGAGATAGAAGCAATGGACAGAACTCTTGAAAGACTACGATTGCACTATCGAGTATCACTCAGGGAAAGTAAATGTCATGGTTGACGCTTTGAGTAGAAAGGCGATGGGTGAACTAAGGGCATTATTTACTAAGTTGAGTCTGTTTAAGAATGGTGGGTTGTTAGCAAAACTATGAGTCCAATGTAATCTATTGGAGGAGATTAAGTCCAAGCAATCACCAGATACATATCTTGCACCTCATGTGAAGCTCATTGAGGAAGGTAAGATTTTGGAATTTACCTTTAATTCTAAGGGAGTTTTGTGTTTCTGAGGTAGATATTATGTACCTTCAGATCTTGAATTGAGGCAATCCATCTTGAGGGAAGCGCATAGTAGCCCTTATGCTATGCACCTTGGTGAGAGCAAGATGTATCACGACCTTCAAGAGCAATACTAGTAGCCATGATTAAAGCGCGATGTGACTAACTTTGTGGCGAGATGCTTGTGTGTCAACAAGTCAAGGTTAAGCACCAAGTTCCTTCTTGTCTGCTCCAATCAATTCAAATTCCTCTTTGGAAGTGAGAGCGCACACTATGGATTTCGTGAGTGGTTTGCCATTTATGTCATCGAAGAAAGATTCTATGTGGGTGATTGTCGATCGTTTTACCAAATTACCTCATTTTTACTTGTTCGAACCGACTATTCATTACATATGTTGACGAGATTGTACATCTCTAAAATTATGAGAATACATGGGGTACTGGTTTCCATCATCTCTGATCGGGATCCCAGGTTTACATCTTGATTTTAAAAGAGGCTCTATGAGGCTCTTGGTACAAGATTGAACTTCAACACCGCATTTCATCCACAATCCAATGGCAATCTGAGAGGGTTATCTAGATTCTTGAGGACATGCTCAGAGGTTGTGTGATAGATTTTTGAGGAAGTTGGGAGGAGCATTTTTTTCTTGTAGAGTTTGCATACAATAATAGTTTTCAGTCGAGCATTCAGATGGCTCCATATGTGGCTTTGTATGGACGCAAGTGTAGAACACCCTTGTGTTAGACCGAGCTGAGTGAGAAGAAGGTGATAAGGCTGGAAATAGTGCATGAAACTAAAGATATGGTGAAGATTATTCGAGATTAATTAAAAGAAGCTTATGATGGGCAAAAGTCGTATTCTGACTTGAAGAGGAAGGACATTGAGTTCAATGTCGAAGATCAAGTTTTCTTAAATGTCTCACCGTGAAAAAAATGTATTACGGTTTGGTTGTAAATGGAATTTAACCCTTAGATTTATTGGACCCTATTACATCATCAAGAGAGTAGGATCGGTAGTGTATCAGTTAGAATTGCCTTCAAAATTGGATCTTATATATGATGTATTTCATGTGTCCATGTTAAGGCATTATAGATTTGACCCTTCACATATTGTGTCAATTTAGGAAATAGAGGTTCGATCGGACTTATCTTTCAAAGAAGAACTGATACAAATATTAGAGAGAGAAGTCAAGGTATTACTAAGGAAGCATATTCCTCTCGTAAAGGTTCTTTGGAGAAATCACGGTTCCAATGACGCTACTTTAGAACCAAAAGATGGATGCAATAACAATATCGTCACTTATTCTCGCCAGGTAATTTCTTGTAGTGTTTGCATACAATAATAGTTTTCAGTCGAGCATTCAGATGGCTCCATATGTGGCTTTGTATGGACGCAAGTGTAGAACACCCTTGTGTTAGATCGAGCTGAGTGAGAAGAAGGTGATAAGGCTGGAAATAGTGCATGAAACTAAAGATATGGTGAAGATTATTCGAGATTAATTAAAAGAAGCTTATGATAGGCAGAAGTCGTATTCTGACTTGAAGAGGAAGGACAATGAGTTCAATGTCGAAGATCAAGTTTTCTTAAATGTCTCACCGTGGAAAAAAGGTATTAAGGTTTGGTTGTAAAGGGAATTTAAGCCCTAGATTTATTGGACCCTATTACATCATCAAGAGAGTAGGATCGGTAGTGTATCAGTTAGAATTGCCTTCAAAATTGGATCTTATATATGACGTATTTCATGTGTCCATGTTAAGGCATTATAGATTTGACCCTTCGCATATTGTGTCGATTTAGGAAATAGAGGTTCGATCAGACTTATCTTTCAAAGAAGAACTGATACAAATATTAGAGAGAGAAGTCAAGGTATTACTAAGGAAGCATATTCCTCTCGTAAAGGTTCTTTGAAGAAATCACGGTTCCAATGACACTACTTTAGAACCAAAAGATGGATGCAATAACAATATCGTCACTTATTCTCGCCAGGTAATTTCGAGGATAAAATTTCTTTTAAGGAGGGTAAAATTGTTACACCTCAATTTTTATTTATCAAGGAATTATGGAATTATCAGCATTTATGTTCTCAAATTAAATTGTGCAAATTAAGACACAAGGGAATGAGTAGTGTAGTGGCTTAGAGACTTATTAACTATCCTAAAGGTCCAAGGTTCAAGTCCTATATCACTTCTTATTTTTATTTAATTTCTGGACTAAGTTTGGCAAGTTTTAGAGAGCATAGTTGGCCACCCTTTGTTGCCATAAGTGAGAAGATTTCTTTCCTCTATTAGGAGGTCAAACTTACCAAAATAGAGGGAGAATGATCCCCTTTAACTCCATGTCTCCCTCACCTTCCTAAAGTGCATTGTTGCCAATTTTTGAAGTGTTGACTCTTGTTTCTTTCCTTCTTTGGCCGGCCACACCCCTTTAAACACCCATTTGATCTTATTTTTCATCTTTAAACACTACATAATCACCCTTTTTCTCTTTTTTGCCATCGACCACCACCACCACTTTTTGGATCATTTTTCTTTCCTCCAGCACATACCGAGCAACAATCACTCAACCACCACCACTTAAGGCAGATCACCATCTTTTCCTTCACCTCTGACCACCGTACACCGTTGCAAGTACCACCATGCACTATCGTTAATTCTTCTTTCTCTTTTTCTTAATTCTTCTTCTTTTCTAAATCCTTAAGCCTCCACTGTGAACCACTGTGAACTGCTGCCATGCCCGCCGGACCATCGCCAGACCATCACCATCATCGTTGCCGTCCGCCGTCGTCATCACCACTGGTGACCAAAAACACCCCCTTTCGATTCTTGTTCTCTCTTTTACCGAGTGCCAATTCTAAACCTATATTATTCATATTTTGTAGTTCGATTCTTTTGCAAAATCATCCTTTATTCTTAAATCGACTTCTTTCGATTAATCGTTCATTCCCAATCGATCAAAGAGTAAGTAAAGATGTTATAAAAAATTATTAGAATCTCGATCTAGCATTTCAATGCCTTGACCGAATGTTTGAGGGCATTCATGGGATGTTAGCTCTGATTAGCTCTAATTTTATATGTATTCTTACCATTAGATTACTAATAAATCGTTATTATTTGAAGGTCATCACGAAAACCAAAGGAATGACCATTGAATTCGCTTTTCAAGTACTCATTTATTAAGAGAGTTCCAGATCAAGGGTATGCATCGTTATATCCTTATAGATCACTCTTAATATTGAGTAATATTATAGGAGACTCTAACCCTTGATCCTAAATTTCAAATAGATCGTCACGAGTGTAGGCTGAGTGAAGTCGTGCTTTAGGACTAAGGCAAAAGATCTACAATTTTAAGGTGAGATTTAGTTTTATGTATGTGTATATGTTACTTTAAAAATTAAATCGATATTATGTGATAAGTGAAATCTTGATTATAATAGAGTCGTTAAATGACTCAAAGCAAAGGAATCCAAGTAAGTAACTCAATCTTAAGACTTTTGATGCAAAGCATGTATTGTGTGATTTTATGTGATTATCGTTGATATGTGATTTTATATGAAAATCTTGATCTCATGACATGTGTATATAGCTATATGTGATTATGAGATTTGAACATGTGAATATGTGGATATGTGAACATCGAGATCTATGATCTATATTCGAAAAGCATGTTAAACATGTTAAAATGATATATGTGATTATTTTGAGCATATTATATGCCTAAGTGATATATTATTCACATTTGATAAACAAATGCCATGACACATTAGAAACATTTAAATCAGGCACCATACGGTCGCACAAAAATATAGTCCACATTTTGGCTTCCGAGAACATGATGGCTTGGTTAAATGAAGTAGGAACACTAGTGCCTAGCCTAAACTTCCATTCTCCTCTTTCCTCAATTAAATAGTTTATTACCACATTCATGTTTATATCTTGAAAAGATTCCAAGTTAGTTTGATCTAGGAAATCCTGTTCATAATATGGAGCATCATAGAATTTGCCTATGAGTTTAGGGGTTACCTTAACACTAATTCCTCTTATCACTAAGGTTTCCCATGTAGTTTCACCATTGGTCCTAAAGATATAATCTCTTAGGGAAGCATAAAATTCTTGAACTATTGAAATAACTTCAGGTTCTTTAAGGATCGTCCAAAACCGTTCCCACTTATTGCACCTAACTACTAGCCAGATTTTCTTACATAGAACAATCAATGGATCAAAACCCCTCTATTGAATAAATGTTTTACCTTAAAGCTCATTAAAATATTTTTCTATATTTGCGTTTGGAAATCCTGAAGGATTTGTATTGGTTGATGGTTTCGATTCAATAGTTTTTCTTCAAAATCTAACTCCACAAAATCTGCATGGATAATTGATTTGTCGGTTTCATACCTAGCAGATTGAACTTATTTTCATATTTGATGAGCTTGAAATCAAGTAATTTTACATATATTTTATGGATTTTTAGTTAGTTTTGTCTTTTGAATAAATTGTGCTAAAATGGTCATTTTATTGCTTTCAAGGCCAAATGAGGCCTAAAGATTAACTAACCTACTTTGTGAGTGCATAGGAGACTAGTAGCAGTGGAGTCATAGTGATACTCACCGATTCGTCACGACATAAACAGCCTTATGTCGCAACAAAGGGATTAGCAGCGAAGAAATCAAGGGACTGCCTGCTGTGTCGTGACACAGGTCCTAGTGTGTCACGGCATCGACCCTAGACTCCAACTCTGCATCAAGTGAGGGGCATTTTTGTCTTCACAATGCAACTTAAGCACGAAGGACGGGTAGCTGACCTAGGGTTGATGAAAACGGCCGACCAAAAGCTATAAATAGGGCCTTAAGCACTAGTGTTTGACACCATTCAGTAGATTTTAGTTTTTAGTTTTACTTTATATTTTTAGTTTGAAACAAGATTGTAGAAACTCACATAAACAATAGAAGAGTTTTTCCCGACAGATCGCTAATACAATTTTAGTTTCTTTATTATTCTCTTCTTCAATTATATGTTTTAATATATTATTTTATTGATGATCAAAGAAACCATGAGAAAACTAATTCCATTTTGGGAAATTAGGAGTAGACATATGAATAATTAATGATTGTTTTATAGGGATTTTACCTTTCGGGTTAGTTGTTTAGGAAAGGAAGAACATCAAACAAATACTAGGCCTGACAATCCTAGAAAATCATTTAGGTAGGAATAAACCCAAAATTGGTATTGCCCATCCGTGAACATGTTTTCCCCAAATCGATTTAGATTGTGACATCTAGCGATAAGTAATCTTTATCGACTTGCTATGCCGGCGAAAGATCGAGAGATCCAACTGGGGTAGTGACTAGTTGATTGGAGGAAAATCCTTAAAAACCAATAATTGAGGAACTCATACGGAAACAACCTAATATCCCCAAAGTCATTTATAAGAATTCTACATCTTAACTTTTTGCTTTCATATTCTATTTTATTTTATCTTTTATTCCATGCTCTCAATAATCTACTCTTTATTTCTTTGTACTATAAACTCTCAAATAAGTACTAATTAATTTTCTTCTTTGTAGGAAATTTATTTACTATCGCTTTACGCCTCCTTTGGGTACGATCTCGAAATACTACCAAGTGTTCTGTTGTAACACACTAAATTTACAACCTAACTTGTATACTTACGAAAAGCCTAAATCTATGCCGAAAGGAAGTACATTTAGGGATGGTTAATAATAAAACTTCTCTCTTGGACCAGCATATCCTCTAAGGGATGGTTAATAATAAAGCTTCTCAGTTGGACCAGCACATCTTCTAAGATCCCTTTTGGTCGTACAGATGATATATCTGCTAGATGTAGCTTAACTTGGTTATTCTTGTGATCTCTACTCCAAAGCTTCTCAAAAATTGACAGAGGCATTAAATTTACACTCGTGTCGAGATAGCATAAAGCTCTATTGAACTGAAGGCTCCCAATCTTCATTAGAATAGTAAAACTGTCGGGACCCTTCAGTTTTTGAGGAACCTGCTTGGAGATAATAACACTACAAGATGTATTTACTTCCATTTGTTCACCTACTTTGATTTTCCTACGCCTTGACTTGATCTCCTTTAAGAACTTGCCATATTTTGGAATTTTTCCTATTAGTTCAATCAAAGGTAAGTTAATGTTTAAGGGTTTAAATAAATTTAGGAAACTTACAAAGTTATCGTCATCTTGCTTCTTCTTTTCCTCTAACCTCTTAGGGTTTAGGATAGTGGTTCCTTTTTCCTCCTTTGGCATCTCTTTTTTCTTTCTTGATGTTCCTTCCAATGGTACCTGTTTGTCTACTATAACCTCAATGCCATCAATGGACGGGATTTCTATAACCTCACTTGGCTTTTTGTGTTCCTCCTCCTCTTTGGTTTTTTCTAGGCTACTCAACACTTTGTTTGATCTCAACTAGATAACCTTGACATGTTCTTTCCCCTCCCATCGGTGATTGTTTTCAGTGTTGCTAGGGATACCGGTTCCAATTTGCCTAGTGAGATCTCCTACCATGCTCACCAATTGGTCCATTCGTTCCTTTAATTTTATCAAGGATCTAGCGAAATTAGTGCACTCAGATTGCACTTGCTTTACCTCTACTCGCGTCGATTGCATCTTTCCTTCTATCATGTCTAACCTTTGACCACATACAGTATGGTCACTTTAGATTGCTTTATCTGGTTGCCTTTGCAAAAATGGAGTTTGGTAGTTTGGATTTCTCGATTAGTTATTACTACCACTTCCAACTTGATTTCCTCATCTAAAATTAGGATAATCTTTCCATCCTGTTCTAGTAGGGATTTCCACCCCTATTTTCAACATAGTTGACATCCTCAATGTTGGTAAAATATTGGTAGAGACTAATCTTCTCCTTGTAATGGTGCCCATGTGGTAGATTCGATTCAGTTCAGTTTCTCTAACAGTTGTTGGTATTTGTCATCTTTCGAGATCATTTTAACTGAAGTAGATTTTTTCTGATATGTAAACCTCTCAGCAGGCCACTAGCAAGAGTTCATTGCCATATTTTCAATTAACCCATAAGCATCGTTATAGGGCCTGTTCATTAAGGCTCCTCCTGTTGCACCATCTAGCCCAGAGATGGCAGATGCATCCAACCCATTATAGAATGTCTGTAACTGCAACCACACCGGCATACCATGATGTGGGCATTTTTGTAACAGCAATTTAAATTGTTCCCATGTTTCATGAAAGCTGTCGCCCTCAAATTGTCGAAATGTTGAGATCTCTCTTTGAAGTTGGACTGTCTTACTAATAGGAAAGAATTTTTGTAATGATTTTCCTGCGAGTTCGTCCCATGTAGTAATAGACCCTGGCGTTTGCACATCCAACCAAGAAAAAGCATTGTCAGTCAGAAAAAATGGAAATAATCTAAGATGAATGACATCATTAAGACCACCAAAAAGTATCACATAATTATAAAAACTACTTTAAGTGTAAACTAGGATCTTCAGCCATGGTCCCTCTAAATTGTAAATTATTTTGGATCATTTGTATCATGGTTGGCTTGATCTCAAAGGTATTAGCGGCTATAGTTGGTCTAGCGATACTCCTTCGCATTAGATCTATATTGGGTAAATAATACTCCCTCAAAGTTCTTTGGACCTGTGCCATCGGTTCATTTGCGGGGAGTTGTTGTGGTATCCTAATGTCCTCAACGTTGTTATTGACAAGATCGACAAGCGGGTCCTCTTGTTCTTCTCTTCTTTAGACTATGGTGGATTTTACATTGTCTGTTCGTTTCTACGGTTTCGTCTAATCAATGCTTCAGGGTTAGAGATTGGATCTACCAAGTTTCCTTGGCTCCGAGTCATAAACTGAAATTAAATAAAATAAAAAAATCAGATCTATAACCTAAAAATTTCCTAATTAATCAAATAACAGAGTAGAAAAAAAAATCACTAAACGTGTTGTCTCCCTGGTAACAATGCCAACAACTTGAACGCCTTCAAATGTACTCCCGTTCAGTGTGTGTTTTAGGGCTTCCGCAAGTATACGAGTCAGGTTGTAATATAGTTTTGTTACAACAAAACACTTTGTAGTATTTTGAGGATCTCACCCAAAGGAGGTGAAGCAATAATGATGAGGATCCCTGCAAAGAAAAGAAGTAATTAGTACTTTCTTTAGGGTTATTATAACAGCCATATCCCATATTCCATCATCGAAATAAGGTTACGGAGAGTTACTGCACTCATCGAAACAATTTCATAACATACTGTATTTAAATGTCAATATAAATCTCATTTGATTCGAATATATTTCAAATAATATAAAAGCATACATTTATTTCGTATCATACATAATAATTTAGAACTTAAACCATGCTTTTGAGGCCTTAAAATGACTTAGAATCAATTCAAGACTGATTTGAAACAAATCATAAAGTTCAAGAGAGAGTTGAAAAATTTGAGACAACAGGGACACATGGCCGTGTGCCAGCTCATGTGCTTGCCTGTGTGTCCACTTGAAAAAGAGACACATGATCGTGTCGCTAACTGTTCGTCAAACCGTGTGTGGTTTCGAAAATGGGTCACACGACTGTGTGAGTATTGCAGCTAACACACTCAGGGCATACGCCCGTTTGTAGGCCGTGTGTGCCCAAAATTGTCTAAAACCAAGCACAACCTTTCTCTAGTTGTTTAAGGACCTAATCCAATTGATACCTCAACCTTATCATGCATACATTGACATGAATAAAGATAAAATACAAGACCAAATATTTATAACCTAATTCCTTCTACAACAAAGCATCCTAAATACATGCCACTTATAACCAAAACACCATTAAAGATTAATTACCAGATAGTGTGACTTCCAAGAGTAATCCAATCGATAGCTCGTATCCGACGGTCTGCAAAGAAGAAAGATCAACCGAGGTGAGCTTACTTAAACCTTAGTAAATTAGTAATAAACCTGAATTCAACTTACCATAAGAGATGAAATTTTTAAACCTTTTACAAGATAATTTCATATCATGATCATAAGTTCATTAATTATCTATACACATCACAAATCTCACAAGGTTAGTGAGTTTGTATGTAAACATATGACTTTGTCATGATATCAAATTTATACCTGAACAACACATTTGACATATAAACCAAACATCATCTTTAGACATAACAATCACCTTTCATTTCATTTATCTAAATCTAATATCTCAATTTATACATATAATCTCACATATCATTTCATGTACTCATTCCTTATAGCCTTTTTCTTATAACCATTTCATTTTGTACATTTAACATATAAAGATTCATTAAATCTTATACTTACTTTTCCTTCCTATAAAAACGCAACCTCACAAGGTTGATGAGTTAACACCAAGAAACATAAATCAATAATTTAGAGTCATTCTCATTTAACCTCCAAGTATTTATACTTAGAAACTTTTAATACTTCCTTTGAATATTATCATAGTAATTAACTTTTATTATTTCGATGGATCCTTATAAAAGTGTTTCAAATGTGATTACAGAAGTTTTAAGCTCGTCAGCTATTCAGGATCAGAATAATCATGTCAGACAGAACGTTTAAGCTCGTTAGTTATATAGAATCAGGATGAATCGTGTCTGGCTCTCCTCTCGGATATAACCACTGACCGTTTATATAATCCTAGCTTGGCCAGAGCTACGTAATGTAATAAACAACAACAAATAGCTACTCTCAGCTAAACTCGTGTCTCACTTTAATCCCGAGTCCGCAACACATGCAAGAGCTTGTTCAGAACGTTTACGCTCATCAGCTATTTAGATAGAAATATCACGTTTGAAGACTTTTATTTGATCCATCGTAACTTCTTCACTTTACTTATTTACACCTGAAATAAGGCTATCTACTTTCCATAAAATATGACCTACATATATATATATATTAACTCAATTTCATAAATATTCGAATAAATATAGGTATAGTTAGAAAATTACTTTACATTATACCATTAAGAGCATCCATGCCTATAGTCCTTATTTAATCAACATAGTATAAATAATAACTAAAATATCATATTAATAATTAAATCTTTCTTTGTCACATGAATTCAATTATATCCATGTATTTCACATTTTTAAAACATAATACTCAACTTGCACCTCCTCGTCATATTCTAATTCATCACATACTTATTTCAAGTATTTAAACCCAAATGCAACATAATTAGATATAATTTAAATTACAAAAACAACATATGCTTAATTTGATAAATTTACGAACTTACCTCGACTAAAACAACTACAAAAATAGAGTCGACCACATATCCGAGACTTTATCTTTTCCTCGATCAAAGTTCACTTCTCTCGTTTTCTTGATCTATATAATAATTTTATTTATTTAATTAATTCAAATAACTTAAAATACTTAATACAAGCCCATGATCCATTTTATTTTGAATTTACAAAATCACCCCGTCATTTTAACTTTTGTGTAATTTATTCCCTAAACCCAAAACTCACAATTTAAGCACAGTTAAAGAATACCCATGCAAACCGATTTTTACCTAGTCCATACTCAACTCACTTTTATCAAAATTTCACAAGAAATTTATGAAATTTCAATAATTTAACATTTAATCCCTAATTACAAAAATTAACAAAATTTATTAAATCAAATGGTCCCTAAACATTTCATAGCTTCAAAATCTAAGACTTTCTATCAAAACTCAAACAATTTCACTCTAAATTAAATCTTACTTTGGTTCTTACTACTTGAAATTAATAATAAATTTCACTATTTAGTCTCTTTCCACTTCTAATTCAAAATATATCAACTTTATCCTTAAACTCTATCTACTCAACAATGATAATATTTAATATTCATGACAATAACGAAAAATATGATATGGGTCAAGAAGAGTGAGATATTGGGATTTCAAAAACATAAAAATTACAAGAAAAGAACTTGATTATGCTTACCAATTTGGAGCTTGAACCTATCAAAAGCCCTAAGCTTTCTCCCAAATTCATTTCTCTCCTTCCTATCAAATTCTCAAGCCAAAGAGAAGAAAATTTTGTTTTTTTCTCTTTCCTCCTAAAACCTGTACTTAAAAATCATCATTACTTCCTTTTTATTTCTTTTATTAATTTCTTTTAAAACTTAAAAATTTATAAACGACATTTTCATTTCATTTCTTTTAATTATAAATTTTAAACTAAAATTTCAAACCACTCAAACTTATGTAACGTCATTAAGGGTTTTAGAGAAAAAATTATCCTTTTGGTCCTTCCTTTTTAACCTTAGTTAAAATCCTTTTATAAATTGCACTTTTACCACTTATGCAATTTAGTCTTCTCACCTAATTTAAGCACTATACAATTAAAATTACTTATTAAAAAAATCAGTTATTCTACAATATATTTTCATAAATATTTTTATTAAATATTTACGGGCCCAGTTCAAAATTACAGAGTCTAAAAAATATACTTTTTGACATCTCGAATTTGGGTCGTTACAGTTGTAGTACGAAAGTGAATTGAAGAGTTTTGTGATTGTAAAACATAAAATAAAGGAAATAAAATAAGGGAAAGAGATAGGTAGATTCGATAAATAGATTTGGGGAGATTAGGTCACTTCATTATGGATTCTTCAACCATTAGTTTTAGGGATTTTGCTTCAATCAAATAGTCGCTAGCAGGATCTTCCGATCTTCCACCAACATAACGAGTCAATAGAAGTCTAAACTGGTTTGGGGTAAAGATGTTCACAAATGGGCAATACCAATTTTGGGTCCATTCCCACCTAGATGGTTGTCAGGCCCAGTGTTTGTTTCACATTCTTACTTTCCCAAACAGTTGATCCGATTTAAGATCCTTGTATACAACAATTAAGTAACCATACTTTCACTCCCTAATCCCGCACAATGGCATTAGTTCCTCATGGTTTCTTCAAACATCATAACATCAACAATAATATTCAACATGAAATTAAGATTGAAATAATGAAGTAAAAGAAACTCGAATTTGTATAGAATTCTATTAGGAATAATCCACAATCTTTTATGTGAAGTTACAAATCTCGTTTCCAAAACAGAAAAAGAAAATGAAAAAGGAAATTAAAACTAAAACTAAGGGGTGTGTAAACCTATGTGCTAATGGTCCTATTTATAGCATTGGATGGTCGTTTTCCTCAACCCTATGTCCATTGTCGTTGCTCATGTCTAAGTGGCATTGTAATGACTGAAATGCCCTTCACTCATGCCAAATCTGTGTCCAAGAGTCAATGTTGCGGCACATAAGAGTCGTGTCGTGACGAAGAGGTCAATCTACTCCTTTGGGTCATTCGTATAGGCGTTGTCACGACATAGGTAAGGTATGTCGCGACAAAGAAGTTAGCTTCAATATTCTTTAGGTCTAGTCCCTTTTTTGTGATGTAGAGTAGTCTGTATCGTGACATAGTGATCAACTTCATACTCATTTGACTTCTAAAAGTCTCCTACATACTCATGAAGTTCGTTAGCCTTAGGCCTTAATTGGCCTTAAAGACAATAAAACACACCTTTTTGCACTTTTTACACAATTTATTTTATTCACGAAAACTAAACTGAATCCTAAGGAAATAAAAAAAAAATGCTTAAATTCAAGCTCCTAAAGTATGAAAAGTAGTTCAATCTTCTAGGTACAAAACCAACAGGTCACCTAATAATAATAAAAAGACTCCTAAAAATTAATTTACCTACTCCTAAGGAAAACTATAACACAATTTCCTACTTCCTACTCATCATCATCGTTTAGACCCCTCCTCCTCTATTCTTCACTTTGCTTCCTTTGTAACAGAGTAAACTGAGTAAACATGTCATCACCTAAAAATTGATTGGGAGGATTCATTGCTCCGTCCAGTCGTTCCATTGGTTCTCTCGCTTTCTTGCACATATTTGTTATTAGATGAGGGAAAAATACTTCTTTTCCAAAAATTTTTACTCATTCCATGATGTTCCTGTAGATCCATTTACCGATATAAATTCTTTTCCCTGTAAAAATCCCAAAGGTGAGAATAACATGTATTGGGCATATGTCAAACATATCTACTGTTGGATAGACTCTTGAAGAGACAAACTTTATCCACGTATTAGCTTTAGGCGTTGTCATCTCTTGATTAAAAGTTTATGGGATCTCTATGTTTTCTTGATATGTCCATAACTCCTTTCCAGCTGTCAAAAATCATAGAACTTCTTCTATATCTATATTCTTAAATTCTATCAAATCAGTCTTATTGATCGCACTATGAACGTTACATCAATTGTGCGAACGAACACTTGTCGATGCAAGTATAATTGATAGGCTTAAAACTATCAGATATCGATCCCACAGAGATGGCTGTTTATGTTTATAATTGTTAATTCAATTAAAGTTAAGATAAGAAAAACTATATGAATAATGTTAGCACAATTAAGATAAAGAGTGCAAAATGAAAGAATGAAACTTGTCAAAGCAATTATTGTAAGATTGTAATAAAAGATGTCGAAGCAAATTAATAAGAAATGCAGTGAGAGTTGAAGATAATTTGTCGGTGCAAATTAAGAAAATTAAAGAAGTAAAACAATGATAATGGAATAGGGATCCCTAACTTGATAAGTCGGCAAATCACTAAATGTAACCACAAGGTAAATAATAGATAAATTGTCGCCGCAATTAAGCTTAATGAGATCTTACCAACTTCGACTTCCCTGTTTATCAAAGATCCAAATACTCACATTAATCACACCTTCCAGTGCTGGCAATACTTGCATTCAAGAACAAGTGGCCATAATTCCTTCGTTCCCCAAGCAACTTCCTTTGTCTTGCTTGTTAATTTAATTTGTCACTGTACTTTCTACTGTTAGTAACTGCCATAGCACTTCCGTGATCAAGCAATTAAATCCAAAGATAAACAGATCAGAGAAAATTAAGTAGAAATCAAATTAGATCTAAAATTTAAAGGTACTTCCATACACATTTAATTCATCAGAATTTATCAGCGTTTGAGAGGAAATAAAGAACAAGTTGAAGCATTCTATTCCTAGCCTACTAGAACTCTTCCCTAATGCTTCTCTTGTGTTGCACTTAGGAACACTCCTTGTCAGGAGCAAGAATTGCTTTCTCGTCACAGTCAGTTCACCCTCTAAGAAACTAAGCTGCCATGGAGGTAAGCTTCAGAAAAGATGAAAAATCGAATTGATTTTTCTCACCAGCTTCCCCTTTCTCTCCCCCTTCTTTTTCTTTTTCTTTTCCATCCGTATTTATCTTCAATGACAAATACAGGTGTCTTTTCTTCAGATCTAACTTCCTTACAGCTGTACAAGTTAGTTAATCCAGCTGTACATTTACGTAGATATGGTGCATTCAACAAGCACTTAAAGGTTGTCACGACATTTCTGGACACAAATTTAGATTTTAATTTGCTGCGACAACCTTGATATGCTTATGCACTGGTACTTCTGGATATGTTCATGTGATGATAGGTTTGGGCGCAAATCTAGATTCTAAATTGCTGTGATAACCTTGGATACCTTATTGTGTTGATCTTTTGGGATAGATTTCTGCGTTGACATCTTTAGATGCAAAACTGAACACTAAATGTGGTGACATTAGTAGCAAAAGTAGGACAAAATTAAAGAAAATTAAACCAAATATCACTGACTTAGAAAATTCAATTACTGAATATAAAATGCTAAAAATGCATGCTAAACATGATATAATGGGAACAAATTATACTTTAAATAAGGAGGAATTAATTGTCTTTTCTAATGCTATCACACCCCTAAACTTGAGTTTTTGTTTGTCCTCAAGTAAACAAAAGCTAACAAGGTTATAACAAAGATGTCAAGCAATAATCTTTCTAGCGACTTGAATCCTTTGAAATCCTAATGCATGAATTACATTCAAATGACAAAACACTGCACTGACAATTTATAGGTATAAATAATTAAAATTGCAACTTTCTTAATGCTAGTATCATACTTTAAATCTTAAATTCTTTCTATCAAAACAACACTTATTGTACAGTAATATATACCTATATAATTTTTTTCTTTTTTTTTATGTGACTGAGAGATGTCGTTACATTACTATACTCTTGATCCTAGGAAGTAATTATGAGGTGCAACAAACCCCTAGGGAATACATAATTGCACCGACACGCACTCATACAGCGACAGCCTTAGCCAGATTACTTTTTCTAACGCTTGCATTGGAGTGTTCCTCCTTAATAGTTCACAATACACCAACATTAGAGTGTCTTTTATTCGTAATTATATTTATATACCAGTAGCTGTAAATGACAGATTCATTCAAGATTCAAAGAGTGATACTATTCATCCATTACTAATTCAATCTAAGTCATTCATCCAAGAATTAAAGATATAACATTCAATCAAATTTATCCAACTCATTCATTGATAGTTCACATGATTCAAGAATTAAGCATCAAATGAAAAAAATTCAACACATTTGCAATAACCATGCATGCTTCATTAAACTGAAAAGGACAAATTTTTGAAATGTGAGTGCAACTGCATTTCTAACCCATATACATTCCCCCAAACTTAAAGTCTGCATTGTCCCCAATGCACTGTCTTTAATATACAAATATACACGAAAATGCAACTATAATGCAAATGTGTTGACAAATAAAATGCAGGGACAGTTAAAAAGTGATGACAATACAATTACAACTACATGATGTGCAACTAAATTACATACTGATTAAATTAAAAACTAACTTGGTGATGTGCAGCTGAAGATGTGGCTGCTTTGGTCTTCTTCTTCTTCTTATGGTGCTCCTCTTTGTGCTTCTTCTTATCCTTGCGTTTGCGTTTTCGTTCTATTGGCTCAACTGGGTTGATAGATTGTTCTTCTACATTTGGTTTGTGCTAGCTACATAGACGGTGACATCAGAAGGGTGTACTTCAGCAAGAGGTGCCATATAGGGAACTATAGCTAGAGGATTGAAATCCTCATTACTGACTGTCACTACCTCAGCCTGATTTGTATCAGGTTGCACCAATTCTTCATCAATTGCACCCATATCTTTGGATGCAGCGACAAATTCTTCGGGCAAATCTGTCTCGATAAAAATTTCTTCCTTCTCTCCTTTCCTTCTTTTTTCTCCTCCTACTCTTCCTTTTTCTCTTCCTCAATACCCACAGATTCTACAGTCTTGTGTTCCTCATCAGCATTGGCTTCCTTTTCAGCCGTATTTGCTCCTAAGTTGTTGGAAAATTCATCTTCAAAAAGGTTGGCAATGTTGCGGAAGCAATCTTCAACATCCTTTGAATTCATGTCCTGGTTCTCATCATCAGATATATTAACCATTTACGGAGAAGTAATAGATTGGTCATTCCCTTCCGAAGCAGTTCTTTCAGTTGATAGCGTTGCCTCCTTGATGATAGGAGGAAACACTGGGAATTTTGCTAGAGGATGCTTGCTAATGTTGCGTAATGTGTTGACAATTGCACTGTTCCATGCCTTGGTGCAGGCATAGAATAAATTTTGCGAGTGTTCTATGTCCTCAACTGTGACGACAAGTTTGATTTGCCGCACACTGATTCTATCAACCAGCTACTTGATCTCTGTAATTTTCCTCCATAAAATATGATTTATGGGGCCACGAGGTTGTTTTTCTTCCTTTTTGTTTTTCCCTTTCCTTTCTTTGGGGTAGCTTCTTTCACCACAGGGGTCTACTTCCCCCTTTTCATGCGCTCTACCAACACATCGTTGATTGGTCCCTTATTTCCAAGAACTCCTCTCCCTCACAAGACACAACCCCTCGTTGTCGACACAATTGCATTATAAGAGAGGGGAATGGTAAAATACCTATTTTTTTGGCTTCGCATTCTGTAATCTCCTGATGCAAGATTACACCGACATATATTTTTCAACCTTTAATAATTGAATGGATGAGACACATTCTATCTAATGTCACCGTGGTGTTGTGAGTTGAAGGCAATAATCAACAATTAATAAAATTGAACCAGACCTTGCTTTGCATGATGAGGAATCGACGATGCATGGTATAGTTATTGGGATTGTTACCTATCTAGATGACACAATCAACACATAAATCACTCATTAACATGTCAGCGCCTTCTTCAATCAATTGCTCTAGGAAGGCGATATGTTCATCTTCCCCAACATCAATGTTATATAGGGCATTGATGTGTGTTGGACCTCAAGGCACCAGTCCTTCTTTAATAAAAACAAACTCCTAATCCTTATCAATCAAGTTAGCATAAAATTCACTAACTATGGATGGAGAGTATTCTTCAGGATGGGTACAAAACATATCCCATCGTAGTCACGAGATGGTTAGGTAGACTTGTTTACCTAGAGTGAGAAGTGGTGATAGTTAAAACCCCTGCTCTGGATGACAGTTTCGCTTTAACATGATATCATGAAAGCGATCTTTAGCAGCCTTAGTAAAGAACAAGACTAGTTCTTTGATCGGTGACTGCTTATTATTGGGAACCACCATAGCAGAAGATTCGACGACCGATTTTGAAGGGGTTTTTGATCTTCTCATTTGTGCCATGATTTTATGATATAAAGAAATAAAAGTTGCAGGATATTGAAAAGCTGAAGAAGAGAATTTTTGTAGTAACAATGAAGATTATGGTTGTGGAGAACACCGTCAGCATAGTAGGGTGTTCTTATAAGGAATGAAAAACGAAGATGAAAAGGCGTGTTAGTAGCCACTGTAGGGATAGGACATTGTGTCTGGATCCAATAAATACAATGACACGGATTGTCCTTTTCTAAATTGATCTGACGGTTGGGGAGAAGGATGAATTAAACGTTATGATTCTTTCCTGAAACACTTCACTGTGATGAGTTAGCAATCAATTTGTATCGACAAGAAGGATTTTCTGTGCGCGACAAAAAGAGTAGCTTTTATTCTTGCAAAATAACTAAGGAAGATTATTCAAACAAAATAAAATACGAAAAGTAAATGTAACTAGATTAATGGTCTCGTTCTGCTCGTGGTTATTTGGGCAGAGATAATGCTTCAACCATTGGCCATTTACCTTGAACTAGTGCCCATCATTTAAATATTTAATTGTCACTACACCATGAGGAAATGTTTCGACAACTTCAAATGGCCCTGACCATCTGGAATGTAATTTTTCACGATAAAATTTTAGACGAAAATTAAATAAAAGTACAAATTGACCTGAAAAAAATTATCGTTGCAAGATGATGTTATCATGCCATCTCTTAGTTTTTTCTTTGTATATGGCAGAATTCTCATATGCATTTCGTTGAATCTCCTCTAATTTAGAAATATCCAACAGTCTCTTTTGTCCAGCAGCATCATAATCCATATTTACTTGCTTAATTGCCCACATGGCTTAATGTTCATGTTCCACGGGCAAGTGACAGGATTTACCAAACACAAGCTGATACAGTGGCATTCCTAATGGTGTTTTATACGCTGTGCGAAGCACCCACAAAGCATTATCGAGCCTTAAAGACTAATCTCGTATGGATGGATTCACCACCTTTTCAAGGAAATGCATAAATAATTTGTGAGGTATTACCATCTTCATTTTTGAATTCCAGACGAGATAAATGATCTGCTACCTAATTTTTCGATCATTTTTTATCCTTAATTTCAATATTGAATTATTGTAACAGTAGGATCCATCGAATCAGTCTTGATTTGGCATCTTTTTTGGCAAAGAGGTATCACGATGCAGAGTGATCAGTATATACTGTAACTTTTGTGCTGAAAAGATACGAACGAAACTTGTCGAATGCAAAAACTACTGCCAACAACTCTTTCACTGTGGTTGTATAATTGAAGTGTGCTTTAGTAAGAGTTTTACTAGCATAATATACTATATGAAATACCTTATCTTTGTGTTGACCAAGCACTACATGTACTGCATAGTCGCTCGCATCACACATAACTTCAAACGATTAGGACCAGTCCGATGCGACAACAATAGGTGTCTGTACTAATTGCTGCTTAATTTTAACAAATGCTTCCATATAGGCAGCATCAATCATAAACTTTTTATTTTGCTCCAACAGTGAGCAGAGAGGTTTTGCAATTTTCGAGAAATCTTGGATGAATCTTCGATAGAAACTTGCATGATCGAGAAAACTCCTTATTCCTTTAACATTAGTAGGTGGGGGTAACTTCTCAATGATCTCCACCTTTGCATTGTCCACTTCGATGCCTTGATAAGAGATACGATATTTAAGGACAATACCTTCAGTTGCCATGAAGTGGCATTTCTCCCAGTTTAGTACCAGATTAGTGTCCTCGCATCGCTTTAGCATATGGTATGGAAGCAGTCTTACCTATCGAGGTTGAAATACCTTCTCTTCGAGTCTTGACTGAGTTACAGTTAGATGAGTCAGAATGGATTCAGGCCCGATATTATCAATTGAATTTAATTGAAGAAAAGAGATTAAGAGTTATCCACCATGGTCAGATGTACCGAAAAAGAATGATGCGAGCTTATGACAAAAATGTTTATACTAGAGAATTTCATTAGGGAGATCTAGTTTTGAAAAAGATACTTCCCATACATAAAGACTTCCAGGGGAAATGGATGCCTAACTGGGAAGGACCTTACGTGGTAAAGAAAGATTTCTCAAGAGGAGCCCTCATTCTAACAGAAATGGACGGCAAAGATCTGCACAACCCCATCAATTCAGACTCGGTGAAAAAATATTTTGCCTAAAATTGAGATGAAAACCCACAAAAGGGCATCTCCAAAAAAAAAAGAAAAGGATCGAGATGAAAACACGCAAAGGGCATCTTGAAACCAAAGGAATATTGAGTTGGAAACCCGCAAAGGGCGACTCAAATTCAAAAGAAAGGGTCGAAGTGATCGTTTCCCCCTCAATTATAACAGGATTGAAGGAAATTACAACTTGAAGCATCAACAAAGCACTCTAGGTCTTTTAGACACATATTTGGGCTCAAAATGATTCTCAACGAGTCAGCTCAGAGAAGCTCATCTTGCAATATTCAAGGCATCTAATTGTCTTTTGTTGTATACTTGGAAATTTCTTAACAAAAATTTTCCTCCTATCGATCTTTTGAATTGTGTCTTCAATAAATTTCGACCTTATTCTTTCATAATCTCGTTCAAGCATTTTGCATATTTAATAACGGATAATGAACTAATAATATGAATCGTACAAAGATCCATGAGCATTACTCTGGAATTTCCTAAATGGTACAGGGGCCTGAAATAGGACCACCAATTGGAAAACTTGAAAATAAGCAGTTCAGGCTGAGCTTAGAAGGAGATAGGACAGCGCACCCATGACAAAATTTGGAAAAGCGACAAGCTATATTAACCCAAACAGTAAACGGACATTCGTCATACACATTCATGTAGTTAGGAGCATTTGATTCATTTTGATCATTGCATCCTGATAATTCGGGCCTACATATGAAGTCTATAGAACCATACTTTACAGGTCACATCCCTGCAAAATGGAGAGATGAACCAAGGAAACACTAGAGCTAATACCTTAAAGACGAAGAGGACTAGATTGAAGCCGTAACAGTAGATCTTCTACCTTGAAGATATAGTGGATCGAGATCAAACTACAATACCAAGAATAAGATGAAGTTTCGACATCAAATCATATCTTCCTGAAATTGCAGTGGAGTTGGATTCAAACTACATCATTCCAGTTTTAACCCTCAATCGAGAAGGGCAGATTGAAGATTCCAATCTTTTACCCCGACCATGGGGCAGATCACAATCATCTGGTCTTTTTCCCCGAGCTTGGGGCAGATCATCATCAGCAAATCTCTTACCTCGAGCTTGGGGCAGATCACCATTAGCAAATCTCTTACCCCGAGCTTGGGGTAGATCATCATCAGCAAATCTCTTAGCTCGAGCCTGGGGCAGATTGCAACCATTCGATCTTTTACCTCGAGCTTCGGGTAGATCACCATTAGCAAATCTCTTACCCCGATCATGGGGCATATTGCAGCTATTTGATCTTTTACCTTGAGCTTAGGGCAGATCATCATCAATAAATCTCTTACCCCGATCATAAGCTAGATTTAAGCCATTCTATCTCTTACCCCGAGCCTGGGACAGATCACCATCCGATCTCTTACCTCAAGCCTGGGGCAGATCATCATCAGCCAATCTCACCCCGATTATGAGGCAGATGACAATCATTCAAAGCAATAAAGTGGTCACCTTCTTAACGAGATGCAAAGAGTGGAACTTCAAATCCCATCTTCCTAGTGAAATACAAAGAAGTGAACCAAGAGAGGAAGCCACAACACCAAACCCCTGAAGTTGCGAGCGAACTGAGTGAAGTTACAATAGCAAATTTGTCTTTTTGAAAATGCCTTAAGACAAGATGGAATCGCAACATCGAAGATATAGAGAAGCGAATGTAATAGAGTTAAACGACCGACAAAGCGAAAGGTGCGCCATTCGATTAAAGAACATCAAAAGACGAGAGTTGACAAAGTTAGGCCTCCTTTTGGTCTTTGCTTTGTTCCAGTTACAAAGCAACAAGCAAAGAGGGGCAGTTGTTGAAGCCCAATTTGTTCGGGCCCAAACTAAACCCATTTTTAGAATTATTTTTAAGTTTAAATTTATTCTTAAATTTGAATTTATTCTAAATTAAAATGTCCAAAATTACAAATTCAAAGTCCAATATGCAGGCCTAATTATCTAGCCCAGTTACATAACCCAATACACTCAAATCCTTGACCCAAATTACAAGCCCAATTACATTTGACCCAATTCGTTGCCACCTCAACTTGCACCTGCTGCCTCCATCCCTAGCCAATCAGGGATTGCCATGTCAGCAACCAAGTTGCACCACCACCCAGCTGCCACTGCCACCACCGTCACTGCTAAGTAGCACCTACAAGGGAGAAAAGACAGTTTTTAATTGCAAACAACAAAAGATGATCATTGTAATAAGGCTATAAAAGCCGAAATAATTTCATATGTAAGCGTATGAGATTAATACAAAAATAGAAGCTTTCTTTAGAAATCAGTACAAACAGAAACAGTGCACCTATAACCAAAGACACCAGCACTCGAAGCAATAGGAAATATAGGCAATATTCAAGGTCAAGCAAATAGCAGTTAATATCACAAGAAGGCAGAATACCAAACAATTCGTACCAGTCAACGTATACATTCCCCAGTAAGCATTTACTCATTAGTACTGGCCCTTTAAATTTCAAACTGTTTATATCCTCTACATACATTTATTAATACCTATTTATTTATTATATTACTATTATTATTTATTATTTCTAAACGTGTCTTTTATGCATATTAATTATAATATTAAATAAATAATAATTAATAATAATAATAACAAATCGAAAGGTCTTACCCCGATCTGCCACCATTGTTGCTCTGGTTGGGATCCTTGAGCGCGTCCGTGCACGAAGGTTTCCATAAAGACAAATCTCACCATTTTTGAAAGGAAACAATAATAAATAAATTGAAAAGAATAATAGAAATAAAAAACTATTAAAACAGATTCAAAGAAGCTAATAAAAAAGGATTTTTTAAACTCTTATTGCAGATCCGAGCTCGATATAGTTAGATCAGAGATTGGATTTATGATTTTTGAAAAAAAAACAAGAAGAAAAGAACTTTTCATACTTGTGAACTGTTGTGGATGGCTGTGTGTGACCATCAGAGTGCATCGGAGCTGGCGGAGCGATGGTAGAACCCTAGTCCGATACGCGTGGTGGTAGTAGACGGCGAAGGTGCAACGGACGGACGGTGGACCAAGACGGAACCCTTGATCGGAGAAGGAAGCCCCGAGGAAAGAGAGGAGAGAAAAAATGGGGTGCTTGGAATTTAAAAAAAAATAGGTTAAAATGATTTTTTTTCAGCAATTTAGCCCTTTTATAGGCCATAGAAACGACGATGTTTTGAGAGCTTAGTTTCAGCTCCAAAACGACGTCGTTTCATGCTCTGACCCAAGCTCCAACTTGATTTCGACCCGACCCTCTTCAGGATTCGCTTTTTTAAGGATGGGTTATTTGCCCATCTAGTCCTTCTGCTTTTTTCATTTTTATAATTTAGTCCTTTTTATAATTTTAATTTATTTTAAATTTGCCCAACAATTTTATTTCATTTTCAATTTAGTCCTTTAACTCTTTAGAAGCCTGAGAATTTTCCACGTGTCTATTTTTGGTTTTTTTGTGTGCAAAGGGTCTTTTTTATTTTTGATTTGTTTTAATTTCATCCTTAAATCAAGTTTTGTTTTATTTTAAATCAGCCCAATAATTTTTAAAGCTTTACAAATTGGTCTTTTGACCCCAGAATGCCTGAGAAGCTGCCACATGTCCCATCTTTTTGGTTTTATTGCCCAGAAGGTCCCTGAACTATCTAAAAATCATATTTTAACCTCTAAACTTTTCCAAAATTACATTTTTACCTCTAAACTTCTAAAAAATTACATTATTGCCCATGAACTTCTCAAAAATTACATTTTACCCTCAAACTTCCAAAAATTACATTTTTTCCCTCAAACTTTCAAAAGTCACATTTTTACCCTTGAAATTTTAAAAAATTACATTTTTACCCCAAGCTTTCCCAAAATGACATTTTTACCCCTAAAACTTTCCAAAATTACATTTTAACCCTAAACCCTTCGAAACTTCATTTTTAACCCCATTTTTTTCTTTCTTCGACTTATGTGTATAAATTTTTAACTTTTTTAAATTAATTTTGTATTTCTCATTTATTTTTCTCATATTTATTTTTGTATATTTGTTCATTCTCTATGTTTTTAACTTTATCATTAATCGCATAGCTCGTATTTAATTTATATGCTCATTTTTATATCTATTTTTTAATTAAAGTCATTTTTTTTATTTTTTTCTCCAAAATATTTAAAATTGAGGCAATATTTTTTTATTTCAGGTTTTGAAAATTCGTGCCTCAACGTACTAAGCGCGATTTTTCTTCAAATCGGGATAATCGAATACCCTTAAATCGAGGCAATATTCCTTTATTTCGGGTTTTGAAAAATTATGTCTTAACTTACTAGGCGCAACTTTTCTTCAAACCGGGATAATTGAATACCATTTTTCAAGGTTTAAAGTTTACAACAAAGGAAAGCTCGTTATTTTCGGATCTCGAAACTTTATGTCCTAACTAACTGGACGTGACTTTCTTTCTCGATCACCTCGAAATAGCGAGACTTCCAAACAAAAATCGATTTCTTTCTTAAACATGACTTATGCATTTAAGGATCATACTTTAAAATTTTATTCGAGTTTTCAAAATTTTACAAACAAGACCCTAAAATAATTAAAGTGGTACCAATTTTGGGCGTGTAAGGGTGCTAATCCTTCCTCTCAAGTTATCGACTCCCGAACCTATTTTTTGGATTTTGAAGACCAAAATGATTTCCAAAACGGATTTTAAATGCTTTGTGGTGATCCAATCACACCGAATAAAATATTGGTGGCGACTCCCATTTTTCGATTTTTAAATAAATATTGTTCGAGACCTGTTTGTTTTCCCAAAAAAAAAACGTTTCGACACCTACATTTTCATTATCATTGCATTCCTCTTAGTTTACTACATTGTAGCTGCATTTCCATTCATTTTGTATATCTATTGTCAGTGCATTTGGGGAAATGCAGATATTAAGTTTGGGGGGGGGGGGAGCTAATGTGACTTGAAAATGCAATTACAACTTCTTATTTGACTTTTATTTTATTTCTTTAGTAATGATAAGTAACAAAATTTCAACAGAAATGTGCCCACAAATTTTTATTTTGATGCGTAATTCTTGAATTGTTTGAATACTAATGTGGAAATTGGATGAGTATAAATGAATGTTGAGTCTGTTATTTTGGAATGAATAATTGAAATTGTTTTAGTAATTGATGGATAGTATTGGTGTTGAATCTTGAACTAACTTATCAGTGTAACGACATTGTATGAATAAAAGACACTTCAATAGGAGTGCATTATGACTTCTAAGGGAGAACACTTCGCTGCAGAAAAAGAAAAGAAAACTTATCTAGCCAAAGGTTGTAACTGCAAGAGTGTGTGTCGACGCAATTACATGCCTCTTGGGATTTATTACGCCCCATCGTTACTGCCCAGGAACAAAGGTAGAGTAATGCAATGACATCTTTCAGTCACTTACAACAATGAGAAAAAGAAGAAAGAAAGAAAATTAAGAATAAATTACTAAAATGGTTCAAGGAAGGTTAAGATTCAATGCATGATACTAACATTGATGAAATTACAGTTTCAAGTTGTTCATGTCTATAAATTGTCAGCGCATTATTCTATTATATGAATGCAGTTTAAACATTAGAAATCTAGAGAATTTAAGTTGTATGAATAATGGTTGCGATGACTTTTCTAATTGCTACTTTGTTAATTTTTGTTTACTTGAGGACAAGTAAAAACTCAAGTTTGGGGGTGTGATGGTATTACAAATAACATAGATTTTCTTCCCAATTTAATGTCTAAATTGTCTCTTTTGTATTTCATTTAGCATGAATTGTTAGCATTTTATACTTAGTTTTCATGTTTTCCAACTCATTGTAGTTAGTTTAAATTCTTGTTATTTTTATCTATTTTTGTACTAATATCGACGTAAGCAATCGATATATTGTGTCTTAATATTGTTAGCACAAGAACTAAGCCTAGAAGCTTAATGCTGGACGAATGCAGCCACAAGATTAGTTGGTAATTGCGACCAAGAGATGTCACAGCATTGAAACTGAACCTTTAATGAGTAGAGTTAAGCTGAATTCACAACTGGAAGCACCAATGCAAGAATTTCACAAATGTCGCTGTAATTATGATCTTAGAATGCGCTTAGTGATGCATCAACAATCTACAGATCTGTGAAGAACATACTAGAACTGCATGAGTGCATAGCTGTATTCTAACTAATTTTGACAGCTGCAAAATCTAGATCTAAATCTAAGAGAGAAGGCTGAATCTTGAAACATTTTAGAGACTATAAATAGACAAACAAAGAAGGAAAGAAATCATCAAGAGCCAAGGGATTTAATTTTCAAAATTTTGTGTGAATTGGTGGTTTAAGCTAGAAATCGGGGAGCTAATGAAGCAAGTCTGCAACTGCTTCTAATGATAGGTGCTAGATGCCGAGCAAGAGGAACAATTAGGGAGTAGACCTAGTAGTCTAGAGATAGTAAGCTTTGTTGTACTCTTTAATTTTTCTTAAACGATGATGGATTTTGATGATATTAAATGAACACGAGAGTATCTTTTGATGTTAGATACTTTTAATTATTACTTTACACTTCTTATCCGTTTATTCTTGGATCTAACTGCTCTAAATACGAAAGTGAAATTACAGTACATTGACATCAAGAGATGTGGTGACAGGTTAGATTAACAAGGGGGTTAGGCATGAGCTACTCGAGATTGGGATAAAAATCAATTACTTGTTCTTGGATACACATCGTTACTCACACCGAGAGGTAGAGTGATTGTATTTGAGTTGGGATTAAGTAGGGAGCTGTTATTGGTAAGAACTCAAAAGGACTTCATTGTAGCAACAATTCATCTATATCTTACCTTGTCGACGCCTCTAGCGTTGCAACTTAGCAATATTCAGTGAATCATTTCTACCTTTTACACTTGGTCACATTTATATTTCATGCATTTTAATATTTGGTATTCAACAGTCAACACAGTTGGATTTATTTTCAGTACACTGACATTTAATCTTTGATGTTTAACCTTAATTGTGTTGACATTGATTGACTATTTTAATGTACAGATCTAACATAGTGCACTAACATTAGTACTCACATTACATTTAATTTCAATATTGATTGCTTTGACATTTAGACATCAAGAACCCATTCCTCGTGGGATCGATATCCGATAGACTTGTCTATCAACTATACTTACATCAACACTTGCACAATCATTATGTCGTAAAAACACCGATCACCTAGCCTTCTAGAGTTTTATTTTAAACTCAAAGATCTGTGAAGCAATTTCTAAATCAGAATAGGTGTCTTTTAAAGCATCTCAAACATCTTTAACAATCGGGAGAAAATGAAAAGGTTTACTTATGGATGCTTGCATGGAATTAATAAGCCACACAATTATCATAGAATTTTCTAACCTCCACTTTAAAATGGTCTAAGTTATTACAAATGAGGGACTCAAACTATTTATAGGACCCTTGGATGACTAATGGAATTTGGCATCAAGTATGTTCATACAAGACATTAATACATTCGCCACAAACATTAAAAGTTAGTTCTTGACCATGGAAAATGCATGTATGGCCGAATATGTGTGTTGTTTCTCCAAAGTCTTTCATGCATACTTAGTTAAGAAGGAAACTTCATATCCCTTGAATTGGACGCTCCTTAATTTAGCTCTATTTCCCCTTGACCGAATGTATAAGGCATGGGACATGTATTTCCATTAATGACACAATAATGAGATTGTTGGTTCATGAATTTGATGCATGGATCTTCGAAGTTTATTCCCCACTTTGGTGCATGTATATTCTCATTCAATGGCCAAATTTATGAGGCACATTCCCTTTGAGTTGTTCATGGATTCTTCGCCATTAATAAATGCATAAAGACATGTACTTGGCCCTCCATACGAATGGTCACATGTATCTTCATAATGGCATGAATTTTTTGGTTCCATGAATGTTCCTTATGCATGCATTTGACATTAAGTTAAGTCCATGTTAAGCATTAAAATGGCCAATGAATCGGCCCTTACAAACACATATAAATAGGGATTAAACACTTCAAACAATTACAGTAAGCAAACTTCAAATGACTCCAAAATGCTCAACACATACATGACTTATGAAAACACAACATGAAATGCACAACACTTCCATACGCGTATAGTTAAACATGACACTCTAGACTTAAAATTAAACACACGAAATAACCAAAATGACACATGCTAATATATATGACGATTAAAATCAAACCTAATGATAGAAAACTAATACATGTGTTAAACATAATTGGACACACAATTACGCATAAGACTCATAAAAATTAATAATAAAAGTTACGGAAATATAAAATGAGATGAATGATTTTGGGCCTTAAAGCCCACATGCAAACGTTGTATAGCTTTTAGATGACACTTTCATCTTGAATTTGGCCCTTCGAGCTTGGGCCAGTTTCACGTCCTTTTTGCTGAGTCACATGATGTGATTAGGCTCACATCATAGATGGTTCGGCTGGTTTGCACATACATAAACACACAAATTACTTAAACAGAATAGAACATACAAATTTCACACATGCAAGCGAACCTAGCTACCGGAATAATCACACCTAACAAGGCAGAGACTTACCCTTACTGTTACAAATTGAACCCAGAACAGACTTTGACAACAAAATATTAAATGAAGAATTTCACAGAATTAAGGGTCATATTTATAAACCATTGATGAAGGCCGTAGGTCTTGTCACAGACCTTCTCCCACTCAATATTTTTAAAAAAATGCAAGGTTTTTATAATTTCCAATTTCAATCATGTATGATAAATATATGCATGACAAGTATATGTGACATACTTTCCTAAACTAGATGACATGCTTATCTCATATATGTATGACATGCTATGGCATTATATAATATTCACATTCAATTATTCACAAGAGTCAATTAAATAATTTTGATTCTCCATAGTTTTTCTTTTAAGAGAAAAACCAAAGAAGTGAATTTGAACCGTACACCAATTACGTTCCTAGGAAAGGGAGGTGAATCGTATTTGACCACTTAAAAACCAAGTCTTTCCTTGCCAGATCCAATCCTAGACATGCACCTTGTCATTACCACACTTCTCACAACAATCGAATAACCTAAAGAAGTGAATGAAACAATACAACACATTTATTTTCTCATTACCACACTTCTTATCTTTAATATATTAATTCTAGATCATCTCATATATATATATCACAATTATATCACAAACAATTATTAAACAAATATAAAGAGATAGGTAATAAAATAAAATTGTCAGCCAAGGTTTTCATGGTTATATTTCTAAAAAATAAATGAAAAACCAAAAAATTATGTATTTTTTTGCCATAAGGCATTCCTTGTGTCTCTGACAATCATCACTCCATCTTTTCCTCGTCATTAACTCCTTTTTAGAAAAATTACATTTATGTCCTATGTTTGTTTCCTTCTCACAAGAATTCTATAAATAAAAAAATCCTATGTGGAGATGATAGTCTACATTCTAATTCCTAAGAACCAAAATCCTGGAAAAAATAATAATTATAAATATATATATATATATTATATTACATTTATTCATATACATTCACTTAAACATGCGAATAATTACAAGAATGCCATATTTTAGACCATAAACATAGTACAACCTGTCTCTAATACCAATTGTTGAAAAAAATCTTGATTTTAAAATAGTTTTCTTCCACAGCAGAAAGTTAAAATTTTGAAAATCGACTTGATTTATGATATTTACAACGATAAATCTTAACAAAATTCATATTTGTGTTTTCAGCTTAGCAAACATTAGTTGTTCTAGGCTTTCAACGAAAAGGTCTTCTACGCTATTCTTGTACCACTAACTACTTTGAGTGTGGGCTCGAACCAATTGAATCAAAACATAGAACTAGAAAAAGTCTCTCTTTTTTGGGTAAAAACAAAAATTTTCTCTTCTTAATAGTAACAGATAAAATTGTTATTCTAAAAAAATATATGTAATAATTGAGAATAAATTCTCTCTATTTTTTGACAGAATAACAATCTCTCAAAGTTATGTTAATAGCTCAACCGGTGTTATTTATTTATAGGAAGAGAAGGTAGAACCCTTGTTGAGTTGTGATGGTTTATTTCAAATAGAGAAACAAAATTCTACTTAGAATTGGACTAGGGTGGATAGTGAACCCTAGTATTCCTACTATGGTTATCGCCCCCTTCAAGTCCATAAGGGGGTTTTGGGCTTCTCTAAAATTGGGTACAATTACGAGTATTTCTTGGACCTTTTTGACTTAGTTCTTTGTAATGTGATCCAACTCGATTCAATTTTTCTATTTCTCAAAATAAACTTTAATATTTATATATAAAATAAGTTTTTATCCCTATTTTACCCCCAACAAAATTTTGATGATTTTAGTTCTTGTAAAATTTTGACAATTTTGGCTCTAGTAAAATTTCGAGAAAATATGTTCAATATTTCACAACTCAACAAAATTACTATGACCGAATGATTTATTTTCATTTTCAGGCTTCAAAACAGTAAAAAAACATAAACTCATTCTTCTGATCATTTTTTAAGTAATCCATACAACATTGCAAATGGTTCATTTCCATTTCCATTTTCATTTTCTTTTCAATTTTTGGAAACCTACATTCATTTCCAAATGATTCCATTTCTCCATTTCAGAGAAAACCATAATTATTCTTGAATGTTTCTCATTTCTCTTTGCCTATTCATTCCATTCATTTCTATTCTAACACATAATTCATTTATAGTTTCAATGAGCTAGCGAAGGGACCAATTGAACATATGTAGTTGAGGCTCAAGTGATTTATAATTAGCTTCTAGATTTTCCCCTATTAATTATAAACTCAGTTAGTCTCGAACTTATTCCACTATAGTATCGTGACTAAGCTCTCCCCAATGACATATCATTACGAAAGAAACTACTCAGTGCTCGTCCAATGACCTTGTCATAAGTGTGTTACCCTCATAGGATATCCTTGATCTCTTTGGGATAATATTCATTCTTCCAATATGATTCTATTTTATCTCATGGTAACCATTATATCTTCCTTCATGAAAAATAAATCACTATCAAATAGTGATCAAGTCATCCATCACAAAGACGAACGACCCATGACCACGTTTACTTTTCATCAACCATGTAATGCTAATGAGAGGATATCATTTACCCATGTTTTGTGCTATGAATTCAATTTTTGTAAATTACACTACGTACTATAGAATTCGTACACCCAACGCTCCAGCTTTCGGTTCCTTATCTATTTGAATTCAGGCTTTTACGTACATCAAAGTGTACGAGTCACACATACATAGTTCACCATCCACTTAGGATTTAGGTATGCGACACTATGAACGTCACAAGTGAATAAATTCATATACAGATTCAAGATCTATTTTGCTTGGGTCATGTCCAATGTAGTGTCAGTTCAGTCAATCACATCTATGTCTTTATCTTTTAGGAGTCATCCGCTTTGATGCCCAAGATAAGACATCTCCCCAATTGGACTTAATAGATAGCACATTAGTCTTTCAATCGGTTTTCTCATTTCTGATTAGAAAAAAGACATGTTTAAGTTTGTCTACTAATACAAGTTGTCTTTTTATACTATGATCTGATTACGTAATGTCGCTTAGTATCAGTTTAAACAATAGACAACCAATGAGCAACATTTGCTTTTATTTTTCTTTGCATGAAAAAATCATTTGAGGATAATAGTACAAAGCATATTAGTGTAATTTATACATAATTTTATTAACCAATATATTTGAAAAAAAAATTACAAGTGTACTTAGACAAAAATACGACACTTATGGCACCAGATCTAATAATTTTTGTGTGAGAAAATGAATAAAAGAGGAGAAAGCTTTAATTTCCTTAACCCAATCCAATTTGTTAGATCCGTATCTCGAGTGTTATGCTCTATTACAGATGTAACCTAATATTTTAGACTATCTGACTACGTAAAGGTTCAACCTATGATTGTTATAAAGTTCAAATTTCTATTCGAAGTTTCTTTTGTATGTACTACAAGTGTTTATGAATAGAATTCATGATACTTAAATTTTTCGTGATATCTATGTATAACTTCTAAACTTGTCTAAGTACCTTGAAATATTGGTATAAACTTAAACATGGGTTCAAGCTTGAAGACGCCTTTTAACTCGTTCTGTATGCATAACAACGCATCTCGCCATTTCTCTAGCGTAGCCCTGGCGTCGTCCCCCATCACCCATTCCTTTACAACTTGAAACAAGAAATAACATTCAAAAGTTCATAGGAACTTAGTGAGAAAATCCTTAATTATTTGTTCCATTACATCACAATGCATTAGATAATTTTCCTATCCTTCATAGGTCCTTAGACCTTTCCTCTTTCCTTTTGGTGAGTACTAGAATTTTCCATCTTCTTATTGTAACTATGTTACCTTACCTGAGACCATCACCTTTCTTTGTTTGTCTTTAAGAACTTACCTTTCTTTTACAATCACTAAGTCATCACTTAGTCATACTCCAAAGTGTACTCCAGAGTGCGACCCATACTCAAGTGACCTATTCTTTTAAACAAGCATACAATAATCACAACTTATTACTTTCTGTATTCCTTTAAAATCTTATCTTTACATAATCCTAGTCACTTTATTTTCCTTATTAATAGATTTATAATTATGTTTCATACTTATCATCTTTACCATTTACCTTTATGGGGCAAGGTAAACTATGCCAATCACTTAGCACAAGATTCACCATAGTGTGTCCTTCAAGGTTTATCTTTAGAGTTCGTCGAGTCTTTCATTACTTTAAATTCCCATCTTCTTTTCTTATACCTTAAAATTATGTCAGATCTACCATACCTTTTGATCTACCAAATTTAGACCTAGCTGATTGAACTACTTTTTGCACTTTAGAAACTTGAATTTAAGCATTTTCCTTAGGTTTGCTTAGGATTTAGTTAGGTTTCTTATATTGAATAAATTGTGTAAAAAGTGTAAAAATGTGCTTTTTATTAATTTTAAGGCCGAGTGAGGCCTAAGGGTTAGCTAATAAACTTTGTGAGTGTGTAGGAGACCTTTAGAAGACAAACAAGTATGAAGTTGATCACTATGTCATGACACAAGCTGATCTAAGTTGCCACAAAGAGACCAGACCTGAATAATATCAAGACTATCTTCTATGTCGCGACACAGGCATGGTGTGTCACGACAACGCTTGGGAAAATCACCAAAGGAGCAGACTGTCTTCTATGTCGTAACACGGCTCCTGTGTGTTGCGACATCGCCTCCTGAACGTGGAATTAGCAATGAGTGAAGGATGTTTTTGTCTTTACAATGCCACTTAAACACGAAGAACGGTAGCTGACCTAGGATTAAGGAAAACGGTCGTCCAATGCTATAAATAGGGCCTTTTAGCACTTAGGTTTAGACATCTTTAGTTTAGCATTTAATTTCCTTTCTAATTTAGGTTTATTTGTTCCTTTGTTATTTCTTTTTTCATTTTATGGAAACAAGATTTGTGATACTTGCATAAACGATTGTGGATTCTTTTCAGAACAGATTTCTATACAAGTATTGATTTTCTCTCAATTCACATTTTCAGTCTCAAATTTAATGTTTACTTTTATTATTGAAATTATGATGTCCAAAGAAGCCATGATGAACTAATCCCATTGAGGGGATTAGGGAGAGGAAGTATGATTACTTAATTATTGTATACAGGGATTTTCAATGGATCGATTATTTGGGAAAGGAAGAAAGTGAAACAAACCATAGGCCTGGCAACCCTAGGAAGTCATTTAGGTGGGAATTAACCCAAAATTGATATTGCCCATTTGTGAACACCTTCACCTTAAATTGTTAAACTAAGCTTTACTTGATAAAATATTTTGATATAACAAATTAAAATGTTTTTTGAATATAAGTTAAAATTAACAAAATTATTTATCAATTTTAAAATCTAAGAGGTAAAATTTAAACTCCTATCTTAAACTCTTAGAAAAGTTTGAAACAATTTTCAAATCAAAATACTTGTACTAAGTCAAAAATCATTTTAACACTTAAAAATGTTTTTCAAACAAGTCAAAATAGCTCCAAGCCAAAAAGTATTGATACTTTTTGGTTCAATATCTATAATTTCTAAAATATCAAAACCCCTTATAAAATCGAGACCAAACTTGCATTCTATTTTGACACCACTGAAAAATATCGATACCAAATTATAAGTATCGATAATTTCTGAAAAGCATCGATACCATGGCCCAAAAATGATACCAAAAGAGCATTCTATTTTTCACAAACCCTAGTAGGTATCGATCCAGTATTAATACCTTTTAGAAGAGGTATCGATAATTTTGTTGAGGTATTGATTTTTAAGGGTACCAACAGTCACTGACTTTGAATTGAATGTAAAAAATACCGATACCCTTTTGTACGGTATCGATACTCGAAGTTGTAGGTAACTTAAATTCTCTAGTTTTTCATCCCCAACGTCTCTATTTATTACAAGCAAATATCTTCAAGCAAACATCCCAAGAGCTTAAACTTTTCATATCTTTCTTTCATACACTTGTGAGCCTTACTTTCATTTCTTTACTCAAGTGTATTTTCATTATATTGTGAGCTTAATTTGAAAATAATTTTATCTTGTTAGGATTGACTCTTGTTTGCTAATTTTTATTTCTTTGAGAATTTGTGACTTAAGATTTAGGTAGAAATCTTAAGTGATTGTAAGGTTAAACCTTGTCCTCAAAGGTTCTACAAATCTAGTGGATTTGGGAAAATTCTTAGTGGTGGAAAGCTAAGGTAGTGGAGTAGACATTTGGGGCTGAACCACTCTAACTTCTTGTGTCAAATTGTTTCAAATTTCTCTACTCTCTTCCAATAATTTTAAAAGGCCGATTCACCCCCTCTTGGCAATTTCAGTTCAATCCATCAAGTTAACACAAATCAATCTAAACTGTGACATCGAGATAAATAGTCTTTGTTGACTCATTATGTTGGTGGAAGATCAGAAGATCCTGCTAGAGTAGCGACTAACCGATTGAAGAAAAGAACCCAAAATTGATCATTGAAGAATCCATACTAAAGCGAGCTAATCCCCCTAAATTTGTTTATCGAGTTTCCTTATCTACTTCCTTTTCTTTATTTTTTTAATTTATTTTCTTTAATTCAAATCCCAACTTCTTTATTTTTCTTTCGTACTATAAACCCTAAAAAGAGTACTAATTATTTATTTTCTTTGTAGGGATTGAGATCACTATAACTTCACCTCCCTCAGTATACCTAGCAATTGTTTTGTTGTAAACAAATTATATTACAACTTGACCTGTATACTTGTGGAAGCCCTAAAATAACTTAACATTATATTACTTCAAACTTCCATCTTCTTTGCTTATGTAGGATCTGCCATACCTATCCATGTGAAGTCTTTCCTTCAAAGTTCGTTGTATACCTTATTACTTCTGTTTGTCCCATACATTATTCTTTCAGAGTCTGTTACATTTTTCATATCTTCAGGGTATTATATTTACCATTATTTTTAGAAAACCTTACACATCGTTCCTTCATTGTTTGCCAAAATTCCTTTCCTTTCGTTCATTGTTCACCACAGAGACGTTCCCTTAAATAGATATCAAAGGGGACATTCTTTACTTTGTGTCACTAAGGTGTTCCTTCCCTTACTCGCCAGAAGGGTTTCCTTTACTTAAATAATTAGCCACAAGGGCTCTCGTTATAGAGATTATCACAAAGGTTTTCATTTAACGGAGATCACCACAAAAGTGTTTCCTTTATAGAGATTGCCACAAGGGATTTCCTTTAATAGATATCGCCATAAATGCGTTTACTTTACAAAGATTTCCACAATGGTGTTTCCTTTAAAGAGATTGTCACAAAGGAGTTTCCTTTAACAAAATCGCCACAAAGGCTTACCCTTCACAGTTGTGCCACAAAGGCTAACCTTTCCAGACTTTTTCCACAAAGGCATTCCTTTAACAGAGATCGCCACACAGGTATTTCTTTGTCGGTGTTTTAAAAAATAAGGATTTGCCTAGAATCACACTCAATGATGTTTGCCTCTCATCATTCTATGACACACAGAGAACTCCATTCGTTAATAACATTCCTTTATGTTTTTCCATATGATGCCATAGCCCAGCCATAGTCTTAGACGATATGCTCCTTTCATTTATGGTGCCATGGTCATGGACTTTTCCTTTCAGAGATTCATTATTTTAGTCTCGATGAACCCCTGTAAACGACTCTAGAGATAAACACAGACTCATCATACATAGACTTATTCATAACAAACTTGTCCATAACAGACTCATTCTTGTTTTCTAGAGACATAGTTACATTTCATGATTACATACTCATAACACATTCCATTTACTCAGACATGAACATCTTTTAACTTCAAATTTCATAAATTCGTACTTAGGCTATCAATTTTCATGCAATCCATATATGCAAGTTCATAAATCTTACATTCCCTATCAAAATTTTGTTATCACACTTTTCTAGCTCCATTCATAAGGTTTGGTCATTTTTGCATAGTTTCCTGAAGATATTACATACATACAAGAGTCAACTTAGGGACTCACTTGATAACCTTAGAGGCAACTTAGACTTCAAATCCATCATTCAGCAAGATGTGACAACCTCCTCTGCCTTTTAGAATAGAAATATGTCATTAGAACCCTTCTTGGTAACCGTTATTATCATTCTAAACCCAAACATCTCACAAAGCCCTACTTCTCTAATCATACTTACAGATATATGTTTCATTGACAAGAAAAGTCACGAAACATACCTTTATTCGAAGAAAATCACTAGCAAAAATTAGGGGTTCCAGACTTAGCTTATAGAGACGTTTTTATTTACCTTTAGCCTTAGATCTTAAAAAGAAAGAGATAACTCTCACTTAACCAAACTTGGGTGTCCTTTTAACTTAAACCAAGTCTCTATGTAACTAGGTAAACGTCACATCAAGATTGAGTTGTCTTATCCCAAATCTACCGTTTTTGAGAAACTTACGTGATTATTTCTTTAACCTTTACTCTTTCCTAATTCACGTTATGTTAGTTCCTAACCAACTCACCTCATGCATCAGTTGGCACGAGACCAAATTGGTTACAAGGCGTACTATACTCATAGCATGAACTCATTCCTTAAAAGTCATTTTAGGTAACATAAATATCATTTCACTATTCATAGAAATCTAACATAGAGTCTTTATTTAGTCATTTTCATTTTGAAGTCTATCCAATTTATACGTTGAAATGGGCTTTTGGGTGAATACTACTTTGCCAGTCTTATTTCCTTATGACTATACGTCTGATCTTATGTTTCAATATTCCTTGGTTTGCCATACATCTCATTCTCTCAGAGCTCGTTGTTCCCTTCTTCAGAATCTGCCAGACTAGGTCATATAGGCGTTTTCAAGGAAATTCATATGCTTAGTCAAATCCTTATACTTTAGATACACTCAAAACTTACTCTTGGTGCCTTGCTTCCATGAAAATTGTTCGATTATTAGGACTTCGCTGGGCGGGATGTTACAAAAGCTTTGATAAGGTTAGAAAAGACTTCCTATTTAGTTAGATTTTTGTTATAGGTTGCTTTGAGAAAGCATGGAAAGCTTATATATTGTTGTATTGATATACTTTTGGTGTATAAAAAATGTTGAATGATGAGAATGAGGATTCCAAGCTTGATTGTTGATGAATTATTGCTTATGGAGTCACAATTAAGTGTTGTAAAGCATCCATTAAGGAAAGTACTCTTAGATACTCTTACTTTTCTTATGCTAAATTGTTAAGGAAAGTAATAAATTTAATTTACTAATATGAAAATAGGGTAAAAACATGAGAATTATTATATGAATAAATATGAAATCTGTTATTATTGGGTGAATATGTTTAATATGTCACTCGAATGACTTGGTTAACAACATATGCGTTAAAATAGTTTTAGACAATAGTATTAATAGTAGTAATGTGACTTTTAAAATTCACCAAAAAATGTAGAATTTGATACATAATCTGTCGTAAGTCGACCTAGCATATTAAACAAGTTTTCACACTCTATGAGCTTGAAATTAAGCATTTTCTTTAAGTTTACTTAGGATTTATTTCAAATTCTGTATGTTGAATAAAATGTGTAAAAAGGTGTCATTTATTGACTTTAGGGCCGAGTGAATCCTAAAGGTTGGCTAACAGACTTTGTGAGTGTGCAACAGACCTTTAGAAGATGAACAATGATGAAGCTAGTCACTATGTCTCGACATGGAATGATATATGTTGCAACATAAGGACCAAATCTGCAGAATTTTGAAGTTGTCTTCTATGTCGCGACACAGCCGTAGTGTGTCGTGACAACGCCTGGAAAACACACGAAGGAGTAGACTATCTTCTACATCACGGCACAACTCTTGTGTGTCGCGACATCGACTCCTGAATGCAAAAATGACACCAAGTGAAGGGTGTTTTGGTTTTTACAACAAAACCTAAATACAAAGAATGACAGCTGACCTAGGGCTAAGGAAAATGGCCATCCAAATGCTATAAATAGGTCTCTTTTGCACTTAGGTTTACTTTCTCTTTTTAATTTAAGCTTTTAGTTGTTTTTAATTTCCTTTGTTATTTTCATTTCTGTTTCATGGGGAAATGAGATTCGCAACATCGCATAAACGATTGTGGAATTATCCCAACAAATTTCTATAAAATTCTTAGTTTCTTTTAAATTGTATTCAATCATAATTTTCATGTTTACTTTTATTATTGAATTTATCATGTTTGAAGAAACCATGAGGAACTAATCCCTTTGTGGGGGATTAAGGAGTGGAAGTATGATTATTTGATTATTTTATTATTGTATAAAGGGATTTTCAACGGATCAATTGTTTGGAAAAGGAAGAATGCGAAACAAACCCTAGGCTTGACAACCCAAGGAAGTCATTTAGGTGGGAATTAACTCAAAATTGGTATTGTCCATTCATGAACTCTTTTACCCCAAACCAATCTCGACTGTGAGGTCGAAAGATAAGTAGTCTTTGTTGACTCATTATGTTAGTGAAAGATCATAAGATCCTGCTAGGGTAGTGACTAGTTGATTGACGAAAATTCTAAAAGCGATGATTGAAGAAGTCATACAAAAGCGAGCTAATCTCCCAAAAAAATTGTTTTATCAAATTTCTCAACTCTTTCTCCTTCCTTTTTTTGCTTTAATTTTATGTTCTTTAATTTAAAACTCAAAACCTTTATTTTTCTTTCATACTACAAACCCTAAAAATATTACTAATTAAATTTTCTCCTTCTAGGGATTAAAATTACTATCGCTTCACCTCCCTTGGGTACAATCCTCAGAGTACTCATTTACTTCATTGTAAGTATATTACAATTCGACCCATATACTTATGGAAGCCCAAAAATACACACCGAACGGGAGTACGTTCAGAGGCGTTCAAGTTGTTGGCGTCATTGTCGGGAAGGCAACATCTTTAGTGATTTTAAATTTTTACATTGTTATTAAGAATAATTAGGAAATTTTTGGGATATAGTTACAATTATTATTTAACAATACTAATAGTTCTTTGCTTTTCAGACTAATCACTGTCAAACAACATTTCCGCAATAAATTTCTACCATGGATGATTACTACTACTTGTGGTCAGATGAGGAACATGATTACGATGATGATATTTATGAGGATGGGTTTTATGAAGATTGAGAGATACAGTAAAATTAGAGATAATTGATGCTCGAGTTAAGTCAACTTTGAGGCGAGGCTCCAATCCTCGAATAGACTTGTAATGAATCTTTTGAAAGATAACAAGAAGAACCCAATCAAAAAGAACAAGAGGAGAGAGGCTATTCATTGTTCAAAACAAAGAAATTGAATCTTCTGAGGAACAGATTGATAAAACCATTTAACAGATAGAAGAGACATCATTGGAAGAGGAAATTGAGCATATTTTGAGAATTGAAAGCGAGCTTCAATCCGGTGATGAATCAAAAGCGAGCTTCAATCCGGTGATGAATCAAAAGCAAGCTTCAATCCGGTGATGAATCAATTACTTGGGATAATGGTAATAACCATTTATAAAACATGGGTCTTCATTTAATATCTGTTGTGGACGAAGCACCAAAGAAAGGTTGGAATTAAAAGAATCCACATATCAAAGATTAGGCTTTGAATGTGAAATGGTTATAATATGCAATATCTCCATTTTGAAGCAAATTCCTAAGGAGATCAATACTATCGAGATTTTCATATGCTCCAAATATCAGGGAAGATATCTCTTTATGAACTCTCATGTCACTCTTTCGTTGTCAAAGTAATGGTGTCCTCATTAAAAAAACAAACTCATGGAAGAACCAAAACTTTCGATGGTTTCAAGAACCATGTGCAGAGATAGAATATGATCCAAGGGAATATGCGATGACAATTGGGAATGGAATTTAAGAAAGGATACAACTGTACCAACATTGATTCAATCACATAAAAATCTATTGAGAAGAGCTTCTTTATTAGACAAAATAATTGAGTAGCTGCGAGAGCACCAGGACCAAACATATAAATTCCACTATTGGTGCAATAAGGAAAGTAATTACAGAAACAAGTGGCAGCACCGATTCATACCCTTTATTGATGGATACGACTGATGTAAGGAAGTATCGATGATTAATGTAGATCAAAAGGGAAAATTTAGGGAAAGAGACAAACGCCAAAGGATAGTTGTCATGTATAATAATATTATTGCAGCAAATGTGCAAGTGTACACAATGTTCAAGTAATAAAGTGATAAGTAGAGTATCGTACCTACAGAGAAATTGATATTCAGAAGAAATTCCTTAAACTGTTGACAAAAGAATTGTGCAGACAAAATAAATGTGATAACAAGATAATTGTGATTGCAACTAGCATGCCATAACAATTGCAAAAACATTAAATTGATCAACAATCAACAAGACTTCACTTATCAAGCTTAGAAAAAATGATAGCAAGATCTAAGTACAAGACCAAGTTGTGATCACTAAACTTGGAACATTTCAGATGTAAGTCTAGAGATACGAATGTCATAACAAATATCTGTTTCTACGAATTCCTCAGAATGACTAAGCAATGGCGTGCTATTTTACGTAGCAACTTTTGCAGTGATTCCACATTATATTCCAATAACATGTATTTTCCCAACAAAGACTTATCTTACCCTTAATGAACACAACTCATCTTTCAGAGACAATACACATATCTTTAGATACAAGCTCATTACATCGATTTATGATCTAGCAAAACTATCCTGCTTTCAGTCGAGATTATGCACATGCAAAACAAGAGCTCATTCCTAAGATTGCAAGCATGTAGAATTAGAAACAATTGAGTCATAAATCAATGAAGAGATTCATTAGAAAGATATCAGTAATTCATTCATAAAAGTAAACAAAGTTTCAGAAATATTCAACCCTTAATTTATCAGAATAAGGGTGCAAAATGTTGTTTAAAAAAATGACATTCAGAATTAAAAGATCAAGAGTACTCAAGTGAACCCAAAGAAAGATATTAGGCTCGCATCCCAATTTTTCTTTTGATCGACTGTTTAACGTCACAGCAATAATGCACAAGCGTACACTGTCAATGAAAGTATAGTAGACAGATGTGAATCTATCGAATATCGATCCCACGAGGATGGATGTTTGTTGTCTATTAATGTCAGTACAATGAATAAGTAAAAGGCAATAAATTGTGAGAGTGGTTGTTGAAGCAATAATGCAAAAATAAAAATGAACTGTGATAATAATAAAATGGGGTCCCTAATGTGGATGTTCAGCAGAATACTAAGTGCGGCGTACAAGGTTTTAAAGGATAGGTGATTGTCGCTACAATAAGGTGCAATGCATATCTTACCAAACTTGGCTTCTCTATTCCATCTAAGACTTAAACATGCACATTAATCACACCTTCCGATGATGGAAATGCAACACATTTAAGAACAGGTGGATCAAATTCCGTTGTCTTACTTGTTAGTTTAAACTATCATTGCACCCTCCAGTGACAGTGACTGCAATAACACTTCCGTTGTAAAAACATTCAAACCCAAAAATTAAACTGTAGAAGCAAGATTGAATAAGATAACATTTAGTCTAGAAATCATGAGTACTTCCATACAAACATGAAATAAATAGTAATCACTAGCATGAAAAGAAATGAAAAAGGGACAAGTGGAGAATACTATTCCAAGAAGAACTCGACTTGCTTTTCTGATTTCCTTCTTGTGTCGCACTTAGGACTCCTCGTCAGGAGCATTTCTGCATCTTGCCCATGTTGGTTCTCCTGTGAGAGCTTAAGCCTCCATAGCCACAAACTTCAAAAGCTAGGTTGAAGAAAAATGTGCATCGAAGAAGACTCCCATTTCTATCTCCTATTGAGTATTTATCTTCAACCCCATTGTGCAAGTGTCCTCTTCTTAAGATCTAGTTGTCTATGGTTGTACCAGTTAGTTACACCAAACTGGACAACTCACGTAATTTTGTTATTATTCGAACAGGTGTCAGATGCAGCGACAATTCTGGGAGAAATTTTGGAAATGCTCATGCAGCGACATTAATAGTAAAATATGACAGAATAAAAGGCAACTAGGCTAAGGTCCATTGAGTTAGAAAATACAATAAGCTAAACTAAAAAAATACTAAAATATGTGCTAAGGATGCCTAAATGGGAACAACTTAAACAATAGGTAGGGAGAAATCAATGGTTCTTTCTAGTACTATCACACCCTCAAACTTGAGTTTTTACTTGTCCTTAAGTAAAACAGAAACTAGCAAGGCTATCCCCAAAATTTACCAAGGAAAATGATCATTTTTGCAACTTGAATCATCTAAAATCTTAATGAATGAATCACATTCAAATAACAGAATAGCATCGACAATAATTAGTATAAATAACCAAGATTTCAACTTCATCAATGCCAATATCATGCTTCAAACCCTAAATTCTATCTATCAATACAACATTTATTGTACAGTAATTATACATATATATTTTTTCTTTCCTTTTTTTTTTTATGTAACTAAGAGATGTCATTGCATTACTATACTCTTTGTTCCTGAGAAGTAACAATGGAGTGCTACAAACCCCTAAGGAGTACGTAATTGCATTGACACACACTCTTGCAATGATAGCCTTTGGCTAGATTCATTTTTCTAACACTTGCATTGCAGTGTTTCGCCTTAAACAATTCACAATACACCCACATTGGAGTGTCTCTTATTTATAACTATATATATATATATAAGCAGCTGTAAGGGTAGATTCATTCAAGATTCAAAGAATGATGTTAATCATTCATTACAAATGCAATCTAAATCATTCATCAAAGAATTGAAGATGCAACATTCAGTCAAGTTTATCCAACTTATTTATTGACAATTCACATGATTCAAGAATTAGCATCGAATGTAAAAAAAATTAAACACATTTACAATAACCACTCATAACCTTGCATGCTTCATTGAACTTAAATTTTTTTTTGAAAAATGTGGGTGCAATTTCATTTCCAAATCCCATATACATTCCCCCAAACTTAAAGTATGCATTATCCTTAATTCACTAACACTAAAATGCAATGACAATGGAAAATGTAATGACAATGGGAACGCAATGACAATGCTTACTACCAAACTACAGATTACAGCTACATGCTATGCACGAATACTACAGTTAAAAACTTAAATAAAACTAACTTGATTTTTCTCAGCCGTCGATGTGGCTTCATGGTGCTTTTTCTTCCTTCTCTTCTTCTCTTCCTTTCTGCGCTTCTTTTCCTTAGAGCGCTTTCTCTTTCTTTCTTTGGGCCTTGCCCGATTCTCGGATTGCTCCTCGATATCCGGCTGTGCCCCGGCATCATCGGTTGCATCTTGTGTCGAATGGATCACCTCAAGTGGTCCAGTGTATACCACTATTGCCAAAGGATTGTGGTGTTCCTCATTAATTTCCTCCACAACTTCCGCCTGACTCGCTCCATCTTTCTCTAAGTCCTCAATTGTTGCACCCATAACTTAAGGTGCGGTGATAGTTTCTTCAGTTGATTCTTTCTCAGCTTTTTTCACTTCATCCTTCTGTTTCTCTTCTTCAACATGAGTGTCCTCCCCTTCAGTAGGAATTTCCTTTCCAGTAACATGATCCTCCTGACCAACAGTGAAATCATTTTCGAAAAGGCTCTCAATTTTTTGCTAACATACTCCTTCTCGTCATTAGAGAGACATTCACCAAAGGAGAGGAAGCCACTAATTGGTCTTTGTCCCCTGAGTCAGCCTCCTCAGATGAGGGCTCATACTCTCTGATTATTGGGGGAAATATTGAGAATTCAAGTGTGGGGCTTTGCTCAGCTGCCTTAATGTAGCTACAATAGAACTGTTCTAGGCCCTGGTATAGGCATAGAACAAATTTTGAGATTTGTCCATGTCCTCTATTGTAGCGACAAGCTTTATCTGTCTAATGCTGATGGAATCGGCTAACTTCTCGACAACCTTCATTTTACGCGATAAGGATGTCTCTATAATCACATTTGGTCCTTTGTTTTCTATTTTTGCTTTTCCCTTCTTTTTGCTTGCTTTTGCTTCTTTCACTGTGGGCGTATCCTTCCCACGAGTCATTCTCTCGATCAATGCTTCATTGATTAAGCCTTTGTTCTCCAGGATTTCTTCTCCATGTTGGGCTACGATTCCCTTTTGCTGGCACAACATCACCAGTGATGGGAAAACCAAGATGCCCATTTGCATGGCAGCACATTCAGTGATTTCCTGATGTAATATTGACTCGACATCGATTTTCCTTCCCTTGATAATGGAATGTATCAGACACATTCTATCAAAGGTGACAGTGGTGCTGTGTAGAGAAGGCTTCAATTTGCAGTTTACAAAATGGAACAAGAATTTGCTTTGTAGTGTTAAAAAGAGTCTATGCATGGTGTAGTTGTTATGATTCGACCTCGTCCATGTTGCTCCTTCAACACAAAGATCCTTCACCAAGAGATTTGTCTCGTCATCTATGATTTCTTCAATGAACGCAGCGTGTTCATCCTTATCTACCTTAGTGTTGCATAGCTCGTTTAAGTGGTCAGCATCCCAAGGTATTAAACCTTCGCGAACAAAAACAAACTCTGACTCATGGTTAGTAAGATTAGCATAGAACTAACGTACCATAAATGGAAAGTAACTTCCAGGGTGAGTACAAAAGGTTTCGCATTTCAGCCTTGCGATGGTCTTGTGGACTTGTTTTCCTAGGTCTTATTGTCGCAATAGGAGAAAACCTTGTTTTGGGTGATAATTCCTTTTCAGCATGTTTTCTTGAAAACGATCTTTGCCCGCTTTCGTGAGGAATATCACTGGCGCTTTTGACATGGAAGGCTCTGCTTCACGAACAGTTGTTGCAAAGGATGAAGGTTCTACAATGGACTTAGTTACTTTCTTCACTGCTCCTCGAGTTCTTGCCATGGTTTTGGTAAGTAAAGAGAGTTGTAATATGGAAAGGTACAAGCTTTAAGAAAGGTTGTGAATAAAAATGGTGTCTTTGTGAATTTCACAGTCGGCACAAAAAAGGGTGTTTATAATGAGTGAAGAAGGAAGATGGACAGGAATGTTTTTTATGGAACAGAGGAAAGGACATAAAGTCTTGCAGAATAAATACGTCTAATAGGAATTACACCCGTTCAGATCAATCCAACGGCTGGGTGCCTATTGATGAAACGGTAGGATCTGTTTCCTAATATGCTCTATTTTTTTTAGTCAGCAATTGCAGTACAGACGTACGTATTACGTCGATAATAAAGTCTGAATGTGCGATAGTGGAATCAAATTATTCTGCAAAAAATAAGAAGTGAAATACGCTTAAACAAAAAAAAGAAACTAAAATTACATGATACAAATTTCAGGAAAAATTTGAGAAATTTGACCAATTTAATGGTCTCTTCTTGCTTATGATCACTATACCCAAAATAATGCTTTAGTCGCTGTTCATTCACTTTAAACTGGTGCCTGTCATGTAGATCCTTAATTGTGACTGCACTATGAGAAAATCCTTAATTTCAGGAATAATAGCACTTGTTGACCCGAAATAAATTGTTACTGCAAAATGATCTTATCATGCCATCGTTTCGTCTTTTCCTTGTAATTTACAGCATTTTAATAAGAATTTCTCCTAATTTCCTCTAGCTCAATGATGTCTAATAGCCTCTTCTTTATAGCAGCATCATAATTCATGTTCACTTGCTTAATCGCCTACATTGCCTTATGCTCCAGTTCAACTAGCAAGTGACAGGGTTTCCCCAAAACTAGCTAATATGGTGAAATCCCTAGTGGGGTTTTGTATGTTGTCCTCAATGCCCACAAAGCATCATCAAGTCTAGAAGACCAATCTTTTCTTAAAGGGTTCACAACCTTCTCGAGAATATTTTAATTTGCCAATTTGACATCTTGGCTTGTTCGTTGGTTTGCGTATAATAAGTGGTAGTCATTTTATGATTAACTCCACATCCCTTCAATGTAACTACCACCTAGTTACAATGGAAGTGTGTACCCTGATCACTGATCAATGCTTTTGGTGTGCCAAAGAGGGTGAGTATATGCTTGTGGAAAAATTTAAGCACTGTCCTTGCATCATCCCTTAGGACTACAACAGCTTCAACCCACTTCAAGACATAGTCAACAGCAACTAGAATAGAGACATTTCCAAATGAAATTGGAAATGGTCCCATGAAATCAATACCCCAAACATCAAAAAGTTCAAACACCATAATTGGTTGCTATAACATTTCATTACGTCGAGATATAGAACCAGTGTGCTAACATATATCGCATTGATTCACAAAATTGTGGTCGTCCTTAAATAATGAAGGTCAATAGAATCCCGATTGAAGAACCTTAGTAGCGGTTCTCATTCCACCGAAATGACCTCTATAAGGAGCATCATGGTAATGCTTTAAGATTGAAAGCATTTCTTCTTCCGAAACACAACATCGAATAATATTGTCATTGCATAACTTGAATAAATACATCTCATTCCAATGGTTTTTCTATACTTCACGAAGAAATCTTTCTTTCTTGTGGCTTGTGACAGCCAAGGGTAGTTTTTCGTACACGATGTAATTAACCAAATCTGCATACCACGAAGTTGCGTGTGCAGTAAATAACTTCTCATCTGGAAATGCGTTGATAATTTAAAGTATGTTTCCATCTTCACTGCTAACTTCAAAACGAGATAGATTGTATGTAACTTGATTCTTTGAACCCTTGCGGTCTTTGATCTTTATATTTAATTCTTGCAACAGTAGGATCCGATGTATCAGTCGTGGTTTTGCATCCTTCTTTGCAAAAAGATATCTCAACGTCGAGTGATCAGTAAATACAATAACTTTTGCACCGATAAGGTATGAGCGAAATTTGTTGAAAGCAAAGACTACAACAAACAATTCTTTCTTTGTAGTTGCATAATTAATTTGAGCCTCTGTAAGAATCTTACTGGTGTAATAAATGGCGTGAAATATTTTTTCCTTGCATTTTCCTAGGGCAGCACCCACAGCAAAGTCGCTTGCATCACACATAACTTCAAACGTTCAGACCAATCTGGTGCAACGACAATAGGTGCATTTACTAGCTGCTTCTTTATTTGAATAAATGTATCGAAACATGCATTGTCAAAGAGGAATTTTTATTATGTTCCAGTAATGAGCATAAGGGTTTCGTAATTTTGGAAAAATCTCGAGTAAATCGTTGGTAAAACCCCACATGCCCAAGAAAACTATGAATACCCTTCACATTTGTTGGCGGAGGTAACTTCTCAATAATTTCCACCTTAGCTCTATCCACTTTGATACCTTGACTGGAGATGCGATGGCCTAACACAATTCCTTCAGTTGCCATGAAGTGGCATTTTTCCCAATTTAGCACAAGATGTGTGTCTTCACATCGCTTCAAGACATTATCTAGATTGTCAATGAATTAATCAAATTTATTCCCATATACTGAGAAATAATCCATAAAGACCTCTAAAGAATCCTCAATTATATTCAAGAATATTATCGTCATGCACCTTTGAAATGTGGCTAGTGCATTGCAAAGACTGAACGGCATAAAGCGAAAAGAAAAAGTGCCAAAGGGGCAGGTAAAAGTTGTTTTCGCTTGATCCTCCGGCTCAATAGCAAACTGATTGTAGCCAGAATAATCGTCTAAAAAGAAATAGTAGGCTCTTTCAGCAAGCCTATCCAACATTTGGTCAATGAAGGGAAGTGGAAAGTGGTCCTTCCTTGTGGCTGCTTAAGTTTGCGATAATTCGTACATACTCTCCATCCCGTAGGAATGCGTGTAAAAATTAGCTCATCTTTTTCGTTGCTCACCACAATGATACCACTCTTCTTAAAAAAGCATTGCACTGGACTTACCCAATTGCTATCAGAAATAAGGTAAATAATACTTGTGCCAAGCCATTTTTTAATTTCCTTCTTTACAGTTCCTTCATCTTCTCATTCAATCTACTTTGTTGATCAATCGATTACGTACCTTCGTCTTCCAACTTGATTTTGTTCATGCAAAAAGATGGAATAATACCTCGACTGTCAGCAATACTCCAAGCAATAGCTTGTTTATGTTGCTTAAGAATATGGATTAATTTCTCTTCTTGAGTTGCATCCAATTTTACGGAGACAATAACTGGGAGAGTACTATTGTCTCCAAGAAAGACATATTTCAAATGAGCAGGTAGTTACTTCAATTATACAGTAGGAGCTTCTTCAATATATGGCTTAAAAATTGGAGTCATTCTATTGGCTAAGTCTAAAGATTCCATTTGTCATCTGTGCTTTAGGTCAATGTTATTAGCTTTAACCATGCTGTCACAGTCATATAAAAATTCATCATCCGATCACCACAAATTCTTCAGAAAGTAATGTGTTTTGGTCATTGAATTCCTCCACAATTAAATCTCCCCGCATATCAACAGTGTGACATTCTTCTTTATCCTTGCATGGAAAAGATTCAAAAACACTGAAGGTAACAAGCTTATCATTATGTTGCATGATCAATTCACCTTTGTAAACATCGATGAGAGTGCATCCGATAGCTACAATTGATCGTCCCAAGATTATGGGAACCTCCTTGTTTGCCTCGCAATCAAGTATAAAAAATCAACCGAAAAAACGAATTTATCCACATGAACTAAAATGTCTTTGACCTGCCCTTCAGGTTGACCCAAGGATCGATCCACTAATTGCAATGTCATTGTAGTGGGTTTCATGTTATCAATTCCTAACTTTCTGAAGGTAGACAGTGGAATAAGGTTGATGCTAGCTCCCAAATCGTATAAAGCTTTACCCAAATAGTGATTGTAGATTGAACAGGGGATCGTAAAGCTTCCAAGATCCTTCATTTTGGGCGGTAACTTATTTGTTAGAACAACACTACAGCCTTTTGTGAGTGCAATAGTTTCAATATTAGTGAGCTTTTTTTTCTTGGACAAAAACTCCTTCAAAAATTTCCCATAACTAGGAATTTGCACAAAAGCATCCACTAAAAGAATATTGACATGAAGTTGCTTCAGTGTGTTCAGGAACTGTTGATATTGTTTGTCATGTTCATTTTCTCTGAATCTTTGTGGAAAAGGAAAAAGTGGAGATATATCAGATTGCACCGACACCTTTGGTTGCGTCGACGGTTTTAAGGGTCGGACATTAGGCATAGGAGTGACAATTTGTGGAACTTCCTTGTCTGGTACATCGACAAACCTTCAGATTCAACTTTCTCACCATGATTCACTTCACTAGTGTCTTGAGGTGCTGCAGTAGAGTTGATAGCCGGCTCACCCCTTTGTTTACCACTTCTAAGAGTGATAGCTTTGCAGTGTTCTTTCCGTTTTGAATTGGGATTTTTCGTGTCAGTAGGTAGTGTGCCTGGCGGTCTAGTGTTTAGATTCGAAGTAATTTTTCTCAATTTTGCTTCCAACGCTCAAATAGAAATGAATTCCCTTGCACAATAGCTTCCGTGTGAGTGATAAACTCCCACATTAAAGCTTCAAGTGCTGCTAATGGATCAGATGGGGAAGCTTGCATGTACTGTTGTTGCCTATGTCCTTGAACATTCTGATTTTTCATTGTAGATTATTGTGGCTACATTAGGTTCTAGTGTGTTACCTCTGGCTTTGTTATGGATGCATCTAAGTATACTAATTATAATTCTTCTATTGTTTGCTGTAATTCCCTTGTCTTGGGTTATACTTTCCCTGATTAGATGTATTCCCATATCGAAATGTCACATCATTTTGTCCAGCATTCTGAGTTCCCCAAGATTGTTGATTACGTGTAGAATTATTGTACGAGTTGCCATAAGAATTACTATGGATATTATTGACATAGAAGACATTCTCTGCATGTTATGGATAGTCTTCATAGCTATGGTTGTCACCGTAAATCTCACAACAATATGTAGGCACAACAACTTGTTAAGTGACTTGTATAGGTGCAACATCACTAGTCCCCTTCATATTTTTATCATATTTGTGAGAGAAGAAATTTGAGCACTAAGTGCAGATATTGCGTCTAATTCAATAACTCTCGAAGTAGCTTTTGCTTGTGCAACTCTAGAGATAGGGTACTGGTAATCATTCTGAGTAATTCTCTCAAGAATTTGAACAGCTTCATAATAAGTACAATCCAGCAAAGGTTCATTGGCTGATACGTCAACAAGATTCCTCGTTTGTGAGTTCAGCCCATTATAGAAAATTTCAATCTGTGTTTCCTGTTGAATACCATGCATGGGGCAATGTCGAAGCAAAGATTTATAACATTCCCATGTTGTGTGAAGATTTTCATCATCTAGTTGATGATAAGTTGTAATATCATTTCGAAGACGAGCATTCATTGTTAGTGAATTAAAGCGCCAAATAAACTGTGTTGCGATTACATTCCATGAAGTAATAGAGTCAGTAGGTAGCCCAAGGAACTAGGTACGAGCTCTTTCTTGCAACAAATAAGGAAATAACTGCATTTTCAAAGCGTCATCAAGAATGCCTTGTTGACTAAAGGAAGCAGAAATCAATAAGAATGATTTGAGATGTTCTCGCGCATCTTCATGTGGCAATCCAACATATTGGCAGTTAGAATTCAACATATTGGCAGTTAGAATTCAACATTTGAAACATTATTGGCTTGAGTTCGAAGTTCGCAGCTTGGATTGTTGGCCTAACAACTCCTAGTTGCAAATCATCCAAAACAGGTACGAGAAAATCTCGTATAGTCCTATTTTTTATTTGATCTTCTTGCGGCAGCGGTGGATTATTAACATTTTGTGGCTATATCGGAGGTATAGCAGGATTTTGTTGCTACATCGGTGGACTGCATCATTTCTTGGTAAAGCCATATTTTGTTGTTCTTGACGTCTTCTTCGAATGGTTCTTTCAATTTCTAGATACAAACCAACAATAAACTCTGAATTGCTTCGAGTCATAAAACACCTAAAATAAAATGTAAGAGTGACGACAAAAAGAAAACAAGTTAGTAACAACAACAAATTAAATAATAAAAATAAAGTACAGAAACAAAAATAAACATCAAACAAATGTCATCCCTGACAACGATGCCAAAACTTGATCGACTGTTTAACGACACAACAATAATGTTCAAGCGTATACTGTCGATGCAAGTATATTAGACAATGTGAATCTATCAGATATCGATCCCACGAGGATGGATATTTGTTATCTATTAATGTCGAAGCAATAATGCGAAAATAAAAATGACCTGTGATAATAATAAATTGGGGTCCCTAATGTGGATGTTCAACAGAGTACTAAGTGCGATGCACAAGGTTTTAAAAGATAGGTGATTGTCGCTGCAATAAGGTGTAATGCATAGCTTACGTAACTTGGCTTCTCTATTCAATGTAAGACTTAAACATGCACATTAACCACACCTTCCGATGATGGAAATGCAACACATTTAAGAACAAGTGGATCAATTTCCTCTAATCCCTAAACAACTTTCATTGTCTTGCTTGTTAGTTTAAATTATCGCTGCACCTTCAAGTGATAATGACAGTAATAACACTTCCATGGTAAAAATATTCAAACCCAAAGATTAAATAGTAGAAGCAAGATTGAATAAGATAACATTTAGTCTAGAAATCATGAGTACTTTCATACAAACATGAAATAAACAGTAATCACTAGCGTTTTAGAAAAGAAATGAAAAAGGGACAAATGGAGAATACTATTCTTAGAAGAACTCGACTTGCTCTTCTGATTTCCTTATTGTATCGCACTTAGGACTCCTCGTCAGGAGCAGTTCTGCATCTTTCCCATGTTGGTTCTCCCGTGAGAGCTTTAAACCTCCATAGTCGTAAGCTTCAAAAGATAGGTTGAAGAAAAATGTGCACCGAAGAGGACTTCCTTTTCTCTCTCCTATTGAGTATTTATCTTCAGCTCTATTGTGCAGGTGTCCTCTCCTCAAGGTCTAGATGTCTATGGTCATACTAGTTAGTTACACCAGACTGGGCAGTTCACATAATTTCTGTTCTTATCCAGACAGCTATTAGATGCGACGATAATTTTGGGTGCAATTCTAGAAATGCTCATGCAGCGACATTAATAGTAAAATATGACAAAATTAAAGGCAACTAAGCTAAGGTCCATTGAGTTAAAAAATGCAATAAACTAAACTAAAAAATGCTAAAATATGTGCTAAGAATGCCTAAAAGGGAACAACTTAAACAATAAGTAAGGAGAAATCAATGGTTCTTTCTAGTACTATCAGCATTGCTCTGCCACAACAACGTCTCTTCGCTTTGGTGGTTTTGCTATAGCAATGTCGAGGCTCCACTCCTAGCTCTCACTGTTAGTCGAGGCTCCACTCCTAGCTCTCACCGTTAACTTTGCCTTTACACTTGATTTATCGGTGTGACGCTCTGGATTCTCCTCTTTTCAGAGTATACACACTATTACTATAGCCTTTGCTTATTTGATTGATTGAAAATTTCTTCATTCACATGCTCCTCTATTTATAAGAGCTTTTTCACACCTTTTTCATGTCAGATTCAGATTTCAAGGGATCCTTTTAGTCCTTCTCTTAGATCTGTAGATCTGGTTTTGCTGCAGTAGAATCTAGTTGCTAGAGCGTTTTGCAACAACATCTGTAGATCAGACTTTGCTATAGCATATTAGAGTTGGCATTCAAATCTGATTTTTAAGGGAACCTTCTAGTGCCTTTGATAGCTAGTTAATGTTGTGTTGTATTGTGCTGAGTCAGCAATCTTGATTTTACTAGAGCGGTCGACAGCAACATTTTGCTCCAACAATTCTTCATTTTCCACACTCCATAACACCTTCCTTCCTACACCATACCACAGTATACCAAAAGTGCCATAGCAAAAAGGGTAAAAACACAATAATTGTCACTAAAGCTCAAGATAGATCCTAATAAAAAAAATATATAAAAACACTAACAATGTTGTAGCAAATTTACTTAAAAACAGATAAAAAGTTCTAGAAAAAGTATGTTATATAACTCTTTTTCAAGAGTTACCAATAGTCTGTCATGATGGAAGTTGGACTAATAGTGACAAAACAAATCATTCCAAAAAGTTGAAATACACACTGACCAACTTGTCAGATAATTATGGCAGGCAATAATAAGTATTTTTATTTTTATAATAACATATTAACATTTAGAAATTTTTTGTTTCAGGACTAGCTTCTAAAAGACGCTGGCAGACACTGCATGGATGTCATGACATGCTTTCCCCATGTTGCATAAAGCAACCAAAGCAAACAAAATCCACCAAGGTACTTCGATGACGCGACACACATGCACAGTGTTGCGACACAATAGCCAGCATACAGACATTACAAGAAAATTCAAAACTGGTAGGTGTCGCGATATGAAGGAGTCTGTGTTACGACAAAGGCATACTAAGGAGTATGTCACGACAAAAAATTACCTGTGTCACGACATCGTCTACAACTTCTACAGGGTCAACTTGACCCGATTGCGCAATCTGGTGGCTTAAAACATATTTTTACCTGATTTCTTAACCCTAAAACCCTAACTTATGACCCTCTTATAAATACTAAACTAAGCCTAAACCTTTTAAGCACTTACAAAACTTACAACTCCTCCAATATCTCTAATACACTCAAACCCCTATCCAAAATCCCCCAAACTCTTATCACCATTGTTCAAAGCATAAGAATTTAGAAGAGACGAGTTCAATATTTAATAGTTAGTTCAGTGATTCAGCCAGCACGAAATCGATATTAAGGTATCTCTTGATTGTTACTGTTCCATTTATTACTGTTCATCTCTATTCATTATTTCCAGTTTATAATGCGTCCAAGAAAAAGTAAGAAAACCACGGTTCAGTAAACCCAAGAGGCTTCGGATCCTGAACATTTTGAAAACATTGAAACCGAGAGATACTTCTTAACTATACAAGGAAGGCCATTGATACAAGAGTGAGGGTTTGAACCCTCTATGATTCACTACAAAGAAAACTAGACATTGGTAAGGTACCATCAATGGGAACAATTCTGTGTCACCCCAACAGGTAATGTCATTGTACCTATAGTTTAAGAGTTTTTTTATTTCTCTTAAAGATGACATGATTAGAAGAGGTAACAATAAGAGGGGAAGAGATTCCTATTTTACCCCGCGGATATCTGTGAATGCTATAATGTACCTTATTATGAGAAAGACTATGTAGATAGTATGGATTTAGACTTGTTTGAAAACATCGATATGGAAGAAGTTAATAAATTCTTGACATAGGGAAGGGGTAGTTGGAATTATAGACCAAACACAAGTTCTCCTTCTAACTTTAACCAAGCTATTATGTTTCTAGTAGCAAAAATGTGGATGCAATTCTTGGCAACTAGAATTGCACCAACTTTAAATGTCTCCAATGTTAACACCTTTCGACCTATCTTATTATATGGTGTTTTGCAGCGAAAACAAATTTGTGTAGGCAGAGGATTTACAGGGAGATGAAACGATGCATGCAAAGTCAAAAAGGTGGCCTTTTCTTTCCTCATTTAGTAACGACACTATTAAAAAAGGCGGGAGTGTCAATAAAAGAAAATGAGCAATTCCTAAAGCCAACTCGAAGCATTATCGGGGATTCATTCTCTAAACAATATGTCGAAAGGAAAAGATGGACGTTCTAGCCTCCATTAAATGAAAGGATAAAGCAACAGTTGGAGGAGGATGTGTTAGCAACATGGAAGGGAAACTAGATGGCATGATTCAATGGATGCAAAAAACGAGGCTGGTACTTATCCATTCATGAAGATGCATGGACTTGGTGCACCAAACTATCCCTTAAACATGTTCCCATCAAAACTAGTTTAAGAACAGGAAGGAGATAATTAGGAAGCCACTCAAGATTATCCAAGATCGGAGGACGAGTATGAGGCAATGTTTCAGCCACAATACTCAACTCCCAAAGGACCTGTCATTCGAAGCCCAACAAAGCAATAAGGTGAGAGCTCTCATAAAGGGTACATCTTCGGCAAGGGTAAGGCTCCAATGACGCCGCAACAAATGCATCTCACGGATGATTCGGAGGAAGATCGACCGTTTTAATTTTTAATTGTCAGACTTTATAATTGAAAGACTTGTAATTTCGATAATTTGCATTTTGGTTTGAGACTTACTTATTAGTAGGAGTAGGGGGTAGTATTAGATTTATTTTCATATATCTATTTTGAATTTGTATGTAGGAGGCACAACATTTGGAGCTATTCACAATAAAAGGAGAAGGAACTCACCATTAGTAGAGGAGCTTTTCACAATCAATCGAGTAACTTCGTTCCTTACTTTTAGGGGCTGCACATTGAGGACAATGTGTTTTCTAACGTGTAAGGGGTAACATAAAAATTTTTGCTTTGGTTTTATTTTTGTTTTTTTTTTCTTTCGTTGTGTGATTGAGCTTGTAGAAATACAAGTGGTTGGTTACAAGCATGTACAATAGGTTAATTATATCTTTTGAATAAATTTGGCATAATGATGAGTAGTTTTTAAATTTTTGAGCATGAAACTACTATGTTCTATAGGTTACACTAAATATAGGTAAAAAGATATTATTTGTACCATGAAGTGAATAATATGAGGAAACAAGTGTGCTAGTATATATGATAAATTGTAATTTTGGGATTGTGTGATGAAATTGATGTTTATCCATATAAAGATGTTTAGGGATGACCTAAGATATTATTTGTACCAAATGACATGAATAATATGAGGAAACAAGCGTGCTAGTATATATGATAAATTGTAATTTTGGGATTGTGTGATGAAATTGAAGTTTATCCATATAAAGATGTTTAAGGATGACCTAAGGCATTGTTTGGATACACTTAGAGCCAAAAAGCAACCTTATTCTAATTTTGCTATTTAGTTCCCATATTTGAGCTATTTACCCTTCTTGATGAATCACATTACAAACCATAAAGCCTAGAAAAGTCAATTTGTGTTTTACTCTTTTCTTTGGTTTGAATTTGCACGATTATATACGTATGACCATACATGTTGAGGGTAAGTAGACGCACCCAATAAGTATCAATACACAATGAGGGTTGATCCTATTTTTTATGAATGAACACATCCTTATTTGTTCACTATTCAAAGGACCTATTGGTAAGAACTCTCTTTCATTCATTCTGTCTTTCTTTACTCAATGGCCTTATTATATCTATGTATAAAATATGAGGCCAAATTATTAAGACCATTATTACACTTCCAGATCAAATTGAAATATAGTATTTAATTCTTTTTCTTTCCTTTAATGCCTATTAGTGTTCCAAAAGTTCCTTTTCGAAATCTAAGAGAGGAAGATGTAATTTGGGTTAACGTATAGTGCGACTTGTCAATAATATTGGGTCGCAAGGGATTCCCCCGTGCTCTCGCTCGATCAAGATATCCTCTATTTCACCTAGAAAAGATTGATTGAATTACCAAAAAATTGTAGTGTGAAGCGTAATGAAGTGTAATTAGAGATCTAATCGATGTTTTTGCGACACAACAATTGTGCAAGCGTACACACATCGATGCAAGTATAGTTGGTAGACAAAGCTATCGAATTTCGATCCCACAAGGAAATGGTTTCCAATGTTTTAATGTCAGAGTAATCAATATTAAAAATCAATATAATGCAAGTAAAAATGTCAGCGCAATTATGTCAGATCTGCACACTAAAATAATCATTACTGTCAACACAATTAGAGTTAAATATCAGAGATTAAATGTCAGTGAACTTAAAATAAATCCAAATGTGTTGAGTATTGAGTGCTAGAAATTTAAATGCAGGAAATATAAAAGTGATCAAGTGTAAAGGGTGGAAATGATTTACTGATTCTACAGGTTGCAATGCTAGATGCATCGACAAGGTAGAATATAGACGAATTGTCGCAATAATGAAGTCCCTTCGAGTTCTTACCCATAATAGTCCCTACTTAATCCCGACTCAAATACACTACTCCACCTCTCGGTGCGAGCAATGATGTGTATCCAAGAACAAGGAACTGGAGTTTGTCCCAGTCCTGAGCAACTCTCGCCTAACCCTCTTATTAGTCTAACCTATCACCGTATCTCTCGATGTTAGTGTACTACAATTTCACTTTTTTGTTTAGAGCAGTTAAATCTAAGAATAAGTGGATAAGCAATGTAAAGTAAGAATCAAAATGATATAATATTAAAAGATACTCTCGTATTCATTTAATATCAATAGAATCCATCATCATTTAAGAAGAAATAAAGATTACAATGAAGCGTACTATCTCTAGATTACTAGGCCTACTCTCTACTTGTTCCTCTTGCTCAGCATCAAGCACCTCTCGTCAAAAGCAGTTACAAACTTGATTCATCAGCTCCTCGAATTCCAGCTCAAATATTTGATTCACACAAAATTTTCAGAATTTAATCCCCTTGCTCTTGATGATTCTTTTCCTCATTTTTCATCTATTTATAGCCTCTAAATAATTGTAGATTTCAGCCTTCATTCTCATATTCAGATCTAGATTATTGCAGCTATCAAAGTTAGTTAGAGTACAGTTGTGCACTCACGCAGATTACATGTTTTCTTTAGAGATCTGTAGGTTATCGCTGTATTGTTAGAAGCAATCTGATATTGTAATTGCAGCGACATTTGTGATATTCCTGCGTTGGTGCTTCCAATGTAAATTTAGTTAACTCTACTCATTTGAGGTTCAACTTCAATGCGTCGACATTGTTGGTCGCAATTCCAAGATGATCTTGTGGCTGCATTCTATCAATGTTGATCTTCTGAACTGAGCTCCTGTGCTGGCAATCTTAAGATGCAATATACCAACTACTTGCGTCGACATTAGTACAAAATAGATAAAAATAACAAGAATTTAATCTAACTAGCAATGTATTAGAAAATATGAAAACTGATTATAAAATGCTTATGATGCATGCTAAATGAGATATAAAAGAGGCAATAAAAGCACTAAATTAGGGAAAGGGAAAGGGAGAATACCATTTTGTTTTCATCCTTTCAACTGATATATCATTGATCGGACCCTTTTTTTCCAGAACCTTCTCATCATCTTTTGGCACATGCCCTTATGTTGACACATGATCATAATAAGAGAAGGGAAAGGGAGAATACCATTTTGTTTTCCAGTAACTTCCACAATCTGATCATGTATGATCTCCCCAATGTCGATGTGACAATGGTGCAAGATTGAATGCAACAAACACATGCGGTCCAATGTGGCCGTAGTACTATGTGTAGATGGCATCACACGACGATTAACAAAGTGAAACCATACTTTATAGAAAGTCGTCAGATAACACCGATGCATTGTAAAATTGTGAAATCCATTGCCCGTCCATGAAACATTGTCGATGCAAAGGTCATTAATCATCATAGCCAGGCTATCTTCATTCATGCTGTGCATGAAGGGTAAGTGACTGTCTACCTGTTCTGGTATTTGTAGCAAGACATTAATATGCGCCGCACTCCATGGTATAAGCCCTTCTCGAACAAAAACAATTTCTTGTTCCTTGTCTACTAAATTAGCATAAAATTTCGGAACCAAAGTAGGGAAATAGCCAGATGGATGGTCGTAGAAAAATTCCCACCCCAAGCGATTGATAATGCAGTGGACCTGCTTTCCTAGGGTCAAATTTGGTGAAAGCTAGATGCCCTATTCAGGATGTATATTGCGTTTCAGCATGATGTTGTGATATCTGTCTTTGGCCGCAGTCATTAAAAACAAAATCGGGCCTGTGGATAAAGACGATGGTGTTGCGAACGAAATATAAATAGGGGTGGTTGGAGTATTTCGAGATAAAGGTTTTGGAGTGTTTTTGGATGCACGAGTTTTAACCATGGTGCAAATAACAAAGAGTAAATAAAGATTGCAAAAAATATTGCTTTTTAGTAAGAAAAAGGAAATCGACAGAGAGGGATGAGATACAGTAATAATGGCGATTATGAAGAAGATGATAACTGCAGTGGGGGTTTTATAACCTAAGTGTAATGAGTGAAAACATATAGGGAAGCGATGCGTCTGCAGCCACTAATTACTAGGCTGCAGATTGTACCAATTTCATTTCAATCCAACGGCTGGGATAAGAAAGAATTAATTGGCGCAATTCTTGCTGAAAAAGTAATGCTGACTCATAGCCAAATGCACCGACAATCTGTGCTTTAATGCGTCAAAAAAAAGATGACCTTTATTTCTCTTAAGAATATGAAACAACACAACTAAAAGTGAAATAACTGAAAGTAAATAAAGAAATGCGTAAACATTAATTAAGTTGCACCAGGTTGATAATTTCGTTTGGTTCTCGAACATCTGGGCTTGCATAGTGTTTAAGACGTTGGCCATTCACTTTGAATTGTTGTACATCTTGTAAATTTTTTATTGTCACTGCACCGCTGTGAAATGCTTTGACAACTTTGAAAGGACCTGACCACCTTGATCGAAATTTCCCTAGATGCAATTTTAAACATGAATTAAATAAAAGTACCAACTGACCAGGATGAAATTGTAGACGCAAAATGATGTTGTCATGCCATTTCTTTATCTTTTCCTTTTATATCGAAGCATTCTCATAAGCATGGCATCGGATTTCTTCTAATTCTGTGATGTCCAACAATCTTTTCTTTCCAACAGCATCATAATCTAGATTTACCTGTTTAATTGCCCACATGGCTTTAAGTGCAAGTTTGACAGGTAGGTGACAAGATTTTCCAAATACTAGCTGAGATGGTAACATTCCCAATAGGGTTTTATATACGGTACGAAGTGCCCACAATGCATCATGTAACCGCATTGACCAATCCTTTTTAGATGGATTAACCACCTTTTCCAGCATACCTTTAATTTGATGATTGGATACTTCGACTTGACCATTAGTTTGTGGGTGATACGTGGTAGCCATATGATGCTTCACACCATGTCGTTTCGATGCAGTCGCCACTTGATTGTTGTAAAAATGAGTGCCTTGGCCGCTTATCAACGCTCTCAAGGTTCCAAACCTTTTGAGGATGTATATGTGAAAGAATTTCAACATTGTTCGAGTGTCATTTTTTGGTACCGCAATAGCTTCAATCCACTTGGATACATAATCAACAACTACTAGTATATACATACTTCCAAAAGAGTTTAGGAATGGTCCCATGAAATCAATACCCTAAACATCGAAAAGTTTTACCTCCATGATAGGTGGTTGAAGCATCTCATTATGACGAGAAATGGAACCAGTACGTTGACAACGATCACACTGTTACGCAAAATTGTGGGCATCTCGAAACAAGTTGGGCCAATAGAATCCAAATTGCAGGACCTTTGCAGCAGTTCTTGTTCCACCAAAATGACCTTCATAAAGGGCATTGTGGCAATGTCACAGTATTGACATCATTTCTTTTTCAGGAACATAACGGCGAATTATATTGTCAGCGCATACCTTGAATAAATATGGCTTGTTTCAATAATATTTAGCAGCATCGCGTATGAACTTGATTTTTTTATGACCAGTTGCACTCATGGGTAGCTTTCCACACACAAGATAATTGACTACATCAGCATACCATGGTGATGTGTCGACAGTGAATAATTACTCATTAGGAAATATTTTGACAATCTGACTCTGTTATCCATCTTCGCTCCCACTTTCTAGTCGAGACAAATAGTCAGCTACCTGATTCTCGGATCCCTTCCTATCTTTGATTTTAATATCAAACTCTTGGAGGAGTAGGATCCATCTAATGAGTTTAGGCTTAGCATCTTTTTTGTTGAAAAGGTGTCTCAAAGCTGAGTGATCCGTGTAAACTGTAGTTTTTGCGCTGACAAGATAAGAACGGAACTTGTCAAATGCGAAGACCACCTCTAGAAACTCTTTTTCAGTTGTGGTGTAATGAACCTACGTTTCAGTTAGTTTTTTTACTAGCATAATAGATAGCATGAAATACCTTTTCTTTCCTTTGTCCGAGAATAGCTCCTACAATGAAGTTGCTAGCATCGTACATTAATTCGAATGGTTGCGTCCAATCTAGTGCGACAATAATCGAAGCTTGCACCAACTTTGTCTTTATTGCTGTAAATACATCTAAACAGATGTCATCAAATACAAACTTTTTATTTTTCTCTAATAAAGAGCATAAAGGTTTAGCTATCTTGGAGAAATCTTTGATAAATCTTTTATAAAAGCCCGCGTGTCCAAGAAAGCTTCTTATTGCTTTGATAGTGGTAGATGGTGGTAATTTTTCGATGATTTCTACCTTTTCTCTATCAACTTCAATTCCTTGACACGAGATTCGATGGCCAAGGGCTATCCCCTCTGTTGCCATGAAGTGGTATTTTTCCCAATTCAGAACCAAGTTTGTTTCCTTGCATCTTCTCAAAACATTTGCCAAGTTATCGGCGCATTGGTCGAAACTCTGTCCATAGACTGAAAAATCATCCATGAATACCTCAAGTGAGTCTTCAATCATATCCGAGAATATCACCATCACACATCTCTAGAACGTTGATGGCGTATTACACAAGCCAAACGACATCCGTCGGAAAGCAAAAGTCCCAAAAGGGCATGTAAATGTGGTTTTTGCTTGATCTTCTGGTGCAATAGTTATTTGGTTGTATCCAGAGTTGTCATCCAAGAAGCAATAATAGGCTTTATCAGCTAGCCTATCTAACATTTGATCGATGAAAGGAAGTGGAAAATGGTCCTTCTTTGTGGCCGCATTCAATCGTCGGTAATCCATGTACATACGCCATCCGGTTACGATGCGAGTGGGGATTAACTCATTTTTATCGTTGGTCACAATAGTAAAACCACTTTTTTGTGGAACACATTAAACGGGGCTTACCTAATTACTGTCAGAAATAAGGTATATTATGCCCGTATCCAACCATTTGATGATTTCCTTCTTTACCACTTCTTTCATTTTCTTATTGAGTCGTCTTTGTTACTCAATGGATTGCTTCCCTTCTTCTTCTAACCTTCTCTTATGCATGCAGAAGAGTCACTGATGCCTCTGATGTCTACGATACTCTAGGCTATGGCCTTCTTGTGTTCTTTCAGGATTGCAATAAGCTTCTCTTCTTGTGTTGCATTGAGGGATATGTTGACAATGATAAGCAGTGTCTCATTGTCGTCAAGGAATACATATTTCAAATGTTTCGGTAAAGGTTTTAACTCTAAGGTAGGAGCTTGCTCTGTAGACAGTTTAAAGACTGGAATTATCCTATTAGACAAATCCAACGACTCCATTTGACAATCTTCTTCACAACTCACAATTGTTCACCTCCTTTTTGTCAATACAGTCTTCTAGGATATCATCAGTAGATGTCGTCGCATTAGTATCAAACAATATTGAATTCCTGGTATGAAATTCTTCAAAAATAATTTCGTCCAACACATCAACATTGTGATATTGTTCCTTGGGCCCTAATGGTGCTGTTTCAAACACACTGAAGGTTACGTGGTCATTATTATGACACATCACTAGTTCTCCCTTAAACACGTCGATAAGTGTTCATCCCATTGCTAAAAATGACCTTCCAAAGATAATGGTACCTCCTTTTCAGCTTCGCAATCTAGGATGATAAAATCAGTAGGGAACACCAACTTATCAACTCGAACAAGAATGTCTTTGATTTTTCCCTCTGATTGTGCTAGAGATCTATCCTTTAATTGCAATGTCACCACAATGGGCTTTATTGATCTGATTCCTAGCTTCTTGAAAGTAGAAAAAGACATTAGGTTAATGCTAGCTCCTAAATCACATAATGCTTTACCTAAGTAATAATCTTCAATTGAGCATGGAATTGTGAAGCTGTCAGGATCTTTCATCTTTATTGGCAACTTGTTTATGAGTACAGCACTGCACCCCTCTGTGAGCGTAATCATCTCGATGTTGAATAGTTTCTTTTTCTTTGATAGTAGCTCCTTCATGTATTTCCCATAATTGGGTATCTGCACAAGAGCATCTATTAGAGGTATATTAATATGTAATTGTTTCAAAGTAGAAACAAACTTGTGGTATTCTTCATCATGGACTTTTCTTTGAAATATTGTGGAAACAGCAAAGATATGGTTGCAGTAGGTGGGTGTGGATAACTCTGTTGCTTCGACAGTGATAGTTTTGTCGACAACTTATCTGGACAAACTGTAGGCAGAGATGGTACTACAATTGGTTCTTCAACATTCTTTTGTGCTTGACTTTCTTCAATTATATCCTTTTCTTGCTGTTGCGAATTGGATGCTTTAACATATCTTGATCAGAATTACTTTATTTTACCATTTGTTTTCCACTTCTTAATGTTATAGCTTTGCAATGCTCCTTCCCTCTTTGCGTTGGATTTTCAGTATCACTAGGTAGAGTACCTAGCGATCTGGTGTTAAGATTAGAGGCCAACTGTCCAAGTTGTGCTTCTAATGCTAAGGTAGAAGAAGAATTATCTTGCACTATCGCTTCGATTCGTGTGATATGTTCGCACATCATTGCTTCAAGAGCAGTCATAGGATTTACCTTAGATTGATTAAATTTCTGCTATTGATGCTGATGATGTTGTCCTTGCATTTGTGGGAGAACAGATGGTTGTGGTTGTAATCGCGATTGTGGTTGCATTTGACTATGTGATTGCATTGGTTCAGTACGGGAATTTACTTGTGAATTCTGATGGTAGTTCTGCAATTGGTTGTTGTTGCAACCTCCATGCCTATAACCTCTTTGGTTCGAAGAGTTCCTATATCGAAATGTGGATGTATTCTAATTTCCCTAAGGTTGTTGCTAACGATTGTTATAAGAGTTACCAAATGAACCCCCTCGGATGTTGTTGACATAATATGCATTTTCTACATGATGTGGGCAGTCTTCATAGCTTTGGTTGTCGTCGTAAATCTCACACGAAAATATCGACGCATCCATTTGCTAGGCCATTTGTATCAGAGCAATGTTGCTTGTTCCATTCATGTTCTTAATGATGTTGGCCAAGGAATATACTTGCACTGACAATGCAAAAATATCATCTAATTCAAGAACTCCAAGGTTAGTTTTCACCTGTGCAGAACAAGATATCGGATATTGGTAATCGTTTTGGGCTATCCTCTCCAGAATTCGAACAACTTCATCATAGGTGCAATCCAACAATGGACCATTTGCAGATACGACAACAAGGTTCCTTGTTTGAGCATTCAAACCATTATAAAAGATTTCAATCTTAGTCTCTTGTTGAACCTCATTCATTAGGTAGCGTCGAAGTAATGCTTTGTAGCGCTCCTATGTTGTGTGTAAATTCTTGTCATCGAGTTGATGATATGCAGTGATGTCATTTCGCAACCTTGCGTTCATTGTCGACGGATTAAATCTTAAGACAAACTGCGTTGCTAAAGCATTCCAGGATGTGATAGATCCAACCGACAATCCTAAAAACTATGTTCTAGCTTTTCCCTGCAATGAATAAGGAAATAATTGCATCTTCAAAGCATCATCAAGGACACCATCTTGACTAAAGGATGCACAAATAAGTAAAAATGATTTCAAATGTTCTCGCGCGTTCTCATGTGGAAAACCCTAACACTGTCCATCAGAATTGAGCATCTGAAACATCACCGGTTTCAATTCAAAGTTACCAGCTTGAATTACTGGTCTCACAACCCCTAATTGCAGATCATCGAGTAGAGGCACAACAAAATCTCTTATTAGCCTATTCTTTATTTGTTCTTCTTATGGTCGTGGTGGTGGTAAATCTTGTGGCAACAATGGTGGTAGATTATTATTGTTAATACCAACCATCTTCTTCTGTTCTTGCCTTCTCCTCCTAAGTGTTCTCTCAAGCTCTGGATCAAAGCTTACAATGTCCTTAGGATTTCTCCTTGTGGACATACAATACCTTCAAAATCAAAAAATAACAATAAACAAATTAATAGAAGTTAAAAATTAAGTAAGTAAAATTGATTGCAAGAACAAAAGTAAACATTGAACAAACGCCAATTTCCCCGACAACAGCGCCAAAACTTGATCGATGTTTTTGCGACACAACAATTCTGCAAGCGTACACACGTCGATGCAAGTATAGTTGATAGACAGAGCTATCGGATATCGATCCCATGAGGAAATGGTTCCTGATGTTTTAATGTTAGAGCAATCAATATTAAAAATCAATATAATACGAGTGAGAATGTCAACGCAATTATGTCAGATCTGCACATTAAAATAATCATTATTGTCAATGTAATTAAAGTTAAATATCAGAGATTAAATGTCAGTGTACTTAAAATAAATATAACACCCTAATTTTGATTAAAAGGATTAAATTGAAATTTTGGTGAAAACTAGGAACTAAAATTTGATCTTAGTAAATTTTGAGGTCTAATTTGGAAGTTAGATAAATTTTAGGGATGAAATTGAGTATTAATTAAATTTTTATGGTCGAATTGTGATTTTTAGGACTTATTTGTAAAACGGGATAAGTTTGGGGTTATTAGAAAACCATAATCTTCTTTGAGCCCTCCGTGTTAACCATTTTTATAGGTATTTAAACCCTTTTTTCTAATTTTCAAAACCTTTTACCCTTTCACTTTTATTTTCTTCTTTTTCTCTCTAAACAAAAACTTTCTCATCTCTTCCCTCTCCTTTTTTCCGTTCAAGCTCCGACAACCCACCTACGACCGTCCGTTCACCATACTGTCATCGCCGATAGACTCCTTGTCACCTTGCGAACCTAACCCTTCCCTTTCTTTCTCCTTTGTCGTTGCTATTCGTGAGAATCGATGCTAAAATCTATTTGTTTCACCTCTTTTCCGTCACTCTTTGCAGCGAGCTTCGCTCCTTGCCACCGATCTTAATGTGGGTATGTTAAAGGGAACATTTTCTTCTCATTTTATGTCATTTCGGCTAGCTTGTGTGTCGCTGTTCATCAAGTCTCTGATCGATGCCGTCAAGGGGTCTTAAAACCCTAATATAATATGTTACTAAAAGTTTGAGAATTGGGCCAACCTTAGCAACACAATTTCCAACGGTTTTTAACCCAATCCTTATTACCCAACAAATCCAAACCAAAGCCAAACTAAACCCCAAGCCATTTACCCAAGTGTGTGTGTAAACCTAAAATCATGAAAACCCAATACCCAAACCCTAAAACCAAATCACCTAAACCCTAAACCCGATTCAATTTAACCCAAACCCGTTGATCGAACTCAACCGTTGACCATTGATAGTTGACCGTATTCTTTTTTGGGTTGACCGTTGACTTTCTTTCGAAAAACCCTGCCTTGTCATTTTTCGACATCCTGAGCCCGTTTTCGCTGTCCATTTTGTCAAATTCCAACCTGAAGGCCTCATTTTGACTATTTTATTCTTAATTTTGTACTTAGAGATACTTAGAGTTTTAATTTGGGAAATCTAATGTGAGATATTCATGTTTACGTGATCACGACTCTAAGGCTGACGATTTACCTCCTCCTCCTCTGCAACCTGCTCTTACACTAGTTCTGAGAGCTATACGTGAGTTATTTTAGTCAGTGTTGTGTTTAGTTGGTGGCATAGGAATAGTATTAGTATTAAGTTTGTGATTGTAGGATCTAATCCGTTAGACCGGTTACTTGACCAGTGGGTGGTGGATGACCTCCTCGTCGTTAGAGTTCAACTTCTTAGAGGTGTGTTTCTATCTATGTTACATCTCTTTGTGTGATATTGTTTATGTTGAATTAATTGGGTGATATTAATTTGTGATGTAAAATGACATGATCTTGTGATGTATTATGTGATCGCATGATGATTTTGTCTGATACTTATCAATTTGTGGAATACTTGGATACTGTGAATAAAAATATTGTGTGCTCTGAGATACATATATCGTATCATGAATTTAAGATTGAGACTGTGATAAATGTGACATCATGTCATTGTGTGTTCATGGGTTGGGATTGTACGGTGGAAGATGTGATAATCACCCCTTCAAACGGTTGATATAAAACCACACTGCGATTGATAATGATTGGTTGGGGAGGGGTTCTAGGAACCTCTCCACTGTGTTGGTGTGTTGGAGAATGGGTGCATTACATTATGCTTGTGTTTTCATAGTATTTATGTATTAAATGTTGTGTGGTTACTTTTAATGCTATGAATGACTGTGGATGTATACACTTTAGAGACACACTAGGCTCTTTAACTCATTCCCCAATAGTTTCTTTTTTAGATACAGTGGATTTAGGCAACTTGGTACTCGGAGGATCTCACGTTTTTATATTTTATTATTATTATTCGGACTATTATTTTATTAAATTATTTTGGGATTGTAATGTTAAATTTTAAGTTGGGGTTTTTGTTATTTGTTTAAGGTGTTTGATTAATAATTTTAAGTTGAAATATTATTCAGAAACACGAAAATTTAATTGTTTTATTATGACTTAATTTATTTACAAATCAAATTATAAATTTATTTTAAATGATTTTTAAGGGCGAAATTACTATAGTGACCTTCTAGATTCAGTAATATCTTTTAGATCGGGTTTAGGGGGTTACAATAAATCCAAATGTGTTGAGTGTTGAGTGTTAGAAATTTAAATGCAGGAAATAATAAAAGTGATCAAGTGTAAAGGGTGAAAATGGTTCACTGATTTTATAGGTTGCAATGCTAGATGCGTCGACAAGGTAGAATATAGACGAATTGTTGCAGCAATGAAGTCCCTTCTAGTTCTTACCCACAATAGCTCCCTACTTAATCCCGACTCAAATACACTACTCCACCTCTCGGTGCGAGCAATGATGTGTATCCAAGAACAAGTAACTGGAGTTTGTCCCAGTCTCGAGTAGTCTTACCTAACCCACTTGTTAATCTAACCTATCACCGAATCTCTCGATGTCGGTGTACTGCAATTTCACTTTTGTGTTTAGAGCGATTAAATCAAGACTAAGCGAATAAGCAAAGTAAAGTAAGAATCAAAATGATATAATATTAAAAGATACTCTTGTATTCATTTAATATCAACAGAATCCATCATTATTTAAGAAGAAATAAAGAGTACAACGAAGCTTACTATCTCTAGACTACTAGGCCTACTGTCTACTTGTTCGGCATCAAGCACCTCTCGTCAGAAGTAGTTGCAAACTTGATTCATCAGCTCCTTGAATTCCAGCTCAAATCTTTGATTCACACAGAATTTTTAGAATTTAATCCCCTTGCTCTTGATGATTCTTTTCCTCACTTATTCGTCTATTTATAGCCTCTAAATAATTGCAAATTTCAGCCTTCATTCTCAGATTCAGATCTAGATTTTTGCAGTTGTCAAAGTTAGTTAGAGTACAGCTGTGCACTCACACAGATTACATGTTTTCTTTAGAGATCTACAAGTTGTCACTGTACTGTTAGACGCAATCTGATATTGTAATTGTAGCGACATCTGTGATATTCCTACGCTAGTGCTTCCAGTGTAAATTCAACTTAACTCTACTCATTTGAGGATCAACTTCAATGCGTCGACATTGCTGGTCGTAATTCCAAGCTAGTCTTGTGGCTGCATTCTGTCAATGTTGATATTCTAAACTGAGCTCTTGTGCTGACAATTTTAAGATGCAATATACCAACTACTTGCGTCGACATTAGTATAAAAATAACAAGAATTTAAACTAACTAGCAATGTATTAGAAAATATGAAAACTTATTATAAAATGTTTATGAACCATGCTAAATGAGATAGAAAAGAGACAATAAAAGCACTAAATTAGGGAGAAAATATATGTCATTTGTAATACCATCAAGATCCATTTCATTTTTTAGGAGGTATCCAGATTAATATTTTCAATTAGAATGATTTATGGTTGTCTTGGTTAAACTGATAAAATGAAGCATCCAGGCTCCGTTTAGAAAAAAAAACCCAATCGCTAATACGTTTAGGATTACCGCCTATATCATAATCATAAATCTTTTTTATTTACGAATTCTAAATAGAAATAAGAATGATTTCAAACTATTAAATAATCGAATAATATGAGAAATGCATTGAATATTTGGCGAAAAACATCAAAGATTTTAAAAGGAATAAAATTAAAATAAAAAAGGAAATGAAATTGTAGCAAAAAGATGTGGTATTGGGTCATATTTGCGCAAATCAAAATTGGGCGGATCTTTACTCAGAGTAGAGCATAAACCTAAAAAAATTGTTGAAACCTATTCAGGAACAAGAAAATGACACGTCAAGGTGGAGTTGTAAAATAAAAGTGAAATAAGAAAATCAATATGATATATGAACTTTAGAATAGCCAGAAATATGAAACAAGAAAAATCCCAAAGAAAATAAAAGATGAGGAGATAAAAATAAAGAAAAATCTAGAAAAATCTTTAGTGAGCAAAGTATGAAATGTGACAAAGTCACAAAAAGCCAAAAAGAAAAACTTGTTTAAGCATATAAAGTACTAGTAGGATAGCTAAAGGGATTAGACCATATTGAGATTTTCTAAAAATGGAAAGATAAGGAAGGTGAAAGAAGGAGAAATAAGGTGGTGAGAGGGAATGGGATACTAAGAGAAGAATAATAGGGAACAATACAATGTGCCAAACTATTTTCATGTTTGTAACATTTTGTGCTTACTATTCTTTTGAACTTCATACATGTCCTAAGCCTCGAAACGTTACAAGCCGAAAATACTTATATGACCTAAATAGTCCTATGCATGAATGAATATGGCATTACACAATTTCATTAGAGTTATTTATATTGTACTAGGATAATTAAAGTACTTGTATTAGTCATTGATGGAATTATACCAATAGTCTTTATATTTTTATCTTTTGTAACTTACTGCACTTTAGATGTTTTAAATAAAAAAGAGTAAGATTACTTACCCATCATGCTGAAATTATTTGAGGATATATAATGCCAAATGTAGATGTTGCAAACTCAATCCTTGTATGATATATGCTCAAGCTTCTATGTTTTTCTTTTTATTGTCTTTGTTTTTAGGACAAGCAATGACTTAAGTGTGAGGGAGTTTGATCTGCTGTAAGTCGACCTAGCAGATTAAACTAGTTTTCGCACTTTAGGAGCTTGAAATTAAGCATTTTCCTTAAGTTTACTTAGGATTTATTTCAAATTTTGTATGTTGAATAAAATCCGTAAAAAGTATAAAAAGGTGTCTAACGGACTTTGGGAGTATGTAAGAGACCTTTAGAAGATGAACAATGACGAAGATGATCACTATATCACAACACGGGATGATCTATGTCATAACAAAGGGACCAAATCTATAGAATTTTGAAGTTATCTTCTATGACGTGACACGAGCATAGTATGTCGCAACAATGCCTGGAAAACACACCAAGGAGTATACTGTCTTTTACATCGCAACACAGATCTTGTGTGTCATGACATCGACTCCTGAATGTGGAAATGACACCAAATGAAGGGCATTTTGGTCTTTACAGCACAACCTAAAAATGAAGAACGGCAACTGACCTAGGGCTAAGGAAAACAACCATCCAAATGCTATAAATAAGCCTCTTTAGCACTTAGGTTTACACACCTTTTTCCTTAGTTTAATTTCTCTTTGTAATTTAAGCTTTTAGTTGTTTATCATTTCCTTTGTTATTTTCATTTTTGTTTTATGGGGAAACGAGATTTGTAACTTCACATAAACGATTGTGGATTCATCCGACTAGATTGTTATACAATTCTTAGTTTCTTTTAAATCATATCCAATCGTAATTTTCATGTTTACTTTTATTATTGAATTTAAGATATTAGAAGAAACCATGAGGAATTAATACCTTTGTGGGGATTAAGGAGTGGAAGTATGATTATTTGATTATTGTATAAAGGGATTTCAAAGAATCAATTGTTTGGAAAAGGAAGAACGTGAAACAAACCCTAGGCCTGGCAACCCAAGGAAATCATTTAGGTGGGAATTAACTAAACCCCAAACCAATCTAGACTGTGAGGTCGTAAGATAAGTAGTCTTTGTTGACTTGTTATGTTAGTGAAAGATTGGAAGATTCTGTTAGGGTAGCAACTAGTATTGACGGAAAGCCTAAAAGCGACGATTGAAGAAATCATATTAAAGCGAGCTAATCTCCCATAAAAATCTGTTTATCAAATTTCTCAACTCTTTCTCCTTCCTTTGTTTTTGCTTTAATTTTATGTTCTTTAATTTAAAACGCAAAACCTTTATTTTTCTTTCATACTACAAACCTTAAAATGATTACTAATTAATTCTTTTCTTTGCAGGGATTAAAATTACTATCACTTTGCCTCCCTTGGGTATGATCCTCGGAGTACTCATTTACTTCGTTGTAACTATATTATAACTCGACTCGTATACGTGTGGAAGCCTAAAAATACATGTCGAACGGGTGTACGTTCGAAGGCAGTCAATATAGAAGTTGAACCACATATGGCTTGAAAGCTTATTAAGTCTAGTTTTTATTGGAACAAACGAAAATTGCATCTGAATTACACAATAGGAGATAAATCTATTTAAGTGAGGGAAGATCAAAATTGTTGGCAACATCCCCTATTTTAACTTTGAAAAATTGTTACAAATGTATAAAATGAATTAGAGGATGAACTTTATATATGTGAAAATCCTACTGAGTCTACTTTCTAATGAAACAAACGATGAGTTCATCCAAATTACAAAATAGGAGAAATTATTTTTGAGAGAATTGAGGTTAGAGTTATTTCACAACAACTCTGTCTTGACTTTAAAATTTTGCTAGTATGTGCGTACAAGAGCATAAATTCTAGAAAATTTGTGACTAAAAAGTCAATAGCCTAGTTTCGAAGATATCAAACGAATCTTGATTTTGAATTTTGTGAATTGAGAAATAAATAATTTAGTGACTACTACTCAAGTAGAATACTCCGTTTTGGAAGATAAAGAACAATAAAAACACGACACTATACAAATTGGAACTACTAAATGGAATGGACATTTGTATAAGACCTAAATAAATATGAAAATATATTTTTAAATGCAAAACACATATAGTTCCTAAATGTGAAAAATGACTATACTCATAAAACATTTATTAATATGAATTTTATTATAAGTACGTGAAAGTACTTAAAGTGCCCCTATATGATAATTACTCTTTGGATAAGCTTACCGAGTTCTACATTTTTTAGCTCGTGAGGTTGCATGGTGTACTATCATCCATTATTTCTGATAGGGATCCGAGATTCACTTCGAGGTTTTGGGAAAGCTACATGAAGCTTTGGACACCAATTTGAATTTCAGCTAAACTTTTCACCCTCAAACATATTGTTCGAGCATGTGATTCAAATTTAGAGAGTATGCTAATGGGTTCTGTATTGATTTTGAGGGTTCTTAGGAGCGATTTTTTACCTCTAGTTGAATTTTCCTACAACAATAGTTACCAATCCAACATCAAGATGACACCTTAAGAGTCTTTGCATGATATGAAGTGTAGGACTCCTCAATGTTGGATAGAGTTGAGTGAGTGCAAGATGATTAAACCTGAATTGGTCTAAGAGAGTTAAGATAACATGAGAATCTTCCGAGATCATTTGAAGGCCGCTTCTGGTAGACAGAAATCCTATGTCGATTTGAAAAGAAGGGAAATTAAGTATATTGTAGGCAACAAGGTGTTCTTGAAAGTTTCCCATGGAAGAAAGTTCGACGGTTTGGTAGGAAAAGCAAACTCAACATGATATTCATTAGGTCATATGAGATACTCAAGTGTATTGGACTCGTGGAATATCACTTAGCTTAACCACCAGAGTTAGAAAAGATTCATAATATGTTTCATGTCTTAATGCTGAGGAGATATCGATCTGATCTATCGCATGTCATCACACCAAAGGAACAAGAATTACAACCTAATTTGACCTACGAGGAAGAATGAAGATCCCAACTCAAGTAACAAAGTAACTTTGGAATAAGAAAATTCCATTAGTCAAAGTATTATGAAAAATCATCAAAAGGTAGAAGATGCCACTTGAGAAAGTGAAAAAACGATGAGACTATGATTTCTACACCTTTTCAATTCAAGTAAATTTAGAGGAAAAAATTTTTATTTAAGAAGAGAGGTGTAACATCCCAAAAAATTTTCAATTTGTTATGCAATGTGAATCGAATACTTTTTCCATAAACTTGGAGTGGAAATTTTGAATTATGTGGATTATTGGGATTTGGAAATGAGAAGTCATGGATGAGTTTAGTATTTCATTTATAGAATTTTAGACTTGGAGAAGTCACACCATCACTAAGTCATTGATAAAGATTCTACTACTTTACAATCTATAGTTAAAACAAGTTCTATTTCTACCTAGTTGTTACATGGGAATTTGCAAATCTAGTTTGTGCGAACTCTGTAACACAAAAACTCTGTAACAAGTTCTATAAAAATGTTGGGTTATTTTGTGTATACTATCATGACTAGGGATGAGTATTCGATTGGATTAAGTTGAGTTAAATTAAGTCGAAAAATTGAGTTAGTCGAGTTGACGAATCCTATTTTAACAATCGAACTCAATTTGAATTTTTTTCGAATCGAATCAAATCGAGTCGAGTTAACAAATCCTATTATTTATGCTTAATATTACGTTTATATAGACTGATTATTTAACTAGTAGACGAAGTACGAGATTATTTAACTATATAAAGAATATAATAATTTTGCCTTTTAACTTAATGGGCAAACATCTATCAAAATGCCGCAATTTTGCTTTTTAACTTAAGGTTTGATTTTAATTTTAGAAAAAAAAAACATTTATTAAAACGACGTAGTTTTATCTTTTCTTATCCGGATTTTCAAATAAATCGAATTGCGTAATTTATATTCGAATTAAACCGAAAAACTTTATTTTTTATTCAAGTTGATCTGAATAACTCGGTTAACTCAAATAACTCGAATTGTTTAATTCAAAATTTAAATTTTTTATCGAATTTTTTGAATCGAATCGAATTTTACTCGCCCATAATCATGATTATGATTTGTGTGGCGGCTGAATTTGGCATGTGCAAGCATTTCCACCATGGGATGCAGCAGATAATGGAAATTGATGGGTTGGAACGAATGCCTCCACATTATTATTACCATCGTGACTTAAAAAGAGTGGTGCCCAATTCCACCTGCCCCCATCTCGGACAAGTTGTAATTGTTGTTGCTTTGAGTAGATACTATGTGAGCTGTCTCTTTATGTTCTCTCAACTCATCTCCATCACAGCTCCAATTGTTTTCATTTCATGATGCTCCATATCAAACAATAGCAGTAGCTACCACTTTAGTGTTGAATCAAACATAGAGTTAATATCCTTCTTAGGTTATTTCATTTGATCCTCCATACTCCAATTTTGTTAATACATCCGAAAGTAACGTCGCTGCAAAAGACTCGATTCATCTTTATTTTTGGATCTTACTCCATTTTCTTTATATTTATTAAATATTCAATGTAAATTAGAATGTCATTTAAAACTACAACTTCCAATGAGTAAATTAATAAATGCATTGCTAACTGGTAAATAAAAAAAGTAATCTATAAAAATCAAACCAAAAATCCCCATAACCATCTAAAAGGACTTAGAGGTTATTTCTATATATACTAAATTACATTACTAGTCATATAATTATAGTTTTTTTTGTCATCCAATTATGAAAAATTACAAAATTATCACTCAATTATTAGTATTTTTTTGGTCACCCAACTATGAAAAGTTATAAAATCATCATTAAACTATTCAGTTTCATCTTTTATTGACACTATAATTTATTGGAATTTGAGATTTTGGTCACTCCATTAAAAACTCTAATGGAAGAAAAAAGATTGTATAAAACAAGGACGTCATGTCATCATGTATCTCTTTCTAATTATTTAATGACATTTCAATAATTTTTTCCATATCATTTATATAAAATTTTTGTAATTTTTTAACTTAAACCCTGAGCCTTGAACCATAAACTTGAACCTTAAAACGTCAAACCCGAACTCCAAACTCAAACCTTCAGCCCGAAACCTCAAATCTAAATCTTAAACCTTGAATTTTGAACTTGACCTTTTGGTTTAAGGTTCGGTATTCAGGATTCAAGGTTCGAGGTTCGAGAAAATGTTTAGATTTAAGGTTCAGGGTTCAAGTTAAAAAATTACCAAAATTATGTATCAATGATGTAAAAAAAATAATTAAAATGTCATTAAATAATTTGGAAAGGATACAGAATTTCATACAATCCTCCCTTATTCATGTTAAGATATTTTATAATAAAATGTGTTTTTTTTTCAAATTCTAAGTCAAAATTTGAGGATTAGATTTTTGAGTTTTTTAATTATTTAATTATTTAATTATTTTTATTGTGATTAATAATTAGTATTGAGTAAATTATATTTTAATTCTTTAAAATGGTATGCAACAATTATGATGTGATAAATTGTGTCGTGTGATATTCAATAATTGATTCACGTCTCAAAAAAATATCATGTCAAATTTTTATTAAAATTTTTAATGAGTGACAAAAAAAAACAATGTAACATGAATACCAAAATTGTAAAAAAAAATTTATTTTACATACCTCATATGAGCAATTTTTATAATTGAGCAAATATATAATTTACCCAAATAATTTTCAGCGAATTGTATGGCAAGAGATTTGAGAGCGCGCGACTAATAAATCGCGGATCTAGCATGATTAGTAAATACCTAATAATGATAATTACGCACCACAAGCGTGACGTATTAAAAAATTCCGAAAAAAAATATCTCGTGTTAATCTAATGATAAAAAATGTTCATTATCTTAAGTGTGATATAAATTCGAATCGCGTTTTTATTAAGATTTTACCTTCTTATAATTCACTAAAAAAATTTACGAAAAACATAACGTGAACAAAACACGAATATGAACACACTGTCAAAACCTTTTAATATGCAACACTTATAAATAGGTCAAAAGTTAAATAGATATAAAATGATTACCCAGTCATAACACAAGAATTGCCAGATCTAGTACTAGTAGTTGCCACTTTTTACACGTTTCGGCCCAAACAAATTTAGCATTTCTTGATGTTTCCATAAACTTCCAATTTGGTTTCAGTTTTCAGGAAGAAGATCCACTAGGTTCCATCCACTACATATTGCCTGAAATACATGAATCAGAATACTAGAAAATTTGCTTACAAGTCAACCCTGCCTTTAATTAGCCTGTGATTTGTAGCTTGTACCATTAATGGGGTTACTTCACCCTTAACAACTAGAGAAAATTCTTTTGCAATCCCCGTCCAAGTAGCTGCTGCAGTATTATATTCAGCACAAAACCAAGCTACATTCGCCAAAGTAAACTGTGGCACTCAATCAAGAATATCAAATCCAAATGCTTGCAAAGGCTTCTTCCAGTGCCCTCTTCTTGCTCAACTCTATACTCCACCCTCCTGCTCTTCCACCCCTTTCAGCCCGGAGCCTCATCATTTCCTCATCATCAAGAGCATAGCCATGCATGTCCAACCCACCAGCAAGTGGTACCGGTTGTGGTGCCATGCCTGTTGGTCGTGGCTGTCCTCCAGCAACTGTTGGTGCATATTGACCTTGGGCACCGGCTACAAACCCTGCTTGTGAGCTCTGGCTTAGGGCCAGTTTAAGTAAACAAACAATCAGCTTAGATTATGTCACGTGTTAAAGGGTTGAAAAAGAAGAGTCAAGAACCAGTAGAATACAAGCAATTTAAAAGTCTATCTATCAAAATGTGTTAATGTTTTTGCATTTTGACAGCTGCAGAAGAAACCTTATTTGAGAAACATGGAAGCAAGATGCATCCAGTCCAAAAATATACAGTACTGATGAACCATGAAAGCAACTTCAACCAAAACTAAATATACAAAAGTTGTCTCAAGTCTTAACAAGAACCTGAAGTACAATAAATCAAAATGGTCTAAACATTATTTCGAGAGAACCTCAAAATAAATAAGGAAATATCAGTTATCCGTTGCAAGTCCAGCTAATAATACAAACTAGAGTAGGTGAAATGTCCAAACCAAAACTAGCAGAAGGTAAATCAGATGTAAAAAAACATGTACACTAAGGTAAGGTTCAACAAATGAACTTCCCAAAGTACATATTTTCTCTTCTTCCCAGTCATGTGAAACAAAATGAAAAAAAAGTAATGGAATAGAAAAATGATCCCGGAAACAATAATATATACTACCATCATCTATTTAAAATGTCAAACAATTGAACTGGCTATTAACCATTTTGGTCAAAGCCGGTAGGCAGTAGCAACACGAATAAGGTTAAGAAATTAACTACAAGCACTTTAAAGACTGAGACTGACTACAAGGCATTGTTTAGAAACAGAATTCAAGAACTGAGGTAAACATCTAAAACATCAATGACGATAGAATTCTCTCACCCCATCAGTATCGGCCTGTACCGGAAGTCCCTTGCTTGCTGCCATTGCAGCAGCTAAATCTTCAGCCTGTTCATCAAAACAGCTTATATTAGTAACTTAAAAGTAAATATTTCCAAGAAATATTACTGTGAAAAGAAAATTTAATGAAACTGTTATAAGCCTCAATGACCCTGGAGGAAACCAAAAAAGGGGGTTACTGAAAAGTACCTTACGAGCTTGATTGATCATAATCAGCTCAGCATTTTCTTGCTGATACTTGGTAATTTTCTCCTCAATAGCTTGAACATCTATTCCTTCAATCAATTTAAAAACTGCCCGAAACCCCCCGAATTAGATTGTTTAACAAAAAAAAAATCCCAAACGATTAGGGAAATTGAATAAAGCGGAACTTACTCATGTCTTCCACTTCTTCCAAGTAATCATTGTATTCTCTCAGTGATGGAAAATCCTCTTCTCTTTTATTGAATCTATTTAAAACAATCCCCCAGCAATTTGCATCAGTAAATAGTGAAGATGAAAGGAGAAAGCGAGAGAAAAAGAAAATTACATGTTGCTTATTCTTCTACGGATTTGCATCTCCTTGTTGTGGGGATTGGAACTAGCAACTACCATGACCTTGTCGAGTTTTTGGGGCTTTTTTGGCTAGGTTTAGGCGATTTGCAAAAGCGGTTATTGACCTAACTGTGGAGTGAGATCGATCGGAGCTCTTACTAAACTGCAAGTGGTTTTGCAAATCACTATCGGACCCAACTGATGGACACCGGAAAAAGTAGTGAATGGATTTTGAAAAACGTAAAACATTTTTTAGTGGCCAGTTTTGAGAGTTTACTCGAGTTCTGAGATTGTTAAACGACGCCGTTCGTCAGTAAGGCGAGCAATGGATGCCTATTGCTCCGATAAAAATTTCATTTTGAATACGTTAAAATAAGTATAAAAATTCAATCTCATACTTTTTCAATTTAAAAATTTTAGTTCAATTATTATCATTATTAATAATTTAATGAGTTTATTTTATCAATTATATATCACATGATACGAAAATAACCTAATCAAAATTCAAAATTTACAAAATTTTATGAAAAATACTTACGATTTTAATGATTAGACTAAAATTTCTAAAAAGAAAATATGAGGATTGAATTTTGAAATTTTAAAATATAAGGATTAAATCTTAAATTTTATCAAAGTATAGAGACTAACATTATATTTTAACCTTTGAGATATTAACTATATTTTTTTAATATTTTGAGATAAAATTTATTTGAATATTAACTTTGTTTGGGAATACATAACAACTCACGATCCTAAAAATAAATAATTGTTATGAATGCTATTAAGTGGATGTTCATTATAATCAACCTTTCGTCTTTTATTTTCTTTGACTTTTCACCTTTCATTTTCTTGTAATTAATTTCCTATTTATGTATTAGAAAATGAGGAGTCTAATTTCCCTCTCTATATAAGAGTATACTACTCGTAATGATGATAGAAAAAAAGAAAAATACAATAAAAATCGGGTTATGATCAATAAAAACTCATTTTCAAAATTATTTACGAAAATGGGTCAGCTTGAAAAATAATTACTGGAATGGGCTAATATTACAAAAGCGTGCCTGCACGGCGTCGTTTTCAGGCTTTTTTTAAGAAAAGCGCTTCCACATAAGTGATTTTTTCTGTGTGTCGGCCAAAAGCGTGTTGACGTGGAAACGTTTCACAAAGAAGCTTTCACGTGGACACGCTTTTGCTCGTGTTTTCCCTCGTGGGTTATTTGTAAATTTGGGCTTAGGTTTAGGGGTTTTTTATTTAATTAGGGTTTAGGAAATTTTAAATTAGGGTAGTAGGTTTTTAATTTTTTAAGGTCTAAGGGTTTAGGAAAATTTTATGATTTAAAAAATCATGGAATTATAATTTTGGAAATAAATTAAAAAAATGTTCGTTCAACTATTTAATTTTGACTTTTTGGTCACTGATCGTTAAATGACTAACAGAAATATGACATGCCAGCTTTTAGAATTAACACAATAGTACCTTTAACCCTCAACATTTATACATTGTGTCAATATAGTCTTGATTCTAAAAAAAAATTAACTTTCAATGTTTATGATTTTTTAATTTGATATTTTTTTCGATTATGCTAAAAAAAATATATCAACTAAATTAGATCTAAAATATATCAAAACTGGAAACACCAAAAACTCCAAGATAATAATTTTCATCTTTTCTTATTCTTTTAATTAGGTTTATTTGGTAATTAGGGCTTAGGTTTAGGGTTTTTAGTTTAATTAGGGTTTAGGAAAATTTAAATTAAAGTATTAGGTTTTTAATTGTTTAGGGTTTTAGGGTTTAAAGGTTTTTTAATTGCTAATTATTGTTTTGGAAAAAATAATTTTGAGAAAATGAGTTCTGAAAAAGTAAAATTGACGTGATGTGTTCTGAAAAATTATTTTGACGAGATGAATTTTCTTTTTTCTTTTTTGAAAGAAAGGCTCTAAGTAAGATGCCATGTTGGAGGTAATACAGAAAAAACTTCTAGCTGGACCTTTTTTTCGTACTAATGATTCTGAAAAAAATTGAGAAGATGGTTCTGAAAAAATAACCTGAGATTCTCGAGAAATTGGATAGTAGGGGTTGAAATTTGTAGGGAAAAACGCTCCAAGCATAATGCACTGTCATCAAAAGTACTGAAAAAGATCCTAGTTGGATGTCCTTTTCAGTAGTGTTGCTGACAGATCCACTTGAGAGCGTAATTCCGCTACAAATTTCAACCCTCACTATCTGAGGAATTATACAAAAATGAGCATCCCACTATCCCTTTGGCTATAAATGACCTAAATTTCATTCTCTTGTTGCATAAGTTGCAACAAGAGAAATTGAAGAAGTTGAGAAGGTATAAGTTGATTTTTCGTGTTAATATTTATACGAATTATTATAGTTTTGCATAATATTTTTTGTTTTGAATTTCTTTCAACAAATAATTTGGTTGAAAATGAGTGGATGTATTAGTGTTGTTATTTACTACGACGGTGAGATTAGTGACACCGAGAATGGTGTTGTTTTTTTATCATAGAACACAACGCGTCTGTTTTTAACCAGAACATAAAATTGATAGAACTTCGTAAAAGAATTAGGAGCAAAATCTTTGGAACGATGCCAATGAGAGTCTCGACCATTAAGTATCGATTTTGTGCTTCAGTCGATCCCGTGACATATGACTCATTTGATATCAAAGCTGCTCGTGGCTTGGAGGCGATGGTGCAGACACACCTCGCTAGTGGATCACCTTATTACCGCGTGTAAAATATTATTGTTATAGCATGTGCAAGTGTACACAACGTTTAAGTAATGAAGTAATAAGTAGAGTAACGTACCCACAGAGAGATTCAAATTCAGAAGAAATTGTTAAGACTGTTGACAAAAGAATTGTGCATACAAAATAAATGTTATAACAAGATAGATGTGTTTGCAAAGTGCGTGTCATAAATAAAATGCAAAAAAGTAAAGTTGATAAAGAATTAACCAAGCAGAGCATCAGATCTACTAAGTATTTATCAAGCTTAGCAGAAATGATTGGCAAAATCTTCAGTACAGGACAAGGTTACAATCAATAAATCTTGAATATTGCAAATCCAAGTTCTAGATCTATGAATGTCTTAGCAAAAATCTGCTTCTACGAAATATCTCAGAATGACTAAGCAATGATGTGCTAATTTTATGTAGTAGTTTTTTTTATAGTGAACACACATTATATTCCTATAAATTGCATTTTCCCAACAAAACTTATCTCACCCTTAACGAACGCAGCTCATCAGAGTTACTACACATATCTTCCGATATATGCTCATTACATTGATTTATGCTCCAACAAATCTGTCCTGCTTTCAGTCGAGATTATGCACATGCAAAACAAGAGCTTATTCCTAAGATTGCCAGCACATAGAATTAACAACAACTAAGTCATAAATCAATGAAGAGATTTAATAAAAAGATATCAGTAATTCATTCATAGAAATAAAACAAAGTTCAGAAATATTCATCCCTTAATTGGTCAGATTAAGGGTGCAAATTGTTGCTTAAACAAAACAACGAACAGACTTAAAGATTAAGAGTACTCCTTGTTAAGACCCAAAAAGAACATCAGGCAGCATTCTCGATTCTGCTTTGCTCTGCCACAACAACGTCTCTTTGCTTCGGTGGTTTTGCTACAGCATTGTTGAGCTCCGTTCCTAGAGATGGCTGACAACTCTTCCTTCTGCACCTCGGATCTGCCATGTGACTCTCCTGATTTCCCTCCTTCCGGATTTTAATGCAACAGCACTCTAGCTTTACTTTAATAAATTCTTTGATATCTTTTTCCTTCATTAGAATGTTGTTTATATAGGAGCTTGGTCACACAATACACATTCTTCAGATTTGGGTTTCTAGGGGTTCTAGAGCCCTCTTAGAGCTTTCTAGTGCAAACCACAATAGATCTGGCTTGCTTCAGCAAAATCCTATGCGCTACTGCCAAAGCGTTTAGCAATTGCAAAGTTTTGCTACTTCAGCTCCCCAACAGTGCTTCATTATTAGGCATCATACTCCTCTTCTTCCTTCACCTATTCTTGCATCATGAAAACACATACCAACAAGCGTAGTTTGCTACAACAAAAAAAGGGTAAAAATGTATAGTTTTTGCCAATTAAGTGCACTGCAGCTCCAACGACAAAAACACATAAAAATACTACAAATGTTATAGCAATTTTACTAAAGATCAAACAAAATGTTCTAGTAAAAGTATGTAATATCTTTTTCAAGAGTTATCACCTATCTTGAGTTATAAGTGAAATTTTCAAGGCCAGATGAAGTAATTGCGACTTCAACATCTACTATTGTTTGAGAGGAATACACGACCCCTACCCAACACTCCCTTAGTGGGAGGCAGAACACGAAACCATCCGTTTTTTGTGGCAGGACGGAATACAAAACCCTTGCATGACATTCCGTTACTAGATGGGACATGAACCTATTAAAGTATACCCAAAGACCAATCAGAAGATGATTGTAATAACATACTTGTTTTCCTCGTTTATTAATATAAGTAATTTCCATTATTATTTCAATTTCTTTTCTGTGTATATAAATAAATTATTTTATAATAATGTCTTGAGAATAATATGATTATTCTTAAAAGATCCTTAGTCGAGTATTATTATGGGCTTAGACAATAATAATGCATTAAGACTAACATGTAGTTTATTGATGACAAAGTGTTATCATTGACATGGGATGTCAAAATCAATACATGAGTATTTGTGTTAGAGAACAACATATTGGACTGACCCGCTATGAGTATGTTTCTTGGATTATTATGTAATAGTCATAACATTACTCATAGTAATTACTATGTATATGATCCTCAGACTTGAGCATCATTGTCCTAACAACGTGAGTCGTATATTTTGGTACAGTCAAACGTCCACCATAACTGGTTGTTATATAAAAGTTGATGTTGGATACCACAATCTATGTAGTGGGATATGGTTGTTTAATATAAGATTTGTCCCTCCTACATAATGGGAGCAATATCTTAGGTCACTTGATTGAGTGAGACTAAAAATGCATGGCCATGCTTAAATAAGTTGATATGATATATCATACTTAGTTGTTTATCATATCTACTCAAGATATCAAGAAACATTAGATGGACTATGCAAGTGTGACTATTCCATGACTTGTGTCCATTTTAGATATAAAAGACAAAATGATTTAATATATGAAGGGTTAATCATAGAGAGGTTATGTCGAATCATGACTTATTATAACTTAGGTAGCAATGATGCATTGCTAGATGCCAATCATTGTTTGTAATATTAGAATCGTTCTAGTATTGCTGCCAACATTACAAGAACCTACAGGGTCACACCGTATGGTTGAAACGAACGGAATCCAAACACAATTGGTGTTATGTTTAGCTATGACATGATTTAAATTGATTATTGAATTAATTTAATTTGACAGTTAAATATTAAACACATTATGTGTATAAACTTGTACACGAATAGAGAACATAGTTAATATTAATAAATTATTTTGATTCATATAAAAATTTAATATTAACTGAATATAGTTTAACGAAATTATTAAAATAAATAATTACAATAATAATTTCAGTCAAATATTAAAAAATGGAAGTTAATATCCTTTTGGAAAGGATATAATGTTTTAATAACTTTCCATATATTTCTCTATAGGAATAATTTCATTTTAATATGAGATATTAAATAAAAGGAAATTATATAGTAGAATTGTGTTAGGGTTTTTTAGATATCATAATTGAAAAAAAAAGGGTCTAGCAGCCATCAATAAAAATACTCTCTAAAAAGTTTAGAGGATGATTATCGTTCGTTGTCACATCGAGTGGATTATGTAGAGGTCGAAACTTTTCGTAGCGACTTGGGATCGACATATAGTTGCACAATCAACAACAATTAGTTTTTTCAGATGATTAAAGGTAATCATTCATACCCTTTACACCCCGATTCATTCCTCGCACATGGATCCCTGGAAAGGATCACCAAATATAATTTTTCGTTGCGCCATGGGGTGTACTGGTGATCTAACAACACCTCGGTGGGTCGATGTTCAATGCTGAAAATACTTACTGGGTATGGCATCAACTTCTAGTGGTTAACAATCCACATCTAATTGGGGACATTCTAAAACTTACACGAGAAGGGATAATGTACTCCCTACGACGTCCACCGACGAGGGGACCTCCAACATGGTAGATGTTGGTGGGTCGAATGATAAGTCTGATGTGGATCCACCCTGGGATCCTAGTGCTGACGGTATAGAAGTTGTGCCCTTTTTTGAATCAGAGACTATTCCAATCGAACTTGAAGATGGTGAAGGGGGTTCGAATAAAGAAGAAGAAGATCCAAGATTCATGGCGTACTCACCTCCAGCCACTGACCGCCCTCGAACGTACTCCCGTTCGGTGTAGATTTTGGCTTTTCACAATTATACGGGTCATGTTGTAAATATAGTGTGTTTACAACGGAACACTTGGAATTATTCCGAGTATCGTACCCAAAGGAGGCTTAAGGCGATAGTAAATAGAATCCCTGCAAAGAATAAAATTAATTAGTCTAGTTTTAGGGTTTATAATACGAGGGGAAGTAAGAGAGTTGGTTGAAAGCATAAAAATAAAATAAAATAAAGATGAGTTGTAGAAATTCCTATAAACGTCTTTGGGGAGATTAGGTTGTTTCCGTATGATTTCATCAATTGTTGGTTTTGGGGATTTTCCTCCAATCAAATTGTCTCTACCCTAGTTGGATCTCTCGATCTTTCGCTGGCATAGCAAGTTAATAGAGATTTCTTATCGCTAGATGTCCTAATCTAAATCGGTTTGGGGAAAAGGTATTCACGAATAGGCAATACTAATTTTGGGTTCATTCTCACCTAAATGACTTTCTACAGTTGTCAAGCCTAGTGTTTGTTTGATGTTCTTCCTTTCCCAAACAACTAATCCGAAAGGCAAAATCACTGTAAAACAACAATCAATTATTCATACATTCACTCCCTAATTCCCTAAAATGGAATTAGTTCCTCGTGGTTTCTTTATTCATCAATAACACAATATATGAAAATATGTAAATCAATAATTGAGTGAAAAAGAAACTGAATTGTATTAAGCGATCTGCCGAGAAAAATTCCTCGATCGCTTACACAAGTTTCTACAATTTCGTTTCAAAAGCAAAAAATAAATAAACTAAAATTGAAAACTAAAAGCTAAGTAACGGTGTCCAAAACCCTAGTGCTAAAGGTCCTATTTATAGCTTATGATGGTCGTTTTTCCTAAACCCTAGGTCAACTACCGTTCCTCACGTTTAAGTGGTATTGTAAAGACCAAAATGCCCTTCGTTTAATGTGAGATCTACGATCAAGGATCGATGTCGAAACACACCAGGTCCAGTGTCGTGACAGAGACATCAGTCTCCATGTGAAGCATCATTCTTGAGGCGTTGTCGCGACATAGCTACTATGTGTCACGACAAAGAAGTCAAATGTCAATATCCTTAAGTCTGGTCCCTTGGTTGCGATGTAGCTCAGCCTATGTCGTGATAAAGTGATCAATTTCCTTTTAGTGTACTTCTTATGGTCTTCTGCACACTTGCCAAGTGTGTTAGATAACCTTTAGGCCTCATTTGGCCTTAAAGACAAATAAATCATCATTTTAACAATTAGGTTACACAATTTATTTAAATAAGAAATATAAACTAAATCTTATTAAAACATAACGAAAATACTTGATTTCAAGCTCTTCAATTGTGAAAAATAGTTCAATATGCTAGGTACAAAATCGACAGATCAAACTCCTCCACACTTAAGTCTTTGCTTGTCCTCAAGAAAACAAAACGAAAAGAAAATTGAAGAGCTTGAGTTTATAGTTATACAAGGAGTAGTTCATAGCATGTAGTCTAGGCATCATATATTTTTCAATAGTTTTGACATGTTAATTAAGTAACTTTACCATTTTTTATTAGAAGCAATATAAGTTCAGTAGGTTATAGGAAATACACATATTAAGGTTTTATCACTATATGTCCATCAATGCCAAATATAAGTATTTTAATTATCCTAGTACAATACAGAAAACCATAATGAAATCATGTAATTTTCATATTTATTCATGTATAAAGTTGTTTAGGTTACATAGAGCTTTTCGGCTTGTAACGTGTTGAGGCTTAGGATAAGTATGAATTTTAAAGAACAGTTAAGCACAAAAGGTTATAAACACGAAAATAGTTTAGCACATTGTATTGTTCCATATCCTTCCCTTTTATGTCCCACTCCATCTCACCCCCTTATTTCTTCTGCTCTCACCATCCTTTTCTCTCTATTTTAGGATTCTCAAAATAACATAATCCCTTTAGCTAGCCTATGAGTATTTTCTTTTAGTTCTTTGAAAAATATTTCTTTCTTTTTTAACTTTTTGGTGAGTTTATAATTTCGTCACTATATATTTTCTTACTCATGATTCTCTTGTTTCTACTCATTTTTCTTTTCTTTTTAATTTTTCTCTATTTCTCTCTTTTTGGCTAGACTAAAGTTCATACATTATATTTTTTATTGTGTTAACCTCCACCTTAATGTGTTTACCTACCCTCAATACCAATGGCCATATGTCTATTTTCATGCAAACAAGACCAAAGAAAAGTATATACACAAATCATTATCTAAGGCTTAGAAGGATTGTAATGTGGCTCATTAAGAAGGTGTCATAAGGCTAAAAAATGGGTGCTAATTGATAGTTCGGAACAGGGTTTGACTTTTTAGCTCTAGTTATGTCAAACAATACCTTAGGTCATCCCTAAACAACTCAATATGCATAAATATTAATTTCATCTCATAATTTCAAAATTATCATATATCATATATACTAGCATGCTTGTTTCCTTATATCTTGCACATCAGTTTGTATTAATAATCCCTTTCTATCTATACTTTAATATAACCTATAGAATTGATAGTGCTAGAAAGATCATATGTTTTCTCCCTACTTATTGGTTAAGTTGTTCCCATTTAGTTATCTTTAGCACATATTTTAGCATTTTTCAATTTAGTAAATTGCATTTTCTAACTCAATAGACCTTAGCCTAGTTACCCTTAATTTTTTAATGTTTTGGTGCTAATGTCGCTGCATGAGTGTTTCCAGATTATGTCCAGGATTATCGCCGCACTTGACAGCTATCTGGATAAGAACAAAAATGTGTGAGCTATCCAGTCTGGTATAACCAACTTGTACGACCAGAGATAGCTTGATTTTTATGAAAGGACACTTGCACAATTTGGAAGGATATAAATACTCACAAGGAAAGAGAAAAAGGAGGTTTTTTTGTGCCATATTCTTCTTCAACTTACCTTGGAAGCTTTCGGCTATGGAGGCTTAAGGCTCTCACGGGTGAATCGAAAAGGATGCAGATCAGATCTTGACGAGGAGCCCTAAGTGTGACACAAGAGGGAATTGAGAGATCAAGTCAAGATTTGCTAGAAATAGTATTCTCCACTTGTTTCTTTTACATTTCTTTTCTAAACGCTGGTAATTACTTTCTATTTCATATTTGTATAAAAGTACACATGATTTCTAGGTTAAATGTTATTTTATTCAACCTTGCTTTTATTGTTTAATCTTTGGGTTTGAATGTTTTTAGCATAGAAATGTTATTGCAGTCATTGGAAGGTGTAATGACAATTAAGGCTAACAAGCATGACAACGAAAGTTGCTTGAGGATCAGAGGAATTTAATCCACTTTTTCTTAACTGTGTTGCATTGTCATCATCGGAAGGTGTGGTTAATGTGCATGTTTAGGTCTTAGGTCAAATATAGAAGTTAAGCTTGGTAAGATATTCATTGCACTTTATTACAGCGATAATCACCTATCCTTCATATCTTGTGAGCAACACTTAGTATTCTGTTGAATGTTCACGTTGGGAATCTAATTTTATCATTATCACATTTCATTTTTATTTTCAAGTTATTGCTTCGACAACTATTATCATAGATTATCTCATTTTTCCTTATTCATTGCACTAACATTAATAGACAAAGACAACCATCCTCATGGGATCGATATCTGACAGACTCATATTTGTCTACTATACTTGCATCGATAGTGTACGCTTGCACAATATTGCTGTGACGTTAAATAATTGATTAAGTTTTGGTGTCGTTTTCGAGGATGGCGTTTGATTGATGTTTATTTTTGTTTTTTGCATTTTATTTTTATTATATAATATTTAGTTGTTACTAACTTGTTTTCTTTTTTTTTGTTATTTACACATTTTTTATTTTAGGTGTTTTATGACCTGAAGCAATTCGGAGTTTATTGTTGATTTTGATCCAAAAATTGAAAGAACCGCTTGGAGGAGACTTCAAGAACAAAGGAATATGACTTTACCAAGAAAAAATCCGGCCATACCCCCCATACCACCACAAAATGCTGAAGACCCATCGTTGTCGCAAGACGATCAAATACAAAACAGGAGTATACGAGATTTTGTAGTTAGATGACTTACAACCGAGAGTTGTTAGACCAGCTCAATTAATTTTTATTGAATTCTAATGGGCAATATGCTGGACTGCTACATGAAGATGCACAAGAACATCTTAAATAATTTTTATTGATTTGTGCTTCCTTTAGTCAACAAGGTGTTCTTGATGATGCTTTGAAAATGCAATTATTTCCTTATTCTTTGTAGGGAAGAGATCGTACTTGGTTCCTTTGACTACTTGCCAGCTCAATTAGTTCTTGGAATGCACTAGCAACATAGTTTGTTTTGCACTTTAACCCGTCGACAATGAATGTTCGTCTCCGAAATAATATTACAGCTTATCATCAACTTGATGATGAGAATCTCTACACTACATGGGAATGTAATAAATCTTTGCTTCGACGTTGCCCCATGCATGGCATTCAATAGGAAACACAGATTGAGATTTTTTATAATCGGCTGAATTCACAAACAAGGAATCTTGTTGGCGTATCAGCCAATGGTCCTTTGATGGATTGTACGTATGATGAAGCTGTTAGAATTCTTGAGAAAATTGCTCAAAATGATTATCAATATCTTATCTCTAGAGCTGCACAAGCAAAAGCTACTCTGGGAGTTATTGAATTGGACATAATATCTGCACTAAGTGCTCAAGTCTTTTCTCTTGCAGACATGATAAAAAATATGAAAGGAACTAGTGACGTTACACCTATACGAGTTGCTCAACAAGTTGATGTTCCTACCTTTTGTTGTGAAATTTTCGGTGACAACCATAGCTATGAAAATTGTCTACAACATGCAAAGATGCCTTCTATGTCAGTAACATCCGCAGTAATTCTTATGGCAACTCTTATAATAATGATACACGCAATCAATAGTCTTGGGGAACTCAGAATGCTGGACAAAATGATACGACATTTCGATATGGGAATACATCTAATCAAGGCAATTATAACCCAAGACAAGGGAATTACAATCAACAACAGCAAAACTACAATCGACAAACTCAGATGCATTCACACCATAATCAAATGCAACCACAACACTTTTCAATGTAGAATCAGCATGTTCAAGGACATAGACAATAATAGTACATGTAAGCTTCCCTATCTGATCCGTTAGTAGCTCTTGAGGCTTTAATATAGGAGCATATGACTCACACGGAAGCTATTGTGCAAGAGAATTCATCTTTTATTCAGGCGTTGGAGGCACAATTAGGACAACTTGCATCAAATCTAGGTACTCGACCACCGGGCACACTACCTAGTGACACAAAAAATCCCAATCCGAAGGGAAAAGAATACTGCAAAGCTATCACTCTTAGGAGTGGTAAACAAATTGGTGAGCCGACTACGTACTTTATTGTAGCAACTCAAGACACTGGTGAAGTGATCCTTGGTGGAAAGGTTGAATCTAAAAAGTTTGTCAATGTACCACACAAAGAATTTCCACAAATTATCACTCATATGCTTAATGTTTGACCCTCGAATCTATCGACGCAATCAAAGATGTAAGTGCAATCTGATTTATCTCCACCTTTATTTTTCCATAAAGATTCAAAGAGAATGAGCATGATAAGCAGTATCAATAGTTCTTGAACACACTGAAGCAACTTTATGTCAATATTTCTTTAGTGGACGCTCTTGTGGAAATTCCTAATTATGGGAAATTTATGAAGGAGCTATTGTCTAAGAAGAAGAAGCTCAATGATAAGCTCAATGATATTGGAACTATTGAACTCACGGAAGGCTGTAGTGCTGCCTTAACAAATAAGTTGCCTCCCAAAATGAAAGATCTTGGGAGCTTTACTATCCCATCTTCAATTGGAAACCATTATTTGGGCAAGGCTTTATGCGACTTAGGATCTAGCATCAACCTAATACCACTATCGACTTTCAAAAAGTTGGGAATTGGTCACATAAAACCTACTGCAGTGACATTGCAACTAGCAGATCGATCCTTAGCTTAACCTGAAGGGAAAATAAAAGATATCTTAGTTCATGTGGATAAATTCATTTTTCTGCTTGATTTTATCATACTTGACTACGAGGCAAACAAGGAGGTTCCCATAATCTTGGGATGGCCATTTTTAGCTACATGACGACTCTTATTGATGTTTACAAAGGTGAACTAACCATGCAACTTAATGATGAGCACGTCACCTTCAGTGTTTTCGAATCTACTCAATGCTAGGATAAAGAAGAATGTCATACTGTCGATGTGTTAGAGGATCTAATTAAGGAATTATTAAATGACCAAAGCATACTACTTTCTGAGGAGTTTGCAATGACAACTGATTAGGAATTCTTAGATGATTGTGACAGCATGGTTGAAGGTAATAACATTGAACTCAGGCATGGATGGCAGATTGAATCTTTAGACTTATCCAACAGAACGACTCCAATTTTCAAGCCATCTATTGAAGAAGCTCCTACTCTGGAATTGAAACCACTACTTACTCATCTTAAGTATGTCTTTCTTGATGATAACAATAATCTCCTAATTATTGTCTGCGTAACACTAGATGTGACTCAAGAAGAGAAATTGGTTCTTATTCTAAAGCAACATAAATGAGCTATTACTTGGAGTATTGTCGATATTCGAGGCATTTGTCCATCTTTTTGCATGCACAAGATCAAGTTGAAAGATGAAGGCAAGCAATCGATTGAGCAACAAAGAAGATTAAATGAGAATATGAAGGAAGTTGTCAAGAAGGAAATTATAAAATGACTTGATGCTAGAATTATTTACCCTATTTCTAATAACAATTAGGTAAGTCCAGTGCAATGCGTACCTAAAAAGAGTGGTATCACTATGGTTAGCAACGATAAAGACGAGTTAATTCCTACACGTATTCCTACGGGATGGCGAGTTTGTATGGATTATCGCAAACTTAATGCTGCCACAAGGAAGGACCATTTCCCACTTCCTTTAATTGATCAGCTGTTGGATACGCTTGCTAGAAGAGCATGCTATTTCTTTTTAGATGGCTATTCTAGGTACAATCAAATTGATATTACGCCGGAGGATCAAGAGAAAACAACTTTCACCTACCCTTTTGGTACTTTTGCGTTTCGTCGTATGCCTTTCGATCTTTGAAACGCACTAGCTACATTTCAAAGGTGCATGATGACAATATTCTTAGATATGATTGAAGATTCTTTAGAGGTTTTTATGGATGATTTCTCAGTCTATGGGAATGATTTTCATCATTGCATTGACAGTTTAGATAAAATATTGAAGCGGTGTACAGACACACATCTTGTTCTAAATTGGGAAAAATGTCATTTCATGGCAACTAAGCGGTGTGAAGACACACATCTCTAGTCAAGGCATTGAAGTAGACAAAGCTAAAGTGGAAACCATTGAGAAATTAGCTCCACTGACAAATGTGAAAGACATTCGCATTTTTCTTGGGCATGTGGGGTTTTATCGAAGATTTATTAGAGATTTTTCAAAAATTGCAAAGCTTTTATGCTCATTGTTGGAATAGAATCGAAAATCCCTCTTTGACGATGCATGTTTGGATTCATTCATTCAAATAAAGAAGCTGCTAGTAAATGCACCCATTATCGTTGCACCAGATTGGTCTCAACGTTTCGAAGTTATGTACGATACAAGCAACTTTGTTGTGGGTGCTGTTCTAGGACAACGCAAAGGAAAAATATTTCATAACATCTATTATACCAGCAAAACTCTGACAGAGGTTCAAATCAATTATACCATTACAGAGAAGGAATTGTTGGTTGTGATCTTTGCTTTCGACAAGTTTCATTCATATCTTGCTGGCGCAAAGGTTACCCTATTTATCGATCACTTGACATTGAGATATCTTTTTGCGAAGAAGGATGCAAAACCAAGACTGATACACTGGATTTTACTGTTGTAAGAATTCGACATAGAGATAAAAGACCACAAAGGTTCAGAGAATTAAGTTGCAGACCATCTGTCTCGATTGGAAGTTGGTAACGAAGATGGAAAGATACTTCAAATTGTCGATGCATTCCCAGATGACATGTTATTTGCTGTAGATGCAACCCCTTAGTATACAGATTTGGTTAATTATCTAGTGTGTGGAAAACTCTCATTGAGTGTTACAGGTAATAAAAAAGAAAGATTTCTTCGTGAAGTAGCAAAATACCATTGGAACGAGCCGTATTTATTCAAGGTATGCAATGACAATATCATTTGGTGTTGTGTTCCGAAAGAGGAGATGCTTTCAATCCTAAAGAATTGTCATGATGCTCCTTATAGAGGTACTTTCGGTGGCATGAGAACTGCTGCTAAGGTTCTTCAATCAGGATTCTACTGGCCTTCACTATTCAAGGATGCCCACAATTTTGTGAACCAATGCGATAGGTGTCAGCGCACTGGTTGTATATCCCGACGCAATAAAATGTTACAACAGTCGATTATGGAGGTTGAACTGTTTGATGTTTAGGGTATGGATTTTATGGGACCATTTCCAAGTTCATTTAAAAATCTTTATATATTAGTAGCTGTTGACTATGTCTTAAAGTGGGTTGAAGCTATTACAATCCCAAAGGATGATGCAAAGACAATGCTTAACTTTTTTCACAAGCATATACTTACCCGCTTTGGCACAACAAAGGCATTGATTAGTGATCAGGGTACACACTTTCATTGCGTGGCAGTCGCACTGAAGAGATATGGAGTTAATCATAGAATGGATACTACTTATCATCCGTAAACCAATGGACAAGCCGAAGTGCCCAATCGACAAATTAAGAACATTCTTGAGAAGGTTGTGAACCCTTCGAGGAAAGATTGGTCTTCTAGACTTAATGATGCTTTACAAGCATTGCGAACAACATACAAAACTCCATTAGGGATGTCATTATATTAGTTAGTTTTTGGGAAACCATGTCACTTGCCAGTTGAACTGGAGCACAAGGCAATATGGGCAATTAAGCAAGTGAACATGGACTATAAAGCTGCTGGAAAGAAAAGGCTATTGGATATCATTGAACTAGAAGAGATTAGGTGAAATGCCTATGAAAATGTTGCAATTTACAAGGAAAAGACCAAACGGTGGCATGACAGAATTATTTTGTAGCGACAATTTATCGCAGATCAACAAGTTTTATTATTTAATTCTAGATTGAAATTACACCCAAGTAAATTGCGGTCACATTGCTCTGGACCTTTCGAAGTGGTCGAAGTATTTCCTCATGGTGCGGTCACAATTAAGGATTTACATGATGGACACCAATTCAATGTGAATGGACAATGGTTGAAATATTATTTTGGGGATATTGATCAAAAGCAGGTAGAGACCATTAAATTGGTCGTAATTTTTTAATTTTTATTGAATTTATTATTACGTAATTTTATTTTATTTTATTTTTTGCTTTTGTTCGAGTTTGTTTTACTTCTCATTTGTCTTTGGCAGAATAAGTAGGTACCATTATTGATGCACTTAGACTTTATTGTCAACTCAATTTGTACGATTGTACTACCACTGATGACTCATTAAGAAAGAGGGCATATTAGGGAATTCAGATCCCACCATTTCATCAAGAGTCACCCAGCCATTGGATCTGTTTGAGCGGGCGTAATTTTCATTGGATGCATTTATTCCCTCCAGCTTTATGTGTCGAAGGAGTAGTGTGGACGGGATCACATCAAAAAAATTATACAATGCACAAATGCTTCCTGACACTGCAAAGAAAAATATGGTTTCATTTTGTCAACTGCAAGCTAAAGCCCTCTACTCACATAACTAGAGTCAACCTCGATAGAATGTGCCTGATACATTCAATTGTAAAGGGTAGAAAGATTGATGTCGGTGCAATAAACCACCGGGGAATTTCTAACTGCGTCGCAAGGCAATCTGGAATTTTGGTTTTCCTATCATTGGTGATGCTATTGTGACAGCAGAAAGGGATCATGCCCTGTAATGGGGAAGAAATACTGGATAATAAGGGCCCGATCAATAAAGCCTCTATTGAAAGAATGACTCGTGGCAAAGATATGCTGACAGTGAATGAGGCAGATACAAGCAAGAGGAAGGGTAAAGCAAAAGCAGAAAATAAGGGAACAAACCAGACTGTAGAGACATCCTTGTTACATAAAATGAAGGATATCGAGAAGTTGGCCAATTCCATTAGCGATAGGCAGATCAGGCTTATCTCTACAATAGAAGACTGATCGTGCTATAAACATCATAACAATTACGTGCAAGCGGACACTATTGATGCAAGTATAATAGACAAATGTGAATCTGTCAGATATCGATCCCATGAGGATGGTGTTCCTATTGTTTAAAATTGTAGAAGCAAATGGAATTAAAATAAGGAAAATTGTTAGATATAATGTCAATGCAATTAAGTCAAAACTGCACAGAGATTAGAATTAAATTTTTCAACGCAAATACTATAAACTATAACATCAAATATCAAGGCAATTTAATAGAAAAATGAATTGAATATTTGAAGATGTTTTATGAATGTATATTCAAAAAATTAAAAGAAGTAGATCAAGTGTAAAGAAATGGGGGGATCCTTGACTTAGCAAGTTGGCAAACACTAAATCTGACTACAAGGTAACTGGTAGATAAATTGTCGTGCGATTAAGTTCTAGTGAAATCTCACTGCTATCAACTTCTCTGTTTAGCAAAGACCCAAGCACTCACAATTATCACACCTTCTAGTGCTGGTAATGCCTTGCACTTGAGAACAAGTGGCCAAAATTCCTTCTTTCCTCAAGTAACTTCCATTGTCTTGCTTGTTAATCTAACTTTGTCACTGCACCTTCTAGTGACTGTGACTGCAATTGCACTTTCATGGTCAAAACAGTTAAATCCAAAGATAAACAAATGAGAAGAATTTAGTAGAAATCAAAATAGATCTAACATTAATAGGTATTTCCATACACAATTTAGTCAATAAAATTTATCAACATTCAAGAGGAATTAAAGAAGAAGTTGAAGAATGCTATTCCTAGTCTACTAGAATCCTTCCATATCTGCTGCTCTTGCGTTGCACTTAGACACTCCTCGTCAGAAGTAGTCACCTCCTCGTCGCATCAAATCACCCTCCTCGGAAGTTAAGCTTCCATGGCAGCTTACTTTAAAAGAGAATCAAAAAATGTAAAATTAATTCTTCACGAGCTTTCCCCGATCTTCTCTCTCTTCCTTCTATTTATAATCACTAAAAGGTACAGATTTCTCCCCTTCTCAAATCTAAATCTCTTTTGCAGCTGTACAAGTTAGTTATTTCCAACTGTACACTCATGCAGATCTGGTTTGTGCTTTAGGTAGTTGCAAGTTTTCGCGACATTGTTGGACGCAAATTAAGATTTTTATTTGCTACGACAACTTGACATTCTCTTGTGTTGGTGCTTCTGGATATGTTAGTAGCAATAAAGTCTCTGGGGTAATGTAGAAATATTCATGTGATGACATATTTGGTTGCAATTCTACACCAAACTTGTGGTGACAACTCTGAATGCTTTTCTACTTCGATCTTCTAAGGTGGATTCTTGCGCTAACAACTTTAGACGCAAAACTAATGCTGAATGCAGCGACATTAGTAGCACAAATGAGATAAAATGAACGAAAGTAAGACTATACAACACTGATTTAGAAAATGCAAATAATAAGTATAAAATGCTAAATGTAATACAAAGGAGACAAAGTATACACTAATCAGAGAGATTTTAATGGTCATTTCTAATGTCATCACACCCCTAAACTTGATTTTTTCCTTGTCCTCAAGTAAATAAAAGCTAGCAAAGTCATATCAAAATTCCTGTCACCGCAATAATTATTCTAGCAACTTAAATTCTCTGAGATCCTAATGTATAAATTACATTCATATGATAGAACATGAGCTGACAATTTATAGGGATGAATAATCAAAACTACAACTTCACTAATGCTAACATCATGCTTTAAATCTTAAATCTTCTTAACTAATACATCATTTATTGTCATATACATATATATTTATTAGTATTATTTTATCGACTTTTCTTTCTATTTCTCCTTTTTTTTTCTTTATATATGTGACTGAGGGATGTCATTGCATTACTATACTCTTGTTCTTGGGTAGTAAAGATGGGATGCAACAAACCCTAGGGAGCATGTAATTGCGCCAACACACTCTTGCAGTGACAGCCTTTGGCTAGTTAATTTTTCTAACACTTGTAGTGGAGTGTTCCCCCTTGTTAAGTCATAATGCACCCATATTAGAGTGTCTTTTATTAGTATATATCATTATATACATAGCTGCAAATGGTAAGTTAATTCAAGATTCAAATAATGGTACTACTCATTTATTACTAATGCAATTTCAATTATTCATCCAAAAATAGAAGGATACAATATTCAATCACATTCATCCAATTCATACATTATCATCTCACATAATTCAAGAATTAAACATCAAATGAAAAATTATGGTCACATTTTTCATAACTTTGCATACTTTCATTCAATTAAAAAGACAAATAAATTCCTAAACTTGTGGGTGCAATTGCATTTCCATTCCATACACATTTCTCCCCCCAAACTTAGTGTTTGCATTGTCCCTAATGCACTGACAATAATATACAAAATATATGGAAATGCAACTAGAATGCAAAAAGTGTTAACAAATAAAATGCAGAGACAAGTAAAATTTAATGACAACTAAATGAAATGTATGCAAGTAATTAAGTACTATAAAAAACTAACTATGTGTGTTGCAGACGAAGATGTGGTTGCTTTGGACTTCTTCTTATTTCTAGGTCGCTCCTCTTTGCGCTGCTTCTTGTCCTTGCGTTTGCTCTTTTTCTCCTTTGGGTCAACTGGTACGGTGGATTACTCCTCCATGATTTGTTGGATTCTTGCTTCATCGACAGTAACATTTGATGGATGAATCTCAGCAAGTGGTGCCACATAGCGCACAATAGCTAGAGGATTAGAATCCTTATTGTTGTATGTTACGGCCTTGGTCTGACTCGCCCTAGATGGTGTCAGGTTTTCAACAGAAGCACTCACACTAGCAGGTACGGTGACAAATTCCTCCAATAAATTTGTCGGCATAAAATTTTCTTTATTTTCATTTACCTTTCCGTCTCGTCCATCTTCTTCTCTTTTCTCTTCTTCCTCTTCAACACCTACAGAGGCAATAGTCGTGTGCTCCTCTTTTGCAGTAATAGCTTCTCTTTCCGGCATATTAGCCCCTAAATTATTTGAAAATTCATCCTCAAAGAGGCTTGCAATATTGTGGAGATAGTCCTCCACATCCCTAGAATGCATTTCCTAGTCCTTATCATAAAAAATGTGGACCATTTGGGGAGAGTGGATAGATTGAGTTTTCTCTTTTGAAGTAGCATGCTTAGTGGATGGTGTTGCCTCCTGATGATAGGTGGAAACAAAGGGAATTCTGGCAAGGGATGCTTGCTCAAGCTGCTTAATATGCTGACAATGCCAGTATTCCATGCCCTTGTATAGGCATAGAACAAATTCTGTGCATGCACCATCTCGTTCATTGTGCTGATAATTTTGATTTGTTAGATGCTCATTCGATCAACAAGTTGCTCAATTTCATTCAGCTTCCTCCAAATTTGAGGATCTATGGGAGCATGGGTTTATTTGTCCTTTTTCACCTTGCCTTTTTCCTTCTTCAATGGCACTTCCTTCACAATAGGAGTTTCCTGCCCCCTCGTCATTTTTTCCATCGAAACATTATTTATCGGGCCTTTGTTCACCAAAAAATCTTCCCTTTCGTGAGGTACAATACCCCTCTATTTACACAATAGCTTGATTAGATAAGGGAAAGGCAAGATGTCTGTTTGTTTGGCAGTAGATTCAGCGATTTCTTGGTAAATGATTGCCCCGACATCAATCCGTTGGCCCTTGATAATAGAATGTATCAGACACATTCTATCCAACATAATAGTAGTGCTGTGAGTGGATGGCAGGCGACAATAGTTTATGAAATGAAGCCACACCTTGCTTTGGATAGTGAGGTAACGATAGTGCATCATATAATTGTTTGGATTATTTCCAGTCCAAATAGTGTCGTCAATGCATAAGTCATTCAACAGTACATCAGCGCCTTCCTCTATCAAATTCTCCAAAAACTTGACATGCTCGTCTTCTCTCTTGGCAATGTGGAAGAAGGTATTGATATGGTCAGTGCCTCATGGCACCAAACCTTCATGGACAAAGATGAATTCCTGCTCTGGATCAACTAAGTTAGCATAAAATTTCCTTACCATGGATGGGGAGTACCATCTCGGATGATCACAGAATTGCTCTCAGCCCAAACACAAAATCGTTTTAGCCACTTGTTTCCCCAATGTCAGTAGTGGGGACAACTGAAATCCCTGCTTGGGATGATAGTTTCATTTTAGCATCACATCATGGAAATGATCCTTTGTCATTTTCGTTAAGAACAAGACAAACTCCTTAGATGGTGGCTGGTCATCGTTTCGGACCATTACTGTCGTTGATTCAGTAACTGGTTTCGACGGGGTTTTAGTACCACGAGTTCTTGCTATATCTAAATGAGAGAAAGACAGTGAAGATTTTATAGAAAAACTAAAAATTGAAGAAAATCAAGATTACAGCAACAATGGCAAATGTGAGTGTGAAAATGCAATCAGCACAAATAGGGTATTTTATAGAAAATGAAGGCGAAGAGGCGTGATGATTGCTGCTGTCGTGAGAGTACATTGTGCCTGCATTCAATAAATGCCAGAACACAGATCGTACTTTTTAGATCGATCCAACGATTGGGGATTATGGTGAATCGACCGGCGTGATTCTTTCTTGAAACGCTTCGATGAGTCAACAATTGGATGCGTTGAAAAATCGTGCTTTCGTGTACGTCAACAAAAAGAACTTTTATTCCTGCAAAAAACTAAAGCAACGAATTAAAGGAAAATAAAAGACAAAAAGTAGATAGAAAAATTGCAATGACATTTTAAGAAAATGTGACCAGGTCAATGGTCTCATTTTGTTCGTTAATGTCTGGGCTTAGGTAGTGCTTTAGTAGTTGGCCAATCACTTTGAATTAGTGCCCATCGTTCAAATCTTTGATTGTTACAGCACCATGTGGAAATGCTTCGACAACTTCAAAAGAGTCCGATCATCTGGAGCGTAATTTTCCTAGATGCAATTTTAAATGTGAGTTAAATAAAAGCACTAATTGACCTGTGAAAAATTATCATTGCAAAATGATGTTGTCATGCCATCTCTTAGTTTTTTCCTTATAAATGGCAGCATTTTCATAAGCATTGCATCGAATTTCTTCCAGTTCTGAAATATCCAACAATCTTTTCTGCCCAGCAGCATCATAGTTCATGTTCACTTGCTTGATTGCCCACATGGTCGTATGTTCAAGTTCAACAGGTAAGTGACAGGATTTACCAAACACCAGCTGATATGGCGACATCCCTAACGGTTTTTTGTATGCAGTGCGAGGCACCCACAATGTATCATTTAATCGCGAAGACCAATCACGTCTAGATGGATTAACCACTTTCTCAAGAATACCTTTTATTTGTCGATTGGATACTTCTATTTGTCCATTTCATTGCGGATGATATGTGGTTGCCATGCGATGCTTCACACCATAACGTTTTAAAGCTGTCGCCACCTGGTTACAATGGAAATAAGTGCCTTGATCACTTATTAAAGCTCGAGGTGTTCCGAATCGTGTAAGGATGTATGTGTGAAAGAACTTTAACACTGTTCGAGCATCATCCTTTGGAATAGCTATTGCTTTGATCCATTTTGAAACATAGTCAACAGTGACCAGAATATATACATTTCCAAAAGAATTTGGAAATGGTTCCATGAAGTCAATACCCCATACATCGAAGAGTTCAACCTCCATGATAGGTTGTTGTAACATCTCATTGCGTCGAGATATTGATCCGGTGCGCTAACATTTATCACGATGATGAGCAAAATTGTGGGCATCTCGAAACAATGTCGGCCAGTAAAATCTTGACTGAAGGACATTTGCGGTAGTCCTAACACTACCAAAATGACCTCCATAAGGAGCATCATGGCAATGCTTCAGGATAGATAGCATTTCTTCCTTAGGAACACAGCAACGAATAATATTGTCAGTGCATACCTTGAACAGGTATGGCTCATTCCAATGGTACTTCACAGCATCTCGAAGAAATCTGACCTTCCGATGACCAATCGCATTGAGTGGTAGCTTCACATAGACTAAATAATTAACCACATCTACATACCATAGAGATGCGTCGACAAAGAATAACTTCTTATCTGGAAATGAGTTGACAATTTGTGATTTATTCCCATCTTCACTTCCAAATTCCAGTCAAGAAAGAAGTCTGCTACCTGGTTATCCGATCCTTTTCTGTCTTTAATCTCAATAATAGGATCCATCTAATTAGCCTAGGTTTGACATATTTCTTGGAAAAAAGGTACTCAAGGCAGAATGGTCAGTATAAACTGTAACTTTTGTGCCGACAAGATACAAGCTGAACTTGTCAAATGCAAAAACTACTGCTAGCAATTCTTTCTTTGTAGTTGTATAATTAACCTATGCTTTAGTTAAAGTTTTGCTAGCATAATTTATTGTATGAAATACCTTATCTTTCCATTGTCCAAGTACAACACGAACAACATAGTCACTTGCATCACACATCACTTCGAACTGTTGAGACCAATCAGGTGCGATGACAATAGGTGCCTGCACTAGCTACTGCTTAATTGAAACAAATGTTTCCAGACAAGCATCATCGAACAAAAAATTTTTATTTTACTTCAGCAAGAAGCAAAAAGGTTTTGCTATTTTGGAGAAATTTTGGATGAAATATTTATAAAATCCAGCATGGCCGAGAAAACTCCTTATTCCCTTTACATTGGTTGGTGGAGGTAGCTTTTCAATGATTTCTACCTTTTCCTTGTCAACTTAAATGCCCTGACAATAATACAATGGCCAAGGACAATGCCCTCAATTGCCATGAAATGACATTTTTCCCAGTTAAGCACTAGATTGGTGTACTCGCATCACTTCAACACTTTCACTAAATTGTAAGTGCATTTATCAAAATTGTGACCATAAATAGAGAAATCATCCATAAATACCTCCAACGAATCCTCAATCATATCAGAGAAAATGGCCATCATGCACCTCTAGAATGTGGCTGGTGCATTGCATAAACCAAATGGCATCTGACGGAAAGCAAAGGTGTAACAACACATTTTTCAGTGGTGTCAAAAATAGTGATTTAGGGACCACAAATAAGACGAGAGAATTTTTTAGTGAGTGTTTAAATTAAATAAGTCGATAATAATTTTATATGGAATTTTGAATTAAAGAATTTTAATTATTGAATTAAAATTTAGAATAAGTGGTTTGGTTCAAAAGTCAAGTGGTTTTAGAAAATGAGGTATCAGGACCTCTTTTTGAAATTAAGTGCCGTAAATATTTTTATTAAATATTTACAGAGTCTTATTATATGTGAATTGAAGTTTGGTTGGGTAATTTTGATGATTAATTGCGTAATTAATGAAAAAGGAGTAAATTGTAAACAAGGTAAAAGTTAATTACTATTGGTTAAAAATAAAAGGGACTAAAGTGGTAATTACACCATAGTCAAAAAGTCCAGGCGGTGGTGGACATGATTACCATCCACTAACTTTTAGGTTATTTATTCATTAAGTCCTAATTAGTTTAGGACTAAATTGAAAATAAGTTTGTTTAATTAAAATCTAATATAATTGAAGGACTAATTATGAAATTGAACCCTCTTTAAATGGACTAATAATAGAAATGATGTGAAACTCTTTAGATTTTGATAAATTGCAATTAAATCCTAATAAAATGAGGATTTACTAATTAATTTATTTTAGTATGATCGAGAATGATGGTTTTGAGGCCACAAATTCAATGTGTTAGATCGTAAATATTAATTATTTAATATTTACGAGGTTATTAGTATAGTATTAAATTTTGGTTAAGAAATTCTAACGTTTAGGTAGTTAATTAAGTAAAAAGGATTAAATTGAAAAAGTTCAAAAGTTGAATTCTATTAATTGCCAGGTAAGTTAAGGAACTTGAATAGTAATTATACCATTGCAAGTGTAAGAGGACAGTTTAGCCTTTGAAATGGGTTGAAATTGAAAGAATTAATTAAGGGTAAAATAGTAAATTGATAAATAAATGGTTTTTAAAACAAATTAAGAAAGAAAACAAAGGTTTTTCATCTTCTTCTTTAGAAATTATGATCGAAACCCTAAGAAGAGAGGCAAGAACATTCGGCCATTTTTGAATTCTCAATAGGTAAGTGAAACTTCGTCTGTTTTTAGTGATTTTTATATTTTTGAGATCGTTGCAACTAGGTCCAACTAACTCGTATCTTTGTTTACAAAATAGTTTAAGATTTTGGATTTTTCCATTGATGAGTTTTGGGTATTCTTGAAGTTTTATGGTTGATTATTAAGCTTGGTTGTTAAATAGGACTATTTTGTAAAGTAGTTTTTGATGATTTTTATGTTAAAGGACTAAAATGTTAAACGAATAAATTTGTAAGGACTTGGGGTGAAATATTGCAAAAATTAGGCTGTATTGGATTGGTATGATGTTCAACTAAACTTGATTTATTTTAAAAATTGTTAATTTGCAAGTTTGAGCTAAAGGACTAAATTGAATAAAAGTGAAAAGTTAAAATAATTAAAATACCAAAAGGCTTATTTGCATAAAATAATTAAAAATTTATGTTGATTTAAGTAATTGAATGAAATTATTGTAATAGATCACGATTGTGTCTCGATCGTGGAAAAGAGAAAATTACAAATTTGCCCCTAAAGTTCACTTTAACTGCAATTTCATCTAGTAAGTTCGTAACGTTAAATTTACATTTAAATAGTATATTATTTGTATTCTTTATGATTTTTATAGAACAGGTTATGGTATGTGAAATTGTGAAAGATGAAAAAGAAATGAATGAAAGAGATATCAGACTTTGAACAAATGATTTGAAATCGACGCGATGGTTGAGGTACCGCATATGTTGTGAGTCCTCGACAGCTCGTGTGAGTAGCATCATGAGTCAAGAAATGAGAAAAGAATCCAAGAATGGATTACAGGCCCTACGATGGCTGAGATTTATGCATAAGTGCATATTCTTGACAGCTCGTGTGAGCAGCATCGTTAAGGAACAATTATATGCACAGATATCGTATCGATGGTTGAGGTACCACATGTGTTGCGAGTCCTTGACAGCTCGTGTGAGCAGCATCATGACTCGGGAAAGAGATATGGATCCTAAATGGATTATAAGCCTTACGATTAATAGGACTATGCTTTTTGCTTACTCTCGATAGCTCATGTGAGTAACATCGTTAGGGAACAGTTTATAGTACAGACAGGCATCGTAAAGAATGGCTGGGGTACCGCATACGTTGCGAGTCCTCGACAGCTCGTGTGAGCAGTATCGAGTTCTGGTAACAGAAAAGTTATAGATAGGAAAGTTGGAGCACCAAATATGTCTTGAGGAAGAAACAATTCATCCTAGCTCAGTTGAGTTATAACTGCTTCATGCATATGATTGGTAATTCTTTAGACTATTCAAACTTACTAAGCTATGAAGCTTACCAAAGAAGTTATTGTTGTTTTATAGATTTCTTGCTGCTTGAAGATCAGATCATCTTCAAGAAGTCACACAATCGTGGAGCCTGTTTGGTAGTCCTCCATCAATTGGTTATATGGCATGTACTAGGATGATGTTACCCTTGAAATGTTTGATTTTAGAGTGTTGATTTCTTTGTTGCACTAAATTTACATGCTTGCTTGATGTTCTAATTAAGCAAATGTGTTTAGCAAAGAGTTGACATGTGAATTTAAGAATCCTTGTGTTGATTGATTGTATCTTGTGTTATATTATGAAACAAGTATTGTCATGTATAGATTTTGCAATATTAGAATTTGAATAAGAGTCTTGTATTGAATGATGATGGATAAATTTGAGGACTTGCGTGATTAAATGAATTCTGCATACTTGTTTTGGTAGAACCCTTCCATGTATCGGTACATGTATAGGGTAGGAGAGAGGTTATTCACTAACTTGAGTTGTATCGATAGTTGCATAATAAGTACCGGTAGTCTTGCACATAGGAGTATCAGTAGTTTATGTACTTGTATCGGTAGAAGCTGAAGGGTATTATATCTTAGCACTCTGGAGTTTTTAGTACCGATAAAAGCATGATTTGTTTCAGTAGAAGTTTCACTCGAATCGATAGAACTGTCATAGGTACCGATAGAAGTCTACATTGTTTTCTAAATTGTTTGTTGACTTGACAACTACCTATACTTGTCCAACAGGTTTCAATGGAAGTCTCCTAGAATTGTGGTAATGACGTTTCTACTCTTATTGAGATGATAAACAAACTAAGAATAATGAATTATAATTGTATATATATTTTAATAAATCAAGAAAGATGTTAAAATAAGATTTGAATAGGTAACAATTTGAGGCACGAATGCATGTGATCTCGAAACCCTAACCGACGATGGTGTTGGGTTTGAGTACTATAAAATGATAGTAAGAAGGATTGATGTTGCTTGGATGATATTTGTGATATTATGGTTGACATGGAATATGGATGTCATGATTGTGAAATGAATATTAATTCCTTCTACGATGTAAAGATAAGTATGTTTGGTTATAGTTTGGTTAGCTAATGGTGAGAATAGTGTGTTTGAGATACAGGACCATGTGATCCAGCCATGTATTGTCCGAAATTAGATAGATTATGCCCGTGTCTAGCCATTTGATGATTTATTTCTTCACGACTTCTTTTTTAGCATTTAATCGACGTTGCTGTTCAATTGACTATTTTCCCTCATCTTCCAGCCTAATTTTATGCATGCAAAAAGAGGGACTAATGCCCCTGATATCCGCAATACTCCAGGCGATGACTCTCTTATGCTGCTTCAATATTTAAATTAGCTTTTCTTCTTAGCTTGCTTCGAGACTTGCACTGGCAATGTATCATTGTCACCAAGAAAAACATATTTCAAATGCGTTGGCAATGGTTTCAACTCCATTGTTGGAGCTTCTTCAATCGATGGCTTGAAAACAGGGATTGTCCTATTCATTAAATCCAAAGATTCCATTTGCCAATTATGTCTAAGCGCACAAATATTAGCCTCAACCTTGTGGTCACATTCTGGTAGGAAATTATCCCCAAATGTCACTGCATATTCTTCTATCATCGCTGAACTATGTTCATAAAATTCCTTCGTAATTAACTCGTCCAAAACATCAATGTGGTGACATTGTTCTTTACTCTTAGAATGAGTTGCTTCAAAAACACTGAAGGTAACGTGTTCATCGTTATGTCGAATGATCAACTCACCCTTTAAAACATCTATAAGTGTGCGTGTCGTTGTAAGAAATAGGCGTCCCAAAATAATGGGCACCTCCTTATCAGCTTCGTAATCAAGTATGATGAAATCTGTTGGGAACACAAACTTATCAACCTAAACAAGAACATCTTTAATCTGTCCTTTAAGTTGTGCCAAAGATATGTCCACAAGTTGTAATGTCATCATAATGGGCTTCATATGACCAATTCCTAATTTCCTGAATACTGACAATGGCATAAGATTGATGCTAGCTCCTAGATCACATAGAGCTTTTCCTAAATAATTGTTTCCAATGAAGCATGAAATTGTGAAACTGCCAAGAGTTTTTATTTTGGGTGGTAGTTTATTTGTTAGTACAACGCTACACCCTTTTGTGAGCACAATTGTCTCGATATCAGATAACTTCTTCTTTTTTGATAAGAGCTCCTTCATAAATTTCCCATAGTTGGGAATCTGCACAAGAGTGTCAACAAGAGTTATATTAGTATATAACTGTTTCACAGTAGATACAAACCTTTGATAGTCTCTGTCATGTTCTTTCTCCTTAAATCGTTGTGGCAATGGAAAAGGTATATTAACATTGGGCTGTTGTGATACACTCGGTTGTGTCAACTTTGGCAGTTGCGTCAATAACTTCGAAGGTCGAATCGTAGGCATAAGCGTGATTACTGGTGGTTCTTCTTCACTTATTTCAACTGCTTCTTCTTTAGATGCAACTTCTCCCTATTGCTTTGTTACACTTGCATCGACAGGTTTGTATTAGAGCTCATGCTTTGTTCGATAGTCTACTTTCCACCTCGCAAATTAACGACCTTGCAATGCTCCTTCCGCCGTTGATTTGGATTTTCCATGTCACTGGGCAAAGCACCTGATGGTCTTGTGCTCATATTAGAAGTCAGCTGTCCTAATTGTGCTTCCAACGTGCGGATGGAAGAAGAATTTCCTTGGACAATAGCTTCAGTTATGGTAATATGCTCACGCATTAAAGCTTCAAGAGAGCTAATAGATCTGATCTTGGTTGAGAATACTGTTGTCGCTGTTGTTGATGTTATCCTTGCATATTTGGTATTGCAATCTGTTGTGGCTGCATGAGAGCATGTGGTTGCATCTGATTCTGTGATTGTATCTGATCAAGATGTGAATGTACCTGAGGATTATGATTGCAATCCTGCTGTTGATGGTTTTAACTCCCTTATCGAAAATTCCCTTTATTTGAGGAGTTTCCATACCTAAATTTAGATGTATTTTGATTTCCCCAAGGTTGTTAGGTCTTAGTTGAACTATTATACGAGTTACCATATGAATTCTCTCTGATGTTATTGATATAAAATGCATTCTCAGCATGCTGTGGATAATCCTCACAGCTATGGTTGTCACTGCAAATTTCACAATAAAATGTCGGGACATCCGTTTGCTAGGCTACTTGAATAGGGGCAACCTCACTCGTCCCCTTTATGTTCTTGATCATATTCGCTAGTAAGGATACTTGTGCACTTAAAGCTGAAATGACATCTAACTCAATAACTCTAGGATTTGCTTTCACTTGATCAGAATAAGAAATCGAGTACTGATAATCATTTTGTGCAATTCTCTCTAAGATTAATACGGCTTCATCATAAGTGCAATCTAACAAAGGACCATTTGCAGATGTGTCGACAAGATTTATTATTTGTGTATTTAATCCATTGTAGAAGATTTCAATCTGCATCTCCTGTTTGATTCCATGTATAGGACAACGTTTAAGCAAAGTTTTGTAATGCTCCATGTAGTGTACAGGTTTTCATCATCCAATTGATGGTATGTCGTGATATCATTCCGCAGTCTACCATTCATTGTGGGTGGATTGAATCGCAGAACGAACTAAGCTGCTAGCATATTCCATGAAGTAATAGATCCAACTGGTAAACCAAGAAACCATATACATGCCCTTCCTTGCAAAGAATAAGGGAACGACTGCATCTTTAAGGCGTCATCAAGAACACCATGTTGACTGAAAGAAGCACATATTAACAGAAAAGATTTGAGATGATCCCTCGCATCTTCATAAGGAAAACCAACATATTGCCCATTCGAGTTTAACATCTGAAACATAACTGGTTTCAATTCAAAATTCCCAGCTTGTATTGCTGGTCTAACAACCCCTGGTTGTAGATCATCGAGCACAGGTACAACGAAATCTCTAATTGTCTTATTTTGGATTTGTTCTTCTTGAGACAATTGTCTATTGTTGTTGTGTTGCGGCTGCACTACAAGAATAGTGTTTTGTGGCGGTAATGGTGGAACATTGTTATTATTTCCAGCCATATTTATTTGCTCTTGTCTCTTCCTCCGAATAGATCTTTCAATTTTTGGATAGAACCTGATAATATTGTTAGGATTTCTCCTTGTGGACATAAAACACTTAAAAAGAATTGAAAAGAATCAACAAAATAAATAAAATAGTTTAGTTTCAAATAAAAGTCAGCAAAGAAAGAGTAATTGCAACTACAAAAATAAACATAAAACAAACACTGTCCCCGGCAACGACGCCAAAACTTGATCGCGCTATAAACGTCACAGCAATTATGTGCAAGCGGACACTATCGATGCAAGTATAATAGACATATGTGAATCCATCAGATATCGATCCCACGAGGGTGGTGTTCTTATTGTTTAAAATTGTCGAAGTAAATGGAATTAAAATAAGCAAAATTGTTAGAAGTAATGTCAATGTAATTAAGTCAAAACTACACAGAGATTAGAATTAAATCTATCAATGCAAATACTATAAACTGTAACATAAAATGTCCAGGCAATTTAATAGAAAAATGAATTCAATATTTGAAGATGTTTTATGAATGTAAATTCAGAAAATTAAAAGAAGTAGATCAAGTGTAAAGAAATGAGGGGGGGATCCCTGACTTAGCAAGTCGGTAGACACTAAATGTCACTGCAAGGTAATTGCTAGATAAATTGTCGCTGCAATTAAGTTCTAGTGAAATCTTGCTGCTATCAACTTCTCTGTTTAGCAAAGACCCAAGTACTCACAATTACCACACCTTCCAGTGCTAGTAATGCCTTGCACTTGAGAACAAGTGGCCAGAATTTTTTCTTGCCTCAAGCAACTTCCGTTGTCTTGCTTGTTAATCTAACTTTGTCACTGCACCTTCCAGTGGCTGTGACTACAATTGCACTTCCGTGGTCAAAACAGTTAAATCCAAAGATAAACAGATGAGAAGAATTTAGTAGAAATCAAAATAGATGTAACATTAATAGGTATTCTCATACACAATTAAGTCAACAGAATTTATCAACATTTAAGAGGAATTAAAGAAGAAATTGAAGAATGCTATTCCTAGTCTACTAGAATCCTTCTATAATTGCTCCTTTTGCGTCGCACTTAGACACTCCTCGTCAGAAGTAGTCGCCTCCTCGTCGCATCGGATCTAATTCTCTTTTGCAACTGTACAAGTTGGTTATTTCCAACTGTACACTCATGCAGATCTAGTTTGTGTATTAGGTAGTTGCAAGTTGTTGCGACATTGCTGGACGTAAATTAAGATTTTTATTTGTTGCAATATTTTAATAGTCATTTTTAATGCCATCAAAGACATAGATAGATCACAAAATTTGTTCTACATTTATACCAAGGCCTGGAACAACTTTATTGTAGCTACATTAAGGCAGTTGAGCCCAACCTCACTCCCAAAATTCCTAGTGTTTCCACCAATCATTCGAGATTATGAACTCTCATCAGAGGATGCTGACTTAGGGGATCGCGATCGATCGATGGCATCCCCTCCCATTGTGCACGTCTCTGATGATGAAAAAGAAGCGGAATGAAGGAAGGTCGAGGAATGCTTGCAAAGGAATGATAGTCTATTCGAAGACGATTTCATTGTTGGTCAAGAGGACCCTGCTATTAAGGAGGAAGTTCATGTTAGAGAGGAGGAAACCCTTGTTAAAGAGGTAAACGAAAAGGACGAGGAAGAAGATGCTAAAAAAGAAGGTGCTGAGAAAAAATTAACTGAGCATACTGTCACTGCACCCAAGATTGTAGGTGAAACTAATGATAATTTGGAGCGAGTTGGAGCGAGACTGGCAGAAGTTTTGAAAGAAACCAGTGAGGAACACCACAACCCTTTGGCGATAATGGTCTACACTGAACCATTCGAGGTGATCCCTTCGACACAGGAAGTAGACGATAATGTCATGGCAGAGCTGGAAACTGAGGAGCAATCCAAGGATCGTGCAAAGCCCAAAGAAAAGAAGAGTAAGCGCTCCAAAGATACAAAGCATAGAAAGGAGGAGAAGAAGAAGAGGAAGAAGAAGCTTCGTGCAACCACATCTATGGCTGAGGAAAACTGAGTTAGTTTATTTTAAGTTTTTAACTGTAGTGTTCATGCATTGCATGTAGCTATAATTTTTATTGTTTTAGTGCACATTATCATTTCTATTGTCATTGCATTTTAATGTTAGTGCATTGGAGACAATACAAACTTTAAGTTTGGGGGAATGCACCAGGTTTGGAAATGCACCCACATTTCAAAAAAATTTCTTTTTGAGTTTAATGAAGTATGCCAGGTTTATGAATAATTAATGCAAATGTGCTTGAAAATTTTTGTTACATTCGATGCTTAATTAATGAATCATGTCAACTATCAAATGAATGAGTTGGATAAATTTGACTGAATATTGTATCTTCAATTCTTTAATGAATGATTTAGATTGCATTAGTAATGGATGACTAGTAGCATTACTTGAATATTGAGTGAATCTGCCTTTTACAGCTGCATATATACATATATTTATAAATAAGAGACACTCAAATGTGGGTGTATTGTGAATTGTTTAAGGGGGAACACTCCAATGCAAGTGTTAGAAAAATGAATCTGCCCAAAGGCTGTCGTTACATGAGTATGTGTCGACGCAATTACGTACTCCTTGGGGGTTTGTTGCACTCCATCGTTACTTCTCAGGAACAAGGGTATAGTAATGCAATGATATCCCTTGTTCACACAAAAAAAAAAGAGAAGAAAACAGATATATAGATACTTAGTATTGTACAATAAATATTGTATTGGTAGATGAAATTTAGGATTTGAGGCATGAGGTTGGCTTTGATGAAGTTGCAGTCTTACTTATTCATACTTATGTGTTGTCGATGCAATATTTTGTCATCTGAATGTGATTCATTCATTGGGATATTAGATGAATCAAGTTGCTAGAATGATCACTTGTGTTGGTGAATTTTTGTGTAGCCTTGTGATACGAGTCGCAAAGCCCAAATTCAAGCTTATGAATGTGATGGGATCAAAGTTTCCCAAGGCCCAATAATGAGGTTGAAGGTCAAGCAAATTCGAGCAAAATTGAATGGGACCATCCATGACTTCGTTATCAAGGCCCTAGATGTGCACATTGCCGAAAAAGAAAATCAAGATTCACTTTCTTGTTTTCAAGAAAATCAAGAAACCAAATCTTGATCTAATTTTTCCATTCCAAACAATTTCAGGAATCTAGAAAATCAAGATTTCAAATCTTGGAAATCTTGGTCCAAGAAACCGAAGCTGCCAATTTTTAAGTTGGGGAAATCAGCAGACTTGCAACAACTTTTTGGATAGGATCCAGGAATTTATGGGTTGAGATGTCTGCATGAATTTCGAAGATCTATCTCTTATCTTCGAAACACACTTTGAATCACTCAATTTCAAGTTCGGGAGCTCAAGTTATGATCGTTTTAATAAAGACTACGCGGATAGAATTTATGGACGTGATTATGATGGGAATTACGAATTTCGGGCTTTTAATTCAAGTTTAAATCATATTGGGTACGGGTTTTAGGTTTAATTTTTATTATATATGAGCCCAATATTGTATTATCAGCTCTTATTATTTTATTATTATTTTTATTTCGAATTTTTAATAACTATTAAGTAGTTTATGTTTTTAGAAGTTTTATGTCAACAAGAAAATTTCTTATTTAGATTAGTTAGAGTTCTAATTTAATTAAGAGTTTTATTTAGATTTATTTAGCTTGCCTATATATAGGCCTTGGAATTGTAAACAAAACATTGGATTTTGATTCTTTCGAGTTAACAATAATTCTCTTTGAGTTTTTCTTCAAGAATTGCTTTTGAATTTTTTTTAGTTGTTTTTTACAATCTTTTAGGTTGTGGGAATCATCTTCAAGATTTTTCTTACCAAGATCTCTTTCTTGGAGGGGGAATTAGAGCCATTGAAGGGAGTTGTGGATTCTTATCATTTCCAAGGCTTCTTAGGACGTTATCTTCTCTTTTCTATCTTTAATATATCGTTCTTGTTTGATTTAGTTTATTTCTTGCAGTTTAAGGTTGTTGATTTAGTTGATTTTCATTCTAGGTTGAAATTGTTTTAAGAGGGACGTTCTCCTACCATGATCCATCAAGAAACACATCAAAAATTAGGAGATCCAATATTTTCTTTCTATTTCAAACATTCTTGCTTAAATTGTTTGCTTTTATCTTTTAAATCACTCTTAACGAATTTGTTTGTGTTTTTATTTTCCAGATCTGGTTGGGACGTTTTCTTGAGGTCCAAGGATGGTTTCTTTCATTCAAGACACCCTAATTTCATTCTCTATTGGATCCTTACCAGCCATTCATCTTTCTTTCATTTTAATTTCGTTTGATTATTCTTTTTGTCAACTGATTTGTCTTTCTTTGTTTTCATTTCATATTACATTTTTCTAGAGCTTTAGGGTAGATCCACAACTTGACAACTTTACGATCCTCTTCCGTTTTCATCTCGTATCACCTTGCTAGTTTTTGTTCTACTTGAGGACAAGTAAAAACTCATGTTTAGGGGTGTGATAGTGCTAGAAAGAACATATGTTTTCTCCCTACTTATTGGTTAAGTTGTTCTCATTTAGTTATCTTTAGCACATATTTTAGCATTTTTCAATTTCATAAATTGCATTTTTTAAATCAATGGACCTTAGCCTGGTTTCCCTTAATTTTTTCATGTTTTGGTACTAATGTTGCTGCATGAGTATTTCCAGATTACGCCTAGGATTGTCAACGCACCCGATAGCTGTCTGGATAAGAACAGAAATGTGTGAGCTGTCTAGTATGGTATAACCAACTTGTACGACCAGAGACAGCTTGATTTTTATGAAAAGACACCTGCATAATTTGGAAGGATATAAATACTCACAAGGAAAGAGAAAAGGGAGGTTTTTTTTGTGCCATATTCTTCTTCAACTTACCTTGGAAGCTTTCGGCTATAGAGGCTTAAGGCTCTCACAGGTGAACCGATGTGAAAAGGATGCAGATCAGCTCTTGATGAGGAGCCCTAAGTGCGACACAAGAGGGAATTGAGAGTTCAAGTCAAGATTTTCTAGGAATAGTATTCTCCACTTATTTCTTTTACATTTCTTTTCTAAATGCTAGTGATTCCTTTCCATTTCATGTTTGTATGAAAGTACACATGATTTCTAGGTTAAATGTTATTTTATTCAACCTTGCTTCTACTGTTTAATCTTTCGGTTTGAATGTTTTTAGCATGGAAATGTTATTGCAGTCACTGTCATTGGAAGGTCTAGTGACAGTTCAAGCTAATAAGCATGACAACGGAAGTTGCTTGAGGATTAGAGTAATTTAATCCACTTGTTCTCAACTGTGTTACATTGCCATCATCGGAAGGTGTGATTAATGTTCATGTTTAAGTCTTAGGTCAAATATAGAAGTTAAGCTTGGTAAGATATTCATTGCACTTTATTGTAGCGACAATCACCTATCCTTCATATCTTGTGAGCAGTACTTAGTATTCTGTTGAATATTCACATTGGGAATCTCATTTTATCATTATCACATTTCGTTTTTATTTTCAAGTTATTGCTCCAACAACTATTATCACAAATAATATCATTTTTACTTATTCATTGCACTGACATTAACAGACAAGACAACCATCCTCGTGGGATCGATATCCGATAGACTCACATCTGTCTATTATACTTGCATCGACAGTGCACATTTGCACATTATTGCTATAACGTTAAACAGCCGATCAAGAACTTAAGAGTTTCATGCTCAAAAATAAAAAATTTCATATCATCATGTCAAATTTATCAAGCAACACAATCAACCTATAATACATGCTCCTAACTAATCACTTTTATTTCTACAAGTTCAAACCCACATAAAAAATAAAAATTATATGCCAAAAATTCCTATGTTACCCCCCACACTTTCGAAAACACATTGACCCCAATGTGTAGTCCCCTTAAATTATAAAGGAAAGAAGTTACCTAATTTATCATGAAAGTTCTCCTCTTCTTATGGTCGTTGTCCTTCTCCTTTTGGTGTTAATGTTCGAAATTGTTGTGTCTTCCATAATGTGGGGTTCCTACAAAAACAATTCAAGCATATATACAAGGATAACTACTAATCCTACTCCTACAAATTATATAAGTCTGTAATATAAAACAAAAATTATCCAAAAGTTACAAAATAAAATTGTTTTAAACAATTATTCTTTCTCATCCATCTCATCTTCCTCCTCACTATCATTCCCTTCTTTTGGCTCTTCGTTATCGTGCTTCTCATTCATTGCCCCAAACATGTCTACGGTGTAGTTTAGGACCCTAAGGTTATGTTGTCGAGCAACCTCTTGGATTATTGGTTCTGATTTGTGCATCCATTAGAGCATCCAATCCATCTTTGCATGAGTCTCCTCTCCAACTCATTGTTGGGCTAGTGCCAACGTTCGTGGAATATTGCTTCAATGTTTGCTCGATGGATGTCATGGGCACTCCTGCCCTTCTGTACAAACCTGTGATGAGGTGAGGAACGAAAACTCCCACCTTCTAGGTTCCCACACAATGACTCACATCTCGATGGATCCATTTCCCTATACAAACCTGTTTTTTCTGCAAAATCGCAAATAATAATACTGCTAAAAAAACATTGACATTAGAAACATTTAAAGCATGAATCATATGAGTGCAAATAAATTGGATCCACATCTTAGCTTCAGGAAGCATGATAACTTGATTAAAAGATGTGGGAATGCTAGTGTCTAGCTTAAATTTCCATCCTCCCCTTCCTTCGGTTAGATGAGTAACTACCACATGCATATCTATATCACTAAAGGATTCTAAATCAATTTGATCTAAGAAATCCTATTCGTAATAAGGAGCATTAAAGAAATTATAAATTATTTTGGGGTTTACCTTAACACTAATTCCCCTTATTACTAAGGTTTCCCAATTGAGTTCATCCCTAGTTCTAAAGATGTGATCTTTTAAGGCAACATAAAATTTCTAGACTACAACGATAACAGTTGGTTTTGTAAGGATTGTCCAAAGGCGCTCTCATCTATGGAACCTAACTAGAGGTCAAATTTCCTTGCACAAAACCATCAATAGATCAAAACTCCTTTCCTGAATGAAAGTTTTTCCTTGAATTTCATTGAAATATTTTTCTACATTCAGATTTAAAAAATTCGAAGGAGTTGTATCTAATGATGGTTCTGATTCTATTGTACATCTAACCTTTCTAGGAGGCATTCTAAATAAGAAAAATATAATAATAAGAACATTAAACTTGGATGGGAGTGCTTTCTTCTCTTACTTCGAAACCTGGAAAGTAAAGAGAAAAACTAGAGAAAAGAAAGGATTTCTAGGTTTTTGATGTGTTAAACTAAGATAGAATGAGTTAGAATAATGTTTAGATATTTATAATGCTTAGTATATAGGGTTTCAGGGAGTAAAAAACTTGAAAAACTAAGCTCTAAGCCATCGGGTTACGTAGATAGGCCGGGTCATTCTGCAGAAAAATGCAGTCGGTGTTGCAACATAGGTAGTGTCTGTCGTGACATTCCCTTCAATAACTCTAAGTTGCGACATAATGGAGTGCTTGTCGCGACATTCTCCTCAGCCCTTTTTTTGTCTATTTTGTCTACTATGTCGTGATGAAGGGATGCCCATGTCGCGACATGGGCTTCAGACTTGCTCTTTCCAGACTTTGTCACTTTTGATGCAACATAGCTGATAGTATGTCGCAACAAACCCCTGTTTTCTATTAAAAAATAAAAGAAAAACGATGTTAGAATGATATACAATATTGTACATAAGTTAGTACCACCTATTTTACCTTTAACTCTTACTATCGGATTCATCCGGTATGCTTACCCTTGTCGAATGGATCCAATTTTGGTCACCTTTTATCCACTTCTCATGGGATCTTTCTAATTCCTTCAATTGATCCCTTTCCTTGAACCGATTAATTATTTTCTTATTCATGAATGAGATTCGATTGTGCTTTTCTCCCTTATTTAATTCGAGCAAATGATATCTTTCATTGTGTTACTTGGTTTCATTGCTTTTATCCTTACATTTGAAGATTTTCACCTCTCCATTTATCCTCATAGTGAGCTCATTATTATTGAGGTCGATGGTGGACTGTGATGTGGCTAAGAATGGTCTTCCTAGCACAATGAGGATATCCTTGCCTTTCTCGAAATCTAAAACAACAAAGTCTGCAGGGATGATGAAACTCTTTACCTGGACTAAAACTTCCTATAAAATTCCCCTTGGTCATACAAATGATCGACTTGCCAGTTGTAACATAACCTGGGTATTCTTAAGATCTTCACTCCCAAGTTTCTCGAATACTAAGGCATTAGGTTTATGCTTGCACCAAGATCACATAGAGCCTTGTTAAACAGAATATTTTTTATTTTAATATGAATAGTAAAGCTACCAGGATCCTTCAATTTCTAGGGAATTACCTCGGAGATGATAGCACTGCAGGATGCGTTCACCTCCACTTGCTCGCCTACCTTTATTTTTCGACGTTATGTCATGATTTCTTTTAAGAACTTGGCGTACTTGGTACCTTCTCTATCAATTCAATCAAAGGTAGGTTAATATTAAGAGATTTTAAAAGGTTGAGAAAACTTACAAAGTCATCTCCATCTTGTTGTTTCTTTTCCTCCAACCTTTTTGGCAACGAAATTGAGGTATTCTTTTCTTTAGGAAGATTTTCCTTCATTTCTAATGCCTCTTTTGTGGCTTCCTCCTTGAGTTTGATGACTTCAGTGTCATCATCGAACGAGATGTTGATGACCTTATTTGGTTTGTTAGTCTATTCTTCGTCCTTAGGTTGTTCTGGGCTACTCAGTACTTTGCCCGATCTTAACTCGATCACCTTCACATGCTTTTTACCTTCTCTTCGAAGATTATTTTCTGTGTTGCTAGGGATTCTAGAACCAATTTGTCTTGATATATCGCTCATCATACTTATCAATTAATCCATTCTTTCCTCTAGTTTTCCTACAGATCTGGTGGTATTAGCACAATCAAACTGTACTTGTTTTACGTCCGCCCTCACGGACCTTCAATTCTGTCCATTCGTTAACCACATGCAGTATGGACACCTTGCATTGCTTTTTCCGATTGTCTCTATAGAAATAGGGGTTGATAACTAGGGTTTCTCGTTCGGTTGTTGTTACTATTTCCCTTTTCGTTTCCTCTCCACCTAAAATTGGGGTGATCCTTCCATCCTGGATTGTAAGTATTTGAGTAGAGATTTCGAGAACATACGTAATTGGCCTCCTCTGGATTTATGTGATAGTGATAAAGAGGCTTACCTTCCTCATTGGATGGTAGTGCTATTGTGGCAGACTCGATTCGATTCAGCCACTCCAACAATTGTTGGTATTTATCATCTTCTTTTATCATTTTTATCGAAGTGGGTTTTGCACATAAGTGAACCTCTCAGTAGGCCCCTGGCATGAATTCATTACAATGTTTTGTATAAGCCCATTACCGTCACTATACGTTCGATTCATTAGGCTCCTCCAACCGCACCATCTAGAGTAGATTTGGCAGATGCATCCAACTCATTATAGAAAGTCTACAGCTACATCCATTCTGACATACCGTGATTCGGGCATTTGCGTACTAGCACCTTAAACCATTCTCATGTCTCGTGGAACCCTTCACCCTCAAATTGTCGGAAGATTGACAATTATTGCCTTAGTTCGATAGCTTTCCCCATAGGGAAAAACTTTTGCAAAAAATTCCCTACCAGTTCATCCCATGTTATGATAAATCCAAGTGTCTGCGCATCTAACCATGAAAAAGCATTATCAGTTAGTGAAAAGGGAAATAATCTTAAACGAATGACATCATCAGTAATGTTATTAAACCTAAAAGTATCACACAACTGTAAAATCCATTTCAAATGTAAACTAGGACCCTCAAACGTAGTCCCTCTAAATTGTAAATTATTTTGGATCATTTGAATCATAGTCGGTTTTATTTCAAAATTATTAGCGACGATAGTAGGACTAGCAATAATCCCTTAAGTTAAATGTAAAGTAGGTAAAGAGTACTCCCTTATAGTTCTTTGTTCTTCCGCCATTAGTTCATTCGTAAGGAGTTGTAGGGGGATATTGAGGTTTTTAACGTTAGCCATGGGATCTTCTATTGGATCGACTTGTTCTTTTATCTCCACCGATGATAGGTTTTGCATAACCTCTAGGATTCTGCGATTGCGTCTAATTAGTGATTCGGGATTAGCAATAGGCTTGACCAAGTTTCCTAAACTTCAAGTCAAAAACCAAAAATAATTAATAAAAAAGAAATAACAAAATACGAAAAATAAAATTAAAATAAAAACTCGTATCTATAACCAAATTTTTTCTAAATATTTTATTAGCAATGAAAGAATAAGATTCACTAAAGTGTTGCCTCCCCGGCAAAGGCGTCAACAACTTGACCGTCGCCGAACGTACTCTTATTTGGTGTAGATTTCGGCTTTCCACAAGTATATGGGTCAAGTTGTAAATATAGTGTGTTTACAATAGAACACTTGGATGTATTCCAAGGATTATACCCAAAAGAGGCTTAAGGCGATAGTAAATAGAATTCCTACAAAGAATAAAATTAATTAGTACTAGTTTTAGGGTTTATAGTATGAGGAAAAATAAGAGAGTTGGTTGAAAGCATAAAAATAAAAAGATCAAAATAAAATAAAATAAAGTACAGATGAGTTGTAGAAATTCTTATAAGCGTCTTTGGGGAGATTAGGTTGTTTCCGTATGATTTCTTCAATTGTTGGGTTTTAGGGATTTTCCTCCAATCAACTAGTCACTACCCCAGTTGGATCTATCGATCTTCTACTTGCATAGCAAGTCGATAGAGATTACTTATCACTAGATGTCACAATCTAAACCGGTTTCGAGAAAAGGTATTCACGGATGGGCAATACCAATTTTGGGTTCATTCCCGCCTAGATGACTGTCTAGGGTTGTCAGCCTTAGTGTTTGTTTGATGTTCTTCTTTTCCTAAATAGTTTATCCGAAAGGAAAAATCCCTGTAAAACAACAATCAATCATTGATACTTCCACTCCCTAATTCCCCAAAATGGAATTAGTTCCTAATGGTTTCTTTATTTATCGATAACACAATATATGAAAACATGTAAATCAAGAATTGAATGAAAAAGAAACTGAATTGTATTAAGTGATCTATCAGGAAAAATTTCTCGATCATTTATGCGAGTTTCTACAATCTCCTTTCAAAACCGAAAAATAAATAAACTAAAACAAAAAACTAAAAGCTAAGTAATGATGTCCAAAACCCTAGTGCTAAAGGTCATATTTATAGCTTTTGATGGCCATTTTTCCTAAACCCTAGGTCAACTATCGTTCCTTGTGTTTAAGTGGTACTTTAAAGACCAAAACTCCTTTCATTTAATGTGAGATCTGTGTCCAAGGGTCAATATCGCGACATACCAGGTCCTGTGTCACGACATAGGCATCAGTCTCCATGTGAAGCGTCATCCTTCATGCGTTTTCGCGACATAGCTATTGTGTGTCGCAAGAAAGAAGTCAGATGTCAGTATCCTAAAGTTTGGTCCCTTGATTGCGGTGTAGCTCAGCCTATGCCGTGAAAAAGTGATCAGTTTCCTTTTACTATACTTCTTATGGTCTCCTGCACACTTGCCAAGTATGTTAGCTAACCTTTAAGCCTCATTTGGCCTTAAAGACAAATAAATCATCATTTTAACACTTAGGTTACATAATTTATTTAAATAAGAAATCAAAACTAAATCCTATTAAAGCATAACAAAAATACTTGATTCAAGCTCTTCAAGTGTGAAAAATAGTTTAATCTACTAGGTATAAAAACCGGCAGATCAGCTACATGCACAATGTCGATCTATTGGTAGATTATGCGTTGGAGTTTCCAGATCTACCACACATGAGGTGTGGCTACACAAGTTCATCATTTGATTTGGGTTACTTGGAAGTTGGTAAGGATTTTTCAAGCAAGGATGGTTTTCTCGTTGCATTGAAGTAATTTATAATTAAGAATGGGGTTAACTACCACATAGTTTAATCCAAATCCGAGAAGTTCGAGGCCAAGTATGCAGTGCTAGATGGTACATGTTCATGGAAAATCATGGCTTCAGTTAAGAAGAGGACGAGGTTGTAGGAGATAAAAAAGTTCACTGATCCCCATACATGTTGCCTCTAGTATAGTATCATTGTGTTTAGGGTTTATGAATATTAGGGTTTAGGTTTGCATTATTTAGTGTACTTGTTTGGTTCTAGGTGTTTCACAAGATCATCCCAAGCTAGATTCATCGATGATAGAAGACTTGATAGCAGATCCCAAGGCTGAGGTTTCGATCTTAGTTGCCAATATTCGCAGCGAAGTAAACTACGCGCCTTCTTACCGCAAGTCCTGGATAGCTAAGCAGAAGGCGTTGGAGAAGATGCACAGTGGGTGAGATGCTTCATACAATAAAGTGTGGCAATGGTGTCAGGTGCTGGAGAGGTACGTCCCAAGTTGCATAACAGACCTTGAAATGAATCTTGCATACTATAACAATCTCTTGCTCCATGGATGCCGAGTGTTCAAGCTTCTGTTTAGGTACTACAAGTCATTGGTACAAGCCATTGGTACAAATTGATGGTACCTTTATGTATGGTAGATATACCCATCGACTATTACTGGCTGTGACACAGGATGGTGATGGGAGGATCCTTCCAATTGCATTTACAATAACACCGGTGGGATCAAGTGACAATTGAGAATTCTTTCTTTCTAAGTTGAGCAGGCATGTCTTCCCCTAACCTGATATCTACGTCATCTCAGATCGAGGCATTGGAATACTAGCTGCAATTGAATGGGATGCAAGCCTTTGAGATTGCACACACCATCGGTATTATCTAGGCACGTTACGTCCAACTATTACGGGCAACATAACTCTACTGCTCAACGATAACAAGTGACCAACATGGGTAATTAATCGCCACCAACATTTTTGGTTTGTAAAATTCAATATGTTCTGGATATATTTTAGTATGTAATCATCGTTATCCACTTATATTGACATGGTATGATATCAATAAGGAATATTTTCATGAGATGTTGGCGATTTTGCGGTTAATTAACGATCAAGGCGCAAACTACCTCTATAACATACCTTTCTATCAGTGGACACAATCCTATGATGGCAGCCTACGATATGGGCAGATGACCTCAAACCTAGTGGAATGCATCAATTCCGTTTTAAAAGGGTCGCGTCATTAATCAATAACGTCATTTGTGAAGGAGATATACTTTTGCTTTGCAGCAATGTTCCCAAAGTAAGCAGCGAGTTATAAAGGCCAAATACAGGGAGGCCATGTATGGTGCCAAAAGGTAATGCAAGAAATTAACAAGGCTAAGGTGCGAGCCAACTTCATTCACGCAGTGTGTCACGATCTTGACAACCTATGATTTCGAGTGACAAAGCTTAACAAATTGAACCTAGGTATTGTCGATGGACAATATCATTTACACCTAAAAAATAAGACTTGTGACTATGGGAGGTTTAACACACTTTGTTATCCATGCGCTCATGTAATTGCAGCTTGTTAGAATCTCCGTTTGGATCCCATGAGCTATGTCAATGAAGTGTACAAATTAGAATACATGTACAATGTGTGGAGACACGTATTCTCACCAGTCCTAGATGTACGTAAGTGGTCATCTGTATCGCTTGCTCTATTTAAGTTATTATTGGATAGAGAATTGTGTCGCAAACCAAAACGTCGATCGTGCTCGACTCGAATACGTGATAATATGGATATCTAGGAAAGAATGAACCAACAAAAGTTATGAGGATGGTGTAGGAACCCGAGTTATACAATGCCAACATGTTCACATCAAAATCAATGAGGGGGTTGTAACATTTGATGAAATGTCGCATCGAAAGAAAATATTCAGTGAGGGGGTTGTAATAGTTCTTATCGTAATAATAAAATTCTCAAACTTTCTAATTTGGTTCTCAATTAATTGAAATAGGATGCCAAAAATAATGTCTTGAAAATATTTAAAAGAACTTCTATTTCATTAAATAATACAATATGCCCAAACTAATATGTTAAAAATATTCAAATGAACTTCTATTTTATTAACGAAAACAATATAAAAATAATGTTTAAAAAAATATTTGAAATAAATCAAAGCATGTGTCGATCAGAACCAGTGCCACATGGGGGTGGTCGATAGTTACGCGTTGGATTCCTTCTTGGTTCATCTTTCGATCAGGGTTATGGTTGTTCGAGATCAGCTTTTAGGCAGGGTTGAGGTTTGATCTATCGATTTCATACTTGGCAGATTGAACTACTTTCCATATTTGAAGAGCTTGAAATCAAATATTTTTATTCTATTTTCATAGGATTTAGTTTAGATTTCTTATTTAAATAAATTGTGTAACCTAAGTGTTAAAATGTCGTTTATTTTTCTTTAAGATCAAATGAGGCCTAAAGGTTGGCTAATGTATTTCGTGAGTGAGCAGGAGACCACAAGAAGTGTACTAATAGGATATTTATCACTTCATCACGACATAGGCTGAGCTACATCGCAACCAAGAGACCAGACTAAAGGAACTCGAAGACTGACTTATTTGTCACGACATACATGAGCTATGTCACAACAACACCTATAGGATGATGCTTCACATGACGATTGATGCCTTTGTCGCGACACAGGACTTCGTGTGTCACGACATCGACCCTTGAACGTAGTTCTCACATTAAATGAAGGGTGTTTTGGTCTTTACAAAATGCACTTAAACATGAAGAACGGCAACTGACCTAGGGTTGAGGAAAAATGACCATCTAAAGCTATAAATAGGACATTTAGCACTAGGGTTTTACACACCATTACTTAGGCTTTAGTTTTCAGTTTTAGTTTTTACTTTTCAGTTTTGAAATGAGATTGTAGAAGTTCGCATAAACGTTCGAGGATTTTTTCCCGACAGATTGCTTAATACAATTCTAGTTTTTTTTTCTTTCAATTCTTGATTTATATGTTTTCATATATTTTGTTATTGATGAATAAAGAAGCCATGAGGAACTAATTCCATTTTGGGGAATTAGGGAGTGGACGTATGAATAATTGATTATTGTTTTACAGGGATTTTACCTTTCGAATCAACTATTTGGGAAAGGAAGAACATCAAACAAACACTAGGCCTGACAACCCTAAAAAGTCATCTATGTAGGAATGAACCCAAAATTGTTATTACCCACCCATGAACACATTTTCCCCAAACCAATTTAGATTTTGTGACATCCAGCGATAAGTAATCTCTATCGACTTGCTATGCCAATAGAAGATTAAGAGATCCAACTAGGGTAGTGGCTAGTTGATTGGAGAAAAATCTCCAAAACCTAACAATCAAGGAAATCATACGGAGAAGACCTAATTTCCCTAAAGTCGTTTATAAGATTTTGTACAACTTCACTTTTACTTTATTTTATTTTTCTCTTTTTATTTTTATGCTTCCAAAACACTCTTCAATTTTCTTTCGTACTATAAACCCTAAAATCAGTACTAATTAATTTTATTCTTTATAGTGATTTTATTTACTATAGCTTTACGCCTCCTTTGAGTACGATCCTCGAAGTACTTCCAAGTGTTCCATTGTAAACACACTATATTTACAACCTAACTCATATACTTGTGACAAAGTCAAAATCTATGCCGAACGAGAGTACGTTTAGAGGCGGTCAAGTTATTGGTGCCGTTGCTGGGGAGGTTATTCTTTCATAGTTAATAAAATAATTAGAAAAGTTTTTGGTTATAGATACAATTTTATTTTCTTTTATTTTTCGTTTTCTTTACTTTTTATTTAATTTTGGTTTATGACTCAAAGCCAAGGAAACTTCGTTGACCCTATCTCTAACCCCGAATCACTAATTAGACGTAACCACAAAAACCAACAGGTTATGCAAAACCCACCACCAGAGGAGACAGAAGAACAAGTAGATCCAATAGAAGATCCCATGGTTAACGTAGAAGACATTAATATACCTCAACAACTCCCTGCAAACGAATCAATGGTAGAAGAACAAAGAACCACAAGGGAGTACTCTTTATCTACTCTAGATCTTACTAAAGGGAGTATTGTTAGACCTACTATGACCGCTAATTACTTTGAAATAAAATTGGCTATGATTCAAATGATTCAGAACTATTTACAATTTAGGGGGATAATGTCTAAAGATCCCAGTTTACATTTGAAACGGTTTTTACAATTGTAAGATACTTTTAGGTTTAATGGTATTACTAATGATGTCATTCGTTTAAGATTATTTCCCTTTTGTCTAACTGAGAACACTTTTTCATAATTGGATGCGCAGGCACCTGAATCCATCACAACTTGGAATGAACTGATAGGGAAATTTTTTCAAAAATTTTTCCCTATGGGAAAGCTATCCAACTTAAGACAGAGTTGTCAACCTTCCGACAGTTTAAGGGTGAGTGTTTCCACGAAACATGGGAACGGTTTAAGTTGTTAGTAAGCAACTGCCCTAATCATGGTATGTCGAAATGGATGCAGCTGCAAACTTTCTATTATGGGTTGGATGAATTCGCCAAATCTACTCTAGACGGTGCGGTAGGAAAAGCCCTAATGAACCGAACCTATAATGACGCTTACGAGCTCATAGAAAATATGACGATGAATTCATGTGAATGGCTTACTGAGAGGTTCACTTATGAGTAGAAACCCGCTTTGGTGAAAATGATAAAAGAATATGATAAATACCAACAATTGTTGGAGAGGCTGAACCGAATCGAGTCTGCTACAGTAGCACCATCATTCAACGAAGAAGATAAGCCTCTTTATTACTATTTCATAAAATCGGAGGAGGCCAATTATGTAGGTAGTCGATATCTTTGTTTGAATACTTATAATAATACCCGAGCGAGAAACCTTAATTATCAACCCCTATTTCAGAAAGACATCCAGACAAAGCGAGTCAAGGTGACCATGTTGCTTATGGTCAAAGAATGGACAAATTGAAGGGGAGATGCATTCTATGAGGGCAGACATGAAACAAGTACAGTCTGATTGTACAAATACCGTCAGATCTGTGGGAAAGCTAGAGGAAAGAATGGATCAATTAATAAGCATGATGAGTGATCTTTCAAGAAAAATTTGTTTAGTAATCCCTAGCAATTCCGAAAATAATCCTTGTAAGGAAGGTAAAAAGCAAGTTAAAGTGATTGAGTTGAGATCAAGCAAAGTACTGTGTATCCCAGAACAATTCGCCAAGGAAAAGAGCTTACTAAATCTCATGAGATCATAGATGTCCTGTCAACGATGATACTGAAGTCATCAAACCCAATGAGGTACCTACCAAAGAGGCAGTAGAAACGAAGGAGGACATTCCTAATGAAGGAAAGAACGTCTCAATCCCCTTCCCAAAAAGGTTCGAAGAAAAGAAGCGACAAGACGAAAATGACTTTGTAAGTTTTCTCAACCTTTTTAAATCCCTTAATATTAACTTACCTTTGATTCAACTGATAGAAAAGTACCCAAGTAGTCCAAGTTCTTAAAGGAAATCATGACACGGTGTCGAAAAATCAAGGTAGGTGAGCAAGTGGAGGTAAACGCATCCTGCAGTGCTATTATCTTCGAGGTAATTCCCCAAAAATTGAAGGATCCTAACAGCTTTTCTATTCCAATTAAAATTGAAAATCTTCAGTTTAACAAGGCTCTGTGTGATCTTGGTGCAAGCATAAACCTAATGCTATTGTCAGTATTCAAGAAACCTGAGAGTGGAGATCTTAAGAGTACCCAAGTTATGTTACAACTGGCAGATCGATCATCTATACGACCGATGGGAATTTTAGAGGACGTCTTAGTCCAGGTAAAGAGTTTCATCATCCCTGCGAATTTTGTTGTTTCAGATTTTGAAGAAGACAATGATATCCCCATTTTGCTAGGAAGACCTTTCTTAGCCACATCACGGTTCACCATTGACCTAAATAATAATGAGCTTACTATGAGGATAAATGGTAAGGTGGAAACCTTCAAATGTGGGGATAAAAGTGATGAAATCAAAGGAGCACAATGAACGATGTCATCTGCTCGAATTGAATAAAGGAGAAGGGCAGAATCGAATCCTATTCATGAACAAGGAAAGAGTTAATGTCTTTAAGGAAAGGGATCAATCGAAGGAATTGGAAAGATCTCATGAGAGGTGGACAAAAGGTGAACAAAAATGGATCCGTTTGGCAAGGGTAAGCATACCGAATGAGTCTGGTAGTAAGACTTAAAGTTAATTTGGCAGTACTAACTTATGTATATTATTGTATATCATTCTAACATATTTTTCTTTTAGTAATTAACAGAAAAAAGGGCTATGTTGCGACATACCTTCAGCTATGTCATACTAAAGGTGGCAGAATCGAAAAAGAGCAAGACTGAAGCCGACGTCGCGACACAGCTACCTCCTTATCGCAGAAAAAGAAACAGAACCGATAAAAATCAAGGCTGAGGGGAATGTCACGAAAAAACTCTACATACGTTGTCACCAGAAGAATTGAAGGGTATGTCGCGACAAAGACTACCTATGTTGCAACATCAATCGCAGTTTTTGCAGAATTGACCGGCCTAACTGTGTAACACGGTGACTAAGGGCTTAATTTTTTGAATTATTACACCTTAAAACCCTAAATACTAACCATTATAAATACTTAAATAGCATTCTAACTCATTTTATTTTATTTCAACTCATCAAAAACCTAGAAACCCTTTCCTTTCCTTTTTTTTCTCTTTACTTTTCAAGTTTCCAATCAAAGGGGTGAAGCGCACCTATCTAGGTTTAAAGTTCCTACTTCTACATCTTTATTATTTAGAATGCCTTCTCGAAAGGTTAGACGTATGTTAGAATCTAAACCATCATTGGATACCACTCCTTCGAATTTTCTAAACTTGAATGTAGAAAATTATTTTAATGAACTTAAAGGTAAAACCTTCATTCAGGAAAGGGGTTTTGATCAATTAATGGTTTTATGCAAGGAAATTTGGCCTTTAGTTAGGTACCATAGATAGGAACATAACAAAAATATTTGATTTCCTATGAAATTTGGCCTAAAGGTTAGCTAATGTAATTGGTGAGTGTGTAGGAGACCACAAGAAGTGTACTAATAGGATACTGATCACTTCGTCACGACATAAGCTAAGCTACGTCGCAACTAAGGGACCAGACTGAAAGAACTCGAAGACTGACTTCTTTGTCGCAACATACATGAGCTATGTCATTACAACGCCTGTAGGATGACACTTCACATGGAGACTGATGCCTATGTCGCGACACAGGACCTGGAATGTCGCAACATCGACCCCTAGATGTAGATCTCACATTAAATGAAGGGAGTTTTGGTCTTTACAATGCCACTTAAACAAGAGGAATGGTAGTTGACCTAGGGTTGAGGGAAAACGACCATCTAAAGCTATAAATAGGACCCTTAGCACTAAAGTTTTACACACCATTACTTAGGCTTTAGTTTTCATTTTTAGTTTTTACTTTTCAATTATGAAACGAGATTGTAGAAGTTAGCATAAACATTCGAGGAGTTTTTCCCGACAGATTGTTTAATATAATTCTATTTTTTTTTCTTTCGATTCTTGATTTGTATGTTTTCATATATTGTGTTATTGATGAATAAAGTAGCCATAAGGAACTAATTCCATTTTAGGGAATTAGGGAGTAGACGTATGAATAATTGATTGTTGATTTACAAGGATTTTACCTTTCAGATCAGTTGTTTGGGTAAAGAAGAACATCAAACAAGCACTAGGCTTGACAACCCTAGAAAGTCATCTAGGTGGAAATGAACCCAAAATTGGTCTTGCCCACCCGTGAATATCTTTTCCCCAAACCAGTTTAGATTGTCACATCTAGTGATAAGTAATCTCTATCGACTTGCTATGCCAGCAGAAGATTAAGAGATCCAACTGAGGTAGTGACTAGTTGATTGGAGGAAAATCTTTGAAACCCAACAATCAAGGAAATCATATGGAGACAACCTAATTAATTTTATTCTTTACAAAGATTTTATTTATTATAGCTTTATGCCTCCTTTGGGTACAATCCTCAGAATACTTCCAAGTGTTTCGTTGTAAACACGCTATATCTACAACCTGACCCGTATACTTGCGGAAAGCCGAAATCTACGTCGAACGGGAGTACGCTCGGGGTAGTCCAGGTTCTGGTTTTTCTTATGGTATGGTTGTGGGTGTTGAGAAGATAACCGACCTTGATAAAAAAAAAGATCCTGGAGGTGTTTGCATCACCTATGATGATTGAGCGTAACCAAGTTGAATCTCATAAGGTGATGGGAATTGGGGTGGTGATGAGAATTGAGACGGTGATGGGAATTGAGGTGGCAATGGGAATTATGTTGGGGATTGCAAATGAGTTGAGCTCCCCAACGGTCCCTTGTGCAGTCCCTCATGCGACGACGATTGCCTATATATCATCGTTTGATTCAGAGTCATCAAGAAATGAGATGCACTGGGCCATATATTCCAACCTAGCATAGGACTTGAAAATGGATACATATAAGGGTTAGGATACATATAACAGTTATGATATGCACTTGGCATAATCTGAAGGGGCTAAGGTGTGGGCATCGTAGATTGCTCCATTAAGGTCGGTGCTTCCGCCAGTGATTGCGTGGGTACTGTTGATGGGCTCGCCTCGCCACCCCTTGTCGTTAGATTTAAAGGGCCCCGTCGCTCCCTTTCGACACGGAATTTTTTATGTCTCACCTCTTTCAAGAGAAAATATGGCTTGCCATGGATCCTAAACCATGGCATGTAATCTAGATCATGCGCTAACTCTGGAACGATAATCAGTTCGTGAGTAGGTAGATAATCATATCGGTTTTCCCACTTTTCGATATGTTCCGAGTGGAGAAACACCAATCCATATTCGATTGCCGTAAGTCGATTTTATGCTAATCATCGAGCATCTCAGGTGCCACGGGAAGAGATTGTCGGTGTAAGGCCTCGAAAATAAGTCTAGTAGTTTCGAGTAAGTTTATCGGCTTCCAAGTGAAAATTGGGAATTAATTGAGTTAATTAGCGATTTATATTCTTAATTAGTTAGCTTAATTTCATCTAAAAATCGACAAATAATATTCTGAAAAATAAAAATACTTTTAGAAAAATTAAATTTATGGTTTTAAATAATTTTTGGGTAAAAATAAATATTTTTGGTTTAATTGGAATTTAAAAATAATTTAAAATGGGGTTTAATTGGGTGATTTAAAATATTAATTAAATGAGATTAATTTGAAATATAAGGGATATGTGTAAGAGGTTTTATAGCAAATAAACCAAATTTTCGGAATTTTGGAGGGGGAGGAGCAAATTGTAAAACAAGGGAAAAGAGGGAGTGACATGAAGGCAAATTCCTCAAATTTTGAAAATCAGATGGGGTTTTCAGTTTTGAAAACTCTGCAACTACCTCACTTTTCACTCATTTATCACTCAAAATTGAGAGCTTTTTCTCTCGTTTTCATAAACCAAATATCAAAGAATAGATCTAAACCTTTTCTCTCCCAAAATTCTCTCTAAAATCTCTCAAAATAATTTTCAAAGTTGGGCAAAAAGTCATCCGAATTTCTTTAAGCATTTTGATTCAAACTTCCAAATCAATGATTTGAGTTCAATTGAAGGTAATCCTCATCTCTAAACTTGTTCTTAAGTTGATTTCAATCATTATTTGTTAATTAAAGTGATTATGAAGTATTTTCAACTTTAATTTCTTCTTTCTTGAACTTCAGGATCAACAATAGTGGATCTTTAATTTTGAGTGGGAATCCAAAAATATTAATGAATGTCTAAGCTCTAAATAGGTCTAATAAGAGGTTTTTAATCTTAAACTAAAAGATCAAACACGTTTTATGGATCAATTTTGAGAAATTCGAAATTGATACATAACATGGATGAATTCTCTGGAAAATTATGAAATGGATTAAATGATGAAATTAACACTTAGAATACATGTTATTGGACTAGGAATGAATATTAGAAGTGGTTTAAGGTGCTGAAAAGGGAATTTAGTTGAGGAATTTCATAGTTTGACTTAGTTGTGCAACATCAGTGAGGTAGTTTAGAGCAATGATTTAGATTTGTATACTTTATCAAATTTGGTGTTTCTTGTTGCTATTGTGAGTTTGTAATGTATACTTTGTCTCTGTTAAAGCTCCACATCAAGAGAAGGAACGTACAAATCAGAATTGAAGTTCAAACTTACTTGTTTGAACACATTTTTGCTTAAAGAGCTAAGAGTGGAGGTGAGTGATATTAAGGGCAATTTGGTAAATTAACCTGATTATGTGTTATATTAAAGGTTTAATTGGTGTTATTAATGACTTAATTGCATATTGGATGGTTGGATTTGCAAAAATAAGTTTTATTTTAAAAAAGAGAAAAATGGCAATTGATTTGGTAAGTTGAGTATTATGCTTTTAGCATGATTAAATTGGAATAAATTGATATTTGGAGCATGAGTTGCTGATTATTTAACATCCGATAAAGGTGTTGTAATTGGTATATGAATATTTGGAAAATGATTTTTTCTATGCTTTATTTTATTGATGTTAAAAATTGCTTAGCAACATGCTTTTACCTGCATTTTAACATCCTAAATTAAGTGATTAAACAGCAAATTTAATGCCTTGTATGTATGATTATATTGGCAACATTGCATGGTGGATCCATTGGATATAGTTGGCATGTCATAGGATTTGTGAGTGCTCACCATTATTTATGATATTGTGAGTGTTGGGGATCAACCCGATTAAGCAACAAACAAGTATAAATAGTGGAAGAAATTGAGAAATTGAACACACAAATTTAAAGTGGAAAAACCCCTCTGAAGAGGATAAAAAACCACGGGCAAAGATAATTTTACTATAATGGCAAAAGAATGAAGAGTATAAAAGATGAAGATAAAAACTAAACCCCAAAAACCCGAAAAACAAAGAACCCTCAAAACATAAACACTAAATTCTCCAAAAGTGTCAGGAGTTCTAAACTATAATGGGTATATCTAATAGGTGTATTTCTAAGGTCGTAAGAGAGACTATTTATAGGCTAAATTCCCAAGTCAAATAATAATAAAATAATCTAGAGTAATAAAAGTTTGACTCAAACAAATAAATAGAGTTTAATTGAAACAAATAAACAGAGTTTAACTAAAAGATTATTTCTCAAATTTGACTTGAAATAGGAGTCATAATTCAACAAATCTCCACCTTAACTCGTATTTCTACAATGTCATCTTTGCCAAAGCCCTTCACGGGGCCTGTCTTGAACTATGCAGGGAATTAACTGAGTCGAATCTGTGCTTAGAAACTAGAAGACTTCTAGCCTTCGACTTGTACATTGCCAAATCAAAACTAACTCGGGTCTGATTTTCACGAACACAGTGCCCTAACTCTTCTAAACCTACATCCAAAACAAAATCCCTCTTCAACGAAACGGTCATACCTTTTTCCCTCTTATGACCAAGTTGCCTTCGCTCTAAACGAGTTGACTTCAACTCCGTAACAGACGAGGGACATCCTATTTCACCAGTCACTATAGAACCTTCCAGAATATAAAGACTGTCACTCTTTTTACCTTTTAACAAAATGAGAGCCCCACGAGACACCTTAATGCCGCTCGACTTGATATTGATTCTACAACCTTTTGAGTCTAAAATACTTAAGGAGATGAGATTCTTTCGTAAATCAGGTACATACCTAACATCTGATAGTGTCCTAATCATACTATCGTGCATCCTAATTTTAACAGTACCAATACCGATTACCTTACTAGATGAGTCGTTTCCCATGTGCACAACTCCACCTTCAACCGAATTGTATGTGGAGAACCATTCTCTATTGGGACACATGTGGAAAGAACATCCTGAATCTAGGATCCACTCGGACGTAAGCTCTAAGCTTTCGCTCATTGACACTAACAAGAAATCATCACCACCTTCATTGGCCAAATTAGCACCAGCTAAATCTTCCTTGTTACTCTTAGCAGCCTTTTTATTTCGCAGTTTATAACAATCTACTTTGACGTGACCTAACTTCTTATAATAGCGACACCTTTTATCTCGTTTATTTGATGCTACCAAAACGGAAGCTTTCTTATCTGCCTTATTATCTAAACCAAACCCATTGTCGATTTATCTATGCTCAACAAATGACCCTTCACATCCTCGAACGAGAGTTTATCTCTACCATAAATCAAGGTCTCCCTGAAAGACTTGTATGAAGAGGGTAAAGAGCACAACAATAACATAGTCTGATCCTTATCGTCAATTTGAACCTCAACATTATTTAAATCATTCAAAAGAGTAATGAATTGACTGATGTGATCTCTAAGAAGGTCACCCTTCGTTTATACAAAACGTAAATAGACATTGTTTCAACACTAAACGGTTAGCCAAAGACTTAGTCACATAAAGAGTTTCTAGCCTTTTCCACAAGGCGGATGAGGTCTTCTCCATCAATACCTCCTGCAATACCCTATTCATGAGGCACACTTGGATTGCAGACAAGGCTTTTTCATCTAGATCTTCCCATTCTGATTGATCTAGATTCTCGGGCTTTTTCTCGGTTACGACCTTTTTCAAGCCTGTTTGAACTAGAATTATCATCATCCGAACTTGCCATAAATTGAAATTTGTGACACCATCGAACTTCTCAATTTCAAACCTTGTTATTGCCATATCTGAACAGGCTGATCTACGAAAATCGAACTAGCTTTGATTACACTTGTTGGGGATCAACCCGATTAAGCAACAAACAAAGTATAAATAGCAGAAGAAATTGAGAAATTGAACACACAAATTTAATGTGAAAAAACCCCTCCGAAGAGGATGAAAAAACACGAGTAAAGATAATTTTACTATAATGGAAAAAGAATGAAGAGTACAAAAGATGGAGATAAAAACTAAACCCCGAAAAACAAAGAACCCTCAAAACGTAAACATTAAATTCTCCAAAAGTGTTAGGAGTTCTAAACTATAATGAGAATATCTAATGGGTGTATTTTTAAGGTTGTAAAAGAGCCTATTTATAAGCTAAATTCCCAAGTCAAATAATAATAAAATAATTTAGAGTAATAAGAGTTTGACTCAAACAAATAAATAGAGTTTAATTGAAACAAATAAACAGAGTTTAACTGAAAGATTATTTCTCAAATTTGACTTGAAATAGGAGTCATAATTCAATAGTGAGCATATGCCTTATGGTGGATTGATTTGTTTGGAGTAGATAAGGGAGTGTTGAGCTTGAGTCTCCACTCATCAGGTTATTTGAGGTTCTATAAGGGAGCGTGTGGCTTCGGTCCCCAATTCGGAGGATTGTATTTGCTTTGTGAGAGTTCGGAGATCTGTTTGTCCAATGTATGATCACACACTTACTTATTGTCATGGATGTATTATGCCAGTATAATAGATTAATTATGCCAATATAATTGAATGTTTATATGTTAAAAGATGATTGTACACGCCATGGAAAAAATTTGATTCTTAATTCTTGAAATAGCATGTGAGGTTATGGTGAAATGTTAACATGTTGTGGCTAAAAATTTAATGCTTAATTGCTTTGATTTATGCATGATTGTGTGCAAATTACCTGATGTTTTTATTATCATTCACTCAGCTTTTTAAGCTCACACCCTCAGATTTCGTGCAGAGAATTTTTGGGTGTAAGGAGTCGAGAAGCAAGTGCAAGGGCGAGCCAAGAATAAGGGTCGGTAGTGACTTAAGAAATTTACTTTAGAGACTATATAAGGGCATTGTGATGCTTTTGGGACTAGTGTTATTTTACTTGTAATGGACATTGGACATTAAATTTTGGTCTTTAGTTTTGGTGATTTTATAATTGCTTTAATACATGATTTTATGTATAATTGATGTTTGATTTATGGTATGTTGATGAGTGTTCGTACGGTGGTTGATAACACGGTGTATGAGACATGTATTTTATATTTACAATGTTTAATTGAAGCTTACCATGGAGTGGATTGCTTGCGACTAAGGTATGTAGCTTGTGTGAATTAATATGTATTTGCTAAGCGTGTATTTGGGTGTTAAATTTTGATTAATTGTTGCATATTTGTTGTAAAAAATTTAAATTGGAGATGTGTGGATGTTTATAGTGATTAATTGTAACTATTTCAAGTTTAATGAGTAAGTAAAATATGTAAAATTGGGTAACTGAAACAAATTTTTGACAAAATATGTGTAGTGATTTGCACATGGGCATGTGGCTTTTTGGGGCTTAATTTTTGGTTTTTGTAATCTAGTATTCTAATTTGTTTAATTTATAATTTAGTCCTAAAACTTGATTAGATTAATTGAAGTCTTTAATGGAAACTAGGTAATTTTTTAGGATTAGACTTGTAACTGTTAATATTTGGTAGAAACACTCTTAATTTTTAATTTGGAAAATGTACTAAAAGTTTATAAAAGTTACGATTTAGTCCATAATAATAAAACTTGAATTAGACATAGTAAATGAACTCGAATTAAGCTGAAATTTTTAAGGCTTGTATAATTTGACTAAAAGAAGGTCGAAAACTATTTAGAAATAAAATCGAGATAGTTTAACCTTAGGTGGTAGAATCACCAAAATACCCTTAGGTTAAATACTTAGAAATGGTTTAAAAATGGTTCACAAATTGCTTTCACATTAATAAATGATAGTTAATTAGTCATAAACGAGGTGTTATAAGGTTGGGGTGTGCGTTAGGTGGTCGTTAGATGGAGAGTCACTTCGGTGCTTAATGTAATGCTTCGAATTCGGATCGATCCGTCTCGATCGGATTTGGGGTGTCATAGTCGAAATCCAAATTGCGGCAACACTCCATCCGCCTGGTGCATCTCTAAACAAAAGACAATCCTAAAAAACTAGTCATAGCCTCATTTCATCCTATCATCTTAAAGAAAAAGAAAATCCTAAAAAAACCCAAAAGACAAAAGAAACAAAACAGAAAAAACCCTAGAAAATAAAGAAATGCTTCCCCTTATAGATTTCTAAGCACCCTTCGCTGGGCCGTTTAAATTCCTCTCTGGAACCTTACCTTCAGTCTTTTCTTCTCAGATACTCATCTCTTATTCCAGTAACTATCCTTATCTTTGAGTTCTTCGGATGTTAACCTTTTTAAAGTCACAGATTTCTCCGGACTCAACTAAAGAAAATCACAAGATTTCGATTCTTTCCAGGTCCTTTTGCACCACAAGCTCAACATTCACCAGTACCTCCTCCATCCAATAGCTCGGTGCTTCCAGATCTCTTCCCCAGTCTGCTAAAGCATGAGTGACTTCATTTCTTGAGTGGGGGACATACTGGAAAAGTATGGATCTAAACCTTTGAGCCCTTTCTTTAATTTCTTGGATAATATTGCAAATAATAGATCTGTCCATTTCTGTACTTCTCAACTTTTTTGTAACTACAAGCAAGTCTCCTTCTATATCGACGTCTCTGAACCCCATCTCCTCCGTAAAGAAAATTGCTTGAAGACATGCAAACACCTCCACCGTTGTTGGGTCATTGATATTTTGCAACGGGTAAACACACACCCTCATTACTTGACCTCTTTCATTTCTGATTATTATTCCCGCAACTGCACGATTGTTCTGTTTGTGATACAAAGCATCATAGTTTAATTTTTACTCTGCCTTCCGTCGGGGGTTTCCAGTATTGTGCACTTTTAGTAATAGTTAGGCTAGATGTCTCCTCTAGTTGTTGTAGCTCTTTGATGTATGTCTCTATAAAACACACTGCACCACTTTATATAACAGTAATCTCTTCATGATAAATCTTGTTCCTATTGTGCCATATCGCTCACATAGAAATAGCTATTTTGAAGCATTGATTATTGCTATTGATCGAGAAACATTCAGCTAACCACTATATCCTTTCTTGATTTGCATGTACAGGTGGAGTGCATATCCCCATTCGCTAGAACATAATCTTAGTGAAGAAGCAATCTCTAAATAAATGAGCCTTTGTCTCATCCTCATCCTTGCAGAATGGACAGAGAGTCGTGGTCCTTAACTTCCTCAACCGTAGATTGCTAAATGTGAGGATGAAATTGTTTGCAATACGCCATAAATTAATTCTAATTTTGCTGGGGATTTATAGGCTCCATATTTTTGTATTAAGAGATATGATCTCTATTGGTTATATTGATGTACCTAACCTCATCTGTTGTAGATGCACATTTATACTCCATATGTACCCACTTCTCGTCATATAGTTACCTGATCGATCTCCTCTCCATATGAACAAATCTGATTGGGAAGACCGTGTGAGGGGGATCTTCATAATTCTATCCTTCAATTCCTCCGAAAAAGATTCTACAAGGTACTTTCCTTCCATCCCCCATGTTCTTGATTAATTAACTTTACAACTTTTGTAAATCTCCAATTAATGTTCTGACCACAAATTCTTCCTTCTCTAGGATAAGGCAACCACGCGTCATTCCATATTTATAATGTTACTGTCCCCAACACGCCACCTAGTACCACTCTCAAGTAAATCCCTGGCTCCCCAAATGCTTCACCAGGTATAGGATGGGTAAGATCCTAAGCTCGCCTCGATAAAATTGCATTTTGGATAATACTTGGTTTTCATTACTTTTGCCAACAAGCTGGTAGGATTTAAGATTAGCTTCCACCCTTGCTTTGTGAGCAAGGCTTTATTAAAATTTGATAATTTTCTAAAACTCAATCCCCCATACGCTTTTGGAACACATAACGATTCCCAAGTGCACCAATGTATGCCTTTACTAGTTCTTAGGTTTCACCACCAGAATTTACACGTTATTGACTCTAATTCTCGGTAAAAAACGACTGGCAATTTGAAACACTACATCACATAAGTAGGAAAAGACTGTAAAATTGCTTTAATAAATATTTCTTTACCTCTAATTGATAAATTCCAAGTGCCCCAGCTCTTCGTTCTAGCCAAAAACCTTTCTTTTATTCCCAAGAAGGCATCCCTTTTACGCCGACCTACCATTGTAGGTAATCTTAAGTATTTTTCTGGGTTGTTGGCCACTCTAACTCCTAATACACTTCCCAATCGTACCTTATCCTCCTTATTCACATTATTACTGAAATATATTAATGACTTATCAAAATTTACTTGCTGACCTGACAATTGTTCATATTCCTTAATCACCTCCCGAACTGCCATGATCCCTTCTCGTGAAGCTCATCCGAAAAGAATAATATCATCAACGAAAAATTGAGTAATAGTTAACCCTCTTCTATCGATTTTAGCACCTGCAATCTGTCCATTTGTTTTTGCTAAATTCAACAGCCTTGAAAACCCTTCAGTACATATAATAAACAAATATGGACTTAAGGGGTCCTCTTGACGAAGCCCCCTATAAGGTTTGAACTCTGCCCCTTTTCCCCCATTCAGCACAATAAAATAAGTCGCACTCCTTACACACCTCATAATTAAAGAGACCTATTTATACTAAAACCAAACGCCTTCATCATATTTTCTAAGAAACCCTACTCAACCCTATCATAAGCTTTGCTCATGTCAAGCTTTAGGGCGAAGAATTCCTTCCCATATCTTCTTTTCTTAAAGGAGTGCAATAGTTCATATGCAATTAATATATTATCAGTAATTTGTCTATCAAGTATGAATGCTCCTTGTGTTTCTCCTATACAAAGCTTTAAGGCCTTTCTAAATCTATTCACAATTGCCTTTGACATGATTTTATATAAAACACTGCAAAGACTAATAGGCCTAAACTGACCCATATTTCTAGGCGTTATTACTTTAGGTATAAGGACAATATTTGTTCTGTTAATTGATTCAAAACTTTTATCCCTATTCAATAAATTCAGACAAAATCTAGATACCCCTTTACCTACTATATTTCAGTACTTTTGAAAGAAAAGGCTGGAAATCCGTCATAACCCGATGCTTTGAGATGAGCCATTGATTTAAATGTATCCAATAATTCCTCTTCCTTAAAATCAGCAGATAATTTTTCATTCAAAGCATTCGGAATCCATGGGGATATTTTCGCTACTAACCTCACTTCTAGTAGTTGATTTTGACGTAAACAACTCCTTAAAATAATTAGACGCATGCTCCAGAATTTCTTCCTCCCCATTTATGCGCTCTCCATTCTCGTTTTCTAATTCTCGTATCAGATTCCTTTTCCTTCATTGGGGAGTAGCTTTGTGAAAAAAGGAGGTATTTTATCCCTCATTTTTAACCAGTTAGATCTAGCCCTTTCCTCCCAATAAACTTCTTCTTTATCAACTTCTAGATTTAATGCCAACTTTACCTCCATTATTTTTGCTAATTGCTCTTCCTCGGGGTCCTCATTCAGTTGTTGAAGCCTTTGAGTTAATTCCTTTTTTTTTCAGTTCGGTTTCTTCTAATTACTTTTGCCCATTCCATAAGTGAGGCTCCTAAACATTCCATTTTACCGGGAAGTTCACCATCACAAGACTCCTAAACTGATTTCATGTGTTCTTCAAAGCTTTCCTTAACACCCAATCTACGCCAAAATGGAACGAAAATTCATTTTTCATACTCACCTTTCTCCTAGCGCCTTTCATATTTAATAATAAAGGGCAATGATCTGAAAAATTGTGACTTAAATGTTGCATTTGTAAAATTAAGGAAACGAGACCACCAATTTGAGTTTGCCACCCCTAATCTAATCTTTCTCTAATATTGTTGGACTCCAAATTTCCCATTTCCCATGTAAACCACTAACCAGAAAACCCAATATAACAAAGCTCACATTCCTTCAAAACTTCATGGAAAGCTGACATTTGCCTCTTATCCCTAATTCTCCCTCCCTTTTTCTCAAAAGAGTACATAATTTCGTTAAAATCCCCCATGATTAACCACGACATCTGATTACCACTACTTAGACTCTGAATCTTGTTCCATGACTCCTTTCTTAAATGCTCAACTGGTGACTCATAGAACCCCGTAAATCTCCAGCTAGTTGTCACATCATCTTCCTTGATTTTGACGTCAATGTGAGCTTCAGAAAAACTTTTTAAACTAACCGAAAAATCTCCTTTCCAACCTAGGGATAAACCTCCTCTTGAACCGTCTGCACCAATGTCAATTCCAAACTGAAACCCACATTTTTTACAAATAGTTTACATCCTCCGTGCGCTAACTTTTGTTTCGTTTAAAAACAAAAGGTAGGGCTGGTAATGTCTCAAAGAGTTCTTGAGACGCCTTACCGCTCGTGGTAGCCCCAAACCACGAACATTCCAACTTAATGTTTTCATTGTGACCGATCGATCTACTTCTTAGCGACCATCGATATAAAATTGTTGATATCTGTCTCCATCTCTGACTTTGGAATCGTTACATCTTGAACTACCCGTTGACGCTTCTTTACTTCCGCTATCTCCATTGGATTATCCTCCTAAAACATCTCTCCTTTTGACCAACTACTGTTCCCGAGGCTATCCTCTCCGGTTCCCTAGTGATCATAATTATTGGTTTGTGATCTACCTCTTCGATAACCATCCTCCATCTTATCTTTCCCTTTAGCCCTGTTCGTATATTCGTTAATTCCCTCCTTCGCCAAATCTTGTTTGTTAGAATCTGTATGAGATAAATTATTTCTAACCATAAATCTTGGCTTCTCTCGAAGCCATTTATTATCTTTAAACAAACCTTTTCTCAGTGGCGCCCTTAAAGAGCTATCCCATTCAAAAGCACCCTCATGCTACCCCCTAATTAATTTTAAAGGGCAAAAAAATTCCCCATGACCTAATCTACCACACAAAAAACAGAATAGGGATAATTTATCATACTGGAAAACTGCATAGGTTGTTTTTTCACGCCCGTAAATAATACGTTTTTTCTCTTTAAAGGAACACGAACATCAAGCTGAACCTTAACCCGCATATATATCTTTACATCTTTTGTAAATATTGAAGTATCATACTCCAAAAATTTCCCAATAAAATTTTCAAGCTGCCTCGCCATATTTTCTGACATAGATCCTATTGGACGTTCATGAATCTGGACCCAGAATATTGCATAAAATAAAGGCACATGCAGAGTATTAAATGCCTGTTAAAAAACCAGGGCATCCCATCCAAAATCCTTCTTATGTCAAACTCATTATAGAATCGAAAAAGTATACTTTTATCTTTTAATTCAGTAATGGATACCCCTTCAATTGGGTGTCATAACTTCGAAAGGACCAACCTTAAGGATGGGAAGTGTACAGCACTATTCGTCAAGACTTTTCCGATTAAACATAGATTAAATTCTTCCTCACCTTCTTCTTCTTCTTCTTGATCATGAACATGCTCATCCTCTTCGTCCGCGATACTCAAGCTTGCAAGTTCTTCTGTCATTGAAGCCATCGCCTCGCTTAATCGAAAGAGTTTAGTAGAAAGAAACAATTTGCCAACAAAACTGAAGGCACACGGAGGCAAATCTCCACTCTGTACAATGAATGACGACAGACGAAATTTCAACGAAAACGAGAGAAAAAAACCCTAGAAAAAACTAGATTTAGTATGCTATTTTTATAATCAAATAAATATGTTATGCTCATCTGCATTTTTTTTTTGTTAAACTTTACTTGAGAGCATTCTCAATTAAGATCATCAAAACATTAAATTGAGCGAATCAAAGAAAGTTCAAAGAAAGTTCAAAGAAAGTACAACTATTAAAGAAAAAAATGCATTGCAATTACAAGTATTGAAACGCTTCCTCGATTAACAATATTCAATTTACATTCTACTTCTTTCCATTAACACTTCTTTAAGAAAACATATAAATCAAACCAATCAAAGGAAAAAATAAAAAACCCGCTAGCCTGCCTCATTTTTTCTTTTACAAAGCTGCCCAAAAAATTTAAAAAAAAAAATTGGAACACTAAACAGAAAAGGCTCTAACGTTCATGACAGCAGTTACCTTATTATAAATCAATGGGACTACTAAAGACTTCAGCCACCTATGCTCATGCATACCTTACCCATTTTAACAATAGTGGCTTACCAGGATAAAGTTCCGGAATAGAGATTGTTAAACCAGCGAGGAGTTTGTAGGCGATTACAGAAGCTGAAGTGAGCATGTTCGATCAAATTCCTCAACAATGCCTGGTTTAAGCCTCACTTAGCAACTAGATGTCTTTTTGAGTACCCAGAATTGCCAACTAAGTGTGAAATTACAGGAGCTACTGTACCATAAAGAAACTATAAATTGAATGAATCTTCCTATCAGAAAACCACAATGTTATAGTACAGAGTTCATCAACTTATGACCCTGTTTATGTGTTGTCAAAGTGAAAGCCATCGGCAACGTTCAGGTGATTTGAAAGCTGGCTGACTGAAGACTGCACAACTTCAGCCTTTGGAGACAGAGAATTAGGAAGTTGTGGTAGGCAAACAGGTACATATTGTTCACTCTCTTCTGGAGGACAGAAAGCAGACAGCACAGCTCGACAGAATATGAATCTGGAGAGAAAATCGCAACATACCATCATTTCATTTGTTCGTCTAAGCATGCAAAATTAAACAACATACTCAGATGATGAACACCAATATATTCTACAAAGCACCACCACTTAGCAGCAATTCCTCACTTGATATCATTAGGTAGATATTTATCTGAGCATGCTTCCATTAAACCAAGCAAAATCCATCTAATTTTGTATAAACGGATAAAAGGTACTGAGATAAAGATGAAAGATTAAATACCTAATAATAAGCCGCCTTAAAAAAGGATCAGATAAAACTTGCGCCCAAACCAGATCCAGGCTTGGTGACTTGCAGAGAATTACTTCCCACTTGGAAAAAGCAGTGGACAAGATGTTTTCAGCATTATTTATAACTTCCTACAAAGAAGAAAAATAGGAACAGATGAAAATAACACCAACTGGCACAGAGAGAATGTACCATTAAAGAAAAATTGAAATAAACTTACTATATCACTATCAGATAAGGCGAAGCCAGTCATTTGGCAAAATGCTTGTAAAGGAGCAGTTAAGAAAAAGGTAAACTGACTTCCATTCTGAGTAATATCAGCACTAAAAGGGTCCTTAAACATTGGTCTAAATGGCGAAAGCAGTAAGGCGGCTTTCTCTCCTCTTTCTGCACCATGTAAGACCTGAAATTCATAGTAATTTTATACTATAAGCAACCACATAGATAAATAAGAACTAAGATGAAGGCAATATGAGATACTGTAAAGCCATCCATCACAAATAATGCAACAAGTTTAATGAAGTTATTTGCAACTTAGCAGATCCCACTGTCTATTCCAAAAAGAAAAGAACCTAACAGCTAACACCCATTTCTAAACAAACATGTTCAAGCAATTCAATTCTCAGTGGGGGGTGTCATAAATTTTAATTGATTAGTAAGTTATTTTTATTTTTCATTTCAGTTAGAAATTCAAAGAGCATTTTAGATGTAGAACAAAAACAAGCCTATCCATTTCCATTACATTCAAAGAGTGAACTTCATGTCTTCTGATTAATTTCAATCAATTATTTTTATCTCCACAAGCAATTGCCATAAAAAGGATTTTATTTGCACATTGCAGCCAGAACAATCTACCAAATGATGAGAGATCAGTCTAGAGGTTTGAATATCTTCTCAAACCTCCAAACTGCTTTTTGCCAGCCTTCATTTTTATCATGATTAAAACTAGTTCCTTCTGTTAAGTTCACTATCCATCATTTTCATTCACAAAATGTAATGTAATGAATTTAACTTGATCTGCAAGTTGCAGAAAAAGCAATTTACTTCATTTTTATCATACCAGTCTGGAGTTATTATATGTCCTCCCAAATCTTAAATTGCTTTTTCAAACTTATTAATCCAAATATGCCACTAAATGATACTATAACTGTATAACATGTCACTTTTTGCATAATAAGGCAAAAAAATCTGGGACAAACCATGCATAAGTTATGACAAACCTGCCTTGAATGCATGGCTGCTGTCACTATCAATGACCAAGAAAAGAGGTCTTCGGGTAAAAGGAATTATGTCACCAGGATAGAGATTACTTGAACCTGCAAATTCCAGAAAGTTGTGCATAGGATCAATTGAGACATGCTACATGGAATTCAGGAGTTCCAATCTACAAAACCCTCAGAATAAAAACTAAAGGTATCATTGAGTATTAAATATGACTACAGCTACCTACCACCATTTCCTTTAGAACCTAGCCAAAGATAATCATCATAATAGTCAGTAGACCCTTTCTTGCCATTAATGTGGGATTCAGGTGAAGAAAAATTCTGTTCTAGGGAATTGTTAAGTTTGTTTTTTGTTGTTTGCTTAGATCCTCCTGAAGAATCTACTGGAGAAGCATTAATATGACTAGGTTTCCCTGCATATTCATTACAGTATCAAGTGTCAACAACTAAGGAAGAATAAACACATTAAAATTATTTTGATCTTTTTCCTCAGATGGTAATGATGTGGAAGAAAAATACCTGAAGCTGATAGATAAACCAGTATAACACTCTCTGGAGGGAGCTCCTCGCAAATTGTTGCCATAACCTGCCCAAAGTCAACCATGATGATTATATCCATATAAAAAAGCCTATGTAAAAATTCATATAAGGCAAAGAATTGTAGATATACTATTTTAACAAGGTAGCAACAATTATTAATGATCCTTCTAATTTGGGTGTAAAGGTTTCACTGAATTAAAGAGTATTAGTTATTTATTTATGTACATATTATGCCTACTACCATAAAACCTAACAGTATCTACATCCATCTCCAGCATAATAATATGATTAGAAAAAAAAAAAAGCAAATTCACACAGGCAATAGAAAAAAAAAAAGAACATATGCCATGACAACGGTAGTGCATAAGAGTAAATTAATGTCAGGCATTCCAAAGGAACACGTATACTTTTTCTTTCTTTTGTTCTTGTTTTTCTTCTAATGGAAGATATGAAGATTGCCATTCATGGCCTAAAAACACAATTAGACAAACCACATGAAGCAATCTAAAAAAACACCCACCTACTTGTCTCCTAATAGAAAATTGTTACAGTAGCAAATTCAGTAAACAGGCTTTATAAAACTCACTGCTATCAAATGTGTTACAGAGGGTCGGTAAAGGATAGCCTTCCTAGGATTTGGAGGTAAAGTTGGATCAGTCATGTCTGCAACCAACTTCATATCTATCAGTCCCGAAGTTCCAGAATAATCAACTACAACACCATTCTCCTTTGTTTCAGCCGGATGCTTTTGGTAAAATGATCCGCTAGACTCCCACTCTAAACATTGCAGCATTCTATATGCATCCAGAGTAAGCTCAGCAAATTTTACCTAAAAATGACAACAGAATAATAGATTATGACAACCTTGATTTGCAGGTTATGGCTGATTTTGAGCAATCCAAAAATCAATGATCAAATCAGCAAAAATGGGTTTCACCTCATTCCGATGATAACTCATCAGGATTGCATCTTGAAACTTTAGAACCTTCTTAGCATGGAACCGAGCCACGTACTGAACAGAATTTGGATGACAGTCAAATATAGCAGAGTACCTAAATGGCCTAGCACTTGCAATTTTAAAAGTTGTATCGGCATTCATAAAGCGGATAATTTCTTGCACCACTAATTTCCATTCTTTAAAGTTCGTTTCCTATTAAAAAGAAAAAGAAAAACATATGCCTTCATCAGTAGCTGCTAACATTTTTGTACAATGTAATATGCCCATAACAATAAAATATTCATAAACAATGTCACCATATAATATTCCATCATCCTCTAATGCAGTTCAGAGCACTCAACTGCCATCATTACTTAGAATAAACAATGTATCTAAATTCATCAATTCAAACAATTATATTCTGATAATTCTTCACTTCATATACTTCAATTACCTACTATTTCAGAAAGAATTACTAATTTTTGTTCCACCAATGATGAAATTGCAAAAGATACAGGAAAATGGGGTCAAAAAGAAGAGAAAATTAAGAATTAAAGCAAATAAAGTGGGCAGATCCATTAACTTATTTAAATATGAACTTTTTAACGAAAATTCAAGTTATATCAATCAGTGAAGTCACCTAAATGTTATTCTCGTCCCTTTTTTTCATTTAAAAATAGAAAAAAAAAAAAAAAAAAAAAAAAAAAAGAAGAAGAAAGATCGACTTGTATTATCTGAATCAATAAAAAAAAAAAAAAAGAATACAAACCCTTCATTGTCTTAATATTCCAGTCAGTCAATTGAGGAAAACTTCTTTATCCTTTTTAAATTCCCCTTAGCAGCCAAAAATAGCATAAGATAAATGAAAAAAAAAAACGTATCCAGGTATAGTAAATATAAACAAATAGAAATGAAATTTCCAATATATATATATAATAAGAAACATTTTTTCACCCGGAAATTAGCGTTGCAATCATCAACCAGAGCTTTGAGCTTTTCAACGACAACTTTCACCGTCTGGGTCCGGTTCAAAATCAAGGAAACGAGTAAAAAACGGGCGTAAAACCTCAACTCCTTAAACCGGACTCCAAGATCCTTCACTTTACACCCTTCAAAATACCTCCTCTTCAGAATCGCTTCGTAGAAAACGTAGGCTTCGACTAGAAATCTGGCCTCGCTCGTCCTCGTGTACTGGCCGAAATACAGCTGGCCGATCCGACCGGCGATCTCCCCAATCTCCCACCGGTTCAAACCGGCTTTGACAAGCTCCGTTCGGTGCTCTTGCTGGTACTTCCACAACCGCATGTACGCTTTGAAGACTTTCTGGAAATAATGTTGCCCTTGTGCTCGTCCGTACGACGGAAAGTCCCGGACTCGTGCGAATTTACGGTCCGCGCTCTCCACGAGTGCTCGGAAGGTCTTCGAAACGACGTCGCCCTCCTCCGCCATGTACGGAACAACGGCAATTTCAATAACGAAAAGGATGGATGAGTGGGCGGCGGTCTAAGGGGATTTGGCGAGGGACATGGAGAAATGTTGCAGAGATGTGTAAAGAGAGAAAGAGTGGACTTTTATTGAGCTGAGCTGTGGTTTTATGGTGTCAGCATAACATTCCCTTTATTCCGCTTCAATTTTACTTGTGGGTTTCATTTCTTTTTCTTTTTCTTTTTTTTTGTCTTTTTGAGGTTTCACAAATTCAGTGATTTTGGGGCGAGGGGATTTTGAGGTTTTCATAAACAAATCTAAGTGAATTACAGTGTCAGCGTTCGGATTATGAAAAAATTAAAAATATAGGAAATCAATACTATTATTTAATTTGGTTAGGTAAATTAACCAATAAAAAATATTGTAAAATTTAAATCCTATCAATTGAATTAATAATATTTTTTCAATTAAAATTTTATTTGATATATTTTTATTTTAACAAAAAATACCAATAATATATATATTGATGTTTGAATCTGCGAATTAGTAAAATCTTGAAATCCTCCCTTAATAAAAACTATATGAGAATTAAGATATTAATCATTATTTTGCTAATAACTTTTTTTTTCAAAATTTGAACTATTTTAAATTAATTAGATTAAGGTTTAATTAATTTTATTATTTGATAAAATATTTATTTTTTATAATGAATATAAATAATAATTATTAAATATAATTACAATATTAAAATAATTTTAAAAATAAATCATAATTAAAGTAATGGTATACTATAAAAATATATATTTGTACAATAATTTAAATCATAATTAAAGTATTTTTGTTAATTTTATATGATAATATTTATATTTATACTAAATCTCAAGCCTCTTATTGAATTGGTGTTACTCGTCAACTAAAGCATCATTTAAATTTTAAAATTTCAATAAATACATTTATAAGATATTTTTTTCCACACATATCGTGAATGTGCCATAAATCTAATTATAATTAAATCAATTTTATAAAATTCAAAAGAAATAATTATAAATAACAAGATATTTCTTATTAATAGAATTAAATATTTCAAACTATAATAAAATTTTAATTCAAAATAAATACAAAGTGTAATTCAATATTTATCTACTAAATTACAATACAAATGTAGTTCAAGATGTAAAAGAGTGATACAAGTGTTCAATTTACAAATTTGGAAGATTAGGCCAATAATATCAATGGTAATTTTTTGGATGGGATCTAAACATATTTTTAGTTGAGATATCTTTTGATAGGTCAAGAGGTTGCTTCTTAATTTCGAAACACATTATTTAATGAAGATTATGGGGGGAAAACTTTATAGATATTTGTGAATGATGATCTTTTACTTTGAATAAGCTTTTAAGTTATACTGAGTTCAATTCTAAAGCTTAATTTTGATTAATGTTGTATTTATTAAATATCATATTTTAATTATTTATTTCTAATTTTAAGTTGTTTATAAGTCTTTTTAAGTTATTAGTTTATTGTCATAATCTAATAACATTTAAGAGTAAATATATTCTCAACTGGAAAAAAATTAAGAGTGCTTTTTCTGGTTTTCTCTAGAGGTTCAGTAAAAATTGCAGCTAAGGTTCAGGGCGAAGCGGTGGCTTTTTGGAGAAGATAGAGAGGACGTTTCTCTTTCGGAGGAGTTTATTCAATAATCTATTAAAAGTTCAAGGGTTGTTCTCCTTGAGAAACCTTATTTGTTATGTACGATGTGAACATCAAAAACGTATAAACTGGATAGTTTTCGTGCTCAAATGAGAAGTATTTGGAAAACGAGGAAAAAGTTTAAGATAAAAATGATCGGGCAGAACTTATTTGTGATTAGCTTTGAAGATGGAGATGATTTGGAATCAATTTTGGAAGGGAGCCCATGGCTTTTTCGTTGAAAAGTGGTCCTCTTTGATCGCTTTATTGTGCCAATAGAGAGGAAAAAGATCCGTTTTGCAATATCTCCATATTGGATTCGCATAGGTCTTTATCCCCCTGAATGTGATCCAAAAGATATAATGCATGCTATTGGTTCCACATTTGGGGGATTGTTAAATTTTGAAGTTAAAGAGGATTACTGTAGAATAAAAGTCAGACTCAACATAAAGAATGTTTTGCATCGGGGTATCTTTATAGTCTCGAAGGCTGGAACCAAATCTTGGGTCCCCTTCAAGTATAAGAACTTGCCTGTCTTTTGTTATGGGTTATGATAGGATGAGTCATAATTTACAAGAGTGTGAATCGATTTCTCCATTGGTTAAAGAATTGTCGAAAGACGAATTGAATTCTTCCAAAGAGTTAGTAGTTGCTAATAACTCTGATTCTAAATTGTGTTATTTATGGAATGATAATAAAGATCAAACTCCTTTTTTAGCAACTACATTTCAGCCTTTTGTGGATAATGGATTACAAGTAATAAATGTGGGGTCCATTACAATGGATAAAAATGATAAATAGGAAAAGGTTATTAATGGGCCGATGGGTTTGGTAACAGTTGGCAGACGTTAGCACAGATTTAGTAGGGTAGAGTCTAGTGATCTGACTATGTCATAGGCTGTGGGAGGTAAGAGAAATTTCACTAATGACTGTATTGACGGATTTGGGTCAAAGATAGAAGATTTGAATAAAGGAAAAAAAAAAGAATAGAAGAGGAAAATATGTTGTATCGATATTTGGAGGAACAGTCAAGGGTATCTTTGTTAGTGTCGGTGTTTCCAATTGCTCTAGAATCGACGACGGCCATGAGGTCCGTTGATCGGCAACAATGAAAATTTATATTGAAATGTCCACGGGTTAAGGGGCCTCTGGATAATACGCCGGCTTCGGCATGTTCTGAAGCTTTACAAGCCCCATCTTGTCTTCTTTATGATGACAAAATTAGATATTAAATGAATGGAAGTTGTTCGTTGTAGATGTAGATTTGATTTTGGTTTTGAGCTTGGTGTTGAAGGTTCTAAAGGTGGCATTTGCCTTGCTTGGAAAAATGATGTTTTAATTTATGTACGCAAATATTCGATTAATTTTATTGATACTTCCCTTAATTGTGATGACGGATAGGTGATATGGCATTTTACAGGTTTTTATGGCTCACTAAACGCCAGTGGTAAGGAGTAGTCATGGAACACATTGAAAACTCTAGCTCTTCACAATGATGTCCCTTGGTTCGTTTGTGGGGATTTTAATGAGTTTTTGTACGCTTTTGAAAAAAAATAAAGGTCTTCCTCGGGAGGAAATATGCATGGAGCTATTTCATGAGACGCTTGATTTCTATCGTTTGTTCGATGTGGGCTTCTCTGGCTGTTGGTTTACCTGGGAACGAGGGAACTCTTTGGAAAATAATATTAGGGAGATGCTAGATAGAGGGGTAACGGACGAGCAGCGGTTGCAGTGTTTTCCTAATGCCCTTATTCAACATTTACCCCACTTCTTTTTTTATCATTGTCTATTGTTGATCTTTCTTAATAACAGTAAGGAGAAATGTGTACATATGTCTTTTAGATTCGAAGCTTGGTAGGCAATGGAGGATTCTTTTACTCCTTTTTTTATCATTGTCTACTGTTGATCTTTCTTAATAACAGTAAGGAGAAGTGTGTACATATGTCTTTTAGATTCGAAGCTTGGTGAGCAATGGAGGATTCTTTTGAAAACGAGGTGCGTTCATTATGGAAAACTAAAAATGATAATATTATGGGTCGTTTTGAGAATGTCAGTTTAGGGCTACTAGATTGGTCTAGAAGCATTAAATAGAAACGACATTGGGAAAAAAAAGGCTCAGACAAAGTTGGAAAAACTCTTAGAAGGTGACAGGGATGAGGAGTCTATTAATAGCCTTATAGTTAGAAAAATCTAATTAAATTAAGAGATTGAGAAAGATGAGGTTTATTGGGAACAAACGGCGAGGGCAAATTGGCTCAAATCAGGTGAAAGAAACACTATTTTTTTCGTACTTATGAGTCACAAAGGAAGAGGAAAATTGGTATTAGATCTCTTAAATGTGGCGATAGAAATTTTATGGAAGATGAATCATTAATGGCATGAGTCGCGAAGGATTATTTTGTTGACTTATTTTCCTCGAAATCTATAAATGGGGATTTGAGTTTTCTTTTATCAGGTATTAATGAATGTGTTTCCACTGATGATAATGTCTTTCTCAAGTCGGTATATACAAGAAAGGAGGTAGTTGCGGCGTTGAAAGAGATGGGCCCTCTGAAAGCCCCTAGAAGCGATGGATTTTCGGCTTTCTTCCAAAGGTATTGGCATATTGTAGGCAAGGATATTTCTCGGTTTTGCCTTGACATCCTTAACAGAGGAAGGGATTTCAGGGCATTAAATGAAATGATTATTGTGTTAATTCCAAAAATCCCTTCCCCGAAAAACGTGGCCAATTTCAAACCCATTAGCTTATGTGATGTTCTTTATAAGTTAATTGCCAAAGTCATTGCTAATCGTTTTCGAAAAGTACTAGATGCTTGCATTGACCCGACGTAAAGTGCCTTTATACCAGGCAGGTTAATATCGAATAATATATTAGTGGCTTATGAGATGCTTCACACTTTCGAGAAAAAGAGAGGAGGCCGAAAAAGATATATGGCCTTGAAACTCGACATGAGTAAGGCATATGATCATGTAGAATGGAGCATTATTTGAGCTATAATGCTCAAAATGGGGTTCGATAGTCGCTGGGTAGAGATGGTAATGAGATGTGTTACTACGATTTCGTATAAAGTTGCCATTAATGGATGTCGTACTTCTTCATTCACTCCGGGGAAGATAAGGAGACCCCTTGAGCCGCTTTTTATTCTTAATTTGTAGTGAAGGGCTTTCTTCCCTCTTGTGGCTTAATGTTAAGATTGAACCCCTAAAAGGTATAAAAGCTAACTGTAATAGCCCTTAAATTTCCCATTTACTGTTTGTTGATGATAGTATTTTATTTGGAGAAGCAACGCTTCAAGGGGCTCGAGTATTAAAACAAATCCTCAATGAGTATGAGCTAAACTTAGGTCAATGTGTTAATTTTGAAAAATTTGTCGTCTTTTATAGTAAGAATACTTTGGCCTCGATTTGTGATCAAGTTGCAAGGGAACTTGGTGTTCGGCGGACAAGTAACCCGGAACGTTACTTAGGTCTACCAAACATGGTAGGAAGAAATAAGAAGGCCTCTTTTTAGTAGTTAAAAAATAGAATGAAGAGGAAAGTTGACGGATAGAGTTCTAGATGGCTTTCACAAGGTCGGAAGGAGGTCTCTGCTAAATCATTTCTTCAAGTCATTTCGACATATGCCATGGCGTTCTTCCTATTTCCCAAATCCCTTTGTGACGATTTTGAAAGAATTATTGCCAATTTTTTGTGGCAAAGGGGGAAAGGTCGTGGAGTTATCCATTGGTGTGAGTGGAAAGTGGTATGTAATTCAAAGGCTAACGAGGGTTTAGGTTTTCGTAATTTTGGATTGTTCAACACTTTGCTTCTTGCGAAACAGGGTTGGAGGCTTCTTCAAAATCTTCAATCATTATTAGCCAGAATTTTAAAAGCAAAGAATTTTCCTAACTCTACTTTTTTAGATTGACATTTAAAGATTGGTTCTTCTTACACTTGGCAAAGCATATGGTCAGCCAAAAAAGTGCTAGATATGGAACTTTGTTGGCGTGTGGGTAAGGGTGATCGTATTTCCATTGTTAATAGTGTGTGGATTCCCGATTCAGTTGATTACAGATTAGCTAATCCATTAATTACTAGTAATTTAGAGTTAGTTGCTGATCTAATTGAGCCTACTAATAGAGTATGGAAGGAGGATTTAATTACCCGTATGTTTAGTCCGGCTGATGCCGAGCACGCATATTGCAAATCCCGTTGGCAACTGAACCCTGCGATGATGAGCTGGCTTGGATGTGTGAGCCATCTGGAGAGTTCTCGATAAAGAGTTCCTATAAACTATTAAATAGTTTGACTTTTCCTCTTATCCCTATTAATTTACATACTGATTATAAGCCCTTCTACAAGATACTATGGAATACAAAACTGCCATCCAAAATACAGATTATGATATGGCGCATATCTAAACAATATATTCCTACATTAGATAATTTAGCTAAGCGTCGACTGGTGTTTAATCCTCACTGCCCCAGGTTCCAATTTGAATTGGAATATGTTGAACAAGTTTTCTGGTTTTGCCCTAGTTCAGTTGAAGTATGGAAATTATTTGGGTTCAGGTGGATATTGGAATCAACTATTGAGATTTGTCTTGAATGGATTACCTGGGTTACGTCAGTATGTTCTTCCTCCTAATGTCGAATCTTCTGTGCTCTCTGGTCCTTATGGACATTTCGTAATAAGTGGGTTCATGAAATGACAGTAAAAAGCAGTAGAGATATAGTCAGTTTCATCTATGGCTATCTTCGGGAGTTGGATGGAGTAAAGGAAAAGAAAGTTACTTGGCCTGTGGGTACTTCAATCTGGAAACCCCCGAATGTTCCCTTCATTAAGTTAAACTTTAACGCCGCATTCCAAAGTATCAGCTTCTCTGCGACTGTGGGAATAGTGGCGCAAAATAGGAACAAAAGGGTTTTGATGTCTTGTTCAAAGTTGAAGAAGAATGTGGCTTCTGCTTTCATTGTGAAGTCACTTGCATGTCTCAAGGAAGTAAAGATAGGGTTAGATCGAGGTTTTTTTAACGTCATCATCGAGGTCGATGCCCTCTTCTTCGTACAAAAGTGCAACAGTAATTTAACAGACATATAAAAAATAAGCGCTCACATTCGAAGCATCAAACAGTTAGTAACAAGATTTCATTCAGTTACGTTTCAACATATCAACAGATCTAGTAATTCCGTCGCCCATAGATTAGCGTCTGAGTGTTTAAAAGAGGGCATTGAATCGTACCTTGTGAATGCGATTCCTGCATTTGTTCAGAAAGATGTGGACGACGAGTTCGTTCGAGTGCCAGATTGAGTGCGTTCTTGAGTAGTTTTGCCTTCCTTTTGCTCGAAAGGTACGAAATCATCTTGCAGAAAGAAAATAATGTTTAGGTTTCTTTCTGGTTAGGAGCGAAGAGGATTGGCTAAAGGTTTTCTTGGGGAATGTTAATCGTTTGAGCTGGTTATTGAGACTTCTTAATAGACGAGATCTGATTTTCTCGAGGGGATGGGCTAGGGTTTTTTCATTTTATCATCTTAAATTGAGCTGGTTAATCAGGTTAACGAGTCTCATCTTATCATCTTAAATTGATTTAAAAAATTTTCGAATCAAGTAAAATGAAAGTTGAGTCGGGTTTATATATTCTTTAAGTTTTAGAAAAAAATTATATATTCTTTATATTTTAAAAATTATCATAATTTTCAAAAATATAAATTTTGGGATTTTTATAAATATCTTGAATTTTAAAATTATATTGTAATTTTTGTTAAGAGAAAAAGATCAATTTGTTCATTTTCAAAATTAGCAGGCACAAAAGATGTATTTACACCAATCTATTATTTGAGTTATTTGAATTATTCAAATTGTAAAATTTAACTCGAATCAAACTCGAAACTTGAATTAATTATTTGAGTTGACTCAAAAAAACCGAATAACTCGATTATATTAACTCGAAATTCAAAAAAATTAATTTTTTTTTTAAAATTGAATTAAATTTTGCTCACCCCTACTAAATTCTTCTTCTATTTAGTTTCTTCTTTCAACAATCCATCTAATTATCGATTTCTTGAAGTGTTGTAATTTATCAAAATGAATTTTCAGCATTGAAGAACTCATAACAACTTCATTGATCCAATTTGGATTATTTGTTGTGACCAACTTACTCAAATCTATTCCTAACTATTTTCATTATAATTCATTCTTCTTATTAAGGGTATTGACTTCTTTGAATTTTCAAAATTGATTTCTCCCGACTTAGTTTTGGATTCCTCACTTTCAAACCTACTCAATTTTGGTTTCTCCATACCAACTTCATCCCATCATCCTGCCCATCCTTAATATTTATCCAACTTTACCTATTCTTAGAGTGTAAACAAGTTGAATTAGTTAAAATATATTGTTAATCCTTCTATTTCCTTATGCTTAAAACATTAAAAATTAAGTCTTACTACATTTTTCTAAAAAGAATTTAGTTCGATCATTAACATTATTATTTTTTCATAAAAAATTTGTTAGCTTGGCATACTAACTAAGTTGCCCTCATATGACATACCACATAATTAAAGGATAATAAATATATTAAGTTAACAAATTTTGACAGGAATTACTTGTTTAGTGTGTCTCGCATTTTTAAACATTTTGTAGGTACTTGATGCAATCAAAATCGAAGCAAAGACGATGTCTCAACGAGGAAGCACTGGACGTCATGATGACGTGACAATGATGTCCCGACGAGGACACATGTGACATCACAATAATGCGTCGTATTCCTTAAGCAACACAGCCACGTTTTTACAACCAAGAAGGACTCTTTCTTCCACTCGAACTTTGATTACTCCAAAGAAGTTTTAGTCAGATTAATCCTCTATTTTTAGCCTATAAATAAAGCCCTTATAATTCTAATAGAAAGTAAATTAATTTAACATTAGAGAGAAAAAAATCAAGAGAGAGTTTTGAAAGGTTTAATGGAATTTTGTGTTTTAGCTAGAGAGCTTTATATTTGGGGTTAGGGTTTGTTTTGAATTTTTCCATCTTATACCCTTTGTTTGTTTGCTCATTAGTGAAGTCTCCTTTGCCCTTAGTTTTTTACCCTCTTGATTGAAGGAGTTTTTTCATGTAAATTTGTTTGCCCAATTTTCTCTATTCCTTCGTTCTCGTTGTTTATACGGTCGATCCCCAACAAACTGGTATTAGAGCTTAGTTACGATTGAACAATCAACCCGTTCATATATGACAACAATGAGATTCAATATTGAAAAGTTCGATGGCATCACAAATTTTAGTTTATGACAAGTTCGAATGATTACAATACTGGTTCAAAACGATCTAAAGAAAATCAATACAAGGCAAAAGCTCGCAGATTCGAATCAGTCGAAATGGGATGAGCTTGATGAGAAGGCATTGTCTACAATTCAGTTTGCCTCACGAGCAATGTGTTGTAGGAGGTGCTTATAGAGAAAACAACATTTGCCTTATGTAAGAAGTTACAAACCCTTTACATGAAATAGTCTTTGGCTAATCGATTGGTGTTAAAACAACACCTATGTATGTTCCGAATGGTTGAAGGTGTGTCCATTAAGGCTCACATCAGTGAATTTGTTACTCTCTTGAATTATCTAAAGAATATCGAGATTAATATAGATTATAAATATCAGACTATACTATTATTGTGCTTTTTACCCCTTCATATAAGACTTTCAGGGAGACTCAGATTTATGGTAGAGATAAACTCTCGTATGAAGACATGAAGGGAAACTTGTTAAGAAAAGACAAACTCAACAATGAGCTAGGTTCGAATAACAAGTTAGATGGGCAAACCTTGATTTTGGTTGCAAGAAATAAGACTAGATCGCAGTCGAGGAATTGAGACAAGACATGTGGCTACTACAAGAAGTTAGGTAACACTAAGGCAGAATGTTACAAAGTGTAAAATAAGAACAGAAGGGTTACTGAGAGCAACGAGAAAGGAAAGCAAAAGGCCAAGGTAGTCGATGCTAATGTGCTTGATGACAAGGGTGATGATTGGTTGCTAGTGTCTATGCCCGAAAGGTCTAAGATTAGGTTCGAGTGGATCCTGGATTCGGGGTGTTCTTACCACGTGTCCCAACAAGGACTGGTTCTCCTCATATAGTCTAGTTTAAGGTGGAGTTGTGCTCATGGGAAAAAAATTCTCCTTGTAAGATAATTGGTAATGGTACCATTCAGATAAAGATGCATGACGGGATTATTAGGACACTTTCAGGTGTCAGGCATGTACCTGATTTAAAGAAAAACCTCATCTCCCTTAGTATCTTAGACTCGAACAATTGTAGAATCACCATCGAGTCAAGCTTCATTAAGGTATCTCGTGGAGCTCTCGTTTTGATGAAAGGTCAAGAAACGAATAATCTATATATCTTGTAGGGTTTAACAATGATTGGTGCAACAGTAATTTCATCGTCTATTACGAAGTTGGAGTCAACTTGGTTGTGGCATATGCGACTTGGTCATATGAGCGAGAAAGGTATGATTGTTTTAAATAAAAGTCTTCCAGTTTCCAAGTTCAAGTACCACTTGGACTTGGTTAGTATCCTACAGAGGTCAAGTTAGGCCCGTAATTGGGCTTAGCAAAGAAGGCATGTTAAAAACGAACCAAGGTGGAGATTTGTATAGTGTACCTCACATTTCCAAACATTTTGTAAGCAGTTGATGCAACCAAAATTAAAGCAAATGTGACGTCACGATGACTCGAAGACACGACGGCGATGTCTCAACAACACGACGGCAATGTCTCGACAACACGACGACAATGTCTCTACAAGGAAGTATGTGATGTCGCAACGACGCGACTAATTCTCAAGCAACGCAGATGCATTTTTACAACCAAGTAGGACTCTTTCTTTCACTAGAACTCTGATTACTCCAGAGAAATTTTAGTCAGATTAATCCTCTATTTTTAGCCTATAAATAGAGCCATTATAATTCTAATAAAAAGGAAAATAATACAACATTAGAGAGAGAACAAATCAAGAGAGAGTTTTGAGAGCTTTTTGTGTTTTAGCTAGAGAGTTTTTATATTCATGGTTAGGGTTTTTTTTGAATTTCTCCATCTTGTACCCTTCATTTGTTTGCTCATTAGTTAAGTCTTCTTTGCCCGTGATTTTTTATCCTCTTGATTGGAGGAGTTTTTCCACGTAAATTTGTGTGCTAAAATTTTTCTATTCCTTCTTTCTCGTTTATGCGGGTCGATCCCCAATATTACCAATGACGATGATGATTGGATTTTTAAATTTAAAATGTAAGAGGACTGAATTTTTAAATTTTAAAAAATAGAGACTAAATCTCAAATTATGAAAAGTAAATAGACTAACACCATACTTTAACCTATTGTATTATCTATATTTTTATTCAAAAGAAACATTTTATGTTATTTTAATATTGTAAGTGGCTTAGTAATTGAATTTTTGCTCAATAAGAAATAATTTAGAATAATAAAATATTACTTATACATAAATTGGAATAACTTAAACTACAATAAAAATGTAATTCAATATTTATCCAATATTATCTATTCAAACCTTTCACCTAGTTTTAATATAGTAATAAAATATTGACAATGATCATAAAAATATTAAATGTGTAAACTATCCTTTGCAAATAAATTTGTCACTTGATGGATTTTATTTAATATTGTAAGTAGCTTAAGGATTAGATTTTGGTTGGTTAAGAAGAAATTTAAAATAATAAAATATTAGTTATTAATATTTTTTTAATAATTTTATTATAGATTCATATCATATTTTTTTTGAGAAAATATCATATCTTTTTTTATACAATAATTAAAATCATCCATAATCTTTCTTCAACTAATAAATAAATGCATTTCAATGCACTTAAATTTACATATTTCTGCATTGACAACAATACCCATGCAAATCAAGATAAGACTCAATCGAATATTGATAATTTTTTTTAAAATTTTAAAATTAATAAACAAAATCATTTACAATGAAATTGTTATTCGAAATGAATAATAATTATAACGCAATATTTATCAAATTTTATTTATTAATTATTATATAATTTTAAAATTATTGATAATGACTCATAAAAATATTTAATGTGTAAACTTGTTGATTAGTTATCTATTCAAGATAATCTTTTATTCGATGAAGATTTTTTTTATTTAATCAAACTTAAATAATTATTGAAAAAATTCAAATTAATTATTAATTTCTAAATGTAACGTCAAAAAATTATCATTCAATCAAATTTAAACAATGATTGATAAAGAAATAAAATTTAGCTTATTAAACTTAATTAATTTGAGAATATATATTTCTATCAAAAAAATTTGAGAATATTTATAATAGTATTGTAACCCTTTTTACTCGGCTCAGATGATATGATCGAATCTAAAAGATTAATTACATCATCATATCTATACGCAATCTGATAGCCCACGATCGTTCACATAAATTCATATATATATATATATATATATATAGTTAAAATAAAACTAAAAATAAAATAAATAAAATAATAAATTTTCAAAATACCAAAAGTCCCCAAATTAAAATCAACTTACAATCCAATAAAATAATAATCGACAATATATTATGAAACCCAAAAATAAAATAAAATAAAATAAAAGATAAAATAAAATAATCTATAATTAAGCCTCCTTGTACTAAGTCTCCTATGTCTCGAGTATCTGTAAGGGAAACTGTAAGGAAATGAGCTATAAAGCTCAATGTGTCTCTAAAGTACATACAACCTAGTATATGATATCACAACCATTTATAACTCAAAAATAACCACCAATCATGTTACAAACATATGCATAATGCAATGCACCCATACTCCAACACACTAACACCGTGAAAGGGTTCCCCAGAACCCTTTCTCAACCAATTGTCACCAATCGCAGTGTGGTTTTAGTATCAACCGTTTAAAAGAATGACAACCACATCTTCCACCATACAATCCCAACCCATGAGCACACAATGGCATGATCACATGTACATCTCAGTTTTAGTTTCAATCTCAATCTCAATCTCATGATTTTACACATATATTAGAGTTCTCAGAATAATTATCACATCACATTAGTTTAACCACATTCCGATGATCATGCATGGCAACATCAACATGCTTAACACAACTCAAATCATAATCATACCATCTTTCTCAACACAAAATAACACATACAAATAAAACAACTCGGTAACACATCACAAACTTGTAAAATACAAAAGGATGTAGTACAGTAAAAAACACACCTCTAGGAAGTAAAAACTCTAACGACGAGGAGGTCATCCACCACGCACTAATCGAGTACTCGGTCTAATGGGATTAGATCGTGTAACTCTCGGAACCGGTGCAGAAGTAGGTTGCATAGGTGGAGGAAGAGGTAAATCGTCTGCCTAGGAGTCGTGATCCCCCTCTCAAAGACGATGGAAAGAAAGGTGGAGCAAGGCAAAACGAACAAAGGTCGAAAGTCACCTAACTTTAATCACAAAAGACGGTTAATAGGGGTGATTTGAAGTGCGATTTGATGCGCAACACAAGGAGGAACAGCCTTGACCGGAGGGTGATCAGACTTGAAGAAGAAGAAGAAAAAAAAAAGAGAGGAAGGGGTTAGGGATATTTCGATAGTAGCAACAAAAAGAAGAAGAAAAGACAAACAAAAGTTAAGGGTGTTTAAATACCGCAAGAAATAAGGTTATTTACTCGGAGGTCCCTAAAGAATCTTAGGGTTTCTAAATTGAGCCTACAACTTCACTTACATCACAAATAGGTCCCAAACTTCACAAAACAACCCCCAAATTAAATCTTAAGTTCAATTAAGTCCCATAACATACTAAATTTTATGTAAAAGACCCTCAAATTCCAAAATTTCCTAATTTAATCCCTAAATAAAATAAAAGTGTTACAACTCTCCTCCCCTTAAAAGAAATTTCGCTCTCCAAATTTACCTGGACCAAAAAGATGTGGATATTGGGCCTTAATGACGGCTTTGGGCTCCCAAGTAGCCTCCTCGAAACCATGATTACACTACAAGACCTTAACCATCTTAATGGTCTTTCTCCTAAGAACCTTCTCATCCTGAGCAATGATTTCAATCGGTTCTTCTTCAAAACTCAAATCAGGACGAACCTCAATCTCCTCAATAGGCACTACATGAGATGAGTCTAAACGATAATGTCTCAACATAGAGATAGGGAAGACATCATGAATCTGCTCAAGCTTAGGTGGTAACTCAAGCTGATAAGTAACCGATCCCACATGATGAAGTACCTGATAAGGACCGATAAAACGAGGACTCAACTTGCCTTTATGTCAAAATCAAGCACCTTATTCCACGAAGATACCTTTAAGAAAACCTTATCACCCATACTAAACTCAATGTCGCGACGCTTCAAATCGGCGTAAGACTTCTGTCTGTCAAAAGTAACCTTAAGCCTCTCACAAATCAGTATAACGGTCTCCTTAGACTCTTGAACAAAATCTGGTCCCAACATTCGATGCTCAATCAACTTTATCCAACCAATAGGAGTGCGACACTTGCGTCCATACAAAGCCTCATATGGAGCCATCTTAATACTGGCTTAATAACTACTATTATAAGCGAACTCTGCCAAAGGTAAAAAGTCCTCTCAACTACCTTGATACTCAATTACGTAACCTCTTAACATGTTTTCCAAAACCTGAATCACACGCTCAGATTGACCATTAATCTACGGATGATAAGCAGTACTGAAGTTTAATCGAGTACCCAAAGCACGGTGTAAAGATTCTCAAAATCTCGGAGTAAACCTCGGATCTCGATCAGATATGATAGACAAAGGCACCCCATGAAGGCAAACTATCTCCGAAATGTAGAGTCAAGCCAACTTGCTCAAAGGATAGTTAACCTTAACTGGAATGAAGTGTGCGGACTTAGTGAGTCGATCCACAATCACCCAAATTGAATCTTTCTTGAACAATGATAAGGGAAGACCACTCACAAAATTTATAGTCACACGTTCCCATTTTCACTGCAGAATCTCAATCGGTTGAAGTAACCTAGAAGGACATTGATACTCAACCTTTACTTTCTGACAAGTCAAACACTTCGAAACAAAATCAACATCTCTCTTTAATCCCTTCCACCAATACCTATCACAAAGATTCTTATACATTTTATCTTCGTCGGGATGCATGAAATAAGGGCTATCATGCGCCTCATGGAGAATAGTCTATTTAACTTCAGAATCCTTCAGAACACAATATCAACCTCGGAAGCATAGTATATCATTCTGATCCATAGAGAAATCCCTAGATAAACCATCTTCAACCTCTCTCCTATGGTGCATCAAATACACATCACTAACCTGCTCAGCCTTAAATCTTCGAGATTAAAGTGAGAATAACTCGAAGTTCAGCTAAAAGACCGTCATTCTCAAACAAGCTCATTCTGGCAAATAAAGCCCTCAATTCAGTCACAGCGTTACGACTTAAGGCATCAGCAGCCACATTAGCTTTATTAGGGTGATACTCAATCTCACAGTCATAGTCCTTAAAAAGTTTCAACCAATGACGTTGTCTTAAGTTAAGCTCTTTCTGAGTAAGCAAGTACTTTAAGATCTTATGGTCAGTGAAAATGTAACACTTCTCCCCATAGAGATAGTGTCTCTAAATTTTAAGAGCAAAGATAACCACAGCAAGTTCAAGATCGTGAGTAGGGTAATTAATCTCATGTGGTTTCAACTAACGAGATACATAAGCCACAACCTTTCTCTGTTATATTAGCACACATCCCAATCCCGTGTGAAAAGTATCACTATAAACAGTATAAACTTTTCCAAGTTTAGGTTGGATCAGAATCGATGCTTGAGCTAACACTGGCTTCAACTTTTCGAAACTAGACTCTTGGGCCTCAGTCCAAACAAATGGGACATCCTTCCTTAGAAGCTTAGTAAAAGGTGTCGCAATAATCGAGAAACCCTCAACAAACCTTCAATAATAACTAGTTAAACCCAAGAAACTACGAATCTCAAGAACATTCTTAGGCTGCTTCCAGCCCATAATAGCCTCAATCTTTTTGTGATCCACACGAATACCCTCAGTAAAAATTATATGCCCCAAAAACATAACCTTTGAAAGCCAAAATTCACACTTGCTGAACTTAGCACAAAGCTGCTTTTCTCTCAAGGTTTGTTAAACAATTCTAAGATGCTCCTCATGCTCAGCCTCAAACTTAGAGTAAACCAAGATATCATCTATAAACACCACTACAAACTGATCCAAGTAGGGTTGAAACACCTTATTCATTATATCCATAAAAGCAACAGGAGCATTAGTTAACCCAAAGGGCATCACTAAAAACTCATAGTATCCATAACGATTTCGGAAAGCTATATTAAACACATCAGAATCTTTCACCTTAAGCTGATAATACCCAAATCTCAGGTCTATCTTAGAAAATACAATAGCTCCTCGAAACTGATCAAATAGGTCATCAATACGAGGCAAGTGGTACTTATTCTTAATCGTCAGTTTATTCAACTTCCGATAATTAATGCACAACCGAAGTGTCTCATCTTTCTCCTTTACAAACAAAACCGGTGCTCCTCAAGAGGAAACACTAGGCCAGATAAAACTCCTATCCAACAGCTCTTACAACTGTATCTTTAATTCCTTAAGCTCTTTAGGTGTCATTCGATAAGGTGTCATGGACACAGGAGTCGTACCGGGATAAACCTCAATGCCAAACTCAACTTCATCACGTTTAGGTGGCACACCTAGCAACTCTTCTAGGAATACATCAAATAAGTCCTTTACTACACGAATCTTTTCAATCTCAAAATTTAATTGCCTTAGATCTAGGATGTAAGTCAAATCAGTCATGGACTCTTTTCTAATCATCTTTTCAGCTTTAAGAGCTAAGATCACATTAGATAGAGACCCTCTACGTTCACCAATTAGGGTTATCTGTCGGTTATCAGAAGTTTTCAAAGTTCCCGTCTTTTTCTCACAATCTAAATTTACTCAGTGCTTAGAAAGTCAATCCATTCCAAGTATGAGATCAAACTCACTAAATGCTAACTCCAATAATTTGGTAAAAAATATTTTCCCTTGAATCTCTAGAGGATAGTTGTGATATATCTTATTAATCTCTATAGAAATATCGATAGGACTTTGAACAGTGACTGTAGACTCAACATTTTCAACAGAAATATGAAGACCCTAAGATATCGCACTAGCCATATAAGAAGGCCTTGAATCGTTATCAAGTAAGGCAAAGTAAGGAATATAGTGAATCAAAAAAGTACCCACTATGACGTCAGACTCATCACGACCCTCATGCCTCCTAGTCGCATACACTAATTTAGGTTATCTCGTTGCAGATCTAGCTGCTCCACCAGTCTGAACTGGTCTACCTCTAGTAGCTGAACCCGAAGCAGTTGGTCTAACTTGCCCTCTACCCAGTATGAGCCTACACCGAAGCCTATGATTGACTCTGCACAAATGAACGAGTAAAAGGATAGAGATAATCTCTAAAGAAGTGCTTCTGTGAACCATACCTAAAACATGTTCCAATCTTCCTCTAACACTTGCCCCAATGTCTTTTATTGCAATAAGAATAGTGATGAAAAGGATGAGGACCAGTAGAACCACTAACACTACCCACAAAAGCTGCTGAAACCGCAGGCCTCATCCTTGGATAACTAGGTTGCACTGCCTCCTCTCTAGGCCTCTTAACTGAAAGATCACCAGAAATAGGCTGATCTGGTGTGCCTACTAGCTTCTTACTGCACTCCCTATCCTGAGCCCTCTAAGCCTTAGTACGAGCCTCCAAACTCTCAGCAGACCTTGCTCGACTAACTAAATCACTGAATACTCTATCATGATGCATATTAACCCCAACATGGAGCGAGAGTCGCAATCCCTTTCTAAACCAATCGCACTTTTCTTTCTCATTAGTAACCAACTCAGATGCATAACGAACCAGCCTTAAAAACTCAATCTTATAGTCATTAACAGACATATCTTCCTACCTTAAATTCATGAAGTCATCCCTACACTTATCAAGGAACTCCTCACCCATAACGATCTTGGAAGACCTCTCTAAAATAATCTCAAGTAATCTAACCAGCAGGAGCAAACTCTTCCACAGTATCCCACCAATTTTGGGTCTCACCCCTCAATAAAGAAACAGTAGTCTTAACCTTTTGCCCAACAAGATAGTTCATCTCTACAAATAATCTTTGAAGATCCTTTAACCAATACTCAGCAACAGAAGGATCCGTACTAGTCCTACCCTCAAATACCTTCATCCTAGTAGCTATAAAATTGACAGAAATAGGCCTCCTCAAACCCTCAGATTGACTCCCAACAGATCCACGGAGTAATCTCAATAATTCTCGACTAACAGTAGCACTATCCAACTCCACGATCTCGCTATCCCTAGTGTCGGGCACATCCTCAACAGGAGCTTCCTCAGCAGGTAAGTCTCTTCTAGCAGCTTGCTGACCTCAGCACCTATGGGCAGCTTATCCTCCTCAACATGTGGCAATTCATCTACAATCCCCACAGGCTCAATTACAAGAGTAGGGTCACTAATAGCCCTAGTAGTACGGCAACGACCTCGACATTGACCATGACTAATCGTAAGTCTAGCACTGATACGTGTTGGCATACTGTTTATCTACATAAGTAAAAAGTACTAAAGTAAGAATTGGTACCAGAGATTTAGAATAAATCACAATTTATATATATATAACAAAAATTGTTTATAACATATTAATTTATTTAAAAATCTTCATTTAACCCCAACAATTTTTTTTAAAACCATATTTAGAGAACCTCACAGTTCGTAGGTTAAACTCGACTCTGATACCACTAATTATAATCCTCTTTACTCGGCCCAAGAGGTGTGATTGGATCCAGAAGATTAACTATGTCATCATACCCATACGCAATCCGATAGCCCAGGTCATTCACATACATTCATATATATATTCTATAGTTGAAATAAAAATAAAAATAAAAATAAAAAATAAATTTCCAAAATAAATACCAAAAGTACCCAAATTGAAATAAACTTACAACCTAATAAAATAATAATCGACAATGTATTATGAAACCCAAAAATAAAATAAAATAAAAGATAAAATAAAATAATCTATAATTAAGCCTCCGGGTACCAAGTCTCTATGTCTCAAGTATCTGTAAGGGAAACTGTAGGGAAATGAGCTATAAAACCCAGTGTGTCTCTAAAGTACATACAACCTAGTATATGAGATCACAACCATTTATAACTTAAAAGTAACCACCAATCATGTTACAAACACATGCACAATGCAATGCACTCATACTCCAACACACTAACACCGTGAAAGGGTTCCCCAGAACCCTTTCCCAACCAATTGTCACCAATCGCAGTGTGGTTTTAGTATCAACCGTTTAAAGGAATGATAATCACGTCTTCCACCATACAATCCCAACCCACAGCACACAATGGCATGATCACCTGTACATCTTAGTTTCAGTTTCGATCTCAATCTTAATCTCATGATATTACACATATATTAGAGTTCTCAGAATAATTATCACATCACATTATTTAACCACATTCCGATGATCATGCATGGCAACATCAACATGCTTAACACAACTCAAATCATAATCATATTATCTTTCTCAACACAAAATAACACATACAAATAAAACAACACATGGTAACACATCACAAACTTGTAATATACAAAAGGATGTAGTACAGTCAGAAACACACATCTAGGAAGTAGAAACTCTAACGATGAGGAGGTCGTTCACCATGCATTGATGAGTACCCGGTCTAACGGGATTAGTTTTGTGTAACTCTTGGAACCGATGCAGAAGTAGGTTGCACAGGTGGAGGAGGAGGTAAATCGCCAGCCTCAGAGTCGTGATCCCCCTCTCAAAGACGATGGAACGAACGACAGAGCTAGGAAAAACAAACAAAGGTTGAAAGTCGCCTAACTTTAATCACAAACGACGGTTTATGGGGGTGTTTTGGGGTGCGATTTGATTCGCAACACAAGGAGAAGTATTTTGGTAATGATAGTGTAAAGAATGGACAAAGGAATGGTCTTGATTGAAAGGTGATTGGACTTGAAGAAGAAGAAAAAAACAAGAGAGGAAGGGGTTAGGGAGATTTCGGTAGTAGCAACAAAAAGAAGAAGAAAAGACAAACAAAAGTTAAGGTTGTTTAAATACCTCAAAAAAATAGGGTTATTTACTCGGAGGTCCCTAAAAAATATTAAAGTTTCTAAATTGACACTACAACTTCACTCACATCACAAATAGGTCCCAAACTTCACAAATTAACCCCCAAATTAAATCTTAAGTTCAATTAAGTCCCATAACATACTGAATTCTATGCAAAAGACTCTCAAATTCCAAAATTTCCTAATTTAATCCCTAAATAAAATAAAGGTGTTACAAATATTCTAAAAATAATTAATAAATTAAAGAAAGATAAATTAAACAAATTTCAAATTCCTAAAAATTTAAATTTAATTTAAAATAAAATTAATAAATTAAAAAATATTTAAATGTATTAATTTTCCATCTATTATCCTGTTTATCATCTTGATCCACCTAGAACTTTTAAAAAGGATTTGATGATTAAAATTATAAAATTAGAATGAATTAAAATATATCTAAAATTAAAATATAAAATATTATATTAGATAACATTCTAAATATGTTTCCAAATTAGTTCATTCTCATTAAAAATATCAAGTGTCTTTGTTATTTGAATAAGACTTCAAAGAAAATAGTTAAAAAATTAATAAACGAGAAATTATCAATCATCCAATAGTTAACCAAACATAATGATTCTTTATAGGTAAAATTTTGACTGATATCTTGCTCATAAATTATTTTACCTAATTATTTTCTATTTTTTATTTTCATTATTTTTAAAATATTAATTTATTCTCTCAATTACTTTTTAAAATTAATAGACTTTTCTTCTAAATTAGATAAATTTTTATTTAGTTAGGGAATATAATTTTGTAAAATTATAAAAATATATTATTTAATAAATTAAAAATAAACAAGTAAAATCACATGCAATACACGTGAAATGGGAACAAGTAGTATACTAAATAGGGGTGAGCATTCGATCGAATTAAGTGAAAAAGTTTCAAGTTAATCGAGTTCATGAGTTCTATTTTTCATCCTAACTCAATTTGAATTTTTTTCAAATAGAGTAAAGTGAAATGAAATTCAAGTCGAGTTGAATCGAATCGAATAAAGTGAAATTGTTTTAAAATTAAACATGTGAAATAAAAAATATTGTTACAATATAACTAATTTCATGTTAGAGCACATAAATTTGAAATCATATAATTTGAAAAAAATTCAAAGCAAAATAATAAAAAAATAATATACTCGTGTAAGATAAATTTGAATAATTAATTAGGTCCCAAAATTATTCTTTTAGAAAATTTTAATTTTTTTATTTTTTAAAAATATAAATTTTGAAAATTTTATAAATATTTTGAATTTTAAAGATTATTTTGATATTTTTTTTTTGTAATTTTTGTTGTGAGATAGATGAATTTGTTTATTTTCAAAGTTTACAGGGACCAAAAGAGTATTTATACCAATCTGTTATTCGAATTATTCAAGTTATTTGAATTGTGAAATTCAACTCGACTCGAACCGAGTTATTCGAGTTGACTCGAATAATTCGAATAACTCAATTCGATTAACTCAAAATTTGATTTTTTTTTATTTTTCGAATTCATTCGAGTTTTGCTCACCCCTAATACTAAATATGGTTTTTTAGTTTTTTTAACAATCTCATTATAGATTTTGATCATATCTACTCTTTTTGACACAATACGTAAAATTACCCATAGCTCCTCCATAGCTTATAAATAAGATAATAATGCGCTTCAACGCACTCGAATCTATATCCTACTATATTTACAACAATACTTATACTAATCGAATTAAGACTCAATCAATTATTTTTTAGTGCTTTTAAATGTTACTTTAATGAGATGTGAAAATATTGAATGCTTATGCATTTATTTATAGTGTTGAATCATAATTTTAATTGGTAAATATGTAAGATTAATTAATCTAAAATAATAAGTTACTTAAATTTGATATAAAATCTAATTCAATATAAATTTTAACTTTTTTTTTATAGAATTTAACGAGATCTATAAGTGAAACTGAAATTACTATTTATAGACGGCGCAAAAAAAATATTACAAAGTTGATAACATTTTATTAGACCTAACTATAATAAAGAATCTTAAATGTTCAATATTTAAAATAGAAATATAATATTTCTATATCTGTATATTGTATAAAAAATTAATAGATTTTGAATCAGTGTATAAATTTGATGATAAAAATATTCATTACTTCAAATATGATTTGGATTTAAATTATATTAATCATGTTGTTATTAGAAGTTTATCCTCTCTCTAAAAAAATAATTACATTTCTTTTTTATCAATTAGTGTATATGTGGATAAATTTGATCTTTAATTTGATGGGCAGTGATTAATACCAAAACTCCAACCATATATTATATATATCACTTTCAAAAAAATAAATGAAAAGAATATTAGATTAATTAGTAAAAAAAAAAAAACAAGATATTTATCTTATTGTGGACCTAAAGTATACCTCATTTGACATGTATGAAAATTTTCAAATTCTATTAATTCCCTCCATCAAACAAAGAAAAAAGTAACTATCACAATCAAAACGATTTTAACCATTAGATTAGAATAAATTATTTTAAGTTTTAAAATTTGAATTTATCTTAAATTATAAAAATAAAATCAACCACGTCTAAGCTTTCTCGCTTTTTTTTTTCACTAAGTAACTAAATAATTAAGGTTTTAAATTTACTTTCTTCCTTGTTTGGAGCAAAAATGTGAGATGAAAAGTAAGAGATTAGAGTTATTAAAGTTAATTAATTTGGATATTAGGTATTTTTTTATTGAAAAATTAATCCATCATTTCATTCTAAAAATTTTGCTATTTTTTTCTTGGTTCATTTCAAGTATTTTATAAATTTTAAGTTATCATAAGAAAAGGTAAGTTTTAAATTTTTATGCTTGAAATTTTTTGAGTATTTAAAGTCAACTAAGCATAAAATTTTTTATGCTTGAACATTCAAATCCAAGCTCGACCTAGTCCAGCTTATTTTAAGTTTATAATACTTTATATTATATTATTTTTATATATTATGTAATTTAAAACACAAAAAAAAAAATCTATACTAAATATATAATACTACTCTAATGTAAACATTAAAATAATGTTAAGATGACTATATAAAAATTTCAATAAATAAAAAAATATAAAATTATTAAATATTAAAATAAAATAAAATAAATATTTTTTAAAAATATTTAAAAATAATATGGGTGAGCTTAAAATGGGCTTGAGTTAATCTTTTGCAAAAATGAGTGGATTTGAGCAAAACTTTAGACCTAGATTTTGGGTCGACTGGACTTAAGCAAGCATAAAAATATTAATATCATGCTTAGACTCGACATGAACCCGACCCGACCCAACCCAACTCATGAGCACTTCTAATTATTATTTTAAATGTTCTCACTATAACTGGACTAAAATTAATTATATGGTTTATTTTTATTTTTAATTATTGATAGAAAATAAAATTAAAATGATATATATATATATGTTTTAGTTAATGAGATTTAAACTTAAAGTGGTATTAATGATGATACCATTTAAGTCAAATATATATTCTTGTTAATTTTGAATTACATTAATTGTAAGTGTTCTAGTAATAAATGGAATGATCTCACTTTGGATAATTTCTATTTTTATTTGAAATTGATCATAATCATGGATTCATCATCCATTATATTATATTGAAGAATCTAAGTCCACCCAATTCTCTCCCACTAAAATCAAAGAAATGTTAATATTTTTCCTCAATAATATGACTTATTAAATACTAGGCTGTCTCTCGTTGGCTATTACTTTAGGTTTATTTCCTAGGTTTTAATAATTTTGGACACGTTTTCCCTATTGTTTGTTATTTTTAAGGGTAAATTATGCAAATGGTTACTTAATTATGTTGGTTAGTTAAGTTTTAAAATTTTTCAATTTAGACACTAATGGTGGGTTCCTTCCTGTTTTGGTATATAATTTTTTAACCACTATAATAACATATTTGGTTCTCAATAGTTATTTATTTTATCAATTTGATCCTAAATATTAATAATCAATAAATTTAACTTTTTATATTTACGAATTCTATAATTTAATTATTAAACTTCTTAACCAAAGCTTTCAACTTTTAAAATAAATGTATTCCATATTTATTAATTGTTTTATTTATGTTTTTTTAAAATTATCCAATTCGCTACATAATTTTTTTGTTTATATTTTTAAGAAATTAGTATTAGAAATTAACTAATAGGACTAAATGCTGAAACTGAATGCTGTTGAATCGTGGAACAAAAGTCTTTATGTCTTGAATAATAGGACTAATTACTGATCGATCTCTAGACTTAGATCTGCATTTCTTGATAATCGCTAAAGAGTCTCCTTCGAGTATTACGTCTCTTAATCCCATGTCTGTACACATTCTTACGTTTTCCCTGCATGCAAGGGCCTCCGCGCTGAAGAGGAACCCTACATTATTGTGTAAGATTGCCTTGGATGCCATGATTTGACCGTTGGAATTTCTTGCAACTATTTCAGATTTGGAGTTGAAGTGTGCCCGATTGAAGGCCGCATTGAAATTGGCTTTGACCTTTGCTACCCTTGCAGATTCCCATACATCACTATTTGTGCTACTGGTGACCTTCACTGACTGACACCCATCTATTTCTTTTAAATATTGTTGGATGAAAATTGCTATGTCAGTGCTAGATTTGACCACTTTCTCATAAACTCACTTGTTCTTTCCTGTCCAGATTGACCACAAGGAGCAACAAAACAAACGAGAGTGAGGGTTCAGGACCGTCCCAAACACCCAAGTAATCCAATCGCTCCAGTCTTGTAATTAGCTTGAAGCTATCCAATTTAGTCCGATTAAACCCCAAACGTCCATTGATGTAGAGCATTGTCGAAAGATGTGATCTAGAGTTTCGGGACCAACTCCACACCTTGGGCACATGGCATCCAAAGTCAGTTGCCTTTTGGCCAGATTCGACATAGACGAAATAAAGTTTTTAACAATTCGCCATGTTATTATTTTAATTTTATTAGGCAAGTTTAGCTTCCACAGTTTCCCATAGATAGAACCAAGGGGGTCTTGTAAATTATTTAAAGTAGAGCTAGGAAAACTAGAATGTAATAGCTTATAGGCTCCTTTAACGGAGAACTCACCAGAACGGTCGACACACTAAATCAACTCATTCTTGTGAGTAAATCGAGTCAAGGGGATTCATAGAATACGCTCCGCATCTTTAGTTGCGAAGGTATTGATGATTAACTTTTCTTTTCATATTCTTAAATCATTGTTAATTATATCGGTAACAAACTCTACTTGATGATCATTAACCGGATGCAAAATTTTAAAATTTAAAGAATTGAGAACCCATGCGTGCTCACTAATTGTCGCCTTTACTAATATGCCAACGTAACCCATCGTTTAGAACCTTCTTAGCAGCCCAAATGCTTTTCCAAGTGTAAGAAAATCTGACTTTTAAAGAGGAATTAAGGAAATCACCATTAGGATAATACTTAGCTTTTAAAACTTGTGCTAATAAAGAATTAGGGTTAGAAATCAAACGTCAACCCTGCTTAGCCAACAAGGCTATGTTGAACTTTGCGAAACTTCTAAAACCCAATCCTCCAGCAGCTTTAGGAACACAAAGCTTTCCCCATTCACACCAGTAAATTCCTCGTCGACCTTAAGCCTTTTGCCACCAAAATTGGGCCACTAAACTTTCCAACTGCTCATAAAAAGACTTGGGAAGAAGGAAACAAGCCATGGAATATGATGTGATTTCCTCAGCTTTGAGGGTTTGAAAAATAACTTGTTTGAAGAATCATATTGAAATGGCTCACAAAGTGGAAACCTTAATCTGAAGCACTTGAATTCTCTAAGGAACCGTAGCTATATTAAAATTATGACCCGCTTAAACTTGACCTTAAACTCGAATCTTGGTATATCGAAGTCGCCACACCCTAGAGTGGAAAACAGAGTTATAAGACAAATTTTGAATGCCACAACCTTTGAAGAAAGTTTGATAAATTCAAACAGTTCATTGAAGAACCAATAGAGAAATATTCTCACAAAATATGATTTAATTTCAAGCAATTTTTTTTACAAGGATTACTTAGAACGAAAATTATAGGCCTCATATGACCTTTTAAGTTCCCTTATTACCTTTCAAATTAGATCATTTATCTAGCTTAAAGCTGACCAATTAATTCGGTTTAACTCCTTGATGGTTAGCTCAAAAGGCATGTCTCGTCATTTGTCTTTGAGGAGATGAAATGGCATGTCTCTTCATTTGTCTTTTAGTATATGAAAGGGCATGTATTTTCATTAGTCCTTGGATAGCATAAAGGTCTCCATCTTTATGAAGATTAATCTCTATAAGTTGATGTTTGAAGTCTTTTCTTCTTCCATAATTGTATGCCTTTATTCTTTGTATTTCATCCCTTTCATTGGTGCCATGAAGTGCCCCAAAACCGTTCGACATTTGAAGAGTTTCCCCTTGATCTTTTGAAGAGTCACCTTGTCTTGAATTGGCCTTTAAGTGCACCAAAACCGTTAAACATTTGAAGAGTCTTCCCTTGGTTTTTGAAGAGTCTCCTGATCAAGCATGAATGCTTATTAATCCCTTAAAAATCTATTCACATTCTTTATTCAAAACACTTAATAGAAATGAGAAAGCACACTTTTTAACTAATGCATTAAAATAACAACCAAATTAATAACACACACATATTTAACTAACTCAAGCATATTTAATAACTAAGATGCTTAAATGCATCGTTAAAGATGAAAACTAAATGAACTAATAGATTACTAAATGCATGACTTATTTTTTAATGATGCAAACTTTAACTAACATGAGAATTACATAATGCATGATATAATTTATGATACATATTTAACTAACATGTAAGTTACTTAATGCATGTCTTTATTTATAATGCAAACTTAACTAATCATGACAGTTTCATAATGCATGTCATTATTTATGATGCATACTTAACTAATATGAAAGTTACATAATGCATGACTTTATTAAATGCAAAACACATAATGCATGTCTTAATTAAAAGATGTAGATTAATAATGCAAGACATAATTTAAAGATGCTAACATATAATGCAAAACATAATATGATCACAAAATGAACCAATGAACATGTGGACACAACATAAACAGTTAGACTTGAATTACGAACAATCATTATTAAAAGCATAACGCAAAAACAAGAATCATAAACATAATTTAATTTGACTTAATATAAACATGACAAAAATAAGTGCATGATATAAAAGCATGAATATGAAACACACACACATTATGAAAGAGAATTTTAACAAAATCATCAAATAAAGAATGTTTGCATTTCATCTTAAACTTAGGTTTTCCATGTTGAAGCCCAATGTTTGGAATGGGCTTATAATGAGCCTCATTTGGCCCAATGCCTCAAATTCTCAAAAGAAGCCCATTAATTTGTGGCCCAATTGGAATGTAAGATTGGATCTCAGTCTAATCCAAAGCCTGCAAGCTTATGTAATTAGGTAACGTGTCCAGAATCACACTAGAATAAGTCGGAATAGCTTGGAGAACAACTTTAATGAAAACTTCCTTGCCACCCTGAGATAAAAACCAAGTACTCCAATTATCAATTCACTTTTTAATTCTATCTTTCAAGGCTTGAAATTAGGCTTTTTCTTCCTCCCAATCATATTAGGAAGCCCCAAATATCTCTTCAAATTTCTTGATAATTGAACCCCCAACTCTCTTATGATCTGTTACCGAATCCCCCAAGTGTGTTGGCACTGAAGAACACCGTGGATTTCTCAAAATTAATACATTTCCCAAAATTAAGCTCATACTCCTTTAAGACATCCTTCAAAACCTGAACACCCTTAGAAGTGGCCTTAATAATTTAAATGTTAAAATTCCTTAACCAAAATTTAGTATACCTATATAATTATTTTGTAAATATTTAATAAAATATTTATGAGCTCGGTTTATAGGAATGAGGTCCCATTACCTCCATTTCTAAAACCACTTGACTTTGAAGATTTATCGCCAAAATCTAATTACTCATTCAAATAGCATAAATTGCCAATTCAAAAATTATTATAATTCTATATTTGACTCATAAATATTAAGTAATAATATTTACGAACTTACTCATCAGATTTGTTCTTGGAAAGCAGGCTGTTACAAAGAGAATCAGTCTTGCTATTTGCACGCACAAGATTTTACTGGAAGATTGCCTCGAAACCTTAAATCCTATTATGAAGAAGATTGTCAAGAAGGAAATCATCAAGTGGCTTGACGCTGAATTAATTTACCCTATTTCAAATAGTTTGTGTGTGAGACCTGTTCATTGCGTGCCCAAGAAAGGAGGAGTCATGATGGTTAGCAACGATAACAACATGCTCATTCCAATTCGTACTATCACGAACTGGAGGGTGTGCATGGACTATCATAAGCTGAACAAGGCAACTCGAAAGGACCATTTTACATTCCCCTTCATTGATCAAATGATGGACAGACTAGTTGGGAAGGCCTTCTACTTCTTATTGGATGGCTATTCATGGTACAACCAAATTTTCATAGCTCTTAATGATCATAAGAAGACTAATTTCACGTGTCCATATGGAACCTTTACGTTCAGACGTATGCCATTTGGGTTGTGTAATGCCCCAACTACATTTCAGCATTGTATGGTGGTGATATTCTCGGACATGGTGCAAAAACTTTTTTAAGTATTCATGGATGACTTCTTTGTGTTACTTTTGAAGATTGCTTGAAAATTTTGGAGCTAGTTCTTGGTTGTCGTGAAGAAACTAATCTAGTCTTAAACTAGGAAAAGTGCCACTTCATGGTCTATGAAAGCATTTTTTTAGGACATAAAATATCACGGCAAGGATTGTCGTAGACAAAGCAAAGATTGAGGTGATAGAGAAGTTGCCACCTCCCACTACTATTAAAGGCATTCAGAGTTTTCTAAGACATGCAGGGTTTTACAGAAGATTTATTAAGGATTTTTCGAAGATATCCAAACCTTTGTGTGTCTTTCTAGAGAACAATAAGCCTTTCGATTTTGATGAAACATGTGTGAAAGCATTTTAAGAATTAAAGAAGCAACTAGTGCAAGCACCGATTGTGATACTATCGGACTGGACACTGCCCTTTGAACTTATGTGTGATGCTAGAGACTTTGCTGTTGGTGCAGTACTGGGGTAGAGGAAAAATAAGGTATTTCATGCAATCTATTATGTGAGGAGCTATTGGTTGTGGTATTTGCTTTCAACAAATTCAGATCCTATCGAGTTGGCACCAAAGTCATAGTGTATACTGGCCATTCTGCAATAAGTAATTGGTGACCAAGAAAGATGCCAAGCCAAAGCTAATTCGATGGATATTATTGTTACAAAAATTTGATCTTGAAATTAAAGATAAAAAGGGGACCAAAAATCAAGTGGTTGACCACCTATCAAGGTTAGAAAATGGAAATGGAGATGGTAATATTCAACTCATTAAGGAAGATTTCTAGATGAGCAACTTCTAGTTGCCACGACATTACCTTAGTATGCTAATATAGTAAATTCCTGGTGAGCGTGTTAATGGCACCTGGGTTCAACAACCAAACAATACTATTGGGATGAGCCTTTCTTGTTCAAGCACTAAGTAGATCAAATAATTCAGAGATGTGTGCCAAATGAAGAGATTCAAAGCATCTTCCAACATTGTCATTCAATGCCATATGGTGGACATTTTGGAGGGATGAGAACTGCTACTAAGGTTCTCTAATATAGTTTTTACTGGAAAAATTTATTCAAAGATGATCATGATTTCTCTCAAGCATGTGACCGCTATCAAAGGACGAGCAAATTATCAAGGAGGAATGAAATGCCGCTACAAAATATTTTGGATATTGAGTTGTTCGACATGTAGGGAATAGACTTCGTAGGTCTGTTTCCACCTTCTTGGGGCAATGTGTACATACTTAGTAATAGATTACTTCTCAAAGTGGGTAGAATTCATTGATGTTCCTACTAATTATTCCAATTCAGTAATGAGATTCTTTCATAAAAATATTTTCACAAGGTTTGGTACACCTTATGCACTCATTAGTTATGAAGGTTATCATTTTGATTGCAAATTTGTTGCTAATGGTTTGAACAAGAATAAGGTGAAGCATAAGATTGCCATAGCATATCACCCCTAGAAAACTGACAAGATGAGGTGTCGAATAGAGAAATCAAATAAATTTTAGAAAAGTGGTAAACCCAACTCGCAAAGATTTGTCATCTAGACTTGACGAAGCTTTGTGGGCGTAACGTACAGTGTTCAAAAGTCCATTAGGGATGTCACCTTTCAAGCTTGTTTATGGGAAGCCATGCCATCTACCTGTTGAGCTTGAATATAAAGCATTTCGAGCCAACAAAAAGCTGAACATGGATTGGGTTGCTGCTAGGAACAAATGTTTAGTTGAGCTAAATGAGATGGAAGAATTTCGAGCTCAGGCCTATGAGAATGCGAGGCTATACAACGAGAAGATAAAGCATTAGCATAATAGGAGAATTTTACCATGGTAATGTGAATCTAGATAACAGGTGTTGTTGTTAAATTCCAAGTTCAAATTGTTACCGAGCAAGTTAAAGTCTCGCTGGTCAGGACCCTTTGAAGTAGATTATTTTTAGCCTTGTGCTGCTGTAGATGTCAAAAACATAAAAACTGGGCTCATATTCAAATTAAATGGACAGAGGTTGAAACATTATTGGGGTGCTACTGTGACGAGAGAGAAGTAATCTATTGCTCTTCTAAATACCTAACTCCTACATATCCATTTTACTCTTTTTTCTTTATTTGTTTTCCTTAGTTAAATTTTATATTTCTTTCATTATTTTACTTAATGGGTTTAATAAAGCTTGTATTTTTATCTTTCAGGTATGTTGAGGTTTGGGCCTTTAATACTAGCAGTAGCCATTAGATGTTTTGCCAAAAATTTTACTCTGAATAAGTTTCTTTTCATTTTCCCTCTCATTCCATAATTTTAGGCCATAATTACTGCACAACGCTTCACGTTCACAGTAATTTTTGATAGTTTCCATCCTTATGTTTTCTTTTCCTTTACCCTAGTCGTTTCACCTCCCTTATAGTTACCTCATTCCTTCGTTTTTGTTCAGCCTTACATTTTTGCCATAAAAATTTTAAAGCTTTCATCTATTTTCAGTAACATTTAAAAATGGCGAGACAAATTTCATCTCAATCATCCTCAATGACGCCAAGAGCATTTTTCAATGACGTACCCAAAGACAAATATACATAGAACATCAACAGGCAACCATTTTGTTTTGAGAAGGGATTTTTGTTCAAAGATGAACCCTTTATGGGTTACAATGAATCAGTTTCCTCTGTAGTTGAGAAGCATGGATACTAGATATTTTGTCTGTATATGGACGATGTTCTCACCAAGGTCGTACGAGAGTTCTACGCCTATTTGACTTCTCCAAATAATGTGTTCATCTATGTGAGAGGGGCCTTGGTACTGTTTGATGAAGACTCGATCAGCGCTCATTATGCCTACATGATGTTCAGGAAGAACACTCATAATTTGCTGCAACAATAATTGCAGAGGGCTTAAATAAAGTCCTTAAAGATTTGTGTATAAACGGCACCAAATGGAAGGTGTCCAGACAAGACTGTTACACCATCGAGCGCGCTTCGTTGAAACCCCATTGTAAGGTATGGTACCATTTCCTAAAATCTCACCTCAGTCCATCTACTCACAATACCACCATTTTAAAGGAAAGAATGTTATTACTACATATCATGACAAGGAGAAAGATTCATGTCGACAAGACCATTTTTAATGAGGTACATCACTGTGCCCAGAAAAAAGTTGGGAGACTCAACTTCCCCTCCCTTATTACTAACCTTTGCCAGAGGGTAAAGGTGCCAATTCAAACTAACGAGGATGTTGCTCTAAACAAAGGAGCTATCACAAAACAGATTTTCATGAAATTTCTAGGAGAGGAATTGCTACGGCATACCCCTTCTAGTTATGCCTTGGCATCCTCCCTGTAACATGCACTTTAGTACCCCCTTCTACTTCGAATACTGCTTTTAAGGAACAAGTGCTTAGTTATCTTGAAGGGTTATATTTGCAATTCAAGCTGTACGGGAAGCAGTAGTTGAGAATTTCAATTGACTTAGCAAGGGCACAAGAGGTGATGAGCCTTTTTTGGGGTTACATCAATCGAAGGGACTTCACGATTAAAAATTACCTTCAGAAAATTTTACTAGGTAGATGCTTGCATTCCCTAGTTTTCCTAAGGAACTGATGTTTGATCTAGAGGAGGATGATGAGGCAAAGGCGGGTGCGACAGGATCAACTCCCATACAACCTGCTACTAGGGAAAAGGTCACGCAGGGACAAGAGGGAGATGAAGAGAAAACTAAATCTATTAGTATCGGATTCGACCATGAAGTTGAAGAAACAAACCCAACTTTTGCTTCACATGCCGATACAATTGCACCTATTCCACCTTAAGCCACTGAAAGAATGACTAAGCAAGAACAGGAGATCAACAAGTTGATTGATGATCTTACAAAATCTAATGATGAGGATAATGTGCCGATAAATTCCTTGAAGCAAAAGATGAGATACAAACACCCTACTTGCAAATCAACTCGACCAAACTAAAGTAACAATTTTTATACAGGCTTTATATATTATTTTTATTTGTTTTTCATTTTTTGTTATCATTCATTCGTTCATTTTTGTCCATATACATGTTTTTGTTTTTCATATTTGTTTGTTCATGCATTGAGGACAATGCATCCCTTAGGTTTGGGGGTCTTTTGTGCATATAGGATGCATTTGATATTAGTTTGCATATTTGTTTTCATAGTTAATCATTTTGTCATTCTTTTTTCCAAAACAAATATAGTTGCTAATGACTGCCAGATTGTGATGAGTATATTTTTGCCTATGATGTTCGATGAGGAACTTAATTCTTCAATACCTAAACATTGTGACAGTAAAGTAGGTGAGTTTAGCATAGGAAAATTGCTTGAAAATTGACTCCTAAAAGTAGAATGTCCTAATTTCTAGTAAAATTTATCTAAAGTAGGTTTCTTTTAATAAACTTAGGAATTCTTGTAGCTAGGTTCAATAAATGCCAATACTCAATAAAAAAATTATTGTGATGGCAAGATTGAAAAAATTAGAAAAAAAAAAATCAAAGAAATGCCATAAGACACTCCACTGCTTGAAATTGTCAAGTAGGTCAGCAACACTTTGTTTGCTCCATTGTGTTGTTGATTAGAAAGTAAGTGTAAGTAAAAGTGTATAAAAACCACAAGAAAAAGAAATAATTTAGGGGCACTCCACTGTAGTAATAGGCTGAGTAGCTAAGGAAGTAGTTCTTTGCTCCATTCATCTTTTAAGTCAAAAGCCTTAGCTTCATGAGTGAGTTACATTCAAATTGTGACATGATGGAGTACTTAGCAATTTAGTGTATGCTCCATTAAATTTGTCAAGAAATGAAATCATGTTACAAGATGAATCCCTCAGGAAAATCAATAAACATGTGTATAAATTGAGTAAATACAAGGCAAAATTTTAAAGATTGAGTTAAGGTTAAAGATAAACTAAGAGAATTAGTATATGCTTGCTATAGATAAAATTGCATGAGTAATTAGAAATTTTTATTTTTAGGGCAAAACTTTTTGCACTTCTTTTGCTAAACAAGCTTATAAAACTAGAGCAAGTTTTCGGAAATAGAAGATTGATAAGAATTGAAGCATAACATATGCTTTGTATGGCCTAACCTTTCAAAAGATAATTATGTTGTTATGGCAATTCATTCATGCATTCATACATTTATTGGTTGAAGGAAAGCAATAACTCAGGTTTGAGGGTGTGATAACTGATAAAAAATGCACGAAATGGAATTGTAAGTCATCTCATAACGGATTTTTCTTAGGGCTCTAAACATTTAAAGATGGCTTGTTTGCTTGTTGGATATGAAACACATTGAAAAACAAAGAAACAAGTCAAATCAGAAGGAAAATAAATTGGTTGGAACTAACAAAACAAAATCAGTAAAGAAACCCCAATAACAAAGACTAAGATGTAATTTGAATCTGGACACCAAATGATTAATTTTAGGGTTTCTTGAACTCAAAGAACCCTAATTTAAGTTGAGAATTTTGTCTAAAGTCAGACTTGAAAGGGGGAACAAAACAAATTTTGTTAAACAAATTTTTAAGCTCAAAAGAAAACTATTTTGTAATTAAAAATTTCAAACAATGTAAATGACCAAAAACCGCTAATTTTATGATGAATTTTGTTGATTTAGGGTGGGAAAAGATGAATCTTGGTGGTTTTAGGACCTAGAATGAAATCAAATGAAATTAGAATCAAATAATAAAGAAATAACAAAACAAATTTTTTTAAAGAGAATAAAAGATGGAAAGATGATGATGTTGTTTGAAAGATGTCCTTGGCAGCCTTAAATTCACAAAGGGATCCACAACCACCTACTAACGGCTATAATTGTCCCCTCCAAGAAGAAGATCAAGGCAAGAAGAAAGGTGAAGACTACTCTTGTAATCAAAGAGACTACTAAAGCAACTTCTAAAATAAACAAGACCTATGAGAATTTCTTAAGACTCAAAGAGAACTTGATTAATCAATAAAAGAATTAAAACTGAATGACATAATGAGGGGTGGCTAAGGCCTTTAAATAACCCCAAAGTCAGACTCCTAATCAAACTTAGGAGTTTAAAGTCGAATAAAAAACTAATTACAACTTAGTAGAATAATCAAATAACTATTAACTAATAAATAAAACTAAAACAATAATATAATATGGAATTTCTGCTAAGTCTTAAATGGCTTGTGCTTGGGCCAAATTTTTACTTGGAAAACTAAGATAAATTAGATTTGGGCTCTATTGGGCTCGATTTGTAATGCGTGTTCTTCTCAACTTCCAAATGGTGTCTAAAACTTTAAATTGGGCTTAGTGACATGTAAATGGGTCAATTCTGATCTTGCACATGGTTTCCTTTCGAGATCAATCCTCTTACGCTAGAACACATTATGCATCGGATGTCAGCTTCAAGATTCGATTTCTTAGACCAAGAATTCCAAGATTTGGGTTCTTGGTTTTCTTGGTTTTTGAAATCTCCACAAACGACATAATTAGACCAAGATTTGGTTTTTTGATTTTCTTGAAAACAAGAAAGTGAATCTTGGTTTTTTTTCAGCTCGTATGTGCATTCAAGGCCTTTGTGATGAATTCTTGCACAAATCCGTTTAATCTTGCCTTTATCTTCTTTACCTTTGACCTTGTAATTGGGCCTTGACGTAAAGTTAACCAATTAACTTTGATGCTTGCATCATTCCCCCCTTCCTCATAAAGATTCATCCTCGAATCTGAAACATAAAAGGGAGAGAGATCAACAACATTGAAAGTAGTACTCACATGAAACTCATCAGGCAGATCTATTTCGTAGGCATTATTATTAATCCGATTGAGAACTTGAAACAGTCTATCACCGCTACGATCTGATTTTGATTTTTGTTGTTTAGGAAATCTCTCTTTCCTCATATAGACCCAAACCCAATCACCAAGTTCAAAAACAACTTGCTTACGCCCCTTATTGGCTTTGTTGGCAGTGACTTCATTGGTTTTTAGCAATTCATTGTTGAGCTTCTCATGTATGGATTTTACCAACTCAGCCTTCTGTTCGTCATATAAGCTATAAATATTATCTAATGGTAATGACACAAGATCAAGTACAGTAAGTGGGTTAGAACCATAAACAATTTCAAAGGGAGAATAACCAGTTATAGAATGGATAGATCGAATATATATGAATTCGACAAAAGGTAAACATTCTTCCCATGTTTTGAGATTCTTACCCACCACGACTCTAAGTAAAGCTCTTAAGATTCGATTTACCACTTCGGTTTGTCCATCGGTTTGGGGATGACAAGTAGTCGAATAAAGGAGTTTTGTGCCAATCTTACCCTACAGTACCTTCCAAAAATGGCTTAGGAACTTCACATCTCTATCAGAAACAATTGTACGAGGTATTCCATGTAGACGCACACCTCTTTAAAGAATACATCAACAACATGTGTAGCATCATCGATTTTGTGACAAGCTATGAAGTGAGCCATCTTTGAAAACCTATCAACAACATCAAAGATACTATCTCGACCTTTTTTAGTTCGTGGCAACCCAAGAATAAAATTCATGGATACATCAACCCATGGAGAAAAAGGAATTGACAAAGGAGCATAAAGGCCATGAGGCATTATCTTAGATTTTGCTTGTCGACAAGTTATACATCTAGAACATACCTTTTCAACATCCTTCTTCATGTGTAGACAAAAGAAGTGTTCTTCTAGAATGTCTAATGTTTTCACAATTCCAAAGTGTCCCATAAATCCTCCACTATGTGCCTCTCGAACCAAGAGTTCCCTCATGGAGCATTGTGGTATACATAACCTGTCCATGCGAATTAAAAAACCTTCCACAAAGATAAAACTTATCATAAGCCTCACTCCCATAATTAGCAAAGATATGTCCAAAATCAGTATCATTTAAGTACAAATCTTTCAAATGCTAAAATCCTAAGACTCTAGCATTCATAGCAGTTATTAGATAAAGCATCAGCGATAACATTATCCTTACCCATTTTGTACTTAATGACATATAAGAATGTTTTAATAAATTCAACCCACCTAGCATATCCTTTACTTAATTTACCTTGTCCCTTTAGCCACATAAGGGACTCATGAACAGTGTGAATTACGAGCTCATTTAGTAGCAAGTAGTGCTGCCAAACATGAAGAGCTCAAACAAAGCAAGTAGCTCCTTGTCATAGGTCGAATAATTCAGTTGCGCACCAATTAACTTTTCACTGAAATATACAATCGTCCTCTTATCTTGCATCAAGACCGCATCTATCCCAATACCTGAAGTGTCACATTCTAGCTCAAAAGTGTTAGAAAAATCAAGTAATTTAAGAACCGGAGCAGAACACAACTTATCTCTTAAGGTTTGAAAAGCCTTTACTTGATGTGTACCTCACTTGAAACCCACAAATTTCTTAATTATTTCGGTTAATGGGGCAACAATAGAAGAAAAATCTTTCACAAACTTGCGATAAAAACTAGCTAAACCATGGAAAGATCTTACTTCAGTAACTGATTTAGGAGTAGGCCACTTCTTGATTACCTTTTTGTCCTCATTGAGATGAATACCTTGTGCACTAACTATAAAACCCAAAAAGATTAGCTTATCACAGCAAAATGTGCATTTATCAAGGTTGGCATATAATTTTTTAGTTCGTAGAATGTCCAAAACATATTTAACATGCTAAACATGGTCATTTAAAGAAGCTGAGTAAATCAAAATGTCATCAAAGTAAACAACAACAAATTTATCGAAATAAGGCCTTAAAATATGATCCATTAAGTGCATGAAAGTACTAGGTGCATTAGTTAACCCAAAAGGCATTACTAACCACTCATACAATCCAAATTTAGTTTTAAAGGTTGTTTTCCATTCGTCCCCTTCCAGCATGTAAATTTGATGATATCCACTTCTTAAGTCAATTTTAGTAAAGATAGAAGATCCATGCAACTCATCAAGCATATCATCAAGTTTAGGAATAGGATGTCTATACTTTACCGTAATTTTTTTGATTGGACGGTAATCAACACACATGCGAAACGTACGCCTTTCTTAGGCACTAATAAAACAGGAACGGCACAAGGACTTAGGCTTTCTCGTACATACCCTTTAGCTAAAAGATCCTTCACTTTTCATTGCAATTCCTTTATCTCCTCGGGATTGCTTCGGTAAGCTAGTCGATTTCGTATGCCAGCATCGAGTATTAAATCGATTTGGTGCTCAATTCCTCTTAAGGATGGTAAACCTTTAGGAGGCTCACCGAAAATGTCCTCATAATCCTCTAAAACATCACAGAAAACACTAGGCAACGAACATCATATGTTAGATAAAGATAATAGATTCGGCCTAAATCTCACAAGGACATAAGGTTTTTAGTGACAAAAGCTCTTCTCATATCTTTTACAATCACACATAAATTTTGTGTGCTCTTTTTACCAAAAGAGGATTCACTCACCAATAAGCCTTTCAATTGACTTTTGTTACTATTGGCCTCTTTACTCTCAGTCTTTTCAATATTCTTACCCTTAACCCTCTCACAAAATCTTAGCATTTTGAGTTGTTCGTCGTGAACTTCTTCAGGTGTCAATGGTATTAGATGTACTTTTACCCTTTGAAGATGAGGGAATATCGGTTTAGCTTGCCATTATGTTGCACATCTCTATCATATTGCCATGGACGACCAAATAACAAATGGGGTGCTTGCATGGGCACCACATTACACCAAATTTCATCCTTATAGTTCCCAATTTTAAAAGAAAACAGAGTTTATCTATTTACCTTAACTTCGATACCATCATTAAGCCATTAAAGTCGATATGGCCTAGGGTGTCTTGAATATGGAAAGCCAAGGAAATCAACTAGGAAGCTGCTAATCACATTCGCAAAACTCCCACTATCCATGATGAATGAACATAGGTTCCCTTTAATCAAGCACCTCGAATGGAAGATGTTTGTTTGGTGATTTTCCCAATCTTCCTTTACACTTACATTAAGAGTGCGTCTTACTACTAAACAATGAGAAGTGTCGAAATCCTCCCCTTTAATATGTGGAGCCATCAATTCCTCCTCATAAAAATCTCCCTCATGTTGAACATTGTCCATAAAATCAGTCATGGGGATCGTCGAAATCCGAAGAGTATTCACCATTTTCTCAAACCACAAGTAATCTTATATTAGGGCAATCACGACTATAATGGCCATGCCCTTTGCATTTGAAGCACTCAATGTTCCGGGTTCTCTTTGGGGCTGAACTATTCGGATTATTTTGTTTAGGATGGACTTGCGTTTTGATTAGGGCACCAATTTTCCAATTAGTTTGTTTCTGTCCATCAAGCCTTGAATTGGATGACGTCTGATCACCAATTCGACAAAACTTAGTAGTAGTAAAAGGCATTTTAGAATTCTGAAAAGAAGCATTCAAATTGTTACCTTTGTAATACTGACTTGAGGAGAAAGATAGAGGACCTTGTTTGTGCAATTGTTATTCAATCTCCGTGGCTTTTTGAACGACTTCCTCAAGGTCGATATAGGTTTGCAATTGCAATATGTTCACAATTGGTTTATTCAATTCCTCAACAAACTGAACCATGGTAGACTCATCATCTTTTTCAATGCTAGCTCGCTGCATTAGAGTCTCCATTTCTTTAAAGTAGTCATCAACGGACCGATTACCTTACATCAAATTTCAGAGTTTTGTTTTGAGCCTCCTATAATAGTGAGGAGGGACAAAATGTTTGTGCATCACTATCTTAAGTTCCTCCCATGTATCAATCGCACCCTCATAGTCACGGTGGTGACTAAATCCCAGTTGAGTCCACCAATGCAAGGCATAATCAGAAATTCTAAAGTTTCCATGGAAACTTTCTCATTATCAAGACATGTAAAGTATTGAAGTAGATTCTCCATTTTTGCTTCCTAATCACAATAACCATATTTCCACAAAATTTTTGAATGGAAAACTTTGGTTTATCCAAGGAGGATTGCTTATAATCATGGTAACCAAAGTTTTCATCCAACTCACGAGGGCCTCTACGAACAGTGTGTGCATGAGGACCATCACCACGTTAATTTCTACGAGCATCATGACCGCGAGGTTGGTCAACCTCTAACTCATCACCATTAGCATTACGATTGTTTCGATGCTTAACTTGAGTACTTAGTTACTCTATGGATCGTGTTAATTGAGCAAAAAGATCAGCCTATTGTTTGGCTTGTTGTTCTCGTATTTGAGCCAAGTGCTCATTCATATTTTCTTCTAGCTTTCCGATGGAACCTGCCAAAGCCTCTAATGTATCTGCTACTTGCTTACGTGTTTCCTCACTTCCTTTGTTACTATGTGTGGTAACCATCCTGAAATCCATAACACTCAAAAATAAAATCAAATCTCACTGTTATGCACTCAAAAAAAAAGAAAATAAAAACTCTTATGAATGTTTTAATAGAAGTCAGATTAAATTGCTCAGAGGAAGGAGAAGGCAACTTTTTCATCCTACTAACACAAGAAAAAGAGAAAGTGTTAGATTGTGTAAAAGAAGAAGGAAAGCTTAAAATAGAATCTAAGAGTAAAAGAATATAAACCCAAACCCCAAATATGAGTATACAGGCAATGAGACAGACTTCGTTTAGAGTGTTCCAAAAGAAGTGCAAATTGAATTAAACTCAATAGATTCGATTTTGTGTGAGGATATTTTTTTTCTGTTCTTTTCTGGTTTGAACCTTTAGTTCTTTCTTTTTCAAGACCGAACACTCACAAACGCCTAAAATCTAATATCACTTGATAAAAACACGCACGGAACAGAATCATAAGTCATCTCGTTGCAAATTTGTCTTAGGGCTCTAGACATTTAGAGATGCCTTATTTGCATGTTGGATCTGAAACACATTGAAAAACAAAGAAATAAGTCAGATTTGAAGGAAAATAAATTGGCTGGAACTAACAAACAAAATAAGTAAAGAAACCCCAATAACAAAAACTAAGGTTTAGTTCGAATCTGGGCACCAAATGATGAATTTTAGGGTTTATTGAACTCAAAGAACTCAAATTTAAGTTGATAATTTCATCCAAATTCATATCTGAAAGGGGGAACAAAACATATTTGTTAAACAAATTTTTAAGCTCAAAAGAAAATTGTTTTGTAATTAAAGATTCCAAACAATGTAAACAACCAAGAACCCCTAATTTTATGATGAATATTGCTGATTTGGGGTGGGGAAAGACGAATCTTGATGGTTTTAGGACCTGAAACGAAATCAAAAGAAATTAGAATCAAATAATAGAGAAATAACAAAATAAATTTTTTTTAAAGAGAATAAAAGATGGAAAGATGACGATGGTGTTTGAAAGGTGTCCTCGACAACCTTGAATCCACAAAGAGATCCAAAACCACCTGCTAACGACTCTAATTCTCCCCTCCAAGAAGAAGATAAAGGTAAGAAGAAAGGTGAAGACTACCTCTATAATCAAATAGACTACCAAAGCAACTTCTAAAATAAACAAGACCTAAGAGAATTTCTTAAGACTCAAAGAGAACTTGATTAATCAATAAAAGAATTCAAACTGAATGACATAGTGAGGGGTGGCTATGGCCTTTAAGTAACCCCTAAAGTTAGACTCCTAATCAAACTTAGGAGTTTAAAGTCAAATAAATAACTAATTACAACTTAGCAGAATTATCAAATAACTAATTAACTAATAAATAAAACTAAAACAATAATTTAATATGAAATTTTGGCTAAGCTCTAACGGCTTGTGCTTGGGTCGGATTTTTCCTTGGAAAACTAAGATAAATTCGATTTGGGCTCTGTTGGGTCTGATTTGCAATGTGTATTCTTCTTAACTTCAAAATGTTGTCTAAAACTTTAAGTTGGGCTTAGTGACATGTAAATGGGCCAATTATGATCTTGCACGTAGTTTCCTTTCGAGATCGATTCGCTTATTCTCGAACACATTATCTATCGGATGTCAGCTTCAAGATTCGGTTTCTTGGACCAAGAATTCCAAGATTTGGATTCTTGGTTTTCTTTATTTCTGAAATCTCCCCAAACGGCATAATTAGACCAAGATTTGGTTTCTTGATTTTCTTGATTTTCTTGATTGTCTTGAAAACAAGAAAGTGAATGTTGTTTTTTTTTTTGGCTTGTATGTGTGTCCAAGGCCTTTGTGATGAATTCTTGCACAAATCCATTTAATCTTGCTTTTATCTTCCTTGCCTTTGACCTTGTAATTGGCCCTTGAGGTAAAGTCAGCTCATCATCTTTGATGCTTGCATCAATAACTCTTGAAAAGAGTTATACTTCAGACCTCTAGCCTTGGTGAATTGTTTGTACTTGGGTAAATATAGTTGCATTTTAGGAAATTATCTTAGTATTTTTCGTTTATTGTATTATAAAGCTTGGATTGCACTTTAATTATTATAATATGTTACTTTTACTTGTGGAAGGAAAGGAATTTCTTGTTGTTAGTGGTAGGTGCAGGAGAAGGAAAGGAAATGAAGGAGTGAAGTATTGCCATGGTAAAAGGCCGGATAGATTGCCAGCATAAATGCCATGGTAATTCCAGGAAGAAGCTGGCTCAGCAAACGACTCATAACAGAACCAGCCACTTGGACGTGTACCAAAAAGATCCACCTAAGAGAGGAAGAAAAAGTGTGAGCTGGGGGAGGTACCTACCTAAAGAAAATCTATAAACTCGTGGGAAAAATCTAAAGGAGGGACACACTAGACACACGCCATAGAGCAGAAAAAGAGAGAAAACACAAGGGAAGCATGAGAAAGAAAAATTCTGAGAGCAGAGGAAGGATAGGAGCTGCAAAGCATATCAGAAATTCGAGGAAGAAGATGAAGCATTCCACCAAGGCTTTGCAAGACATTGCAGCGCTAGAGTGGAGGTTGGATCAGCAACGGTTCCTGAAGTTCTTCCTTCATTTCTGGATTTGTTTTCTGAATTTCAATCGTGAAAAATGTTGAATGCTACTGTTATTTTGGATGATAATCCTCAATCTATTCTGATTTCATTGTGAATGCTTGAGCTTAATTTTAATTTGTTTACTGTTTCATTCGATTTGGGTTTTTAACTTACATGCATGCATGATCTAGACATAAATGGATGTATGACTTGTTGTTAAACTTGAATTAATTATGAAAACTAATTAAGTTGGATTACAATCAATTAATACAGGCAAGTATTCGAAAGAATACTCGTATCATTCTAGACATAGAGCTGCGATTTGTACAGAGAAAGGAAAAATAGTTCTTGTTTCATTCTTGATGCTTATAGACATATAACGCCTTGGGAAGAATAACCTCAAGTCCTGCTCTCAAAAGAAGTAAGCTACCTTAGATTTCCTCTGAGCAGTAAGCTGATTAAGAGTTTTGCCAGGGCATTTTCATGTATAAGGATAGATACTCAGTAATTCCAACCTCGTCTTTCAATAGATTATACTTAATAATTTTTCTCAGTATTTTGCCATTGCATTTTAATATTGGTTTGTCATTTCGCACACTTTAACTTTATTCTAATTCACTACTGCATTTCAACCATTATTTTGCCACAACATATTTTTATTATTTAGTGGTAATTTAATTGAATTAAATCGATCTGATCTCAGTGAAAACGATCTTACTTACACGTTATTAGTTTATTTGATGTGTACACTTGTACATTCACATAACATATTTGCACACGTGACATATGAACATGATGCTAGACCAATCTTTGAAAATTTTAAAAAACAGCAAAAAACACAAGGAAACAAAGACAAATAACTTTTGTAATTATTCAACAAAGCATATAAACATAAAATATAGACAAACACAATATAAAGACATACAAACATGTTTAAAATTAAGAATCACTAGGTACTTTTTCACAAGGCATAAAGTGCAAAAAGTGTCCAATTTACCGAGTGACATAAAATGAGCCATTTGAGCATAAATACTCGGAAAACAACATATTTGGTCAAAATTGGCTATTTTATACATCATTGCATTAAAAGAGCACACAATCAATACATATACAATAAAAATAAAATAATTAAGAAAATAAAAATAAATAAATACAAAATTAAATAAAATAGACAAGAATCAAACAATAACAAATATGTACAAAAATAAACATACATGGCTCAAAAGGAAATAAAAAAATGCATAAAATCCTATCATGGTATGTTCATTAATCCTAGTTTACCTCTAATTGTCCAAAAAATTTATTTATCTAAAGATTTAGTGTAACAGCCCATTTTTTAGTGGTGTCGAAAATAGTGATTTCGAGACCACAAACTCAATGAGAAAATTTTTATAATGAGTGATTAAATTAAATAAGTCAATATTAATTTTATATGGAATTTTGAATTGAGGAATTTTAATTATTGAATTAAAAGTTAGTATAAGCGGTTTGGTTCAAAAGTTAAGTGGCATTAGAAAATGAGGTGTCGAGACCTCGTTTCTAAAATTAAGAGCTGTAAATATTTTTATTAAATATTTACAAAGTCTTATATTATGTGAATTGAAGTTTGGTTGAGTAATTTTGATAATTAATTGCTTAATTAAGAAAAAAAGGAGTAAATTGTAAAAGAGGTAAAAGTTAATCGCTATTAATTAAAAATAGAAGGGACCAAAGTGACAATTACACCAAAGTCAAAAAATCCAAGTAGTGGAGGATATGATTACCTTCCACTAACCTTTAGGATATTTATTCATTTATTCCTAATTAGTTTAGGACTAAATTGAAAATAAGTGTGTTTAATTAAAATTTAATATAATTGAAGGATCAATTATGAAATTAGACCCTCTTTAAATGGCTTAATAATAGAAATTATGTGAAACTCTTTAGATTTTGGTAAATTGCAATTAAATCCTAATATTGGGGATTTACTAATTAGTTTATTTTTAGTATGATTGAGAATGGTAGTTTCGACGCTACAACTTCGATGTGTCAGACCATAAATATTAATTATTTGATATTTACGAGGTCATTAGTGTTGTATTAAAATTTGGTTATGAAATTTTAACGTTTAAATAGTTAATTAAGTGAAAAGGATTAAATCATAAAATGTGAAAAAGTTGAATTCCATTAATTAAAGGCATTAAATGCTAATTGGAAGATAAGGTAAGGCACCTAAATGGTAATTAAGTCATTAATGTTTGTAGTGGACGGTTTTGACATTTATTTAGCCAAAATTTAAGTGAAATTTAAAGGATAAAATGATAATTTCTTTAAAAGGGTAAAATTAAAACAAAACAAAGATGAAATTAAATCATCTTCTTCCTTCCTAAGTTGTCGAAAACCCTAGAAGAGAGAAGAGAAAGCTTCGGTCGAGCTTGGTTCCATATTTGGGTGAGTGATTCTCGTCCGTTTTTAGTAATTTTTATGTTTTTGAGTTTGTATTAGCTTAGTCTAACTAACCTAAGGACCAACTTGTGATTTTGTCAAATGTTATAAATTTTTCCATTAATGAATAAGCTTGTTGTTGAAAGTTTTTTGAATATTTATAAACTTGGTTGTTAGGTTTGATGATTTTGTAAAGTAATTTTAGAATTTTTTTATGTTAAAGGACTAAAATGTTAAAGAAAAACATTTGTAAGGACTTGGAGTGAAATATTGCAAAATAAAATGGCTAATTTTCAAGTTTGAGCTAAAGAACTAAATTGAATAAAAGCGAAAAGTCAAGGGTAATTTTGTAAAAATACCAAAAAGGCTTACTTGCATAAAATTATAAAAAAATCATGTTAATTTAAATAATTGAATGAAATTATTGTAATAGATCAAGACAGTGTCCTGATCTAAGAAAAGGGAAAATTACAAATTCGTCCTTGGAGTTTAATTTAATTGCAGGACAGGTTACAGTACATGAAATTGAGAAAGATGAAAAAGAAATGAATAAAAGAGATATCAGGCTTTAAGCTGGTGATTTGAAACCGATGCGATGGCTGAGGTACCGCATATATTGCGAGTCCTCAATAGCTCATGTGAGCAGCATCGTGAGTCGAAAAATAAAAAATGAATCCTAGAATGGATTACAGACCCTGTGATGGCTGGGATTTATGCATAAGTGCATATTCTCGACAGCTCGTGTGAGCAGCATCATTAGGGAACAGTTATATACGCAAATATAGTATCGATGGCTGAGGTATCGTATATATTGCGAGTCCTTAATAGCTCGTGTGAGTAGCATCGTGAGTCAAAAAAAGAGATATGAATCCTAGAATGGATTACAGGCCCTACGATGCTTGGGATTTATGCATAAGTGCATATTCTAGACAACTCGTGTGAGTAGCATCATTAGGAGACAGTTATATAGATAGACACTGTACCGATGGCTAGGGTACCACATATGTTGCGAGTCCTTGACGGCTCGTGAGCCCAACATCGGGTACTGGTAACAGAAATGATACAGACAGGGAATTTGAAATGCTAATATGGCTTGAGGAAGCATTGGGTTATTTCAGCTCAGTTAAGTTATAACTGCTTTATGCATATATTGGTAACTCCTTTAGACTTTTCGAACTTACTAAGCTATAAAGCTTACCATAGATGTTATTATTGTTTTGTAGATTGTTTGTTGTTTGAAGATCAGATCATCTCAAGAAGTCACACTATCGAGTAGCTTGCTTGGTAGTTATTCATTACTAGGTTATATGGCATGTACTAGGATAATGTTACCCTTGAAATGCTTGATTTTGGATTGTTGATTTCTTTGTTGAACTAAACTTGCATGCTTACTTGATGTTCTAATTAAGCAAATGTATTTAGTAATGAGTTGACATGTGAATTTAAGAATCCTTGTGTTGATTGATTGTATTTTGTGTTATATGATGAAACAAGTATTGTCATGTATAGATTTTACAATATGAGAATTTGAATAAAAGTCTTGTATTGAATAATGATTGATAAATTTGAGGACTTGTGTGATTAAATGAATTATGCATACTTGTTTTGGTAGAACCCCTGCATGTATCGATAGTAGTACAGGGCAAGAGAGAGGTTATCCACTGACTTAAGTTGTATTGGTAGTTGCATAATAAGTATCGGTAGTTCTGCCCATAGGAGTATCGGTAGTTTATGTACTTGTATCGGTAGAAGCTGCAAGGTAGGACATCTTAGCTCTCTGGAGTTTTTAGTACCGGTAAAAGTATGATTTGTTTCGGTAGAAGCTTCACTTGTATCGGTAGAACAATCATAGGTATCGGTAGAAGCCTGCACTATTTTCTAAATTGTTTACTGACTTGACAACTACCGATACTTGTCCAACAGGTACTGGTAGAAGTCTTTTAGAATTGTGGTAATGACATTTTTAGTTGATAAACAAAGTAGGAATAACGAATTATAAATGTATATATTTTATTAAATCAAGAATGATGTTGAAGTAATATTTGAATAGGTAACCATTTGAGGCATGAATGCATGTGACCTCGAAACCCCAACCGACAACGGTGTTGGGTTTAGGTACTATACAATGATAGTAAGAATGATTGATGTAGCTTGGATGATATTGTGATATTATAGTTGATATGAAATATAGATGTTATGATTTATGATATGAATATTGATTCCTTCTTGCGATGTAATGATGAGTATGTTTGGGTTATAGTTTGGTTAGCTAGTGGTGAAAACTCTGTGTTTAAGACACAGGGCCATGTGATCTTTGGTGGAAAATATTCGTGTGTGACTCCTAAATTCTTACGTGATCGAATTTGATTCTTGATTGATTGAAAGGTTGTAAACGAATGTGTAAGATTAAATGAGGAGAGTACTCTAGGTTGCTAGTTTGTAATTGTATAGATTATGATTGAGTTGCTTGTAAAAAAAAACTCGTAAAGTTCTGTAAACCTTGACACCTTAAATCAGAGATGATTACGGTTTTTGGGTGTTACACTTAGTTAAAATATCGGTTAATTGATGCAAAGTATCTACAAACTCTACAACTATATCTCCTTTTACTCATGGTCTCTAATGAAATGATGTCTAATCTCTATGTGCTTAGTTCTAAATTGTTGGATGAGATTTTTGGTTAAACATATTACACTAGTGTTATCACATTTGATTGGAATGTGATCCATGCCAATTCCATAGTCTACTAATTGTTGCTTCATCCAAATGATTTGGGCACAACAACTGATGACAACTAAATATTTCGCTTTGGTGGTGGATAAAGCAATAGTATTTTGTTTCTTTGGGAACCAAGAAACAAGTATATTTCATAAAAATTGACATGTCCTAGAAGTTCTTTTCTTATCTAATTTGCATCTGCCAAAATCTACGTCGAAGTAAGCATGCAAACAAAAAGATAAACCCTTTGGATACCAAAGTTTTAAGTTTGGAGTGTCCTTAAGGTACCAAAAGATTCTCTTAATGGCTTGTAAATGTGACTCTTTAGGAGATGATTGAAATCTAAAGCACAAACATACACTAAATATTATATCCGATCTACTTGCAGTAAGATAAAACTATTATCATATTATATATTTATAAAGTTTAATGTCTATACATTTACCTCCTTCATCCTTGTCATGCTTTTTCGAAGTTCTCATTGTGTTATTGAGGCTTCAAGTCTTTAATTTTTAAGTTTTTAAGATAAAACATTATCATATCATATATTCATAAAGTTTAACATAAATTTGTTATATTATTTTTCTCATAGATGAGATAAAATAATATCAATATTACAATTTCAAGTTTCATCGCATGCGGTCCAATAGTGACAAAACTGAATTGAATTAAAATTCTACAGAAATATAACAGAGTCACAACAATGGTCTTGCAAAATCTAGAACCTGTACAAACTTAACAAGTAGAGGTGAAGGATTAAGAAGGTGTTTTAAGGGAGTTTGGAGGGTTTACCTAAAAGCTTCATCTTTTTTATTCATTCTTTTTTATCCTTTCTAACATCTGTATCATTAGTATTTCTTGCCACAACTGGTTGATATGGCTTGAATCTCCTCTTTGGAGCACCACAAATTGCAAAATCCCATTCAAAAACCATGGTACAACTACAAATTACCACAACATTTTCATTTCCATTTTCTCAGCTAAAAAAATAAAATTTTGTCTATTGAATTTTTTAGAATTTGAATTAAATGACAGGTTTTGTAAATATTGAAGGTTAATTTAATGAATTTTTTATATTTATGATAAAATTGATAGAATATGTAAATATTAAAGGACTAAATTTTTTTAAACAAATAAAAAAAGCCCACATCAGCCACTTTCGTCAAATTTCTAACCGTTGTTAATGTTTATTGACTAAAAAATTTGATCCTGAATAATCTAATGGCCAAAATAGAACAACTTAAAAGTTTAGTGACTAAAATAGAATGTGGACAATACTTTAGTGACCATTTTTATACTTTACCTTATTTTGTTTTTACTATTTATGAAGTATAAAAATATTTACAAATTTATGACTAATAGATCAAGTGTTTACCTTCCAAAAGATAATCTAAGGCTGTGTTTGTTTGGCTGTAAAAGCTTTTTCGGAAAAGCTTTTCAGCCTTTTCCTGTATTTATTTTGCTGAAAATGATTTCTCAATGTAAAACCTATTACGAAATACGGAAAAATATACCTTCATTTATGGAAAATGTCTTACCATTTTGTTTTCAGTAAGACATTGTCCAATCTTTCTCTCTTCCCATCCTAGCAAAGAAAAATCATAGATTGCTTATACAAAGTCGATGAATGCTCTCCTTATGCCCTTTACATCACTTGACGAGCCATCCATCTCAATCCTGGCATACTTGAATAAAATCAATTATTGGAATTGTTTTTCTCCTTCACTCTCTTCTTCAAAGCTGAGATTACCGGTTTGTTTATTTTTGTTCTTTTTGACAGAAATCAAGGTGGTTGAACTTTGTTCAGCATCGGCTAGTGATAAAAAATTCATCTGGGGTTGATGAAGATTACTCTTTTGATGGCTTTTCTGTTATACCTAAGAAGCTTTTCATGCAAGAGGTACCCTTTTCTCTTGTATCTTGGAGTGGGTGGTTCTTGGAAATTGTTTTAATTATTGTGAAGTACCAATTTTGGTTACTGGTTATTTTTTGTGTTATTTTTCTCATGGAAAGAAGGTAGCTTTTCGTTAATATATGAGTTTGTGGTACATTCCCTGTGAAACAAGATAGTTCTTGTTAAATTCTGTGAATTTAGTATAGGAGTTATTCTGGGTTTAGTTTTGTTTTTCTTTAAATTTTTATGTGTCTTTTAAATTTTGATGGTTTAGTTCATGTTTTATGCCCTTTAGGCTATTGGAGTCGAGTATGGAGAAGGTTTTGAGACTTTCAGGTCGGACGGGCCTTTAAAGGTTAATGTGGTAAGGAATTTTAAGTTAGTCTTCATTCATTCGATTGGTTTATCTGGTTTTCTACAAGTTTGATCATGTTATTATATTATGGATTTCTTTTGGTTCGAATAGGATTTCTTAAATGATAGATTACAAGAGGGTTTTCTTAAACGAATTAGCTATGCCATGAAACCGGATGAAGCATATGATCTCATTTTCTCTTGGGATTATGTGGTGGTAAGTCTTAATATTTTCCCTATACAAATAAGTCATATGTTGATTGATTTATACTTTTGATTGACCTTTTATGCATATTTTCTCAATGTATTTGGAATTTAAATGCAATAAATTAAGCTTGTGATATAGTAGTCATAACCAACTAAAATGTAAATTTCTGTAACCTAAAATTTACTTTTAGCTTTGTTTTTGACCAATATGCATGGTTTCCTTATGGTCCCTAATTTCTGAGGAAGATGGTATGGAGTCAATAGCTCATAGATTTCTGTCAGCAGCTGTGAAGGTATTTTCCATTTAAGATCAAGGCTTCATGCATCTCACCTATCATTGTTGGAGTATTTATCCTCTTAATTATCAATATGGTTGGGACCTACATTTAGGTTTGTCATATTGCTGTGAGAAACTTTTAGATAGTAGTGTGATATATTTTTTCTAGGTGAAATTTCTTTTATTTCTTAAGATGTTTTCTCCAATACTTGGCAATTTTCATTGTTCTCAGTTTTCTTTAAGTAACAAGGAGAAATTTACTGTCTTATGGGTATGTTATCAATATGGTTGGGACCTACATTTGGGTTTGTCATATTGCGGTGAGAAACTTTTAGATAGTAGTGTGATATATTTTTTCTAGGTGAAATTTCTTTTATTTCTTAAGATGTTTTCTCCAATATTTGGCAATTTTCATTGTTCTCAATTTTCTTTAAGTAACAAGGAGAAATTTACTGTCTTTGTCTTCAATCTTTGCTATGTTAACATGTAGTTGAGTGTTGTGTCTGCTCACTCCAGAATACCAACTGCCACTGACATGAATGAGAGTTCTTAATGAAACTTGAGGGTGTGATTATTATCGATTTTAGGCTTGAAAGCTTTCCAATAAGCCAATCAATTGGAAGCACTTGCTAAATGCTATATTCTTTGTAACAGATGACAATTGCAAGAGTTAAAATGGTGGTCGATATAATTTCTATTGATTCCAATTAGTTAAAGATACTGTCTATCACTGTTATTTTAGTTCTCTTGTAAAATGTATATGAAGCACCTGCACTTGAATGCATTTAATTTCTTGATTATCAAAAATGGTGGTTGAGTTTTTTACTTGTAGCCATGATAGATGCCTTTACAGAAAGAAACTATTGAAGTTGATTATAGAAGCTTCTTTTTGTTGCTAATTTGTTCTCTTTTTGATATATTCCTATTAATCCCTTGCAGCTGGATCGTAAACCATCTAAGTGTGTAGTGTTTGAGGATGATCCACGTGGCATTACTGCAGCTCATAACTGTACAATGATGGCTGTGGCATTGATTGGCTCCCACCCTGCATATGTGTTTCATTAACATAGAAACATGCTATCTTTCCTACATGGACACTTAATTGTAGCATTTGATAGAAACTCTAATGACCTAAATTCAAGGGCACGAAAAAAGTGAGTTATAAGGCCTCCATCTTAGTAAATCGAGTTCGTAAATAATTATTAGGAGTAATTATGAGTTTAGTAGTGTGTTTAATTAGGATTTGATTAGGTGAATTTAGTTTAATTTAGAGTAATTAGTAAAAAAGACTAAATTGAATAAGGGGTGAAAGCCTAATTATAGATTAAAAGAAAGAAAGAGGAACTAAAATGGCAATTATGCCTATTGCATAATTTGAGGCGGTAAACAATGAGAAAAATCTAAAGATTTTTTTATAATTTAAGTTATTATTAATTAATATTAGAATATAATAGTATAAATTATTATTTAATTGGTATTATTTTATTAGATTAATGAAATATATATATATAAAAATTAAAGCCAAATGTATGGTAATAAAATATACTTGTGTAAAAATTATATTTGTACATTTGTAAAATAAATATTAATTTACTTATTATTTAAGTAAATAGATAATTATAATTTATTAATATATAAATATATAAGATATAAAAGAATAAAGAAAAAAAAGAAACAAAAGAAGGAATAGAAGAACAAAGCTCAAACGAAAATGGGAAGGAAGAAAAGGGTAGGAAAAAGAAAAAGGGGAAACTAGATTTTTGAAGCTTAAAGATTTAATTGGTAAATTAATTAAGCCCTTTTCTCTTAAATTAGATGTTTTAGAAGCTTTAGAACAAATTTTTGATGAAATTAAGTTTAAGTCTTGAAAGTTTTAAGGTTTTTGAACATAGTTCATGTTGAACAAAATAGTGAATTAGGGATTATTTGAATGAATTTCAAGTTAGCATTGATAAAGGGATTAAATTGTAAAAGAAACTATAGGTTTTGTGATAGAGAGATTAAATTGAAAGACATTTTAAATTAGGATTTTATTATGAACATTAGATAGATAAGTATAATATGGAAGGAAATTGAATAAAAATAAAGTATGAATTGAGTTAAAAAAAAATAAACGAGTTAATTAGGATTAAATTGGAATTAGGGTATAAATTGGATAGAAATACAATTATTATTATAAATTAGTGCTGTGATTAATAGTGTAAATTATTATTATTTTCGTAGCTAGCAAAGAACCCGAAGCATCGGCACAAAAAGGAAAGGAGAAAGTTATCGAGGAGTAATAGCGAAATCCGGGTTTGTATTAGTATAATTTAAATTATTCATTATTTAATGTTTATTTTGATATTTATATTTAATAAGTGAATTTGAAAGTGATATGAATTGTAAATTGAAAGTCCCTATTAACTAGTCGGGCTGAGTCGGATATAGTTGGCATGCCATAGGATTGGAAGAGTTCAGGGATACTTCGACCTTGAATCGATGAGACACTGGGTGTCATTATTTTATTTCGAATATATTCGATGAGGTACTGGGTACCACTTTACTTTGGCTAGGCCGATAAGACATTGGGTGTCACTTTATTGCTTCAAACTATCCGATGAGGCACTGGGTGCCATTCTGGTGTGTTTGGTTGGATCCATGTATCCGTCAAGGTCCGAGTCTCGTTAATAGGGGTAAACAATGTGAAAAAGAAAAATTAAATAGAAATGAAAATTTGAGGCATATAAAGTGATATGTGATGAAATTGAGAAATGAGAATGAAATGGTTAAATTGATTTGATATTGATATGGAATGAAAGTGATGTATAAATTAAGATAATATGTATTAATGTATTATATGATTGATTATATGAAATTTATTTGGTTATTTATAATTTGAATTATAGTAATACCACTGAGTATGAAATACTCAGTGTACGGTTTTTTCCATGCACAGGTTAGTAGAAATTAAGGTCCTGATTCAGCATCCAGATCGATCCCGACCTCAGTATAAACTTGGTGATGTAATTCTCCCCTTTTGGTAAAACTGGCATGTACTAAGTGTTGTAAAAGTTACATGTATATGCTTGTAATGTTGGTTGTAAAAAAATACATACTATATTTTGATATTAGTTTAATAAAATGATAAATAGTATATTATAAAATTTGGCATTAAGTTTGAATGAAAAATGAATAAAGTTATTAGTAAATTTTGATTAATATTAAGAATGCTTAATTATTAAGATTAATATGTTAATGAATTGATTATGATTTAAGTGAATTTGAGTATAAATTGTTTTGGTTACGGGTTGAAATTTGCAAGGAAGGTTAGATGTTTATAAAAGGGGTTATAACGAGTTGGAAAAAAAAAATTTTAATTACGGAAAATCTGCGGAGCACCAAAACAAGTCCCGATTCCCTTCTAATATGTATTTTGAGCTTCGAGGGTCCAATTAAGGGACTTTACGATTATTTTATAGTACGTTCATTAATTATTTATTTATTATTTTTAAATTGTTCGATATGTCTGGTAATACCATGTAACCTTGTTTCGACGATAGTTTAGGGTTAGGGGGTGTTATAGAAACCATTCTATCAAACATTGCCATTGACTGGTTCTACAACTTATTGACTTTCACTGTTATTTCTACTTATAAAACAATGCCATTGACTAGTTCTACTTATAAGCTTAGCTTTGAATTATAAGACCATGTAGAATAACCCATGGTTTCACTTCTAATATCGAAGTAACTCCTAGTAACTGGTTGTATCCAACTATGAGTTACCACTGTTATCGCGTATAACTCCCCTTGTTGCTACTTAACCCATAACCTGATCAACTATTCCATCCGAATTGATATTCACCTAATCCATCGAAGGGGATTTCCATCCTTGATTCCTTATTACTTTGCCCAATATTTTGGCCATAAAAACTGTAACTTCTGTATAATTTTTTTCTCAGAATCAAATATAGGACAAAATTTCCTTTGCCAACTAGTGACATCTTGAGACAAAAAATAGTTTCAGTGTTGACATAATATCCAACATGTTTGTTAGGCCCAAAAATACTTGAATTGGGATTTTGTAATTCTTTACAAAACTTTTCTAAATGATAAGGAAGGGGAAACGAAGCTTGGAAAATTGAACTTATAATGGTTCAACACCAACTACCTCCCTCCACTACCTTGGAATACCTCAACCAAGGATTTCCCAATTCAGTATACTTGAATTGTTACCTTTCAAGGAAAATATATAACTTTGACAATCCTTATCTTTTTCACAAGTCTATGATAAAACATTCCCCCTAGTTTTTATGGCTTAACTAAAACCCTCTAACTTTTATGGCTCAACAAGAAACCCTTTACAATTCACTCAAGGTTTTATACCTCAAAACCTTAAAAAGCTCCTTACAACAAAGAGGAAAGATGTAAAAAAAATGAAGATCTCTCAAAGGTGTATGTTTAAAAGTGTTCGCTCTCTTTGAGAGATTTGAAATGAGAATGATAAAAAAATCTGACAATAAGAACCTAAGAGATATGTAAAAGAGAAAATGAGAAAATAAAGAATTGGATGTTTTTCTCTTGATTTCTATGCTTGGATGTTCATTTCTTATGTCTTGATGTGTCTTCAACTTGTATTTATTTGAATAAATTTATGGAAATTTATGGTCATTGGAGATGAATTCTAACCATTGGAAGCATTAAAATCAAACTTAATTGCAGTTGCAAACATACTTGTGTCGTCACACCCGAAATCCTTTAAACTAAAAAATTTAGAACATATAAGGGTTAATTTGGAAGAGACTGCAAACTAGTAGTCTCTATGAAAAATCAAGAACGAAATGGATATGGTTGAAAACCAAGTTTGGTTCGATCAGATTAGAACCAACTAGTTCCTTAGAGTGGGGGAAAAAATGATTATGAATGGGTGGATTCTACATGGTTGAAGACCATGTAGAGTGGGTTATAAATAGCTAAGAGATGACTTCCCAAAAGACTTCATCTCTAGTCTATGTTGTTTTTCTTCTTTAACTTCTTCCTTAGTGACTCTTACAATAGTAGGATACGAGAAAGCTTTCCATAGAGCGATGATCGTGGGATTTTAGTAGGAAAAGTGGAGAATTCAGTGAGCTGGTAAGGTTTTAAGTCCTTCATAGAATGTAAGATTTAGAAAACAAAGTTAAAAGTTTTCAAAACCATTTTAAGGGTTCTGCATGTTTTAGGAAAATTGAGGTTTAAAGTGGAAACACTGGGTTTAACCCATGATTTGGTTGTTATGCTTAGCTGCTAGGAGAATGGATGCTTTGGCGTAACAAAAAGCTAAGCAAACAAGGTGAAGAAGCATTAGGTGAGATTTTGTACTCAAACCCATAATTGACAAATTATGATGCATGCTTTTATAAGTTACGAGTATCTGCAATTTTAGTTTAATATGCCATTAAAGACATCAAGAGAGGGTTGTAATGCGTAGGTTTGTGCAAGTGTACACAGTCGTTATCAAGTAATAAATAAGTATCGAGTTATCGTCTCCACAGGGATTGTATGTATGTTTAATCAATTAATTGTAAAATTATATTAACAAATTGGTCAATAAAAACACAATATATTTGGATGGGTGATGATTAAAATTAAATGTAATTAAACTAAATGCAAATGATCCTTAATGCAAATTGTCCTAACTATGCAAACTATATGAATGAAATAGATTTTAACAAAGATTAAACACAATTCACAACAATTATAACATAAATAAACTAGGACAATTACTTTAATTAAATTCAATTCATTATCAACATGCTTAACAACATTCGAAAATCATTCCATGGTAACTCGATCTTTCTTGAGTTTGGAAACCAAATTAGGTCCTTTCAGAATCCTTTACTTAGTAAATATGCATTTTAATGATCCTTATTTACTAAGGGTTTCTTAGCATTCATGTGAGGTAATAGGGACGTGTTAGGTTTGAAACAGTTTAATCACACGAATCTAAAAACTATTCAGATAACAGGGCTCGATCAAAGTTGTTATGAACCTACAAATTAATCGGTCATGATATAAATTGAGCATGCACATTTCAATTATTTGTATACTAGTCGTTGTCTAGTCAAGATCACTCAGCTAATTCTAGTGCATTCCAATCACGTATGAATGAAATACAGACTTGATATTAATTGATAACATGATTGATTGAGGCACAAACATCGTAAGCATGAATCAAACAAATATTATTTAATTAGAGAAATTATCCTAGCTTAAATAAAATTAAGTTAACATTGTTTTAAATAAGAACAAAGAACACATAGCAAACATTTTAAATCAAAATAAAGAAAAGAAAGAATAAACTCAAATCAAAGTGGTTGTCACCCAAAATTCTGATCGAAAAAAACGCCTTCATTCTTTCACTTTGCTACTTTGCTGATGACTCTCTGAGGTGGACAACCAAAGGCTCTTTAGGAAGCTTAATAAGCTAAAATCTGTATGAAGAGATGATGCTAGGCGTGGGATGGGAAATGAGAGAAAAGATGAGAGGACTTGAGAGAGAAGAGAGAATGTAAAATGATGAGGGATGATTTGGAATGGTAGAAATGGGGTCTTATTTATAAGTGAAGAGTGAGAGGTTGTTTACAAAAAATAATTTTGAAACCTTCATTCCTCTCAAATGTGCGGTCGGGCATCACTCAAGGAATTTGAGTGAAATTGTCCATGCCACATCACTAGGGACTGAGACTTGGTCAACTACAAATCTCTAGGCCAGTTCTTTATTTCTTCTAAAATGCAAGGACCTCTTGAAATTAAACAAAAAATGGTTTATTTGGGTAGCCATGTGTAGTCAAAATTAGGCTAAGTCCCTCTTCAATTTGGACGGTTTTGTGATCCAGCAACATATTCAGACCTATCCAAAATAACTTTATTAATTAAAGAACCAAAAAATTAAATTAACTTAATTATTAAACAATTAAATAAACCCAAATTATTAAATATAATTTTATGTTTTAATATTTAATTAATTTATCCATGGTCCACTTTATACCTTAAAAATATATTATATTAAAATAGACTATAAAATAAGTCATTTTGTGCATAAAAACTATATAATAAAGCATAAAATCACATAGTTCAGGTATACGATAGTGAAATGGAGGAATGGATCGAATAAAAATTGGGAAGAGTAAAGCTGTGGCTAGGTCACGGGACAAGTTAGAGGTTATACGCCTAAAAATGTGTAAGACCATAGTTGCAAGATGCAATGGAATCATCACAAAATTGAGTAAGACCTTGGCTGAAAGACGCCATGGCATCATGGTAAACAGGATTAAGACCATAGTTGAAAGACGTTATCGCTTCTTAGTAGTCTGCCAGGACAATATACATGAGGAACATAAGATGTCAAACCATAGTTGGGCTATGCAATCTAAGTAGTCTACCAGGATAATAGACATGGGGTTATATTAAGTAATACCATAGTTAAAAGATACCATCGAATCAAAAGATGATTTGACGATATGGAATGATGAAAATATATAGACTTTTTTAATACCTTTTTAACCTAAATTCATGTAAATTATGAGTAATTAATGTTGAAAAATACAATGGTGTGTCGTCGGGAACACCAAATATAATCTATTCCAAAAATTAAAATAAATAACAGTAAAATGGAAGTAGGGTCTAATCCTTAGGGACTGGAGAGTCGTAGAAAGTCTTGTCTATCAAAATCATGGACAAAATCGTGCCCAAGAAAAACGCCGCGATTTGAGGAAAAATAAAAGAAACAGAATTAAAAATAAAAGAAAACTAAATTGAAAGAAATAGAAAATAGGGAAGTCGAAGTAAAAATAAATAGCATAAAATAAACAAGTTGAAAGAAGAAGAGTTTATCAATATTCAAAGATCCAGTCTCCGGTTATCTTGATTCTTCCTTAGTTCAATCATAGACTTTGGATGGTTCTTCTCGTGCCCGAATAAGCCAGTTATAGTGGAAGAGGATGCCTATGACCACCAGCTCCGGATATAGTTTTTAGTGGAACCTAGCTCTAGCCAACCATTGCTCCAATGGGACAGTCTTACACTAGATCACCTTTTCCCAACGACGAATGCCACGCCGTTTTGTCTCTTTTGGCTTGACAACCTCTGACGTAGTAAGTTAATGAACCGACTATGCAACCTTCTCAAAACACATAAAGCGGTCGTCTTTGCATAAGATGAAAATATTACTTTTGTAGGAATTTTGGACGGAAGCGTAAATCTCGTATTACAAAGAATTGATGAATACTCAGGTTGAAAAGAATTAAGCATGGATTCTAAGCCTCATGAACCTTGGAGGAATATTTGATAACCTTTGGCTAGAAGAGTTTTTTACTTACTCATGATTTTTGGGGAAGAACACAAAATAAAAAGAATAGAGTTTTTTTATTGAATTAGGATTTTAGGAGATGAATGATTTTTTCAATGAATGAGGAATTAATAATTCAATCACTCCACCCCTTATTTATAGTACATAATATTCCTAGTTAAGTCCAATCCAAATTCTAAAAAACAATTAGAATTATATCTAACATTTAATTTCCCTAATTGGATCCAATTTAAACTCTAAAAGATAAACATAAATTAAATACAAATTTAAATAATAAATAGTATCTTAAATATTAATATAAAACATATTTAAAAAATAAAATAAAATAAAACCAATTTTTTTTATCCTATAAACTCTCTCTTTTAGCGTTCCATCTTTACACAACTTCAAATTCTCCTCCAAAACCATGCTTTTTATCTCCAATTTATCTTTTATCACCACTTGAGTCCCTACAAAATAAAAAGACAATAAATGACCCAATTTAATAGGATAATACTCCTAAATATATATATATTTAATATCTAAAAGTATGTCATATTTAAGCATTATCATATTCCCCCTACTTAGGCCATGCTTGCCCTCAAGTATGACTCATAATCCACTAAGTAATTAAAATTCCACCATGGAAAATAATACTCCAAAGTTTTACAAACAATTAGGCTTAATGCTTACAAAAAATAAAGAGAAACTTTAGCTTGTTGTAGATAAAATCGAAAAGTAACCCAATTAAAATGCACAATAATTAAATAATCTTGAATTATTCCATAAGAGTTAGATAATTTACTAAACTTACCAAGACACCTTTTTGTTCACCCTTGTTTCCAAATTTAGTTCTCTTCCTTTTATTTTGCCAATTTTTTCTTTTTTTGGGTTTCCTTTAAGAATACATTGGACCTTTTAACGTGAAATGAAATGACACCCAAGCACTCCATCTCGGTTACTCAGCCCAACATGCTCTCAATTTTTCTCTTCTCTTTTTAAAGAATGTGTTAGCCTTTTTGACACGAAGTGAAATGACAACCAAGCACTCTACGCCGGTTACTTAGTCTAACACACTCTGAATTTTTTTATTTATATTTTTTTCTTTTTCTTATTCGGGTTAGCGAAGTTTTGCTTAACACGTCACACAACCTTTTTATGCAAAGTAGGATGACAACCCAAGCATCTTACCCCTGTTACTCAGTTAGTCACATTTTAAACTATGCTCATAACCATGGAATCATCAAAGGGTTTTATTTTTTCTTCTTTTTTTTTAGATAGAGAACTTTAATTTAGGAGGACTAGGAAAAACAAATAAGTATCAAAAATAAATTTGGCAATTAACTAAGAATCAAGAAAAACAATTTTAGCTTGCATCAGAATTATTTATTCTCTTATACTTAGACTCAATCAATTTTACCATAAGCAAGATAGAGTTTTCTTCATTAATCATAATCTTGTGAGCCTAATAGAAATAAAATAGTGGAGACAAATTTAATAATAGCAAAATCAAAATTAACTCAGCAAACAAGAATCATACTGATGGGCAAAACAATGGGCATTTCGTGGTAAAATCTTGGGCATGAAATGAGACAAAATATACTAAAAAAAAATAAAACAGACAAAAAATTGCAAGGTAGTAGCAACAATAAACCCATAGCAGTACAAACAGCAGATAAAAATAGCAAAAAAATGAGGAACGTCCCCCTACTTAAAACGCATTGCCCTCAATGTGAAGATAAATATGAAAAGAAAAGGGTTTAGAATATTTTCCATGTTATCGTTGCTCTCATAGTGCTACAGTTTCCATCATTAATTTTTTTTGAAATAAATTCCTCGAGTTTCCTAGACAAAAATAAATAAATAAATAAAATAAAAATAATTGGGTTACCTCCCAACAAGCGCTTGTTTAACGTCGTTAGCTCAACGACCCAAATCAGTACTGATGCTGTTCAAGATGAATTTTCTCGACTGTCTGAGCTTGAAAATTTTCATAGAATGGTTTCAACCTTTGACCATTAACTGTGAAATGCTTCCCTGTCTCCTCACTTTCTATTTCTACTGCACCATGGGTAAATAATTTAGTAACAATAAAAGGTCCTAACCATCGAGACCGAAGCTTATCGGGAAATAATTTTAGAATTGAGTTGTAAAGTAACACTTTTTGCCCTATTGAGAATTACTTTCGGGATATCATTCTATCATGAAACAGGTTTGTTTTATTCTTGTATATACGAGCATTCTCATAGGCGTCATTTCGAATCTCTTCCAACTCTTGGATGCCTAATTTCCTAGCTTTTCCTACGGGCTCTAATTTCATATTACACTGCCTTACAGCCCAATAAGCTTTATGTTCTAGTTTTAAAGGAAGGTGGCAAGCTGTTCGATAAGCCCAGAGAGCATCATTCAATTGAAGACTCCATTCCTTCCAATTAGGTTGAACTGTTTTCTCCAAAATAGTCTTGATTTCTCGATTTGAAACCTCCGCTTGGCCGTTTGTTTGGGGGTGATAAGGTGTAGCTATACGATGATGAACCCCATATTTCTTCATGAGTGCTTCCATTTCTTTATTGCAAAAATGTGTTCCACGGTCACTAATCAAGGCCCGAGGTGTGCCAAACCTGGAAAAAATACAACGTTTTAGAAATTCTATCACAGTTTTAGCATTATCATTTCGAGTAGGAATTGCCTCTATCCATTTAGAAACATAGTCTACTGCTAGAAGTATATATAGATTTCCAAATGAAGAGATAAGTAGGCCCATAAAATCAATTCCCCACACATCAAAAATTTCACATACATGGATTGGAGATTGGGGCATTTAATTTTGCCTAGTAATGTTTCCTACCTGTTGACATCTATCACAAGATTTACAGAATTCATATGCATCACGAAAAATTATGGGCCAATATAATCCACATTCTAATACCTTAAGAGCAGTCCATTTAGGTCCAAAGTGGCCTCCACAGGCATGCAAATGACAAAAAGTAAGTATAGATGTTACCTCGATTTCCGAAACACATTGTCGTATTACCTGATCTGAGCAATGTTTCCACAAGTACGGATCATTCCAAATATAATATCAAGCTTCTCTTTTAAGTTTTTCTTTGCTGGAACGAGATAACTCAATAGGTAAAGAACTTATAGTAAGAAAGTTTACCATATCCGCATACCATGGAAAATACTCTTGGGCCGAAAATAGGCCTTCATCAAGGAATTCATCTCTTATAGAAATATCGTCATAAGACATTTTTACCTTACTAAAGTGATCAGCCACCAAGTTTTCGCATCCTTTTTATCTCGAATCTCAATGTCGAATTCTTGTAGCAATAAAATCCATCTCATAAGCCTCAGCTTTGCTTCCTTCTTTGCAATCAAATACCTAAAAGTTACATGGTCAGGAAAAATAATTACTTTAGATCCTAATAAATAAGATCGAAATTTATCTAAAGCAAATACAATGGCTAGAAATTCTATTTCCGTGGTAGTGTAATTGCTTTGTGCAACATTTAGGGTTTTTGAAGCATAACAAATGACATGGGGCTCTCGATCTATCTTTTGCCCCAACACAGCCTCTACACTTCGGTCACTGGCATCACACATGATCTCAAAGGGGTATTTCTAGTTTGGGGCTTGGACTATAGGAGCAGAAACCAACTTTTGTTTCAACGTGTCAAAAGCCTCTTTGCATTTTGGGCCGAACTCAAATTTTTTGTCTTTTTGCGACAACTCGCACAATGGTTCAGCTACTTTCGAGAAGTTTTTTATGAAGCACCAATAAAATCTTGCGTGACCAAGGAAAGAACGAATTTCCCTCATAGTTGAGGGATATGGTAAAGAAATTATAATATCAGTCTTAGTCTTATCAACCTCAATCCCTTTAGATGAAACTATATGACCTAGAATTAAACCTTTATCTACCATAAAATGACACTTTTCATAATTCAAGACAAGATTAAATTTTATGCATCTACTTAAAATTTTTGTGAGATTCTTAAGGCATTCATCAAAAGATTCCCCATGCACAGTAAAATCATCTATAAAAACTTCAATGATATTTTCTACGTATTCTGAGAATATACTCATCACGCATCTTTGAAAAGTAGCCGATGCATTGCAAAGTCCGAATGGCATCCTCCTATATGAAATTGTGCCAAATGGGCATGTAAAAGTGGTCTTTTCTTGGTCCTTGGGTGCAACTGGAATCTAGAAAAAACCTGAATATCCATCAAGACAACAATAATGAGTTTTTCCAGCTAAACGTTCTAGCATTTGATTTATAAAAGGAAGAGGAAAATGATCTTTTCTAGTATAAGAGTTCAACTTCCTGTAATCAATGCAGACACGCCACCCATTCTCAAACAGGTACCAAATCACCCTCGGTATTTTTCTTTACTGTCACCCAGATTTCTTGGGCACGATTTGTACAGGACTTACCCAACTATTTTCAAAAATAGGGTAAATTACGTCAGCATCCAACAGCTTTATAATCTCCTTCTTTACTACGTCCATCATATTCAGGTTTAATCGTCTTTACACTTCCCGTCTCAGTTTTGTGTTTTCCTCCAAAAAGATCTTATGAGTGCATGTCAAAGGACTTAACCCTTTCAAATCTGTAATGGTCCAACCGATGGCTTCCTTATGGATTTTAGTATCTAAATTAAATTTGCTTCCTCACACTCAGAGAGTTTATTTGAAATTATGACAGGCAGAGTCTCACCGTCCCCTAAAAATGCATACTTGAGATGCTCGGGAAGTGGTTTCAACTCCAACTCTTGTGCCTGCACAATAGAAGGTAAAAGTTTAGTATTCATAAGAGGCAATAATTCATTAAAAAATTCACAATTTAAATAAGAATCAAAATCATTATTAAGATCATCATCAAACAATGTCTCGAGCTCAATCTCATGGAGTGATTTGAAAGTCTCATCTACTAAGGATTCCACTATATCGACACGGTTTACGTTCAAGATTTCACTAGGGTAACTGATGGCGTCATAAACATTGAACTTTACGATCTCCCCATCAAACTCCATTGTGAGGGTTCCACTTTGCACATCGATCTTAGTATTTGCGGTACTAAGGAAAGGTTGCCCTAACAAGATATCAAAAGATCTAGGAGTATTATCCTCTTCCATCTTCACCACATAAAAATCTGTAGGAAAAATTAGTTCTTTGACTTTCACTAACACATCCTCAAGGACTCCTTCAGGATGTACAATAGACCTGTCCGCTAACTGAATTATAACACCTGTTTCCTTAAAAGAACCCACGTTAAGTGATTTATAAATAGAAAAAGGCATTACATTTATAAAAGCTCCTAAGTCACACATAGCTTTCTTAATTCCAAAGTGACCTATTTTGCATGGTATAACAAACATACCTCTATCCTTACATTTTGTTGGCATCCTTCGCTGCAAAACCGTAGACACATTCTCACTAACATTTACCTTTTTGTTTCCAGTCAATTTTCTTTTTGTTGGTGCAAAGTTCTTTCAGAAATTTAGCATACCGTGGAATCTGTTTAATAGCATCTAACAATGGTATGTTTACCTCGGCTTTTTTTGAATGTTTCGGGGATCTCTTTTTGCTCATTACCTTTTTGGGTTTGCCTCAGTCATCCAGGAAACGGAGGTTGAGTTCTAGGTAATGGAGGTTTCGATCGGACCTTTTTGTCATTTTTCTGATTTTCATAAGCAGATTCTTGGGCATGATTTTTACCATGAATTGGTTCCAATACTTTCCCACTTCGTAGAGTCACTGCATTCGCGTTTTGTCTTGGGTTAGGTTTTGTTTGTGATGGCAGCCTTCCAATGTGCGTTAATTTTCTCCATTTGCATGATCAACTCCTTAATAGATGCCTCAATTTTCTTTTGAAAATTTATAGATTGCTGCTGAAATTGAAGAACATTAGTTGTTAATTTATTTACCATAGTTTCTAGGGAAGTATCTAAATTTGGCGCTTGTTGTGGAGCTCGATTTTGGAATGGCTGGTTATAACGTGAATTTATCCCATATCACAAGTTAGGATGATCCTTCCACCAGGGATTGTATGTATTTGCATAAGGATCATATCGCCTTTGAGGTGGTCTAGGAAAGTTTCCCACAGCATCTAATTGGGCCACAAAATCATCATACAAACTAGGGCATGCATCAGTTGTGTGCTCGAGTTCACCATAAATTCCATATTGACAGGCCAGCCCTAATTTTCCTACAATAAGAGAACTCACAACATTAGTAAGTTTTTCAAATTTATCTTCTGAGGAGGAATTACTTAGCTGATGAACCCTTCAAGTAGGCTCAGGTTTGGCTCGGAATTGTTGAGTATTTACAGCCATTGTGGAAATCAAGTCTCTTGCTCATTGAGGAGTCATATTAACCAATGCTCCTCCACTGGTGGCATCTATCATATTCATCTCTATAGGTTTTAAGCCTTCACAGAAATATTGGAGAAGAGACTGTTCAGTTATACCATGTTGTGGACAACTTGCACACAACTTCTTGAATCATTCCCAATAGTCGTAAAAAGACTCCACATCTTTTTGCCTAATTCCCATAATTTCTCTTCTTAATTTAGTGGCAAGAGAGGCTGGAAAAAACCTATTAAGAAACGAACGAGAAATATCCTCAGTTGTAATAGATCTAGGAGGTAGATAGGAATTAACCATTCCCTAGCGAAGTCAGCTAAAGAAAAAGGAAAAGCACTGAAATTAAGTTGATCCTATATTACCTACTGAGGTTTCATACTTAAACAAACCATATGAAATTTCTTCAGATGTTTAGTTTTGTTAAGTCTGCTTGGTTCAGTTTACGTATTGCTTAATTGGATTAAACTTGATTTAAGCTCAAAGTTAGCATCCACAGTAGGATGCACAAGGCACAACGGTGGTTGATCATCAGGAGTTCTCGGCTAATTACCGAATTGTTTAATCCATAGGTGGTTGTGTCGGAACGCAAGATTTCCTGAAACAAATCTGGTTATAAGAGAAATAAACAAGATTGATACGTTACCAGTCCCTGACAATGGCGCCAAAATTTGGTGTGTCGTCGGGAGTACCAAATTAACCTATCCAAAAATTCAAATAAATAACAGTAAAAGGGAAGTAGGGTCTAATCCTCAAGGACTGGAGAGCCATAAAAAAGTTTGTCTATCGAGATCGTAGGCAAAATCGTGCCCAAGAAAAACGTTGCGATCTGAGGAAAAATAAAAGAAACAGAAGTAAAAATAAAAGAAAACAAAATTGAAAGAAATAGAAAATAGGGAAGTCGAAGTTATAATAAATAGCATAAAATAAACAAGTTGAAAGAAGAAGAGTTTATCAATATTCAAAGATCCAGCCTCTGGTTATCATGATTCTTCCTTGGATCAATTATAGACTTTGGATGGTTCTTCTCGTGCCCGAATAAGCCAGTTATAGTGGAAGAGGACGCCTACGACCACAAGCTCCAGATATAGTTTTTAGTGGAACCTGACTCTAGTCAACCGTCGCTCTAATGGGACTGTCTCACACTAGATCATCTTTTCCTAACGACGAATGCCATGCCATTTTGTCTCTTTTGGCTCGGCAACCTCTAACGCAGTAAGTTAACGAACCGACTGTGCAACCTTCTCAAAACACACAAAGTCGTCGTCTTTACACAAGATGAAAATATTACTTTTGTAGGAATTTTGGATAGAAGCATCAATCCCGTACTACAGAGAATTGATGAATTCTCGGGTTGAAAAGAATTAAGCGCTGATTCTAATCCTCATGAACCTTGGAGGAATATTTGATAACCTTTGGCTAGAAGGGTTTTTAGTTACTCATGATTTTTGGGGAAGAACACAAAAAAAAAAGAATAGAGTTTTTTCTTGAATTAGGATTTTGGGAGATGGAGGATTTTTTCAATGAGTGAGTAATGAATAATTCAATTACTTCACCCCCTATTTATAGTATATAATATTTCTAGTTGAATTCAATCTAAATTCTAAAAGATAATTAGAATTATATCTAACATTTAATTTCCCTAATTGGATCCAATTTAAACTCTAAAAAGATAAATACAAAAAGATAAACATAAATTAAATATAAATTTAACTAATAAATAATATCTTAAATATTAAATCCTAATATAGAATATATTTTAAAAAATAAAATAAAATAAAACCAAGTCTTTTTGTCCTATAAACTCTCTCTTTTAGCATTCCATCTTCACATAACTTCAAATTCTCCTCCAAAACCATGCTTTTTGTCTCCAATTTTTTCTTCTATCATCACTTGAGTCCCTACAAAATAAAAAAATAATAAATAGCCCAATTTAATAGGATAATACTCTAAAATATATATATATTTAATATAAAAAAGTTTGTCATATTTAACCGTTATCATACAATTTAATTATAAAAAAATTAATTTGTGCTAAAATTCCAACATATTTATTTTTAGTTATTTTTATAAATATTAAGCATAGATTTGATGATTTTTTGACAGCTTTGCACAATTGGTGAAAACCGACCTGGCAGACACTACTGATAGCTTGAACCATTAAGGGAATTTTTACACCGAGTCAATGAAGAGCTAAGAAGAATATTTTTCTATCCAAAGGTTAGTCCAATATGAAGCTAAATTATGCTTTATAATTATACTTTGAATTCAATTAATTTGAATTAAAAATAAATTATAAAGGTTGAAGCAAAGTGTCTCGATGTGCTTGCAACCGAGGGTCGAAGCACCTTGATTTGAGCTAGCCATGTGCCGTCCAAGTTTTGACCAATTTAGCTAAAAATGTTGACTTTTCAACATTTCAAAACAGCCCTTAAACTTTCCCAAAATCTCATTCAAACCCCTCCATTTTTGGTGGTTTCAAAATTTCACCCCAAGCCAAATTTAGAAAAGTTTGAATTTTTCAAACCTTGCATGTGCATGGCCGGCCAAGGGATGTTGGTGACTGATATTTATTTACTAAATATAGTCACCAACTCTCACCTATAAATACCACCCTCACTCACCTCATTTTCCTCACTAATTCACTTAATTCTCTCTTCTTTCTCTCATTTGCTCTCTAAGCCTTCCATTCCCTTGTCGATTTTCCCTTTTGGAAAATGTGGTTCTTCAGCCCTTGAAATAGCTTGTTGAGTGTACATCAGAGACCTCGATCTGGGAAGATTCGAGAAAGAACGACAAAGAATGCAGAAGTAGTTATTGAGAAATCGCCAGATTTAATCCTATTCTTTTTCTCTCTTTTAGATTCTTGATTGTTATTATGATGAATGCTATTATGAATGCTATTGTTACTTTAATTAAAATGACTTAAATTGCTTAAAGTGTTGGGTTGATTGTGTTGAGTGATTGATTATTTATTTATCATGTTTATATTGTTATAGGCTCTGAATATTTTATTTAATTAAATATTATCATGCCTAATTTATTATTGTATTACCCTTGTGATATAACTATTGAATTAATGAGTTAAGCGCGTTGAAATTATGATTAATGGACACACTATTTAATTTATGCATGCTTAATCTTTTAAGGAAGCTGAAGGTTAAAACTGCGATGTTATTGAAGAATATACAGCCTTGCATAACTTGCAGGATTCTTGTGATTAGACTTTTTCAATATAGGTGTATGTTGGTACCTCACTTGATCCTTTACTTACTTATGAATTTAATTTAGTCAGTCGTATTGGCATAGGTGTATGTTCAAGGGATAAATTGATTTTATAAAGTATGTATGTGCAATAACACATTTACTTAGCAAAGATTAGTGTAGTCAGTCGTATTTGCATAGGTGTATGTTCAAGAGATAAACTGATTTTTGTGAGTAATGTTGTTCATAAGTTAGCAAGATACCGGGTTGCCGTGAATATTAATTCATAACAAGCATGAACATTATTTAGATTTAATTAAGTAATTAAAGAAATTTGCCTGACACATTTATGTCATATTGATTAAACCTTTAGAAATCGAGCATTGGAATTTAATTATATTTTTAACTTAGATTAATTTAGTTTTGATTAATACTTTAGATTAATATCCTTCACAAATATTATCTCTTTTCTAACCAATTTGTTGATTAAACCAAAATTTGTGTACTACATGGGAAATCAGAACCAAAACCAAGGTAGGAAGGGACTGCAGTCACATTTTTACAACCCATCTTATCGAAATCACCCTAATTTCTCATGGAGGAATCAAGCGACTGGACCCAATAACATTTATGATCAATCAAGACCAGCCTAGCCACAAGGATTTACCAGACAAGTTTAGAAGCCACAACAAGTTGAATCTTCCAACAACTTAGAGAGTTTATTGAAGGCATATATGGCAAAGAATGATGCAACTCTAAGGAATTTGGAGAATCAAGTGGGGCAACTTCCCACTGAACTGAAGAACCGTCCACAAGGTGCTTTGCCAAGTGGTACGAAGAATCCAAGAAATCCAGGGAAGGAGCACTGTAAAGCATTAACATTGAGATGCGGAAAGATGTTGCAACCTAATGTGTTTGAAGTAGAAGAAGAGTAAATCGATTCTCAAGAATCAGTGAAAGTTCAACCACGTGTTGAAACTCCAACTTTGTCAAACCAAAACCGATGAATACTAAGAAAGAGACTTCTAAACCAGTCAAGTCTGATGATCTAACGACCTCATTAGATGTAGAAGTGCCACAGAAGAGGAAGCAACCAGTTCAAGTTAGAAATCCTCCACCACCTTACCCTTACAGACTTTAAAAGCAGAACCAAGAAGTCCACTTCAAGAAGTTCCTTGACGTACTAAAGCAACTTCATATCAACATTCCGTTGGTAGAATCACTTGAGCGAATACCGAATTATGTCAAGTTCATAAAGGATATCCTATCGAAGAAATGAGGACTTGGAGAATTTGAGACAGTTACCCTAATGAAGGAATGTAGTGCATATATTCAAGACAAACTAGCCCTAAAGTTGAAGGATCCTGGATGTTTTACCATACCATGCAACATTGGAGCAACTTATTGTGGTAAAACATTTTGTGATTTGGGTGTGAGCATTAACTTAATGCCTTTGTTGATATTCAGAAAGTTAGGGATAAGTCAAGTTAAACTAGCTACGGTTACGCTTTAGTTAGCCGATCGATCTATAACATATCTTGAAGGAAAACTTGAAGATGTATTGGTTCAAGTTGATAAGTTTATTTTTCCTTCTAACTTTATCATTTGACTTTGAAGTAGATAAAGGAGTGTCAATCATCTTAGGAAGGCCGTTCCTAGCAACCGGAAGGACCCTTATTGATGTACAGAAGGGCAAGCAAACTATGTGTGTTTAGGATGATCAGGTAACGTTTAATGTTTTTAAGTCTATGAGATTTCTTGATGTAGTTGATGAATGTTCTACAGTGTCCAAGTTAGAAGAGTTAATCATTAAAGAGGAATTCAACTCTGTTGAAGATCCTTTAGAAAGAATCTTGCTGATAGACCCTCAAAGTGATTAAGAGGGGGAAGAAAACTTAGCTTTGCTGGAAGCTAACTCGAGGGGATTTAATCCACAACCTCGTTTTTAATCTTCGGAGTTAGAAAGCAGAGATTATGTTGAACCAAAAGCGTTGATTGAAGAGCCACCCAAATTAGAGTTTAAGGTATTACCTTCACACTTGAAAAATGTTTATTTAGGTGACGCTTGTACTTTGCCTGTGATTATTTCAACACAACTAACCAAGGAGCGAGAACAAAAATTGATTAAAGTGTTGAAGAAATTCGAAAAGGCTATTGGATGGACCAAATTCGAAATTTGTGGTATAAGTCCATCCGTATGCATGCATAGGATTATCCTTGAAGATGACAAGAAAGGGATGATTGACAAACAATGGAGACTAAACCACACTATGCAAGTCGGACTTTGTCAGGAGCAAAGCTAAAATATACTGTAACCGAGAAAGAATTACTTGCTATTGTGTTTGCTTTTGACAAGTTTAGATGCTTACTTGCCATGAAGAATGCTAAGGTACAAAAGTGATCATCTTTACAGATCATTCGGTAATTAAATACTTACTTGCCAAGAAGGATGCTAAGTCGAGACTGATTCGTTAGATCCTACTACTTCAAGAGTTCAATCTAGAGATTCAAGATTGAAGAGGTGTAGAGAACCCAAAGCCGATCACTTGTCTAGATTGGAGCCACGAGAAGAAAATTAAACTCTTATACCTATAAAAGAGATGTTCCCTGATGAATAAATACCCAAGGTAAGTCATAACACCCCTTGGTTTGCTAATTTTGCTAACTACTTAGCTTGTGGTTTGATTCCCTATGATAAGACATATCAATAAAGGAAGAGTTCTTTCATTATGCTAAGTATTACTTCTGGTAAGAGTCGTATTTGTTTAAGAACTATGCAGATTAGAAGATGTGTGGTAGAAGATGCAGTACGAGCAATATTATATCAGTGTGTCATAGCTCTAAGTGGAGGACACTTTGAAGGTTCACGTACTATGGCCAAAGCATTACAAGCTGGATTCTTTTGACCGACATTATTCAAAGATGCGTACGCTAATGTCAGAAGCTATAACCGATGTCAAAGGGTTGAAAATGTCACTAACAAAAATGAAATGCCTCGAACAAATATCATGGAAGTGGAATTATTTGATGTTTGGGGTATTGACTTTCTTGGTCCATTCCCTCCGTCATTTGGTAACAAGTATATCCTGGAAGCAGTCAACTACTTATCAAAATGGATTGAGGCCGAGAAATATCTGACAAATGATGCCAAAGTAGTGAAGAAATTTTTACAAAAGCATATGTTCACACGATTTGGAACTCCTAGAGCCATCATCAATGATGAGGGGTCCCATTTTTAGAACAAATGGTTGAAGTGGTTACTCGATAAACACGAAATAAGACACAAGGTTGCTACAGCTTACCATCCATAGATGAATGGGCAAGTTGAGTTGGCGAATAAAGAAATTAAAGGCATACTCGAGAAGGTAGTGCGTCCGAATCGACGAGATTGGTCTAAGAGATTGGACGATGCTTTATGGGCATACAGAACAACATTTAAGACACCTTTAGAGATGTCTCCCTTTTGGTTAGTATTTGGAAAAGCATGTCATTTGCCTTTGGAGTTAGAACACAAAGTTTATTAGGCTCTCTAACAGCTTAATTTGGATCCCAAGCTTGCTAAAGAGAGACGAATGCTTCAACTCAATGAGTCAGAAGAATTCTGAATGTTCTCTTATGACAATGTCAATCTATGCAAAGAAAGATTAAAACGATGTCATGACAACCATATTCGAGTCAAAGAGATCGAAGCAAGTCAGCAAGTTTTATTGTTTAACTCTAGATTGAAATTCTTTCCAAGTAAATTGAAATCACGTTAGTTCGGTCCATTCACTATTCATCAAGTTTTTCCATACGGAGTGGTTGAACTCTATGGTAAGCAAGGTATTTTTAGAGTTAATGCCTAGAGATTGAAACATTATTGGGGTAATAAACTTGAGCGAAATGAAGCATCGCTCATTTTATCAGATACTTAATTTTTTTTCATTTTAATAAAGAACTTAGGTTATATTTTCTAGACTAGTATGTTGAAATAAATTTTGTCTAAGAGTTTGAAACTTAAGCGGGACCGTTTGTGACTCCTCCAACCTTTCCTGGAAATTAATTTTAACATAATTTTTTGAGAAATTATTTCCTAAGTCAGAAAATAAATTTTTTATTTTGAATTTTGCAAATAAAAAGGATCAATTTTTTTTATCCAAGTTTTTAATTACAACCCAATTTTCAAATTATTTTAAGTTCAAGGACTTAATTGAATTTTTTGTAAAATTTGGTTGTGCTATTTGTAAATATTAAAATTAGCTATCTTTTTTTGTAAATAATTTTTAAAATAGCTAAAAATAAAGTTTTCATTTATTTATTTATTTTTATGTTATTTATTTTTATTTTTCAAAATTTGATAATACTTAATATAAAATTATAAATTAAATTTTATGATTTATATTAATTATTACCAAAGTTTAATTAGGATTTATTTTAGAAATTTTAATTCAAATAAATTAAGTAATAACAATTAATATTTTTATGTTAAATGTTATTAACTTAAAGTAGGACTTAGGTTGTTTAATAATTTAATAATGAGAAAGTTTGAATGAGAATTACACTCCATGCATTATAAATACCTTACCTTTTCATGAGTTCATCATTCAAACCATCCGACACCTATTACCTAGTGCCGACAGTAGCCACCATCAAAAGCCGTCGAAGGTCATCGAGCAACATCAGGTGTCATCGCTACCCTTAGTCGCAAGTGCCCATACCTGGTCACCCTTGCTTCAACTGATCCGCGTGTCACAAGCTTGAGTGTCTAGGTGAGCTGCTGCTGCTACCCAGGCATGCTACAGCTATCGAGTGTTACTGCTTCTGCTGCTGAGAACCCTTGTGCACCAAACTCCATGCTCGTGCGCACCACACGCCCTAGAGCCTAGGCTGTGTGCCCTTTTACCCTAAACACTTAAGCTACCCACCGAACTTACCCTAGATTTAAAATATTTTCTTTTTTATTTAATTTGGATTTTATTCATCAAAAATTGGTAAAAGAAATTTATTTTTTCTAATGTTTAATTTATTTACTTTTTAATTTCTTTTAAATGGTTAATATTTTATACTAATAAAATTTTAGAAAAATATTTGTGCCCATCTTATTTTTGATCAGCTTAAAATCATACCGCACAAGAGAACTCGTGCCACAATTGAAGAAGTGCCTAACAAATTTCATAGTGCAGAAGCTAAGGCAAGATATGATAGTATGTTCAAAAATCAGAAGATGTTGCCTGAGAAAGGGTTTACTTGAGAAGAAAGTAAATATACCAAATTCATGGCAAATATCCGACAAGTTGTTGAAGCTCTGAACTGGAGATTATTTTGTGAAAAGTGCCCGTGTTCAGATGAGGAATTGGTTCAAGAATTTTATGCAAATTTTACCTTAACTGAACTTATAGAAATTCTCGTTCGAGGAATCAAGGTACCATTGAAGTCAAGCACCATCAATGAGTTCTTTGACTTACCTGATTTCGGTGAAGACGAGTAATCTATTTTGTTGAAGAACTTAGAGGCTGAGAAATTGCAAGAAATTCTTTGAGAACTTACAGTTCTAGGGTCTGAATGGATGGTGTTAAAGAGCGAAATCCATACATGTCGTAGAGAAAGCTTGACACCATTAGCAAAAGTGTGGTTTTACTTCATTCGATTCAATCTCATGCCTATTCCAGAAGGAACTACTGTTTCATTGGAACGAATGGTGTTGCTTTATTCGATTATGAAGGCAAACACCATCGATGTGGGATAGATCGTCATCAAAGAAATTAGAAACTATGCCGCGACATGTTCTGGTCAAGCATATTTCCCATTCACGATCACGATGTTGTGCTTAAAAGCTGAAATTCTTGGGAACATAAATAAAACACGATATAGTGAAGAAGCATTTACTAATTGTGGTCTACATCGAGTAGCAGGAAACTTCATTCTTTAACAACAAGTTGAAGAAGTAGACAATCCTGAAAAAGAAGATCCTGACGAAGAAGAAGATCCTAACGAAGGTCTTGTAGAAATTGAAGAAGATCTTTCGATGACAGAACCAATTGGAATGCATGATGAGCCAAAGTCTACTAAAAGAATGTTCGAGCCTGACATACCCATACCGAGACCATAGTCACCACAAATTGAACTTCGAAATGAGTTATCAAAGATGATGGATTGCAGACAACACATGCAATGGCAATAATAATCGTATTGGAGATACACAAAGATACGAGATGGTGCATGTAACACCTAAAACCCGAAAAACAACATTGATTAGGGTTCTGGTGCCTTACCATTCATTTATCACTATTCATCTTCAGCATAATTATTATTCAAGCTTTATTTTTATTAAAAAATTCCATTCTCAGCACAATTTATCAAGGGCAAAGAGGTCATTTTCAAGATTTTTGGAGACTTCTATCGATACCTGTTAGACAAGTACAGGTAGTAGTCAAGTTAGTAAGCAATTTAGAAATAGTACAGACTTCTATCGATACTTGTGACAGTTTTACCGACACAAGTGCAACATCTACCAAAACTATTTATGCTTTTATCGGTACTAAAAACTCTAGAGAGCTAGAAATTCTACCCTGCAATTTCTACTGATACTAGTATTCAAACTACCGATATAAACATGCACAAAACTACCGAAACTTAAAGTATAACTACTGATACAACTCAATTCAGTAAACAACCTCTCTTCTACCCAGTACTTGTACCGATACATATAGGACTTCTATCGAAACAAGTATGCAAAATTCTTAAATTTCACACAAGTTCGTTAATATTCATACATAACATAAGGTAAAACGGACAACACATTAGTGTTCAAGTACAATACCTAGCATAATATTTAAGTACTAAATGTCACCTACAACATTCATCAAGCATTCAAAGTTCGACATTTAACCAAGGATCTACAAGTATCATAGTTTCAAAATAAGCATACACAAACAACATCATCTAGTACATGCCATATAACCGAGTGATGAAAAAACTACCGAATGAGCTCTCGAGATAGTGTGATGTCTTCCAAATGATCCGATCTTCAAGTTGTAAAATGAAATCTACAAACCAACAACAATTTCACTGGTAAGCAACATAACTTAATAAGTTCGCAAGGTTTAACAATTTATCGAATAACATGAGGTAAACATCACTATAAATGTGCTGAGCCAGAACAGGACTGACTTTAGTGCTCGTTATTCATTTTACTCCCTATTGACTCAAAGATCATGATGCTCATTTACTCCCTATTGACCTAGAGGTCATGCCTGTTACTAGTATTCGATGTTATTCTTAGCCATCGACACGGTATTTTTGTTCCCTACGATGCTGCTCACACTAAGCTGATGAGAATATACGCTCGGGCATAAATCTCAGCCATTGTAGGGCCTGTAATCCATTCTTGGATTCTATTCACTTTAAAATGACTCACGATGCCTTAGAGAATCCGCAACAAATGCAAGATCTCAATCATCGGAACATTCAACTTTGGCACAAGGCCAGGTAATTCTTCTTCTGCTGTTTCCATCTTTCACATCTTCAATTGTCGTTCCAATCATCAACAATTATAAAGGAAGTAGTTATAAATCGATACTAGTAAGAATTTAACATTACGAACTTACAAGACTAATTTGCAATTGCGATTAAACTTCAAGGACTACTCCATTAATTTCCCCTTTCCGCGATTTGAAGTACGATCATAGTCCAAACAAGGAAAAGTTCAATGAAGCTTCTCCAATGGCTTCTAGGGTTTTTCGAAAATGAAGATGAAGAAAACTAAGAAAATAAATCTATTTTCTTAAGTTTTATGATTAAACATTATAATTTAACATTTTACTATTTTACCTTTCTTAAATTAACATTTTTCTCTTAATTTTTCCAGCCCATTACTGTCCATCCCAATTCTCATGGTTTATTTACTACGTAAGTGCTTTACTTAATCTTTTAATCATCATCCAATACTCTTAGTTAATAGAATTCCACTTTCGAACCTTTTACGATTTAATCCTTTCTAATTAATTAACTATCCAAACAATAAAATTCCTTAACCAAAATTTAATACGGTGCTAACGACATCATAAATATTAAAATAATAAATTTTAAGACTCAACTTGTCGGAGTTGTGATCCCAAAATCACTGTTTCCAACATCACTGAAAATCGGGTTGTTACAATTCTACCCCTTTAGGGAAATTTCGTCCCGAAATTTCTTACCAGTGAACAGGTTAGGGTACTATGATCTCATCAAAGCCTCTGTCTCCCAAGTGACTTCCTCCAACCCGTGACAATTCCATAATACTTTCACCAGCGGTACTCTTTTGTTTTGTAACTCTTTTACTTCGCATGCCAGTATTCTAATTGGTTCCTCTGAATACGACAAATCTGGCTGAATCTCAACCTCCATGGGACTAATCACATGAGAAGGGTTTTATTTGTACCGTCTTAGCATCGAAATGTGAAATACATTATGAATATTCTCTAATTCTGTTGGTAAAGCCAACTTATATGCTATAGGACCAACCCGTTCCATGACCTCATACGACTCAATAAATCGTGGACTTAACTTCCTTTTCCTGTTGAATTATAGCACCTTCTTCCAAGGTGAAACTTTTAGGAAAACTCGATCTCCCACTGCAAACTCTATATCTTTTCTTTTAGGATCGCGTATGACTTTTTTCGGTCATACATTGCTTTTATACAGTCATGGATTATCTGGACCTTCTCTTCACCCTCAAGTATCAAGTCAGCTCTAACCAGCTTAGGCTCGCTCAACTCAGACCAATACAAAGTGGTTTTGCATTTCTTACCATATAGTGCCTCAAACGGTGCCATTTTAATATTAGATTGATAACTGTTATTGTAAGTAAACTCTACCGGAGGTAAATATTTCTCCCAACCACCCTCGAACTCGACTATACAACGTCGTAACATATCTTCTAAAATCTGTATCACTCGCTCAGACTGACCATCTGTCTGTGGATGATACGCTGTGCTGAAATTCAACCTAGTTCCTAAAGCTTTATGTAGCTTACCCTAGAACCTCGAGGTGAAACATGGATCTCTATCAAAGATGATAGATATTGGTACCCCATGCAATCTTACGATCTCGGATACATACAACTCGATCAACTTGTCTAATAGATAATCCACTCGAATAGGAATGAAGTGGGCTGACTTAGTCAATCTGTCGACTATCGCCCAGATTGAATCTTTCTTCCTCGGTGTCACCGGTAATCTCGTAATAAAATCCATTGTGACTCGTTCCTATTTTCACTCAAGAATGGTAATAGGCTGCAACAATCCAGACGGTACCTGATGCTCAGTTTTACTTGCTGACACACCAGACATCTAGTCACAAATTCAGAGATTTCTCGTTTCATACCTGGCCACCAATATATCTTCTTCAGGTCGTTATACATTTTCACACTTCCCGGATGAATGGAATAAGTACTACTATGAGCTTTAGTCAGAATGTCTCATCTTAGATCTGATTCGTTAGGAATACACACTCTTCCTTTGAAATACAACATTCCATCCGTATCAATTGTGAACCCTATGGTGGCGTCACTCTGTATCTGTTCCTTTTTAGCACAAGCTTTGGATCATTTTCCTACAACTCTCGAATCCATTGTAAAACGATCTCGTCTTCAGTTCAGTAGTGACAGAGACATCACTCTCCAATGACAAGTGAGCATTCATTGTTCTCAATGCGAATAATAACTTCTGGCTCAGAGCATCCACAACAACATTTGCATTCCCCGAATGATAGTCAATCACAAGATCATAGTCTTTTAATAGCTCCAACCATAGCGCTGCCGTAAATTCAACTCCCTTTGCATCAACAGATATTTCAAGCTCTTATTATCAGTGTATATGTGGCATCTCTCACCATACAGATAGTGACGCCAGATTTTTAGTGCAAAGACAATGACAGCTAACTCTAAATCATGAGTCGGATAGTTTTTCTCATGCAACTTTAATTGTCGAGAGGCATAAGCTATTACTTTTCTACCTTGCATCATACACAACCCAAACCATTCAAAGACGTGTCACTATAAACCACAAATTCCTTTCCTAATTCAGGCTGAGTTAGTATCGGAGCTGCTATTAACATCATTTTAAGCTGATCAAAACTCTGTTGGCACTTCTTTGACCGAACAAATTGTATGTTCTTTTGTAGGAACTTTGTCAACGGCAAGGTTATGATAGAGGAATCTTTCACAAATTGATGATAGTAACCTGCTAACCTAGAAAGCTACGTACTTCAGTAATGCTCTTCGGAACCTTCCAATCAATAATAGCTGAAATTTTGTTTGGATCAACCCGTATTCCTTCTGCGGATACCACATGACCCAAAAATCCAACTTCTCGTAGCCAGAATTCGCATTTGCTGAATTTTGCATAGAACTATTTTTCTCGCAAGATCTGTAACACCTCCCTCAAATGCTTGGTATGCTCAGACTATTTTCTAGAATAAACCAATATGTTATCGATAAATACAACCACAAATCTATCTAATTGAGGTTGGAACACTTGGTTCATCAAATCCATAAATGCTACTAGGGTGTTGGTTAGCCCAAATGGCATTACCAGAAATTCATAATGCCCATAACTGGTCTTGACTGCTATTTTCATCACGTCGCAATCTTTTACTCGCATCTGGTAATACCCTAACCGAAGATCTATCTTGGAAAATACTATTGTACCTTTCAACTGATCAAATAACTCGTCAATATGAAACAACTGGTACTTATCCTTGATTGTTACCTTGTTCAACTGTCTATAATCAATACACATTCACATCGAGCCATCCTTCTTTTTCACAAACAACACTGGCACACCCCAAGACGACATACTCGACCGTATAAAACCGCTGTCTGACAATTCTTGCAACTGAGCCTTTAATTCCTTTAATTCTATTGGTCTCATTCTAGTGGAATCGAGATCGGTGTAGTACCCAGTAATAGATCAATACCAAACTCTAACTCTCTGATCTGTGGCAAATTTGGTAATTCTTCTGGGAATACATTTGTAAACTCATTAATCACAGGTACCTGTTTCAATTTTGTCCCTAAAACTCGTGAGTCGAGAATATATGCCAAAAATGCTTCGTAACCTTTGCTAACCATTTTCTGAGCTGAGATTACTAAGATCATTCTGGTTCCACTGTTCAGTCTGTCAGACTCCATTGTAATCACTTCGCCTGTCGGGCTTTTCAAATTAATTTTTCTTCGTTTGCAGTTCACTACTGCATCATGTTCAGATAACCAATCCATACTTAAGATCACATCGAACTCGGTAAAAGGTAACAACATTAGGTCAACGGAAAATTCACAACCCTTGACTTTCAATAGACATTTGTGACATATCAAATTAACAATGACACTATGATCCAATAGGTTTGTGACTTGAACATCAAATTCAGTTGACTCTGCTGACAGTTTCTTATTAGTAGCTAATGCAGTGCATATATATAAACAAGTCGATCCTGGATCAATTAGTGCACATACAATATCATTAAAAAGGTAAAATATATTGATCACAACATCAGGAGCGGTAGCCTCTTCTCTAGCTCTGATGGCATATGTTCGTGCAGGTGCCCAAGCCTCAAATTAGGTTACATTACCCTTTTTATCACCTCGATTTATGCCTGTACTGCTGCTTTGTCCAAGGCGTTTACCTTTTGACGGAGTAATAGGGGGTTTCACACTTTGATTCTCTTTTACCTCCGAAGTCATCGGGTAGTTTCATATGAAATGATATGTACCCTCACAACGGTAACAAGCTTCTTTTATCTTTCATCATTCACCCGCATGGTATCTTCCATAATGATCACATGATAGGTTCGGCACATTTCGGATACTATCTACACTGGCTGTAGTACGGTTATAAATTTTAGACCCTGATGGTCCCAATCTACTCCTGCTCAAAAGTCTAGAAGGAACTACCTCATGAGTTTTATTTTCTCTGAATTTCTTCGGTGGTGGCATAGAAAAAGTTTTAGTAATATTCTTACTTCCAAACTCTCAAAACCTCTTCTCTCTCTGTCTCTTGTTGTCGTAAATTTCTTCCATTTTTTGAGCTATATCTGTAAGAACCACAAACGGTCGCAGCTCAGATCCTCCTATCATCATCTTGTTCTCGTCACTCAACCCGTCTTCAAAATGAACACACATTGCCTCATCTGTCGATACAATCTCCCAACATTCTTACTAAGTTGAACAAATTGTCGCTCATATTCTATCACTGTGTTGTTTCCCTATCTCAATTCTAGAGTTTCTTTCTTTTTCTTATCCAAGTACCTTCTACTGACATATTTCTTTTTGAACTATGCTTGGAAAAATTCCCAGGTAACCTCATTCTCAAGCATCACTGCTAAAATTTTCATCCACCAATTGTAAGTCTCATCCTTCAATAACGAAGCTACACACCTCAGGTAGTCTTCTAAAGGAAAAGTCATCTCGTTCAGGTCTCTTAGTGTGTTTTCTAACCAGTATTCAGCTCTGCAAGGGTTGTCTTCTATGTTTCCTCGAAATTCTTCTACACCATATTTTCTAACCATGTCCAACAGAATGCGACGTCTCTTTTCCAACACTAGAGGAGGAGGCATAGCTGGAGGTACTACCGATCGAGCAGCAGGTTGTGCAACAGGAGGTGAAGGAGATGGTGCCATCGGGTTGTTTCTCATGAACTCCGAGAACCACTACCCCATCAGTCCGAAAAAATATTCTTTGCTTTATTTTCTATCATCGATAATATCGACGCTCCGTGACTAGCTCCAAAATCATTAGTCGAGACATTACTATTTACCTCATTAGCTTTCTCTCTTTCTAAGTCAGACATTCTGCGATTATCTTCAAGAACTATAATTAGATCAGATCCATCTATATCACACTATCACAGGTTCATATGGCATGTACTTCTAAAGCATAAAACACAGTTATTATAGTCTAAGAAACGGCTAAACTAAAAGCTCTGATACCATATCGATTAGGGTTTCGATGTCTTACTATTCATTTATTACTGTTTATCTTTAACATAATTATTATTCAAACTTTATTTTTATCAAAGAATTTCATTCCAAATGTCATGAATCATTATTTGATAATCAGCACAATTTACCAAGGGCAAAGATGTCATTTTCAAGATTTTTGGAGACTTTTACCGGTACCTGTTGGACATGTACCGGTAGTAGTCAAGTTAGTAAGAAATTTAGAAATAGTATAGACTTCTACCGATACCTATGACAGTTATACCGACACAAGTGTAACATCTACCGAAACTATTTATGCTTCTACCGGTACTAAAAACTCTAGAGAGCTAAAAATTCTATCCTGCAACTTCTACCGATACTAGTATTCTAACTATCGATACAAACATGCACAGAACTACCAAAAGTTAAAGTACAACTATAGATATAACTTAAGTCAATAAACAACCTCTCTCCTACCCTGTACTTGTACTGATACATACAGGAGTTCTACTGAAACAAGTATGCAAAATTCTCAAATTTTACACAAATTCATTCATAATATTCATACATAAACATAAGGTAAAATGGACAACACATTAGTGTTCAAGTACAATACCTAGCATAATATTTAAGTACTAAATGTCACCTACAACATTCATCAAGCATTCAAAGTTCGACATTTAAACAAGGATTTACAAGTATCATAGTCTCAAAATAAGCATACACAAATGACATCATCCTACTACATGTCATATAATCGAGTGATGTAAATACTACCGAATAAGCTCCCAAGATAGTGTGATGTCGTCTAGATGATCCAATCTTCAAGTCGCAAAATGAAATCTACAAAACAACAACAGTTTCATTGGTAAGCAACATAGTTTAATAAATTCGCAAGGTTCAACAATTTACCGAATAATATGAGGTAAACATATCTATAAATCTGATGAGCCAAAACAAGACTGACTTTAGTGATTGTTATTCGTTTTACTCCCTATTGACTATAAGGTCATGATGTTCATTTTACTCCCTATTGACCTAGAGGTCATGCCTGTTACCAGTATTCGATGCTATTCTTAGCCATCGACATGGTATATTTATTCCCTACGATGCTGCTCACACTAAGCTGACGAGAATATGCGCTCAGGCATAAATCTCAACCATCGTAGGGCCTGTAATCCATTATTGGATTCTATTCACTTTACAATGACTCATGATGCCTTAGAGAATCCACAACAAATGCAAGACCTCAATCATCAAAACATTCAACTTTGGCACAAGGTCGGTTAATTCTTCTTCTGTTGTTTTCATCTTTCACATCTTTAGTTGTCGTTCCAATCATCAACAATTATAAAGGAAGAAGTTATAAGTAGATACTAGTAAGAATTTAACATTACAAACTTACAGGACTAATTTACAGTTGCGATTAGACTTCGGGGAGTACTCCACTAATTTCCTTTCCGTGATTTGAAGTACGATCGTAGTTCAAATAAGGAAAAGTTCAATGAAGCTTCTCCAATTGCTTCTAGGGTTTTCAGCAATGAAGATGAAGAAAATTGAAATCTATTTTCTTAAGTTTTATGATTAAACATTATAATTTGACCTTTTACTATTTTACCCTTCTTAAGTTAACATTTTTCTCTTAATTTTTCCAACCCGTTACCATCCATCTCGATCCTCATGGATTATTTACTACTTAAGTGATTTACTTAATTTTTTAATCATCATCCACTACTCTTAGTTAATAAAATTCCATTTTCAAACCTTTTACGATTTAGTCCTTTTTACTTAATTAACTATCCAAACAATAAAATTCCTTAACCAAAATTTAATACGATGCTAATGAAATCATAAATATTAAAATAATAAATTTTACGACTCGACTTGTCGGAGTTGTGATCCCGGAATCACTGTTTTCGACACCACTGAAAACCGGGCTGTTACAATGCATTTAAAAGTGCACTTGAAAAAGTATTGCGTGACCCATTTATCTTTGTACCTCAATTTCCAAGTTACATATTCGAATCATAGGCTCCAATGGCGAAGAAGGAGCAAGGTGACTCGAGCAACAATAAGGACTATGAAGCAAAAGAAGAATCAAAGTCTAGGGGATCTGAACATAAATAAAATGGAGGAACTTGTCTTTTCTTTAATTTCTATTATTTTATTTTCAGTATTTAATTCTTGAATGAATTTAGGATTAGGTCACTAGGTTAGTTTTAATTCTTGCATAATAAATTAAGAGGTTGAAGACAATAATTGAGCAACTTAGAAAAATAAAAGTGTGGTAATAAATATGTACATGTCTAGGATTGGACATTGAAGAGCTTGGTACTTAAGCAGTCAAATTGACGCACCTCCTCTTTCATGATCCTACCTGGTGCACAATATTTATTCGCTCTTATTTTTACTTTCTCTATTGTTTTTAACAATGGGGACATTGTTCAACTTAAGTAGGGGGACTGCAAATCGAAAACTTCTTAATAAGTATTATTCCTTTTTATTTTATGAATTTAGTTATAATTTTACTTGAAATTTTTTATTTATGTTAATTATGTTAAAGCTTTAGTAAAAATAAAATTTAATTATCTCAGTGGTTATGATGTTAAGCTGAACCATGATAAGAATGCTACTCTTAATAAAATATGTAAATCATATCATAAAATTTTTAATTCCTTATAGAACTAGATATGCATGAAAGTTTAAGTCTCTAGAATTGACTTAGTAATTTCTTGAGGCGAAATCATAGGAAGCATGAAATTTTGAAAATGATTTAGGCAACATTTATTTGGATCATTTGAGTCTTTCAAGCCAACCTTAATAATGTTATCCCTTGAAGCCAACTTTGAGACTATATGGCCTGATTTTTTTTGTACCTTACAATTATAAGCCATCTTATCTCTTATACTTATCTCTAAACTGTCCCAACTACTAGACTCAGTTTATCAAGATTATATTCTAAAAATAAGTTTGGAGGAGTTAAGAAGTACCAAAATGCTTAACAAAAGTATAGTACATACAAAAATGATGTTTAAAAAAAGAAAAAGAAAAAGAGTAGAGCATATGTACTCAAGAGAAAAAGAGCATGAGCATGAGCATTCAAAGTTCAAAAGAGTTGGTGAAATTAAAGGTCTGCTGCAAGTTGAGTTTAGGGTTTTAGCTAAATTTATCTATCTTTTTCCTACCCCTAGCTTAGCCCCATTAGAAACTATGCAAAAGACCTATATGATTCAAGATTTCAAAGGTACCTACATTAGTGGAGAGAAATTGCTATGTTCAACATATGAAGGTATAAGTTAAACTTTATTATTGTAGTTTGGTTTTACCTAGGGAATAAAAATTTAGTGATAGGATTTTGACATGTTTTTATTGAGATAAACATGATGATAATTGAAGATAATTAAATTAAAAAATACTTGAACTACATAATTTCTAAATTCTTGTTTTTATACTTAATTATTTTGAATTTGTAAGTGTGAGGAGAAATGATCAACTCTTTTGTGATTTTTGCATTACCCGAGATGAGCAATGAATTAAGTTTAAGGGCGTTGAACGATGAAAATATAGACTTTTTTTATATTTTTTTAACCTAAATTCACGTAAATTCTGAATAATTAATGTCGAAAAATACAATTTAATTATAAATAATTAATTTGTGCTAAAATTTCCAACATATTTATTTTCAATTATTTTTATAAATACTAAGCAAAAATTTGATGATTTTTTGATAGTTTTGCCCAATTGGTGAAAATTGGCCCAGCAGACACTGTTGATAGCTTGAACCGTTAAGGGAATTTTTACACCGAGTCAATGAAGAGCTAAGAAGAATATTTTCCCAGCCAAAGGTCGGTCCAATATGAAGCTAAATTACGCTTTATAATTATATTTTTAATTCAATTAACTTGGATTAAAAATAAATTATAAAGGCTGAAGCAAAGTGGTCGATGTGCATGCAACCGAGGGTTGAACCACCTTCATTTGAGTTAGCCATGTAGTGTCCAAGTGTTGACCAATTTAGTTAAAAGTGTTGACATTTCAACCTTTCAAAACAACTCCTAAACTTTCCCAAAATCTCATTCAAACTCCTCCACTTTTGGTGGTTTCAAATTTTCACCCCAAGTCAAATTTAGCAAAGTTTGAATTTTTCAAACCTTGCTTGTGCATGGCCAGTGAAGGATGTTGGTGGCTGATATTTATTTACTAAATATAGCCACCAACTCTCACCTATAAATACCACCCTCATTCACCTCATTTTCCACACCAATTTACTCCATTCCCTCTTCTTTCTCTTATTTGCTCTCTAAGCCTTCCGTCCCATTTTCCCTTCCATTCCCTTGCCGATTTCCCCTCTTGGAAAAGGTGATTCTTCAGCCCTTAAAATAGCTTTGTTGAGTGTTTATCAAAGACCTTGGTCTAGGAAGATTCGAGCAAGAACAACGAAGAACACAGAAGCAATTCTTGAGAAATTTGCCAGATTTAATCCTATTCTTTTTCTCTCTTTTAGATTCTTGATTGTTATTATGATAAATGATATTATGAACGCTATTGTTTCTTTAATTAAAATGACTTAAATTTCTTAAAGTGTTGGTTTGATTGTGTTGATTGCTTGATTATTTATTTATCATGTTTATATATGTTATAGGCCCTGAATATTTTGTTTAATTAAATATTATCATGCCTAAGTTATTTTTGCATTACCCTTGTGATATAACTATCAAATTAATCATTTAAGCGCGTTGAAATTGTGATTAATGGACACACTATTTAATTTGTGCATGCTTAATCTTCTAAGGAAGCTAAGGGTTAAAATTGCGATGGTATTGGAGAATACACAACCTTGAATAACTTGTAGGAATTTTGTGATTAAATTTTTTCAATATAGGTGTATGTTGTTACCTCACTTGATCATTTACTTACTGATGAACTTAATTTAGTCAGTCGTATTGGCATAGGTGTATGTTCAAGAGATAAACTGATTTTTGTGAGTAATGTTGTTCATAAGTTAGCAAGATATCGAGTTGTCGTGAATATTATTTCGTAACAAGCATGAACATGATTTAGATTTAATTAAGTAATTTTTTTGAATATATTGGTGTGATTACATAGTAGTATCTTTTCATACTTTCTTAACCCTTTGACAACGCACAAACACCTTGCACACACAGTTGCTCGAACTCAAGTCTCTTAGGATGAACAACATCCTTTTTACCATTGGAGCCACATGTTGGATTATTTAATTAAGTAATTAAAGCAATTAACTTGACACATTTATGTCATATTGATTAAAACTTTAGAATCGTGCATTGGAATTTTATTTTATTTTTAACTTTGATTAAGTTAGTTTAGATTAATATTCTTCACAAATATTATCTTGTTCCTAACCAATTTGTTGATTAAATATTTCATAAATACTTTTCATAGCATAGTCCTTGTGGGTACGATACTCGACATTTACTTGTTACTTTATTACTTGAATATGATTGTGTACACTTGCACATTTTCATCATTCCACGGTATCATGAGTAAGACTATAGTTGAAAGACGCTCTGACATCGTAGATAGTCCGATAGGACGTTAAACACTAGATAGTATGATGGGACGTTAAACATGGGTAGTTCGTTGGACAATAAGTAAGGGGATTGCAAGGTGCAAGACCATAATCCAACTACGGAAATTGATGGGTTCCATTAGGACATTTAAAAATAGGTGTGTACAATATAAGACTATAGCTTGACCATGGTAGAATAGAAAGTCCGTCGGGAAGACAAACACAAGCGAAAAACCAAGACAGTAATTGTGGAAAACCCCACTACTAAGGAAAAAGGGTTGGAAGAATTGGTAAGCAATGGTATAAGATTGCTAGCCAATAGACCATTTGGAAATCAATTAAATATGGAAAAAGAAAAGTAGGAAGGGAAATAGTTTGTGAAAATAGTAATCATGGAATCAATACAAGTGTTTTGGAGCATGTCATATAGGTAGAAGTAGACTTGTACATATATAACTCTCTAGATGTACCGATACAAGTGGGCTTGTTATGATACAACTCCCTATGGTATCGATTCTAAGCCTCAAACTTGTATGAAATGAATTTAAAACACTTAAAAACATTTTAGAATGACTCAAAAACATATAGATAAGTTATGGCACATTTAAAACATGTTTTTGAGTACTTTTACAAGTCTTTGAAATGCTTTGAAAATGTTTAACAAAATTTTCAATCCTATAGTCATCAAATGACTTAAGAAATAAAATATAAAATTTATCTTAAATGTGGTTATATCAAAAGCATGAGACATCAAAGCTAACAAAGTTATACCGAAAAGGTCTCCTAAAGAATATCAACGTATTTCATATTAAAACTATTATGGAGGCACTGTGATAGCCAATCTTGAAATGGTAAAGAAAATAAAATGATATGCACCTCAGTAGGAATTAGCTTATTCCAAATGAAGGTTGCTATAGTACAATCTATCACAACATGTAGATTTGTCTCATGGCTAGAGCCATAAAGGGCACAAGTTGGATCGTCAAATATTGATTTTTTACCACTCTCTCCAGTTGTCAATAAACAATTACAACTAAGAATCCATAGTAGTTGTCACACCCTTTTAGGAGCCTTAATCTTCCAAATGGCTTTCCAAATAAACTCATTAGAATCCCATTTGTATTTTGCAATTTTCTTATAGGTAAAAGCTATAGAGAATAACTCACTTTTGATTCCTCTCCACATACAAGTATCATTCCTAATGTTGTCACTTAGAGGAAGTATCAAAGAAAAGTGCATAAGTAAGGATTGCTTGACCCTAGAAGCAATCCCAATCCAATTCCACCCTCATTCAAGAAGTTTTATATCCACCACTCGAACATTCTCAATGTCATCCAACGGTCTAAGCAAATAAATTTTCAAAGGACCTAAATGTAGGAACCAAGTGTCCACCTAAACTCTCACCATTTTTTCCTTTACCAATTAACCAACTGATATTTTTAATAAGATCACTCTACGCCTTTCCTAAGGAATGCTACATGTAGGAGGAATGTGATCTTGTTATATTGTTTGGACACAAATTTGATTTAAATATAGAAGATTTATTTTAGTCTCATAAGCACCGCTTACTAGACCACCATTAGAAATGGGTTGACAACAAGTATTCCAATCCATTAGTGCAATCTTTTGTCTCCTATTCTTTGAACCCCTGAGCAACCATACAATATTTTCAATTTCCTCACAAACTCTGAAAGGAATCATAGTTGGTTGCATGAAAAAATTTGGGATTGACAAAAGCACCAATTTTGCCAAAGTCACATTCCTCGCTAAAGATAATAAACTTGCACAGATCTTATTAATGAAAAAATGGTAGGTCCATCGAGTCACTCTACCATGGAGAAGAGGGGGTCCAAGGTAAGTCCTTATATCATCCAGTTCCTTATACTCAAGGATCGACACAAGAGAGTCCATTATACCCTTGTCAACGTTAGGTGTGAAGAAAACCTTTGCTTTAGTAGCATTGACTTTATGGACAAGATACCCTTTCCTTACACCTCTTGACTGCGAGAACACATCAGTGAAACAACTGTTCCATAGGATTTGCATAGAGGGAGTTGTAATGTAATGCATTGTACCACTGATTATAACCCTTGGTAGACCAACATCTCTAAGAGTATCCTCCAAAAACTCCCACCATAAGCGATCATAGGCATTCTCTAAATCCACCTTAATGGCCATCCATCTAATACATCCCTTATGAGCTCTTAGTGAGTGAACGACCTCTTAGGCAATCATAATATTTACATGTTACTCCTACATACAATAAAGCTCACTTGAGTAGGGGCAACAAGCTTTGGCATACTACTTTCTTGAGTCTATTGATTGCCACTTTAGTGAGAACTTTGTATGGCACTCTGCAAAGATTAATAGTTCTAAATTGGGATAATGAATCTGAATCCTTAACCTTGAGAATCAAGGCAAGGAGTGTCTACTTAAGAACATGGTCTAAATCTTCACCATTAAAAATCGCTTGCACCATTTGAAACTGAGAATTGCCAACAATGTTCCAATAATATTGGTATTTAAGATTATATATTCATATAAGCACAAAAATTATGTGTAATTTATAAAACAAACATGTTACAATAAAAAATTCGAAGAAAAAAATGTTTACCAAGAAATTGACAACCACTATTTAAGAATTTCTTCTCCTCTCTATTTCCATGAATCATATTAGTTTCAACTCTTCTACTAGAACTATTTTTTAAAAAGAAAAGTAGATTTAGGTAAAATCAATATCAAGTGAGGAACTTCTGTGATTGGTTTTGTGGCAAAGGGCTATTCACCAATAAAATCCACTCAGATTTAAATTATAGGAAGAACAAATGATATGCCTTATTTAAGTGACTCCTTTGAAATGTGATATATAAGGTGTGAGTATGTCACTGATGTGTAAGTACTAAAATATTAAGTGGGAGGTTTTAATTATTCTTGAGCAAGAATGAAGTTGTAGTTTCAAATAGTGCTTTTTCAACAAACATTTGCTTTGAACCCCGTGTATTGGCTTGATGGTCAAATATGTTCATTGTCCCAAGTATGATCTGGGTTCAAGTCGCGTTAATCGCGTTGTTATTATAGTTTTACCCTCTCCTTGTAATTCACCCAAAAAAAATCAAACATTTGCTTTCTTGGTGGGACGACATCCTTCTCCCACGTTCCTAATTAACCACATACTTAAAATGATATCTACAATCTCTTTTATTCGTAAATAGTTTAATTTAAATTTATTTAAATTTGATTATATTATTATTTTTTTTAGTTTTATTTAATATTTAATATTATTTTTACTAATATTTATATATAAAGTAAAACAAGAATGAGTAACATAACATAAATTTAAAAATCGATAGAGTTAAACGAACTTAAACTTCAAATATTTGAATTTAAACTTAACTCATATTTTAAATAAATTTAATATTTTTGTTAAATTCATTTTTCAAAAATTTAATATTTTAATTCTGCCATATTTTAAGTAAACCTTGAGGTTTGAATGGATTACCACACTCTAAAGCTCATTTAAGATAGAAGAATTCTTGTAAAGTTTCAACCACAATATTTGTTGTCCTTGTGTTTTTTATAAAATCTTTGCATTGTATTGAGAAAAGAGAAAGTAAAATGGGGAAGACAAAAGGCAAGTGGCTGGCTTAGCTAGCTAACGGTGGAGCCGAATATGATAGGGCAAAGCCCAAGAAGAGGTTATTTAGAAAAGGGGAAGTTGAATGAATGATTTGAACCCCAGAATCCAGACAAATAACGCAGAAATCTATGACCAAAAGAAGGCAGAGATGCTCCTATGGATCTGTGCATTGCGAAATTGAAAGATAACAGTTTGCGTGTGTTTTAGTGTATTTGAAAAGCTTCCAGTGGCAGGCTGTGGCAGAGACTGATCTAAAGACGACAAAGCAATAGGCCCCATTAGCCGGAATGGGTCTTTGGCTCTTTGCTCCCCGCCATCTACATCTACACTTCCGCTTCATGATTACTTAAATTTTATGACTCAAATTTATAGCCGTTGGGTCTGTTTGATAATCTAATGACAACCAACACATGCCGGTTTGTTCGCTTTGGACGGTAAGGGTATTGATGACCTCGGTTTCACCACTCTCACGAGAAAGTTGAAAGCGCCTGGTTTTTCAGGCGTTTGGTTTGTTACAGTCGATGCTGAAGCACACTTGTTGCGACCTTATGACCATTGGCGAACTTATAAGATTGGCAGTGATCCGGTTTCTCTAAAACAAATTTTTTAATTTAAATTTTTAAAATTTTTAAAAAATTTTAAAAAATAAATTATATTTTAATCTCTAAAAAATAATAAAAATTTATTTTAATCATTTAAAATTATAAATACATAAATTATTAAAATAATAAAATTATATTTTTACTATTATAAAAATATATCATTTAATTTGTCTCAACAAATGTCATTGCTTGTGCCTATGTTTCTGGGTTTTGATTGATTTCTGCTATGCTTCTTTATCTGGTTCCCTTATTTACTGCTCTTTAATGCTCAATATTTGGTTTCATTGGTTTGCCGCAACCAATGCTTTCTTCTCTTTGAAAGAACCCAAATTAAAGATTTAAAATAAAATAAAAAAACTCTTGGAAATTAAATTTGAATTTAATGTAATTTAATTTAATTTGACAAAAGAAATTAAAATTTTGAATTTAATTAATTTGAATATGAAATAATCTTAATCAAAATTTCTTTTTAACTCAATATTTTTGTAGAGTGTTTTTGTTGTGTCCTATTAGAGAGGATAATCGAGTATTTATGTGCATAGTTACTATTCATGGAATTGATGTCCTGAGTAGGCTTCATGTATGCTGGACACGTGTGTTGATCTAAATTTAACACATTATGAACTGTGGCATGGAAAAAAACTCGCTCTAAATCACTTTAGAATAGGCATAATGATAAAAATAGCCTCTAACGTTTGGTTGTTTTGTCACTTTGACCCTTAATGCTTCTTTGGAACACTTTCACACTTAAAATTTTTTTGTCAATTTGGTATATTTTTAACAGAGATGCTGACGTGGCCGTTAGGTGACTAACGGTGCTAATTTGGAATTTTTTACTCTCTACCTAGGCATCAAATGTATGTAAATGCTAACGTGATATTATTTTGTCTTATATGTCACATCAATAAATGATTTTAAAATAAATAATAATAATAAAACCTTAAAAACACATAAACACAATTAAAACAATGTAAAAGCTCCTAAATGAAGAACCCTAAATCTCGAATCCTCTCCATCTCCATTGAAAATCTGCAAAAATCAAAGCTTGAAATCTAGTGGGTCAGTAAAAGAATCGAAAATATTGTTTAAAAAAGTGGTTGAAAGCCATCAATGGAGAAGTTACCTTATTTGAAGCTGGTTTCTTCATCACGAGGGGAGTTTGTTTATGATGGAGAGAAAATAACATGTTTCTATAACAAGTTAGCTCTGAGACAAACTTCGTGGAGCGATTTAAACCCAAACAAAAAGTATTATGGTTGCTCAAATTTTCGGGTAAGCATTTGATTTTTGTTTGTTTTAGGGTTCATAAGAAATTGGGGATTTTTTAAGTTTGTTTGACTTTTGTGTTGGCTGGACTAAATTGGTGTTACAATTCATCATAGCGTTAGATTTTTTAGTGAATTCTAGGGTTTATATAATAAAAACTGAACTTTTTTGTGTGAATTTTAGGTTGGTGGATGCAGATTTTTTAAGTGGTATGATTATAAGTTGTGTAACAAGGCGAATGAAGTAATACATGAATTATGTATTAGAGAAAGCAAACTTGCAAAAGAGAATACGAGACTTAGGAAGCAAATTATGAAGTTTGGAAGTGTTGAGATGTTTGAGAGTGGTAGTAAAAGTAGTAATGTTGAGATGTCTGAGAGTGGCAATGTTAAAATGTGGGCAAGGACAACCAAACAAAAAAGGTCAATCATGATGTTGTGGATCACATTGAATTAAACACAAATATTAAGAGCTTGAAGCAAAAATGTAAGTCACTCAAGAAAGAGAATGAGTTTTATAAGTAAATGTTTATTTGTAGGGTATTATTTATCTTATGTGTCACATTATTTAGGAATGTTATAATTTGAAAAGTATGGTGTCATGTTCTTGTGTTTTGAATATCTAGTACCTTAAAACTTTATTGTTGACATAAGTTGCCACATTCGAATTGTGTTTGTAGCTAATTTGAGGGAAGTATAATGAAAGGTCTATGAGCAAAATGAACAAAAGAATGTTTGTTGAGAAAAGACGTTACATGTACTAAAATGTTAGATATTTGACATTGTATGTCATGTTCAAAATGGTAACTAACAAAATGACCCTTAACCAACATAGTTGCCTATAACAGTAATGGTATACCACATAAAATTGTTACATATACCATCATTGTTATACCAACTTTAAGCAAGTCCTAGAAGCAACTATTACATGTAATGGTAAACAAAAATATGTTAAGCAACTATTTCAACAAACAAACAAAATGTTTAATTAGAATAACATCTCGATTCATTTCTTCATCTTCTTTGTTGCAGTTAATTCTTGTGTGCTGATAGGTTCCTGATGTACCATCCTTTTTTGGCTTCTAGTTCTTTTACTCGTACCAAGCTGAGACAAAAAAATCACAACCTCAAATTAGATTTAAATATTGTCTAACTTGACAGTAAAAGGGTGTTTACGGTATACCTATGATCTAGTTGTGTTAGGTTGAATGCATGGTCTTCTATTGTTCTTTTTTTGGCTTCTAGTTCTTGTACTCGTACCAGGATGAGATAAAAAAATACAACCATAAATTATATTTAAATATTTTGGAGTTGACAGTGAAAAAGTGTTTACGGTATACTTGTGATCCAATTGTGTTAGGTTGAATGCATGATATTTTGTTGTAAACCTCACCACCACATTTCTTACATCTCATAGTTGTCCAGACTTCACTCTTTTGGTTCATTTCTTGCCTTCCTTCTATTCTTCTTTGGCCTACCAGGTATTGGTTTCTCAATTGGTGGAAGCATGGGCTCAATACTAGATTTTCTCCACACATGTGACCCATTTATGGGTTGTAAAGCATATGCATATGCTTTCAAATGTCTCCTTGTGGTAGTACCTATGTAAGTAGTCATCAAGATCTTGTTCAATATACAATATAGCAGAGCAAACATGGGGACAAGGGATCCTAGATAATTGCCAGCTTCAACAACTACAGGTTTTATCCTTTACATTTACTATGCATTATTTTCTGTCTTTCTTAACTTCACACCCATATTCCCCATTCCAGATCATCTTTCAATCGACACCTTCCTTCTTCCTATCTTCAAATTTCTTCTTTATTAATGGACCATAATTGTATTTCCATGACCTTCATTACTTCCTCTTATCAACTATTCAGGTCATCATTTTAACTCTGATTTCCTTAAACATGGTTATTATGCTCTTGAATCTAGACTCCACGATGCTGGAGTTAAATGCTTCACAGAGGTTATTGTCTACAATATTTGACACTGAGTGCCACCCCTAGAAGGCCTTAGTCCAATCCTTCGAATTCTTAGAGAACAACTCCTTTGTAACACCTTCATCAATCTTATACAATTCTTCTTTATTTTGTTCTCAATCCCTCCCTATTGTAGACTTCATAATTTTCCAAAAAGCAAATTCTAATTCCTTTTCTTTCTTCTTACAAGACCAGTTTGATAAGACATGCCTAGCACAATTTCTATGTTCTACTCTAGGTAGAATGTTATTGATGGCTATCTCAAGACCGAGCAAATTAATTTACAAAACATAAATAAAGCATAAGTAAAAAATGATGAAAAATAAATAGCATCAGTAATAAATTAATGCAAAATAAATAACATTATTTACCTTTTGTTGGTCACTGTTAATGGTATACCCAAAACCACCTTCCATTCCTAAGTCTGTTGTCAAAAGACTAAGAAATCATGACTAAGAATCAGTGCGTTTCCCCTCAACAATAGCCCAGGAAATTGGGAACATTTGATAGTTTCCATCTCTCCCAACATAAAACAACATCTCACCCTTAAATGGACCTTTTAAGAAGCAGTCATCCAAACCTAGTATAGGTCTGCACCCTTCTTTCGAACCACTTTTCATTGCTTTAAAACAAACATAAAACCTCTTGAAATGTGGTGAAGATTCGATGTGACTTTATTCACTGTCATCTTTATAGTACTTCTAGGATTTTTAGTCTTAACTCATCAGCATAATCCCACAACATAGCAAATTCCTCTACAAAGTTTCCTGTCAACTTATCCTACACCATTTCTTAGCCCTTCTACACCTTATCAAATTAACATTCGCATGCATTTTTGAAGCTACGATTCTTTATATCTCCCTTAGCTTCCTTTTTGGGAGGTCCCAAATAGTAGCTTTAAATTTTTTGTAGTTACTTTTAAATTAACCATTTTGTTTCTAAAACTAACACCACAGTTGTGCTCACCATGAAAACCTTTCACTTGCATGCATCTGGACATGTTACTGTAACTTGGAAATATTCCTCATTTACACTTTTTTGATGCAATGCATTTAACTCTTACCCTAGTTGGTTCATTCCTGATTATCTGAACTTCCCTTCTACAACACATTGAGTACTTACGAATTGCGGATTTAAATTGCTCACAATCTTTAAACAACATCCAAATACAGAAGTGTGAACTTGTTGTGTTTGAATTGTATGTGGGGAACCTACTTATTCTTCTACAAACATCATTTAGTCCTCATCATCTGACCCAAGTATGCTTCCATTTTCATCACTATCAAAATATTCAATCTCATTTCCCTCTTCTTCCTTACCAACTCTATCATTTAGTCCTTCACCCTTAACTTCTTCAAGGACCTCAGCCTTAAATTTCTCTCTAGAGCTTTCACTTTCAATCTCATCAACTAATGTTCCTTAGCTTTCCCACTAGTTTTCCCCTCCATTTCTCTCACCTTTTGCCTACTTCCTGAAGCTCCTCCTCATCATCACCATCTGAAAAGTACATCACCTTCATCAAATAAACATTCTCATACTCTTAATCACTATCACTTTCATCCTCAAACCCCTCCTCACTAGTTTCTTCAACACTACTTAAACCTCCACCATTCTATTCTAACCCTTCAACAGATGTATCAAAGCCATCTAAAGCTTGACCTGCATCATCACTCTCACCACCTTGATTGTTAGCAACCTCAACACCCTCTTTACCTAAACCTTTACCACACTCACCACCTTGATTGCCAGCAACTTCAACACCTTCCCCATTTAAACCTTCAACACCCTCCCCACCTAAACCTTCAGCACCCTCACCCTCACCACATTTATTACCAGTAACCTTAACACCTTTATTACCATTACCAAAACCTTCCACAGTTGCTAGAGCTAACATTAAATCATCATCAGCAAAAATAACAGTCCCAATCTCATGCTCTACATATAACTTAAGCAGATGTCCTGCTCATGGAATAAAATATTTGATCAAACAATCAAGACATTTGAGTTTAAGAAAAGCACTGACGAGCCTTGTGTTTATAAGCATATAAAGGACAAAAAGGTGACCTTTCTTGTTTTGTATGTTGATGATATTCTACTTATAGGAAACGATGTAGGAGAATTGTCACCGGTTAAATTATGGTTATCTCAACAGTTTAGCACGAAAGACTTGGTGAAGCTAGTTATATTCTTGGAATTCGAATCCTTAGGGATCAAAAGAATAAAATGATAGTTCTATCTCAAGCTTCATACATCGATAAGGTATTAGAACATTTTGCAATGACCGATGCGAAGCCAGACAATTAGCCGACTGCATCAAGTTTTCATCTTTCTTTAAATGAGTGTCTTAAGAAAGCGGAAGAAAGATAGCATATGAGTAAGATTTTGTATGCTTGGGCAGTTGGAAGCCTTATGTATGTGATGCTTTGCACACATCCAAATATATGCTTCGTAGTAGGAATGGTTAGTCGATGTCAGGTGAATCTTGGTCTCAACCATTGGCAAGTTGTAAAGCATATGTTAAGGTATCTTAAAAGAACCAGGGATAATATGATTGTGTAATCTGGGGAGAACCTTACACCTGTAGGATACACAGACTCAAACATCCAAACCTATAAAGATTCGAGGAAATCGACGTCGAGAAATGTATTTTTCCTAAGTTGAGGAACTATAGTATGGAGAAGTGTAAAACAAACTTGCATTTTTTACTCTACTATGAAGTTTGAGAATGTGGTTGCTTTTGAGGTAACAGAAGAAGCAATACGGCTTTGAAAGTTCTTAACCAATCTTGAAGTTATTCCTGGTATGGAAAAACCTATAACATTATATTGTGATAATAGTCCTGCAATAGCTAATACCAAAGAAATGAGAAGTCACAAGAGAACAAAACACATTGAGCAAAAGTATCAATTGATATGAGAGGCAGTAGCCGAAGGAATTGTAGATGTGGCAAAAGTAACATTTGAAGATAACCATGTGCATTTGTTTACTAAGACTATTGTAACTAGGAGTTTTAACAAACACGTCGAGGATATGGGAAACATGATACATTTATTTCAATATGGCAGGTGAGAGATTGTTCGAAAATGTGTCCATATTGTAGTAAACATGTAACTATTTTCTATTTATTTGAACGATGAATAAATAAATAACATTAATTTCTCGTTTCACTATTATGTCTTTTGTATTTTTTTCTTTCAATTTTGCATGCATAACGAAATTGTGACTAGCAAATATTAGCTAATTGATTGTCTAAGTTCAAACTGAAGATAAGTAGCATTGTAAGAATGTTTACATTGCGAAAAAGACAATTTACTTTTAGTAGATAATCTAAATGAGTCTATAATCCCGTAAAAGGATCAAAGTGAGCATTTGACTCAAATAGTGAGAAGAATTATTATGTGATCTACAATTCCAATTAGGGAGATGGATAATCTTGGCTATCGGAGCAGTTGACTCCATGAGTAGAGACATAAGTGTATTCATTACTAGAATGATACATTGGACTAGACCCAAGATGAATTAATTATGAATCTGTTTTTGAATTAATTCACTAGTGACATTCATGGTGTGATTACCTAAATCTTGAGTCAGTCACTAACCATGTGTATGTAACTCATGTGCATTGATATAAGTGGAGCCAGTATGTTGGATACATGACTTGTGTAAGACATGACTTTACTAGAATAGTGGAATTCATAACTCAATTAAAGAGTTAATGATATCCTCTCGTTGACACTGTGTGGATTGATAAATATGGAATGTGGCCGTGGGTTGTTTGTTTTTAAATGAGCAATTTATCACAGTCATTTGTTAAAAGTGATCATATTAATCATTAAGAAGACACAATGGTGACAATGAGATAAAATAGGATTGTATTAAGTGAACGGATTTAACTCTATGGAATCAAGGATATCAAATGAGGGTAACACACACATGACAAGGTCATTGGATAAAGCAGTTGGATGAATTGCTTTCATAAAGAGTATATGGTAAGGAGTTTTTAATCATGGTACTTCTTGTGGACTAACTCCATGATTAAGTAATTGCAAATTATAAAAACAATGCTTCTAGACATAATTACAATTACTAGAGTCTAATTGTATATGTCTTGTTCCCTTTGCTATCTCAATAAAAGCTCAATCGGACTGTATTTGAACCAGAAGAAAATCCTACGACTTTGGAAATAATTTAATTGATTCGATTTATTCGATGTGGAATTAAATTAGGTGGTCGTGAGAAATGGTCAACTAGAGAATTTGATTAAAGAAATTTCTTGAAAATTTAATTTGGAAAATATAAGTGATTTTTGGGAAAATTAATTTAGATCAAGTAAAAATAAATTAATCATATTAATTAAATTAATATGACATTTTTGCAAATGAATTTTCAAGTCAGGCAATTAGCCCAATGGATAATTGAACTAGAAAAATGGACCTGATATCATAAATTAGACCTAGGTGCCCATAACCGAGACCAAGATCCAAAAACTTGTCAAACTAGGTCTCGTATGTAAAATCGGGTCAGCGGGCCAACTGGTGCCTAGACTAGACCGATCAGGTCGTCATTTAACCGGACCGAATCAACAGTAGCTAAATCAGCTCAAGGTGTCATGAGGGTGTCACACTTGCACCGTTAGACATGATAGCTGCGACGGTTGCAACGACGACGTTCTTGTGGCCAGCAATGATGGGTCATCTGTGGTTAAGCAGTGGAAGAGTTACACTCCTACTGGATCTCTAGTAGAAAATTTTATTTCAAATTAACTATTCCAAAAATAATATTTTTTTAATATATCTAATTTTAAATTTAATTTAATACTTATTTTAATAGTTTTTATTAATATAATATTAAAGTGATTATCTTAATATTAAATTTAATTTAGTATTTATCTTGTTGATAAATATTCTATTAATTTAATAAGATTTAATATTAAATTTAATCTAATATCTTGATAAAATTATATTAATTTAATATTAAACTGATTAGGTTTAATAATAGTTGAACTCTCTATACTCTCTCTATTTAAATAGTGTCATGGGTCATTATTTTTTACACACACTTGAATTCAAGAGAAAATATAGAGAGAAAATTCTCTGAAGAGATTATTTCAAAAATGTTTAGAGATATTTATTTGATGTACAACTTGACCCAAAAGTTTAGAGAAATTGCGAAATTAACCCATTGGTAGTTTTTTGTGAAAATTTTCTTATTCGAAGTGAGTTCGCACTCGACAGACGTGAGATTGAGGATAACGGAGAAGACTACTTGGTCAAAGCGTTCATCCTAGATGAATCGAAAAGATACAATTTTGATTAAGTGTATCTTAATTTAAATATAACAACCAAGTTCTTGTTTTGGAAAAAATATTTAAAACTCTAGTTTTTCCCTAAATTTATTTTCCACTACGTTTTCCAAACTCGATTTTCCAGCACCTTGCAAGTTCTCCTAGTTGAGGCTACCATGGTCAGCTTAGGTTTTAGTGAAAGCATTGGTGGAGCTGAGGCCAGCCAAAGGGAGCTTGACGATACTAAAGAAGTGCTAGAGAGAGCTTGTGAGTTGTACCTCAAAATGAGAGAGGAAAATGAGGAACTTTATAGGCAGAATGAAGACCTCGTCAGGCGTCTCGAGGCTGTTGAAGTCAGAATTGATGAGTTATTATAGGAGGTCGTAGTTGAGAAAGAAGGGAAAGAGATTATGGATGCTAAGATGAAGAAAATGGTCGAAGAGCACAGGGCCATTGTAAACTGGATTGTTGAAGAGCACAAGGCTTTGATGGGTGAGCTCAGAGCAAAGGCAAACAGAGGCCTTAGAAAAATTCAACAAGAAGACCCTGGAAAACCTAAATAACCTTATCCAGGAGTTCAAGTCTAACATACTCTTGCATACTTAAGTTGTGGGTGGCCCTTTTGATGCTAGTAAAGTTGATTTTTATGTCCTCTGTGATGTGGATATGAATCAGCTAGGTTTCGATGTTCGCTTCCCTTCGGGACCTACCTAGGATGAGTTCGCATCCAAATGGAATAACGTGAAATATTTTTACTTAGATGAAGATCCAATTGAGGCCAACACTACTCCTGTTGATGAAAATGACAACAACAGAGCTGCTGAAAGAGGAGAAGGGGAGGATGAGATCCTCAAGCAACCTTGAAGGGGCTAACAATGTGCCTTAACTAATTTCATCTTTGTATTATTTTTCCAACTATTCAATGAAAATTTGAACTTCGAAAATTTTCAAGTTTATTTATTACTATCATGCCATTATTTTTTTCAAAACCATTTCACCCTTTCACATAACAATATTACTAATAATAATACAATGAACTTTAAGCAAATTCTTGAATATGCTTTCAAAAACCACCAACTGACCCTATTTTAGGTAACTTTTCACCAACCTTGACTATGATGGTTTTAGATAGCCTGGGCTATGAACCTAACTTAAAGAACCCTTAAACATTAATTTGAATACATACACACAGGTTGTGCGAAAGCTACGATCTTAAATCGTCAAACTCAAAGAAAATTAGGTTGCTATCTTAAATTAGCTAACATTGTGGGTCAGTTGGGAAGGCAGGTTCACAAATTGTTTGAGAGTTGCGAGCTTAACTCTACTAACTCGAATAATTTAGGTTGTGAGCTTAATTCAACTAACCCCTAAGCATCAACTAGGAACTTAGGTCCACTAGTTGTTTTGGAGGTTGCGATCATAAACTGACGAGTTTTTATAATATCGTTGGGAACGTAGGTCAGTTAGTTGTGGTTATGATCATAAACTTGAGAGCCTTTATAATATCAATTGGGAACGTAGGTCCGCTACCTATTTTAGAGGTTGTGATAAAAAACTACTGAACCTTTATGATATCAGCTGGAAACATTGGTTCGTTAGCTTTTTTGGAGACTGTGACCATAAATTGGCGAGCCTTTATGATATCATCTTGAAATGTAGAGTTCGTTAGTTGTTTTGAGCTGTGAGCTTAACTCTGCAAACTTTAGTTATGTTAAGCACAAACATCTATGAAAAGAATACTTTTTCATTAAAGGATAAAAAATTATGCATAGTATTTTTTAGATGATGGGCGTTGCATGTTCGTGGTAGAACTGTACCCTCCATTTTTACCAATTTATACGCTCTATAGCTTATCTTCTTTATGACCTTTTATGGCCCTTCCCAACTCGTAGCCACTTTCCTTTGTTGTGAAGCTAGAAAGCTAGGCTTAGTGTTTCTAAGAACGAGATCACCCACTTGGAATTGCTTATTCTTAACCTTAGAGTTGAAGTATTGAGCTACTTGTTACGCACGTACTGCTTTCTTAATTTCTGTTGCTTCTTTGAATTCATCGATGAGATCAAGGTTAAGCCTCATAGCCGCCTAGTTGGCCTCTTCATCAAAGTGTGTTGTTCTGTGTGGTCGCATTCCAATCTTGGCGGGAATTACTGCCTCCACACCAAAGACAAGGGAGAATGTAATTTCTCCTGTTATAGTGTGGGGTGAAGTTCGTAGAGCCCACATAATTCCTAACAACTCTTCCAACCAAGCACCCTTAAGGTTACCAGATTCCTTTTTTTAAGGTTGCTAGGGTCTTTTTATTTATTGCCTCTACCTTCCCATTTATTTATGGTGTCTTAATAGAACTCTAAGCCAAAGCAATCTGAAGATCCACACAAAACTTCTTGAACTTTCCCTAAAATTGTATGCCATTATCTGTGATGATCAAGTGAAGTACACCAAACCTACACATAATTGACTTCCTGAGTAAAGACTCCATTTATTTCTTCGTGATAGTTGTTAAAGCTTTAGCTTCAATCCACTTGGTGAAATAGTCTACAACCACCACTTTAAACTTTTTCTAGGTTGTAGATATTGGGAATGGATCGAGCATATCAATTCCCCAAGTCGCAGAGGACCAAGGGCTTGACATGACTTGGAGAGGCTCTGCTAGCTGTTGTTGTACATGAGCATATGTCTAGCAAGTGTCACAAGTGCGAACTAAATAATGTGCATCCTTTTGTACTGTAGGCTAAAAATATTCTTGTTTGGAAATTTTCTAGGCAAGCATCCTTCCACCTAGATGGCCACCACAGATACCCTCATGAATATCTTACATCACGTGCTTAACCTCTAATGGTGTTAAACATAGCAGCAACAGATGTGAAAATCCTTTTCTATATAGTACACCCTCTAAAAGGGTATACCTAGTAATTGTAGGACAAAATAAATTGTTTATGTAATTGAATAATTTGACAACTAACTACACAATATTCAAATATCTAACTTATTAGTTTAGAATTTTTTTCAAACATGTGTAGTTTGTGATAATAACATACCTTGTAGCTTTGCGAGTTCTTTCTTGTCCAAATTACCATATGCTCTTTACAATGTGTAAACTATGGGAGTCATCCACATCTCCTCTTGATCTATATTCAAAACTTGTGACATGTCATAACTTAAGGTATCCTTGTACTCCAGCAAAAATTTTCCCCTTTGTTCAATGATGATGGAAGATGCAAGCTTAGATAAAGCGTCAACAAGCATGTTGTCACTATTTGAAAGTTGTTATTATTTGAACTTCATCAAATTCTACGAGTAGTTGGGCTGCAATCAAATGATATCTCTTCAATACTGCCTCATTCACCTCGTATTCACCATTCATTTGCTTCGTCACTAACTATGAATCTGTATGGATGACTAGATCCTTCACTCCTAGTTTGCGGGCTAGTTGCAACCTTGATATCAAAGCTTCGTACTCTACTGTGTTGTTGGATGTTTGAAATCCAAAAGATAACCCATACTACCATTCATTCTCACTAGGATAGACAAAGAGTAACCCTGCTCCTGACCTAGTATTGGCTTTAGAGCCATCGACATAAACCAATCACCTTTTCGAGTTATCAGGTGTATCTACACCCTCTTGAGGTGAACTAACTAGTAGGTTGCATGCAACATATCATCGCAAATTATCATAGAAATAATAAGTTAAATTACTGTTGTTCATCTAAGTTCTTAGGAGACTACGAATATCATACACATTTAATTTCATAAAACATTAATGACACAATATTTCAAGTTGTAAGTTATATTACCTATTGTGTCAACAGGGTTCTCAAAAGAGCACTCGACTATAAAATCGACTAATATGTTCCCCTTTATTGTCACTCTCGAGGCAAACTCCATGCCAAATTTGGCCAACTCGATGCTCCACTTTGTCACCGATCAACAGGCTTCTCAAAAGAGCACTATACTATAAAATAGGCCAATATTTTCCCCTTTGTTATCGTTCTTGGGGTGAACTTTATGTCGAATTCGGCCAACTCGATGCTCCACTTTGTCACCCTTACTGATGTATCAACCTTAGATAATATTTCCTTTATAGGTTGATTTGTCACAATGACAATTGGATGAGCTTGGAAATAGGGACGCAATTTGCAAGATGCAAAAATTAAAGAAAAGATGAATTTTTCAATTTTTGAGTACCTCAGTTCGCCATTCTAGAGTATTTTGCTAATGTAGTATACTAAGAATTTGTGAATATCTTCTACTCTAACTAGAACCACTACAATTGTTTCTTTCGAGGTTGTCAGATACAAGTAGAGGTTTCTTCCACCTGTAGTGACTTCAGAAGTGGTGAGGAGGTGAGATATTACTTAAGCTTTTCAAAGGTTGTTTGGCACTCTTCAGCCCATGAAAAGGAAGTTCCCAAGGCTTTGAAAAAGGGGAGGCATTTTTTTCCATCTTGGAGATGAATCTATTATGTGCCATTATCCATCCCGTGAGGTGTTGAATATCCTTTATACTTTGTGGAGGAGGCATTTCTAGGATAGCACAGATCTTACCCGGGTTCACTTATATCCCCATCTCTGAGATCATAAAGCCTAAAAACTTGTCAGCATGCACACCAAAACACACTTCTCTAGGTTCAACTTCATGTTGTGGGCCATTAAAACAATGAATGCTTATGACAAGTTCTATACATGCTCCTCCATGGTTGCACTTTTCACAAACATTTCATCAAGATAGATTTCAACACCGTGCCCTATCTGTTCTCTAAAAATTTTGTTTACCAACATCTGATAGGTTGGTCAGACATTCTTTAGGCCAAAAGGCATGACCCAATAAAAAAATAACCCCTCCTCAGTAATGAAAGTTGTCTTCTCGTACTCACCTTGGTCTAACAAAATTTGATTATATCTTGAAAAGGCATCCATGAAACTCATGAACCTATGACCTGAAAAAGCATAAACCAAACAATCAATTAAAGGCAAAGGGAAACTATATTTCGGGCACGTTGTTAAGGTTGCTAAAATCGATACATATCCTCCACTAGCCACTTGACTTTTTTACCATGACCACATTTGAAGCCCAATCTGAATATTCAACTTCCCTAATAAAACCTACCAACAACAATTTAGCTACCTCCTACCTTACTGCTTCCACTACCTACGGAGCAAACTTTCTCTTTTTTTATTTAACTGGCTTCGCTTCAGGGAGCAGATTCAGCCTATGTACAATTACCTATGGGTTTATTCCTGGCATATTTTCTACTAACCAAGCAAAAACATCGAGTTTCACCTTTAGACACCGAACCAACGTGTCATTTTCTTCCAGCGACAAGGTTGATGAAATCATTATTGTCCTTTGCTTATCATCATAAAATAGCTATAAAGTCTTGGTGTGCTCTATCGCTTTAGGTTTCTTGCTTATTTCTTCATTCCTAACATTCAAGCTATCCAAGTCTAAGGTTTGATCGGTTAACTCTGACTGCTGCGAACTCTACCCTCTTGGTGCAGGCTCTCAATCTTTCTCACAGACAACATATGACATTGCCATGTAGTTTGCTGATTGGATCAATCAACCCGACCCTCATCCTCGTTGGGAACTTGGTATTTATACAAAATGTTGCAACCACCATCCTCGCCATCCTCATTATCGAGCATCCAAAAATGGTGTTAGACGCCATGGGATGATCCACAACAAAAAGCTGAACATACTCTGTAGTCATGTGCTCACCGTCTCCCATGGTGACTGGCAAAGTGATAGAACCCTTCACCTTGACAGGGTGGTTCACAAATCCATACAATGAGGCAGCCTTTAACAAAGCTTATTCCTTCAATCTCGTCCTTTGATATGCTTCCCAAGTTAGTACCTCTACTACACTAACACTGTTGACAAGTATTCTTTTAACTTCAAAACATGTGATCGTTGCAAATACAACCATTGGATCATTACCTCCTTCATCGCACACTAGCACTTCATCATCATCACCAAACTCAACATTACACCTTCCTTACTGACATTGCCTCTTGGGTACACTAACTAAAATTACATTCCTCATGTGAGTTTTCCTTTTCGCATTAAAATTTACACAATCCTCGTCCGTGCCCACAATCACATGTATAGTACCCCTAACATTCTGCTTGCCCTTAGGATCGCCATATAAACTCTAACCCTATTGAGAAGTACCTTGATCCATAAACATGGTGAACTCAAAATTTCTCATTGCTTCTTCAATTGCATCCTTCAAAGTAAAACAATCTTCAATCTCGTGCCCGACATCATTATGGAAAGCGCATTTATCTCTCGAATTTGGCCTCCTTGCATTGTGCCTCATAGGAGATGGATTAGGCAAGATGTCTAAACTTTTCACCTGGTTCAAAATATAAGCATAGGTAGCGTTCAAGGGCTTATAGACTTCAAACATGCCCTGGGAGATATACCTTCTTGTATTCTCAAGCTAAGATCTATGATGAGCCCTGGGTGAATCGCTTTGGGCTTGCTCTGTTGCCTATCACCCTGGGCATGTAAAGTCTGAGTGGGCAGTCCTTGACTATTGCAAACTTCTTCTCTATTTCTAAGTTGTCTATCATCCCTTTGAAACGTGCCACGCATCGCTCTTTTTATCTGTTTTTCCTGTATGAATTTGTTGGTCTGCTCATAAAAGTTTTCCAAACTTTGAGGCCTATTATCAGTTAAGGCATATTTCACATGCTCATTCTGCATGTAACACCTAAAACTCGACACCGTTATCATTTAGGGTCTCGACTTCCTTTAGATAATTTGCAACTGATAACATATAAAATTCAGAAGATCATTCAAATAGTAGCACACATCAAAATAGATTACAACTCAATTAAAATATTTCATACTCGTTTATAGCGTTCCACATTAACAGGGACCTGATTGAATCATAATTTAAACAAATCTCGAAAAATAAAAATTTCCAAGACAGGGTCACATGGTCGTGTGTCCCAAACATTCCCCGTGTGTCATGTTATACATGGTCGTGCCATAGGCCGTGGGCACACTTGAATTACCATCACATAGTAGTGTCACAAACTGTGTGCTGGGCTATGTGAGCATGCAAAATTACCCTACATACCCTTGCGTTAGACCATGTGTGTGTGAAATAAGGCCACACGGTCGTGTCCCAGTTGGTGTATAGCCTATGTGAACCTGCACCTAGTTTTCCCAAGGCACACGCCCGTGTGGTGGCTCGTGTTCTAGGTTGTCTGTACTTACGAAATTCATAAATAAACATGCTTAAGTCCTTACCAATTTGCTAAACTAGCATTTAACTCACTACCATTAACTTCCACATAGATATTCAACTTGTCTCATACAAACCAAACACATCTAAGTGATTAACCATACCAAATTCACTCATTTAACTAGAGTAAGTATTTTCATTTCAACAAATGACATACCAAGCCTTAAAATTTCATTTTCCATCCACAAAGATTTCATTCTATCAAAATAATCATCATTCATCAACTAACATACATCACTTATTTAACATACATAATAAGTCAAATGAATTATTCCTAATGCATGCCACATAAGCCAAGTGATGTAAAAACTATCGAACGAGCTCTCGGGATAGTGTGATTCTTCTTGAGGATTCAATCTTTAACGCAAATGAATCTACAAAACAATAAATAGAAGCACAAGTAAGCTTACAAAGTTTAGTAAGTTAAAGATCATTTAACTTACCGAGCAACACAATCGATTATAGAAAGGTAATATGAACATCTTCACCATCTCATATCATTAGAACCACGTTGATCTCTTCACGTCTTCCAGAATATTTAGCTCATACAAGCCCAGATAGAGTTTAACCAGTATACGATGTTGACACACAAGCTTATGAGAATCTGCAACGTATCAAGGACCTCAGCCATCAATACGGTCTATATTACCCACTCACGATGCTACTCACACAAGCTGTCAAGAATCGGCAACGTATGCAGGATCTCAGCCATCATAGTGGTTAATACAGTCAAAATTTAGTATTCAGTCAGGATTTATAGACTCACGATGCTACTTACACAAGCTATTAAGAAACTACAACGTATGTAGAATCTCAACCATCGCGTCGATATAGTTCACCGGCCCCAAGGCTTAACATCTCATTTCTTCATTCCTTTCTCAAATTCCTCAAAATATTAATCATATTTAATTTGTTACAATAACAATAGAGTATAAGAAGGATTATAACAATATAAAAGATAACATTACGAACTTACAGGATTAATTTGTAGTAGCGGCTCAAGTATAAGGACTACCCGCCAGTAAGACATCCAAGACTAGCTTCCGAAACTGTATAGCCCCTGATGACATGTCCTATGTGTCCCAATTATTCACGAAGTTCATATGTGTCATATACCATGTCATTTCAATTAACTTTCTTCACATTATATCATTTCGAAGACTCATCCATATAATTCTTATTCATTAGACATAATATCAAATTAACTAACAATGTCATTTAGTTCAATTTACTAATTGTCATATATGAATCGAATTAATCCGTTTGTAACATGAATAATAACTAACACAATATATAATCATTTAAGCATTTTGTTGTCACTTGAATTCAACTATATCATTTCGTCAATTTCAATTATGCCCCTCAATACAATTTCATTTCAATATTCAATTCCACAATTTAATATTTACTAAGCAAACAAATTTAAATACAACATACTTAAATTATTTCAATAATTCACAAATAGAAACTAAATAAATTATTTTACTGTACGAACTTACCGGATTGATTTGTAGTAATCGTCAAAGTACAAGAACTACTCTACTTCATCGTTTCCTCAGTTATCAATTCATTCTCGATCTAAAATAATAATTCCCTTCAATTAACTAATTCCACAGTAAAATTAACTCATTTTATGCAATTAAGTCCTATTTTACATTTTTACAAAATTACCCCTAATATTTTACTTTTATGCAATTTAGTCCTTAAGCCTTAAACATGCAAAATAACCATTTTTATTCAAATTTCAGTTTAGCCAAATATTTAATGGCTTCATAATAGTCTTTACAAGGCATTATTTCACAACAAATACATGTACTTTTACCGTTTTAACAATCAAGACCTTAAACCTTAAAAACCATCAAATCTAACAACCAAGCTTATAAAACATTCATAAGTTGTCATGAGACAACTCATTATTTAATGATAAAATTTATAACATTTGAAAGATTCACGAAATAGTCCTCAGGTTAGCTAGGTTAAGCTAATATGGAATCAGAAACATAATAATCACTAAAAACAGACGAAATCATATCTACCTATTAAAGGATCCAAGATGGCTAAATGTTTCTCCACAAGATTTTAAGGTTTCGATTTTCACATGAGGAAGAAGATGATATAATTTTCATCTTTGTTTTAATTTAATATAACTTACTAAAGAAATTACAACTTTACCCTTTGATTTCACTTACCAATTTGGCTTAATACATGTTAAAATCGTCCACTAAACTCCCTAAAGGTCTAATTACCTTTTAAGGACTTTGCTAGACCATTCTTTTACTAATTAACCCATTTAATCAATGATATCCACATTTTACAACTTTTATGATTTAGTCCTTTTTACTTAATTAACTATCTAAACAATAAAATTTCATAACCAAATTTTAATACGATACTAGTGACCTCATAAATATCAAATAATTAATATTCATGATTTGACACATCAAAGTTGTGGCCTCGAAACTACCATCCCCGATCATATTGAAAAATAGATTATTTAATAAATCCTTATTTAATTAGGATTTAATTGAAATTTGCCCAAAATCTAAAGAGTTCCACATCATTTCTATTATTAAGACATTTAAGGAGAGTCCAATTTCACAATTAGTCTTTCAATTATATTAAATTCCAAATTATATTAAATTCTAACTAAACAAACTTTATTTCAATTTAACCTTAAACTAATTAGGACTTAATGTATAAATATCCCAAAAGTTAGTTGATGGTAAGCATATCCTCCACCGTTTGGGCTTTTTCATCATGATTTAATTACCATTTTGGTTCATTTACTATTTTTAATCAATAGCAATTAACTTTTACCTCATACAAATTACTCCTTTTTCCTCAATTTAGCAATTAATTATCAAAATTACCAGACCAAATATAAATTCATATAAAATAAGACTCTGTAAATATTTAATAAAAATATTTATGGCCATAAATTTTAGAAACAAGGTCCTGATACCTCATTTTCCAAAATCACTTAACTTTTGAACCAAATCACTTATACAAACTTTTAATTCAATAATTAAAATTCACCAATTCAAAATTTCATATAAAAATTATCATTGACTCATATAATTTAAATATTCTTTATATGAATTTACTCATCGAATTTGTGGTCCCGAAAACATTTTTTCCGACAAAAATGAGTTGTTATAACTCTCCCCTCTTAGGAAATTTCGTCCTCGAAGTTTTTATCTTGCAATACTTGTTTATTCTGAAGTTTCCTTACGAATAGAAATCATTACTATCTCATCCAATTATGGAAAATAACAATCTCATAATAATCTCGAATAACAAGAACTTTATCATGATTTTCACTATTCAGGAATCATAACAGACAATAATAATTTAGACGGTGTTTGATGTTTAGTTAGGTCAATATAGAATTTTCCAGAGATATTTTTCAAAGTTTCCCATATAGCAATAAAAACTTTTTACCCGAATCTACTCAAGGACATCTGCTAGATGTACATAACCAAGAAAATTAATCTTACTGAGCCAAAACTTGCCATTGTTAATTCTCACATAAATTATTCCTCGCACATGGTCTATAATACATTTCTCAATTATTACACATACACAAGTTCTATTTAAAATATATCATAATATCATTATTAAACATAACTACAAATATATATAAATATCCAAATAAGGTTGAAAAATTTAATTCATCATATTCATAATTTAACAGGGACATTAATTAGTCTAGACAATATTACCAGAATTCTTAATGATCCTCTCAAGTTAGAAAAGAAATTTTTTTAGCATCTTATATTATTTAACTAGAAACCAAATAATCGAATTTGTATTAACTTTTGTGAATACTATTACGCCCTTTTAACTTGTTAAACAAGTTTTCTATATGAGATATAAAATTTTTATTATTTATCTTAAGTTTATTTCATTTTCAGATTTAGGCAGAAATCCTTTAGAAAACAAAATAAGAGACCCATTAGTCAACGGTACATAGTTAATCTCTAATCCAATTTTTTTATAGAGTAGACAATTATTTATATATATATATATGTTTTACAATCATTTTAGATCCTTTCCTGTACAAAGACATCTGAAATAACTCTAGTTATACTATCTGATTTACCAAACTCAACCATAGTCAGTACATCAGTCTGACATTTTAGTCTACAATTCACTACGTTAACATATAACTTTAATCAATCTATTCCCAAAATAATAGCAAATTCATGAACTGATAGTAACATCAAATCGATAAAAAAATCACAGTCATAAAATTTGAACAGATAGTTTTGACATACCAATTCTATCCCAATGGATTATGATTCAAATATCAAACTCGTTAGTTTAGGAAGTAGGCCCCTATCCATTATGAATACAATGCAATATATGAATACGTTAACCCAATCTCAATCAGTGCATACACAATAAATAATATCGAAAGAATAGAACATACCAGAAATAATATCAAGAACTATAACTTCAAATCCATCATTATGTCTTCGATCTCACTTTATTAGTTTCATCACGATCAAATTCTCCTTGTTTTCAAATATTTTTGAAACCATTGTACTACAACTTACACTAGAATCAATAGTCAGAATATTACTACTAACTTCATTAGTTTCATCACGATCAAATTTAGACAATATTTTTAAAATCTACAATAAAACAGGAGTTAGATCGGATCAATCAATATTCACACTATCACAGTTTTATATGGCATGTACTTTTTAGACTTTATTCACACTACATTCAGTCCGAAAATCGACTAAACCATAGCTCTGATACCATTAAATATAACATATAAAACTCGATATCATTGTCGATTAGGGTCTCGAGCTCCTTCAAATCATTTGCAACTGGTAATAAATAAAATTCAGAACATCATTCAAATAGTAGCACTCATCAAAATAGATTACAACTCAATTAAAATATTTCATACTCGTTTACAACATTCCACGTTAACAAGGACCTGATTGAATCATAATATAAACATATCACAAAAATTGAAATTTCCAAAATAGGGGTCAAACGACCATATGTCTCGAACACATGCTAGTTTGCCCTGTTATACACACTCATGCCATAGGCCATGGGCACACTCGAATTACCATCATACGATCATGTCACAAAACCGAGTGTCAAGCCATGTAAGCATGCGAAATTACCTCACACGTCCATTATAAGACAATGTGCTGGACCGTGTGTGTGTGCGAAATAGGGCCACACGACCGTGTCCCAGCCCGTGTGAACCTGCACCTAATTTTCCCAAGGCACACGCTCGTGTGATGGCACGTGTTCTTAGTTGTGTGTATCTACGAAATTCATAAATAAAAATGCTTAAATCCTTACCAATTTGCCAAACATGCATTTAACTCATTACCATTAACTTCCACATAGATATTCAAGTTGTCTCATGCAAACCAAACACATCTAAGTGATTAACGATACCAAATTCGCTCATTTAACTAGTGTAAGTATTTTCATTTCAATAAATGACATACTAAGCCTTAAAATTTAATTTTCCGTCCATAATGAGTTCATTCTACCAAAATAATCATCATTCATCAACTAACATAAATCACTTATTTAACATACATAATAAGTCAAAAGAATTATTCCTAATACATGTCATATAAGCTAAGTGATGTAAAAACTACCGAACAAGCTCCCGGGATAGTGTGATTCTTCTTAAGGATCCGATCTTCAACAGCAAAATGGATCTACAAAATAATAAACAAAAACACATGTAAGCTTACAAAACTTAGTAAGTTCGCAAGATCATTTTACTTATTGAACAACACAATCGGTTATAGAAGAGTAATATGAACATCTTCACCTTCTCGTATCATTATAACCAAGTTTATCTCTTCAAATCTTCTAGAATATTTAGCTCATACGAGCCTAGACAGAGTTTAACCAATATACGATGCTGCTCAGACAAGCTGATGAGAATCCACAATGTATCTAGAACCTCAACCATCGATACGAACCATATTACTCACTCACGATGTTGCTCACACAAGCTGTCAATAATCTACAACGTATGCAGGGTCTCAGCCATCGTAAGGTCCATATTACCAATCACGATGCTGCTTACCCTAGCTGTCAAGAATCCACAACGTACGTAGGATCTTAGCCATCGTAAGGGTTCGTATAGTCAGAATTCAGTATTCAGTCAAGATTCATCGACTCACAATGTTGCTTACACAAGCTAGCAAGAAACTACAATGTATGAAGAATCTTAGTCATCGCGTCGATACAGTTCACCGACCCCAAGGCCTAACATCTCATTTCTTCATTCCTTTCTCAAATTCCTCAAAATATTAAGCATATTTAATTTGATAAAATAACAATAGAGTATAAGAAGGATTATAACAATATAAAAGATAACAATATGAACTTACAAGATTAATTTGTAGTAACGGCTCAAGTATAGGGACTACCCGTCAGTAAGACATCCAAGACTAGCTCCCGAAACTGTATAGCCCCTGATGACATGTCCTTTGTGTCCAATTATTCACGAAGTTCATATATGTCATATACCATGTTCATTTCAATTAATTTTTTCTTCACATTATATCATTTCAAACACACATCCATATAATTTTTATTTATCCGACATAAAATCGAATTAACTAACAATGACATTTAGTTCAATTTACTAATTGTCAAATATCAATCGAATTAATTCATTCGTAACATGAATAATAACTAACATAATATATAATCATTTAAGCATTTCGTTGTCACCTGAATTCAACTATATCATTTCGTCACTTCCAATCAAGCCCGTCAATACAATTTCATTTTAATTTGATTCAATTCCACAATTTAATATTTACTAAGCAAACAAATTTAAATACAACATACTTAAATCATTTCAATAATTCATAGACAAAAACTAAATCAATTACTTTACTGTAGAAACTTACCTGACTAATTTGCAGTAATCATCAAAGTACAAGGACTACTCCTCTACTTTATCTTTTCCTCGGTTATCAACTCGTTCTTGATTTAAAATAATAATTCCCTTCAATTAACTAATTCCACGGTAAAATTAACTCATTTTATGCAATTGTCTTTTTACATTTTTATAAAATTATCCATAATATTTTACTTTTATGCAATTTAGTCTCTAAGCGTTAAACATGCAAAATAACCAGTTTTATTAAAATTTCATTTTAGCCAAATATTTAGTGGCTTTATAAAAGTCCTTACAAGGCATTACTTCACAACAAATACGTGTAATTTTATCATTTTAACAATCTAGTCCTTAAACCGTAAAAATCATCAAATCTAACATCCAAGTTTAGAAAACTTTCATAAGTTTTCATGATACAACTCATTCTTCAATGGCAAAATTTATAACATTTGATAGATTCACAAAATAGTGCTCGGGTTAGTTAGGTTGAGCTAATAAAGACTCAAAAACATAAAAATCACTAAAAACGGAAGAAATCACGCCTACCTATTGAAGTATCCAAGATGGACGAATGTTTGTCCACAAGCTTTTAGGTTTTCGGTTATGACATGTGGAAGAAGATGATATAATTTTCATCTTTGTTTTAATTTAATATAACTTACTAAAGAAATTATAACTTTACCCTTTGATTTCACTTACCAATTTGGCTTAATACATGTTAAAACCGTCCACTAAACTCCCTAAAGGTGTAGTTAACTTTTAAGGGCTTTGATAGACTATTGTTTTACAAATTAACCCATTTAATCAATTATACCCACATTTTACAACTTTTATGATTTAGTCCTTTTTACTTAATTAACTATCTAAACAATAAAATCTCATTACAAATTTTAATACGAAACTAATGACCTCATAAATATGAAATAATTAATATTCACGGTTTGACACATCGAAGTTGTGACCTCGAAACCACCATCCCCGATCATATTGAAAAAAAAAGACTAATTTATAAATCCTTATTTAATTAGGATTTAATTGAAATTTACCCAAAATCTATAGAGTTCCACATCATTTCTATTATTAGACTATTTAAGGAGAGTCCAATTTCACAATTAGTCCTTCAATTATATTAAATTCCAACTAAACAAACTTTATTTCAATTTAACCTTAAACTAATTTAGACTTAATGAATAAAATCCCAAAAGTTAGTGGATGGTAACAATATCCTCCACCGCTTGGTGTTTTTGACCATTGTTTAATTACCATTTTGGTCTCTTTACTATTTTTAATCAATAACAATTAACTTTAGCTCTTTTACAAATTACTCCTTTTTCCTCAATTCAGTAATCAATCATTAAATTTACCAGACCAAACATCAATTCACATAAAATAAGACTCTATAAATATTTAATAAAAATATTTACAACCCTAAATTTCAAAAACAAGGTCCCAATACCTCATTTTCTAATACCACTTATACTAACTTTTAATTAAAAAATTAAAATTCACCAATTCAAAATTTCATATAAAAATTATTATTGACTCATATAATTTAAATATTCATTATATGAATTTACTTATCGAATTTGTGGTCTCGAAACCATTGTTTCTAACACCACAGAAAAACGAGTTGTTACACTTAAGGGTGAGCATTCGATCAAATCGAATCGAATCGATTGAAAATATTTCGAGTTAATCAAGTTGGCGAATCCTATTTTATCATCCTAACTCGATTTGAAATTTTCTCGAATCAAGTCAAGTGTGATGGAATTTGAATCGAATCAAATATATTTGTTCCAGTTAAATTTTAAAAAATAACTTTATGTCATTGTAACTTCTGTCACACATCATAATCAAATTTTTTCATCATAATCAAATTTGTTATTAACTTTTATCATCTCATGATTTATTTATTAATCTTGTATATACAATTAGTTTCTTTGCTTGTTTAGTTGCTTTATTTATTTTCTAATTCTTGTCACTATGTATTTTGAAATTAAAAATATATATTAAATGTAAAAATGTGATTTTCTAATAAAAAATATTTTAAAGATAAAATATGAAATTGATACCAACATAAAATTTTAATACGAATATTTTATGACATCTTTAATAATTCAATTTTAATATAAATATTTAGTATGATTAAATAATTCAATAATATAAAAAGAACAAAATGTGAATTTTAATTTAATAATATAAATAGTTGATATAAATAAAATTATTACTATTTAGGTTTAGGGATTTTTTTGGATGATTTTTATTTTTTTTATTTGGGGTAAGGGGTTAGAAGTAAAAATTTATGGAAAAATAAAAAGCTTTGGGGTTTTAAGAAGAGAAATTTTGAGGAAGAGTAAATAGGAGAGTAAAATTTTGGAGGGAAAATATTCAAAAAAGTTAAGGGGGTGGAATGGGTTTGGGGTAAATGGGGGTGGATGAGAGGGGAGTAAAAGTTTTAAAGGGAAAGTGAGAGGGAGTAAAAGTTTTGGGATAAATAAAAAGTTTTGAGAATTTTTTAGGAAAGCAAATGGGAAGGGTAAAATTTTGGAGGGAAAATATTAAAAAATTGAAGGGAAATGGGTTTGGGGTATATTGGGGGTGGAATGAAATGAGAGTAAAAGTTTTGGGGGAAAGTGGGAAGGAGTAAAAGTTTTGGGGGAAAAGTAAAAAATGTTTGATGATTTGGGATAAAATTGTAAAATATTATAGTTTGATATTTGGTTTATTTGAATTATTCGAGTTATTTGAATTCGAAAATTTAACTCGATTCAAACTCGAAATTCAAAAAAATTGAGTTGATTCAAATAACTCGATTAACTCGAACAACTCGATTCGTTTAACTCAAAATTTGAAAATGTTTTTGATTTTTTTGAGTCGAATCGAGCTTTTCTCACCCCTAGTTACACTACACTCCCATAATGAAGAAATTGATGGCCCACTAGTCTTCAAGGTTCTTTGTATTCAGCGTTATCGCATGAAATCAAAGTGCTCAAGATTTTCTTATGGGCTCTGAATCTTCTCGAAAATGTCTGACCCAACTGAGAAAAATTTCGGATGGAGCCTTGGGGAAGGGACAAGTACCAATCATTCGCACTCCCCTTAAGTTTCATGGAAAAAGCTTTACACATCGTAGGGTCTGAAGTTCCCAATACATTCATGTAATCATTATACTACATCAGGTGTGCTTGTGGGTTCCTCCTTCCTTTTGAGTTCCTTAATTTGTTTTAATAACTTCTACTGGAAAGTCTATTTTTGTACAAATTGTGCATTCTGTAAGGCCATTTTCTCCCTCATCAACTTCATTTGCTCTTTGAAGAGTAAGAAACTATTGTGGTGACGCTTCTTAAGCGGAAGGAAGTGTCAGTCCATAATCGAAGGGATGGTTTAAATCAAACGGGCTTGAAACTCTTGGGTGAGCTACATTACCTAAGTTTTCTGGCTGATCAACAAACCAGCCTATAAACAAGTCTGTTTTAGCAGTTTGAATACAAAAACTCGAGGCTTCAGCCTGTTCGGATGAAAGATTAATGGGCAAATTTTAATTTGGGTGAGCCATTGTACTTTTTTTCAAACTGAAAAATTTGTTCATCAAAAATCTGTCCACGCTCACTACACCAATTGTTGAGTGTTTTTGTTGTGTCCTATTAGAGAGAATAATCGAGTATTTATGTGCATAATTACTATTCATGGAATTGCCATCTTGAGTAGGCTCCATGCATGTTGAACACATGTGTTGTTCTAGACTTAACATGTGTTCAATAGTCTGCTTGTTATGCTTCATGGCCCCTACATGCGATCTCCCTAGTGTACATGAATTGGACGACAAACTACCTTCGCGAGCCCTTCTAGTGAACCCTTATTGTGAGACTTGCATGCGTCCAATTGGTATAGCCCAACCAAGTCCGAGGTACACGACCTAGACTATGCTTGGGTTTCAGGTTGGTAAGCCGGGATACATAACAATTTTCATTCTAAATCCTTATGTCTAAACTTTATGTGATGGTGTATATGTTTAATTTTGATTATTAATATTTCATTTTTCTCATAGACAAATAAGACTATTTCACTTCCAAAAATAGTAACAAAATTAAACCAGAATAAGTATCAATGTTGTTTCTTAACCTCTTTCGAAAGAACAATTTTTCTTTAAAATAGTTGTTTTTCAAAATAATCGTTGTTTAGAAAATAATTAACTTTGAAACAACCATGCTAAAAAATGGTTCAGTTTAGAAAAAACTAACCATCTAGAGTACCTACCATTTGAGAACACTACTATTTGGAACAAGTTTTGTTTAGAATTACTAGGCTTCAATACAACTTTTGTTTAGAAAAAACTACTAACTAGAGCAGCTATCATTTGAGAACACTACTATTTCTAAACAGTCGTCATTCAAAATAGCTTCTATTTATTGTGTTGACTTGATTTCCAGTGGTGTCAAAAAATGTAATTTTGGGGTCTCATTTCTACAATCTGAATCTGTAAATATTAAATAGGGATACTTACTGAGTTAGTATATAGATGAAATAAAATTTTGTTATGTAATTTACTCGAAATTATAGTTAATTAAGACCCAATGATTAAATAGTAAAAATCCAATATAGAGTTTTAACTGATGAACGGCTTGGACACTTAAATAGCAATTAGGCAAAGGTTCAAAATGGTCTATAAACCATTTTCCAACAGGAGATAGTGCATGATGATGACATCTTCCACTAATTGTGATTAATTATGTTAATTAAAATACATTTAATTAAATTAATCAAGATTAATTAATTGTTAATTACAGTATAAAAGAGAAAGTTAGTGGAAAATTCACATCTTTCTCATTCCTTATACCATCCACCATTAATAGAAAACCTAAGAAAGCTTCAATGTCCTTCAAACATTTGGTCATTGCTTTAGGTATGAAATTCAAGTTCTTTTTTTTTATTTTTTTTAGTAAAATTGTTAAAATTTTAGAAAGTTGTCATTTTTGGTTTATTGAAGAATTGGGTGTGGATTTGGTAGAAATTAAGCTTAGTTTATGAAAATGACTAAATTGTAAAGTCTAATTGTTAGTTCCGTACAATAGGGACCAAATTGAATACAATGCAAAATTTTTATGAAATTTTGGTCGGAATAGAAAGTAGAAGGTCCGTAATGAATATAAGTGAAATCGGATTTTAACATGAAGCTTTAGATTAAAAGTTATGCTTGTCTTAGATTTATGGACTAAATTTCTTAACTTGAAAAAATATGTTTGGCATTGTAATTGAATGTTTCTTTGATGGAATTTGAGATTGTGTTATTGTTAAATTATTATTCATAATTAAAGAACACATTGAGCCATCAAGAGGGAGAGGAAAAGCGAGACCCAACGACGAGTGACATGAGCTCATGATTTGTATTTCTATTATTCGGGATAAATTTAATTACTGATATTCATGTCATTTTGCATTATATAATCTTGGGTGAATTATTATTGATTATTTGAATAGATTTGCTATGGTTGAGATTAAATATCGAGACAGAGGCTGAATTGAATAGAACAGAAAGTAGTATGATTTGATTGCTATATGATATTTGGTATTAAATTGCTCTAATACATGTTATATGTTATTATGAATTGATCAAATGTAAATGGTGTATCATGAAACAAAATATATATCGAAATTGGAATTTTGATTATCTTATTAGTTGTTCGCATAAGGTCGGATATGTAACACCTCTAACCCGAATCCGTCGTCAGATTAAGCATTACTAGACAAACCACACTTTCACACTTGCAATATTATCATAATTCAATTCAAACATGCATTCACTTATTTCAACATAATCTCATACAATCAACTTTAAAACATACAATAACGATCTTAAGAATAGCTTAAATAAAATATAAAACCAAATTGAAACAAGTTAGAAAGCTTAGGGAAAAGTTAGAAAATTTTGTGAAATAGGGCACACGACTGTGTGCTAGCCTCTGTATGCCTTAGAAATAGGGTCACACGATCGTGTATCAACACATGTACCCTCTCGTGTACAAGCTTGAAATAACCATGCTGTCCTACAATGCACGTCCATGTAAGGTACCGTGTGCTAGACTGTATGCCAAAGCGAAAATGGGCCACACGGTCGTGTCCCAGCCTGTGTAACTTACACTGCATTCTAAAATGGCACATGGCCGTGTGACAGCTCGTGTCACAAGCCGTGTGCTACATGGTTTACTTCTAAAACAATTTATTCTTTCAACCTAACTTGCACAATAAGATACACAAATAAAGAACATGATTCCTAGGCCAAAATACATTCTAAACAACAATTACAAGGCATGATTCCAACACCTAATATTAACCAATGTACCCTTCAAGGCACCTCAAATTGAACGTTTCAAATCATCCAAACATAAAATAGCCAAAGAGCATTCAAAATTCACAATTTCATTTCATTCCATTTGAAGCGTTCAAAAATCAACCATATCATTCACAAGACTTATCATCACAAGTTAAAAAATGACCATTTACATAAAATCCTAAGCCAACCTTTTTCCTAAAACATAAAGGCTTAAGACATTACACTCCTAACCCAAACACATCCTATTTACATGTCATTATATACAAGCACAAAAAATAATAGTAATCTATCGTATATGATACTAGATACTGTGACCTCCGACAGCTTTCAATCAATAACAAATGTCCGACAACCTACAAGGAAAACATTAATGTAAGGTAAGTTTTGATATAGCTTAATAAGTTCAGAAAATAGCCTCACATGTAAGTTTGTATACATTTTATTTATTTCGACAAGAACAATACCATATTTTTGGTAATTACAGAATAATCTTTATTTCATTTACTTTAAACCTTAAACCGACTTACGATACTGCTCACGCAAGCTTCAAAGTATCCATAACACATACAGGATCTCAAGCCATTGTAATAGTCTGTTACACCAGTACATAGTACTAGCTAAACATTCACCGACCTGAAGCCTGCGAATTAATCACCATCTCATAGCCTGCTAAAAGTCACTGGCTCAGAGCCTGCTAAACATTCACTGGTCCGATGCTTGCTAAAAGTCATTGGCTCAAAGCCTTCTAAGCATTCACCGGCTCGAAGCCTACTAAAAGTCACCGGCTCAAAGCTTGCTAAACATTCACCAGCTCGAAGTCTGCTAAACATTTATCTCACTTTTCTTTTTTTTCTCATATATTGCCAATTTTCCAACAATTGGGAAATTATAACATGATAATTAATTATACTAAATATATATATGTACCATAAATGAAAATAATCATAGTTTGAAAGTTAGTACGAACTTACCTTTACGAAGATAACTGATATTTGATAACGACAACTTGACTATTTTTCCCTTCCCACACTTATCTACCAAACCGCTTGCTTCTTGATCTATATATATATATATATATATGTATAACATTTACTCAATCAATTCAATTTAACAATTAAACACATATATCCATAATTTATCCCTTATTAATCTTTCACATGATAAACTCCATATCTTTACATACTACTCAATTTAATCCTTGTGATTAAGATTTCCACATTTACCACAAATACTTTATCCTTCAAGTGCCGAATTTCCAAATATACATTACCAAACTTTAACCATTGGAATTATCATAATTTTATCATGCCAAAAATTATTATATTGCTTATTAAATCTTTATCCTCTAAACTAATCAAAATTACTTAACAATTTACTCATAACTAATAGCCAAGGTTATAAACCCATCATTAAACACCAAAAACACAAGAATTCATCAATGGTAAAATGCCAAACATTGCACAAATTCTCACTTAAATCCGTAAATTGACTAGATTAAGCTTTAATGGTTATAAAAACACAAAAATCACTAAAAATAAGTTTAAAATTCATACCATGCAACCAAAATACCTTAACCAAACCTTAGCTCTTCTTGGCTATGGAGTTTCAGCTCTCTCTCTCTCTCCCCAAAATGAAGAAGATGATATTTTCCCCCTTTTCTTTACTATTTATTTTATGCTTTAACCTTAATTATAAATTTTCCATTAATTACACAATATTTTAAGCTTAAAGTGTACCTATCTACCGTCCACTCAACTTACTTTAGGTATGTATACTAAGTACATTAGTTTTTATTTTCTTAACTATTTAATTCTTTTAACTAATACATGGACTTTCACTATGTTTATAATTTAATTCTTTTACCCTTAATTAACTATAAAATATAAAATTTTTCCTAATTAACCTTTTATAAGACTTTCACACAACTATGAAGGCATTAACTAATAATAACAATTAATGCACTATTCGAGATTGTGATCCTGAAATCACCATTTTCAAACACCATTAAAAACGAGTTGTTACAACTCTGCCCCCTTAAGGAATTTTGTCCTCGAAATTCTTACCAAAGAATAGATTCGGGTATTATAGTTTCATCGATTCCTCGATTTCCCAAGTGGCTTCTTCGATGTCGTGTCGATGCCAAAGAACTTTCACTAATGCTATTTGCTTGTTTCGAAGTTCTTTAACCTCTCGAGCTAAAATTTTAACCAGTTCTTGACTATAGGTCATATCAGGTTGTATTTTTATCTCAATAAGAGAAATTACATGCGACGGATCTGATCTGTACCGTCTCAACATCAATATATGAAAAACATTATGTAACCTTTCAAGCTCTATCGGTAATGCCAATCGGTATGCTATTAGACCTATTCTCTCTGTAATTTCATAGGGACCAATAAATCTTAGGCTTAATTTTCCTTTTCGACGAAAACGAAGAATCTTCTTCAAAGGTGAAACTTTCAAGAATACTTTCTCACCCACTTGATACTCAATGTCCTTTCTTTTTAAGTCAACATACGATTTCTAGAGATCTAAAGCTGCTTTCTAATAGTCTTAAATAATTCTAGCTTTATCTTCAGTCTCGCGTATTAAATTTGTGCCCGAAATCTTCTAATCACTCAATTCAGTCCAATACAATGGAGTTTAACACTTCCTACCATACAAAGCTTCATATGGTGCCATTGTCATGCTCTCCTAATAACTGTTATTATAAGAAAATTCAACTAATGGAATGAATTTCTCCCAGCTACCTTCAAACTCAAGTATACAACATCGAAGCATATCCTCGAGTACTTGAATTACTCGCTAAGATTGACCATTCGTTTGTGGATGAAAAGTTGTACTGAACCTTAATTTGGTACCTAGAGCCTCATGTAATTTACTCCAAAATTTGGAAGTAAATCTCGAGTCTCGATCGGAGATAATTGATGTTGGAACTCCATGTAATCTAACTATCACTGCAATATACAACTCTGCTAACTTATCCAGTGAGTAATTTGTATGTACAAGTATAAAATGCACAGATTTCATCAACCGATCAACTACAACCCAAATCGTATCTTTCTTGCTTGGCGTTATTGGTAATCCGGATACAAAGTCCATAATTATGCGTTCCCATTTTCTTTTAAGAATCATAATAAGTTGTAACAACCCATATGAGACTTGATGCTCAGCTTTTACCTGTCGACAAACTAAACATCTCGACACAAATAAGAAATTTTTCGCGCTTCAGTCCTAGCCACCAATAACTTCACTTCAAATCATAATACATTTTTGTGCTACCCGAATGTAGAGAATATACACTGTTATGAGCTTCAGTTAAAATTTCTTTCTTTAATTTCAAATTATCTAGTACACACAATCTATTACGATAATACAAATTACCATCTCACCCTATACTGAATTCTATCAACTGCCCATTACCAACTAGCTCTCGCTTCTATAACAACTTTGGATCCCCTAATTGCAACTCCTGAATCTTCTGCATAAATGTAGGCTTAACCCGAAGCTCGGCCAAAATAGATTCATCAAATTCTAACTTAAGTCAAGCATTCATTAATCGAAGTGTGAATAGAGATTTACGACTCAAAGCATCCACAATGATGTTTACTTTACTCGGATGATAATCTATCACCAAGTCATAATCTTTTAGTAGTTCCAACCACCTTCTTTGTCGTAAATTCAACTCCTTCTGTGTCATCAAATACTTTAAACTTTTGTGATCAGTATAAACATGACATTTTTTTACCATAAAGATAATGACGCAAAGTTTTTAGCGCAAAAATAACTGCAGCTAATTCAAGATCATGAGTCAGATAATTTTTTTCGTGTGATTTAAGTTGTCGAGATGCATAGGCTATAAATTTGCCTTCTTGCATCAAGACACACCCCAACCCGTTTAGGGAAGCATCACTGAACACGACATATTCTTTTCCCGACTCAGACTGTGTTACCACTGGTGCTATTGTTAACATATGTTTTAATCAATCAAAACTTTGTTGACAATCACTGACCAAACAAAACTAACATTTTTCTGTAATAGCTTTGTCATAGGTAACGCTGTTGTTGAGAAGTTTTTAACAAATATCCAATAATATATAGCTAAACCTAAAAAGCTATGCACTTCAAAAACATTTCTTGGAGGCTTCCCACTGAGAATAGCAGAAATCTTATCCGGACCCACTCGTATCCCTTCAGCAGAAATTACATGACCAAGAAACCCTACTTCATGTAACCAAAATTCACATTTACTAAACTTGGCGTATAACTATTTCTCAATAAATTTGTAACACAATCTTTAAATTCCATGAGTGTTCATTTTCATTCTAGAATAAATCAGAATGTCAACACAACCAAAAAACTACCAATGTATGGCTGAAAAAATCGATGCATCAAATTCATGAATGTCGTCGGGGCATTCGTTAATCCAAAAGGCATAACTAGGACCTCATAGTGCTTGTAACACATTCTGAATGTTGTTTTCGGCACATCAACGTCCTTCACTCATAGTTGATAGTATCTAGATCTCAAATAAATCTTTGAGAACATTGTGGCACCCTTCAATTGATCAAATAAATCATTGATACAGGGTAACAAATGCTTATTCTTTATTGTGACTTTATTTAACTGTCGATAGTCTATACATAACCTCATCGACTCGTCTTTCTTCTTTACAAACAAAATAGGTGCACCCCACAGTGACATACTCGATCAAATAAAGCCTCTATCAACTAATTCTTATAACCGAGCTTTCAATTATTTTAACTTCGTTGGAGCCATTCTGTAATGAGCAATTGAAATCGGAGTTGTCCCCGGCATTAGTTCAATAACATACTCCACTTCTCGCTCTTGTGGTAATCTCGATAACTCTTCAGGAAAAGCATCGGTAAACTCGCATATTGTTAGCACTTGATCCACTTTCTTTTATGTTTCTTTTGAATCTAAAATATAGACCAAATATGTCTCACAACCTTTCTAAATCAAATTTTTTGCTAGAAACATTGAGATTATCTTTGAAACATTATCAGACTTTGTGGATTCAACTGAAATTAATTCTCCAATTTGGCATCTTAAGTCAATCCGCTTTTGACTGTAATTCACAATAGCATCATGTATCGTCAACTAATCCATCCCCAAGATAACGTCAAACTCATTAAATGGTAGCAACATTAAATCAGCACAAAAGTCATAGCCTTGAACTTTAAATGGACATTGCTTGCATATCAAATCAACCACTACACTTTCTCCTAGGGGTTGTTACTTTAATGACATAATCGGTTGAATCAACAAGTAAATTTTGTTCAGTTACTAACGTAGTGCATATATATGAATGTGTCAATCCACGATCAACCACATAGTAACATCAAAGATAGAAAATGTACCGGCAATAACATTTTGGGCTGAAGCCTTCTCATGTGCATGTATTGCATAAGCTCTAGCAAAAGCCCGAGCTTCAGATCGAACAGCTGTATCTTTGGTCCTACTTCTGCTAATTCCTGCAGCACCACTAGCTCTTAGTCTTCATCCTCTAGTAGTTGTGATAACAAGTTTTGCATTCTGATATTTATTCAACTCAATTCGCTTTGGGTAATCTCTCTTGTAATGCTCAAAGGACCCACAAATAAAGTAGGATCCATCTTTCAATATGCATTCACCAAAGTGATTCCAGCTACAATGGTTACATTCTGGTTTGGTTATGTATTGTACGCTACCCACACTATATGATGTTGTTCTGCCTAAACCGTTCTTTTCTTGGAAATTCGGATGGCTATAAAAAATGATTACCAGATTCTTTTATCTTCTTTTATGGAGGACCAGAAAATATTCAGTTTGAGTTGTGTTTGCTGAAGTCACGAGCTTTCATCTCTCTCTATTTCTTACGACTGTGCACTTCCTCCATTTTCTGAGCTCTATCAGATAGAACTACCAATTCTCTAATCTTCATTGCTCTCACTAAAAGTTTGATCTCATCGTTTAAACTATCATCAAAGCGAATACACATATCCTCTTCTGTAGATACAAACTCATGAGCATACTTGCTGAGTTGAACAAACTCATGCTAATATTCCGCCACTGATCTATTACCTTGCTTCAATTGAAGAAACTCCTTTTTCTTCATGTCAAGATATCTCTTACTAATATATTTCTTTCGAAACTCCGCTTTAAAGAATTCTCAATTCACTCGTTCTTTTGGTGCCATAGTTATTATAGTTATCCACCAATAAAAAGCTTCTTCTTTTAAAAGAGATTTGCACATTTCAAACAATCTTCAAAAGGACATAACATCTCATCTAAAACCCTCTATGTGTGCTCTAGCCAATATTCGGCTTTAACTGGATTATCGCTCACATTACAATAGAACTTCTTAGCTCTACACTTTCTAATTTTATCAATAAAAATTCTATGATAATTAGATTGTACAAGGAGGTGGTTGTTCTCGAGCCTCAGGGTTCACACGCATATAAGCATTAAACATATCTTGCATCATATGAAAGAAAGCATTGGGAGCGTCTTCTCTAGGCTCTTGAAATTTAGGTAAACTATGAGCAACCCCTTGATACCAAGCTGGAAAATTACTTTGTGTGTCATAGAATATTGTTCGATCAGAATCAGTTGACAGCTTTAATCTATTAAAATACAGGTCAAACTGATCAAGAGTCATCACATTATCATAATTTATATAATGACATGTATTTTTAGACTGGATACATGCTATGTTCAGTCCTAGAATTAAATAAATCGTAGCTCTAATACCACTAAATGTAACACCTCTAACCTGAATCCATCACCGGATTAAGGATAAGAAGCATTACTAGACAAGCCACACTTTCACGCTCACAATATTATCATAATTCAATTCAAACATGCATTCACTTATTTCAACATAATCTCATATAATCAACTTTAAAACATACAATAACAATCATAAAAATAGCTTAAATACAACTTAAAACCAATTTGAAACAAGTTAGAAAGTGTAACACCCAAAATTCGAAATCGTCGTCGGTCAGGATCCTTGTGTCTTACTGTTTATCTTTTATTATCATCTCATTCAATCTTATTTTAATAAATATATGCACCCAACACGTAATAAATCATCAATAGATTATAGTCACAACTTAACAAGGGCAAAAAAAGTCATTTCCATATTTTTTGGAGACTTTTACCGGTACTTATTGGACAAGTATTGGTAGTTATCAAGTAAGCAAATAGCTCAAGGACAGTGTAGACTTCTACCGATACTTGAGGCAGTACTATCAATACAACTATGATCAAAACTACCTATACTTAGTATCATCTACCGAAACAACACAAGTCAATAACCTACATCTCACTTCCTCTGTACTTCTATCGATACAAGCAGGAGTACTATCGAAACAAGTATGTAGATGTCAAATATATACATAAATTTCTAAGTTTGCACAATAGCCTACATCATTTACCAATTTCTCAGAATCATACCTACATAGACATTTCATATTGGTATTTAATTCCTCACATAACATCAAAGAATACATATCAAAACATTCATCAAAATGTTACCATGCTATTTAACCATTACACCAAAACAACTCACGTAACACAATCCTATTACATGCCAATAAGCCAAGTGATATAAAGACTACCGAACGAGCTCCCGAGATAGTGTATTTTTTCTTGAGGATTCGATCTTCAACAGCAGATGAATCTACAAAACAGTAAATAGATACACAAGTAAGCTTACAAAGCTTAGTAAGTTCGTAAGAATAATTAACTTATAGAATAACATATTCGATTATGGAAAGAGTAATAAAATATCTTCATTATCCCGTGGCATTAGCATCAGGTTGATCTCACTGAGTCTTCCAGAAATTTAGCTCATACAAGCCTAGACAAAATTAGCTCATACGAGCCCAGATAGGTTAGCTCTTACGAGCGTAGATAAGTTAGCTCATTCGAGCCCAAACAGAGTTTAACCAATATACGATACTACTCACACAAGCTGATGAGAATCTACAACATATGCAGAAACTCAGCCATCGATACGGTCCATAATTACCCACTCATGATGCTACTCACTCAAGCTTATGAGAATCCACAACGTATGTAGAAAATCAACCATTGTAAGGGTCCATATAATCAGTATTCAATTTTCATCTTGAATCTATCGACTCACGATGCTGCTCACAAAAGCTATCAGGAAACTATAACATATGCAGGATCCCAGCGATCGCGTCGATATAGACATTGGCCCAAGGCCTAACGTCTCCTTTCTTCATTCCTGTCTTAAATTCATCAAAGTATCCAACATATATAATTTGCTACAATAATAATCAAGAATAAAAGGGATTATAACAATACATAAACTACAATATGAACTTATAGGACTGATTTGCAGTAATCGTCAAAGTATAGGGACTATTCCATAATTTTCTCCTTGCTTCGATAACCATTCTTGATCTATAATAGTAATTTCATTCAATTAACTAATTCAGCAGTAAAATAAACTTATTTTACGTAATTAAGTCCTTTTTACATTTTTACAAAATTATCCTTAACTTTTGTCATTTATTCAATTTAATCCCTTAGCTCAAATCTTGCAAATTAATCATTTTTAAACCAAATCAAGTTAAGCCGAATACTATAGTACTTCAATACAGCCCACTTTTACAATTATTTCACTTAAGTCCTTGCAAATTTATCACTTTAACATTTTAGTTCTTAAACATTAAAATCATCAAAAACTACTTTACAAAATAGTCCTATTTAACAATCTAGCTTAATAATCTACTATAAAACTTCAAGAATAACCAAAACTCATCAATGGAAAAATCCATAATCTTTAACTATTTTGAAAACAGAGATACAAGTTAGCTAGACCTAGTTGCAGCGATCTTAAAAACATAAAAATTATAAGAAACCGATTAAAATTGTTACCAAATTGAAAGAAAAGCTTGACCGAAGCTTCCCAAGCCTTAAAAATGGAGTTTCGGCTTTCTCTCAAGAAGAAACTAAAAGAAAATGACTTATTTCATAAGTTTTATAATTAAAAATCATATTATAATTTGTTTATTTACAATTTTACCCTTTATTTCACTTAATATTTTAACCAAAATTTAAGCCAAAATTGTCCACTCAAGTAACTAATGGTTATATTACCATTTAAGTACCTTGATTTACCTTTTAATTAATAAATTAAATTTTTGTACATTTTACGATTTAATCATTTTTACTTAATTAACTACCTTAACGATAGAATTTCTTAACCAAAACTTAATACTATACTAATGACCTCGTAAATATTAAATAATTAATATTTAAGGTATAACACATTGAATATATGGCCTCGAAACCACCATTCCCGAGCATACTAAATTAAACTAATTAGTAAATCCTAATTTTATTAGGATTTAATTACAATTTACCAAAATCTAAAGAGTTTCATATCATTTCTATTATTAGGGCATTTAAAGAGAGTCCAATTTCATAATTGGTCCTTTAATTATATTAAATTTCAATTAAACAAACTTGCTTTCAATTTAGTCCTAAACTAATTAGGACTAATTGAATAAATAACCCAAAAGTTAATGGAATCAATCATATCCACAACCGCTTGGACTTTTTGAACACGGTTTAATTACCATTTTGGCCCCTTTACTATTTTTAATCAATAGCAATTAACTTTTACCTTTTTTACAATTTAGTCATTTTTCCTTAATTAAACAATTAATAATCAAAATTACCCAACCAAACTTCAATTCACATATAATAAGACTCTGTAAATATTTAATAAAAATATTTACGGCCTTTAATTTCATAAACGAGGTATTGATACCTCATTTTCTAAGACCATTTGACTTTTGAACCAAACCACTTATACTAACTTTTTATTCAATAATTAAAATTCGTCAATTCAAAATTTCATATAAAATTATTATTGACTTATTTAATTTAAACACTCATTATAAAAAAATTTCCGTTAAGTTTGTGGTCCCAAAACTACTATTTTTGACACCACTGAAAACGAGCTGTTATAGAAAGCATAGGAAAGAGTTAGAAAATTTTGTGAAACAAGGACACACGACCGTGTGCCAGCCCGTGTCTGCCTTTGAAATAGGGCCACACGGTTGTGTATCAACACGTGTACCCGCCCGTGTACATGCTCGAAATAACCATACTATCCTACAACACACGCCCGTGTAAGTGACCGTGTGCTAGACAATGTGCCTATGCGAAAATGAGCCACACGGTCGTGTCCCAACCCATGTGTCTGCCTGTGTAACCTGCATTGCATTCTAAAATGGCACACGATCATGTTACAGGTCATGTGTTGCATGGTTTACTTCTAAAACAATTTATTCTTTCAACCTAACTTGCACAATAAGATACACAAATAAAGAACATGATTCCTAGGCCAAAATGCATTCTAAATAACAATTACAAGGCATGATTCCAACACCTAAAACTAACTAATGTACCCTTCAAGGCACCTCAAATTAAACGTTTTAAATCATCCAAACATAAAGTAACCAAAGAGCATTCAAAATTCACAATTTCATTTCATTCCATTCAAAGGGTTCAAAAATCAACCATATCATTCATAAGACTTATCATCACAAGTTAATATATTTACTCATACTAGTCTAAAAGGACCATTTATATATAATCCTAAGCCAACCTTTTTCCTAAAACATGTCAACTACCAAAAGGCTTAAGACATTACACTCCTAACCCAAACACATCCTATTTACATGCCATTATATACTAGCACAAAAACTAACAGTGATCTACCGTATATGATACTGGATAGTGTGACCTTCGACAGCTTCCGATCAACAGCAAATGTCCGACAACCTACAAGGAAAACATTAACGTAAGGTAAGTTTTGATACAACTTAATAAGTTTGTAAAATAACCTCACATGTATTTTGTATACATTTTATCTATTCCGACAGGAACTATATCATATTTTTGGTAATTAGAGAATAATCTCTATTTCATTTACTTTAAACCTTAAACTAACTTATGATGCTGCTCACGCAAGCTTCAGAGTATCCGGGACACATGCAAGATCTTAAGCCACCGTAATAGTCTGTTCCACTAGTACATAGTACTTGCTAAACATTCACCGGCCTGAAGCTTGCTAATTAATCATCAAGTTATAGCCTGCTAAAAATCACCAGCTCAAAGCCTACTAAACATTCACCGGCTCGAAGCATGCTAAAAGTCACTAGCTCAAAGCCTGCTAAACATTCACCGACTCAAAGCCTGCTAAAAATCACTAGCTCAAAACCTACTAAAAGTCACCGGCTCGAAGCCTGCTAAACATTCACAAGCTCGAAGCCTGCTAAACATTCACCAGCTCAAAGCTTGCTAAACATTTATCTCACATTTCTATTTTACTCATTTATCTCCTATTTTCCCTTCCCACGCTTATCTAATGAACCACTAGCTTCTTGATATATATATATATATATATAACATTTACTCAGTCAATTCAATTCAACAATTGAACACTAATATCCATAATTTACCCCTTATTAATCTTTTAAATGATAAACTCCATATATTTACATACTACTCAATTTCATCCTTCTAATTAAGATTTCCACATTTAACACAATTATTTTATCCTTCAAGTGTTGAATTTCCAAATATACATTACCAAACTTTAACCATTGAAATTATCATAATTTTATCTTGACAAAAATTAGTATATTATTCATTTAATCCTTATTATCTAAACTAATCAAAATTATTTAACAATTTACTCATAACTAACAACCAAGGTTATAACCCATCATTGAACACCAAAAACACAATAATTCATCCATGGTAAAATGCCAAACATAGCACAAATTCTCACTTAAATCCTTAAATTGACTAGATTAAGCTTTAATGGTTCTAAAAACACAAAAATCACTAAAAATAAGTTTAAAAATCCATACCATGCAACCAAAATACCTTGAACAACCCTTAGCTCTTCTTGGCTATGGACTTTCGACTCTCTCTCCCCACAATGAAGAAGATGATATTTTTCCCTCTTTCTTTACTCTTTATTTTATGCTTTAACCTTAATTACAAATTTTCCATTAATTACACAATATTTTAAGCTTAAAATGTACCTATCTACTATCCACTCAACTTACTTTAGGTATATTTACTAACTAAGTTTTTATTTTCTTAACTGTTTAATTCATTTAACTAATACATGCACTTTCACAATGTTTATAATTTAATCCTTTTACCCTAATTAACTATAAAATATAAAAATTTTCGTAATTAACCTTTTATAAGACTTTCACACAACTATGAAGGCATTAACTAATAATAATTAATGCATTATTCGAAATTGTGATCCTAATCATGATTTTCTAACACCATTAAAAACGGGCTATTACAGGATATGTTGGTATGTCATAGGGTTAGGATATTGATTGAAAACCATCGTCTTTGGGAAACCCAAGGTGGTAGATTGTACATATAGAGTCATCATTGTTAAGCAATCCAGGGTGACAGAATAATTTGATTGTGAAAACTATAATTGTTAAGCAACCTGTGGTGGTAGTATGTACATGTTCCGTGTCATCATTTTCAGGCAATCTGGGGTGATGGATTTGCATACCCATTCTCAGTCCATGTCTAGTTAATATGGTTGTAAAATATGATTTTGCTACATGGTATATGAAAGGAAATGCAATTGATAAGTATTAAACGTCAATATGTGAAAAGTTATGCAAAATAATTCAAAAATGAGCCTTGGAGGCTGATTTGTTATTAATGAGTTAATAGACTAAAAAATGATTGGAATGTTAATAAGGGTATGTAACTTAAGATGATAGTTGAAATTGATCAAATGGTTGTGAATTATTGAGAAATGTTCTGCTCATGTGCATACCTAGTAAATTGGTGTGTAAAGATGGTTATATATATGTCTATATGAAAATGAAAGCATTTTGGCATGAAATGGCATGACAATAGGTTATGATTTTAACTTGAATAGAATGTATGTAATTATTTAAGCTTGTTTTATATTGACCTGAATCATGAAAATACCACCAAGCTTTATTGCTTAGTGTACGATTTGTTCTCCATATGTAGGTTTAAGTAAATCTCGAAGCTTTAAAGTGTGACCCAACATCCAGCTAGAGATCCTCAACTCAACAAAGTTTGTATAGTCACATTTTGTTAAATATATGGCATGTACCTAGGTTGAGTTAGTTTTGGTAAAATGTGTGATCATGTTCATAGTTGAGGCTACTGAATTGGTATTTTTGAATTGAGTATGTCACAAGGTTTGCATTGCTTCAAAATGTTGTTAAGGTTTATTTTAGTATAGAATCATGGTAAATGTTGAGAATGGTTGTGCCGTGAAATGAGACTACATATATTGATTGGTAATGATGGTATTACTTGTATGGCATTTGTTCAATAATGAACAAAGTAGTTTAGTTTAGAATTTAACTTGTTAGGGATGTTTATTTGACTGGAAATGTGGTATGAAAATGAGTTGATTGTTTGTGCATTTTTAGGTTGGTATCAAATTGGTTATTTTAGAAATAGATAGTCACGTCGCAGCGACATACTCCTAATTTCGCAACGAGATAATTCAAAAAGATATGTCACGACGACGAATCCTTAATGTCGCGATCAGACCTAGTTAGTAAGTTGCGTTACAATGAGGAACCCTCAAAGTCGCGATGTCAGCCCAACGTTAACCCAAAAATGATTGTATATCGCATATTATGTATGTATTACTCGTAAAAATGTGTTTAATGGTATAATATGAAGGTAATTAATCATAGTTGTTTTAGCAACAAATGTGACATATTGTAGCTTGGACTTGACGGTCGAGTTTGGTACGGATGTTACATTTAGAACAATTATTTTTCAAGAATAACCATTGTCCAAAACAAGTTTGTTTAGGAAAAGCATCACCACAAAACAAATATTGTTTGGAACAACCTCTACCGAGAACAAATATGTTAAGAACATGTAATAGCCCAAAAAAATTTCGATTCTCCGTATGAAATTTTTTTCGAGAATTTTATCCATACATCTAATGCGAAATTCGATTTTATTTAGAATTATTTTATTTGGACTTTTGGAATGTTATTTTGTTTGTTTTCTAAATTATTTTTAGAAATTTTGAGTTGAGGGGCAAAATAATAATTTTTCCATTAAGGATATTTTTATCATTTGAGACACATTTATGATTAAAAAAATTGTGTTATATAATGTGGTGATGAGATGGATTTTTAGAGGTTTTAAATATCAATTTTGGTATCTAAAATAAATTTTGGCCACAAATACAGAGGCGAAGCTAGGGGGATAGCAGGGGCCCCGGCTCCCCTTAAAATAGAAAAATTTTCATTTAGATCCCTTTAAATTTTATAAAAATTTAAATTAGCGAAGGTAAAATTGCATTTTATCCCCTTAAAAATAATAAAAATTTGATTTAATCCTTTAAAAATTATAAAAACATAGATTTTAAAATGGTGAAATTACATTTTTATTATCGTAAAAACATACAAATTTAATTTCGCCCCCTAAAAGATTTTTCTGACTTCGCCCCTAGCCACATGTTATAGAAACCTTTTGTAATGACTCGTTTTCCGTAGTATCGGAAAACAAGAATTAAGAGATCTTAATTTTTAAATTAAGGAGTCACTATCCTCTTCTTAAGCAAAATTTATTTAATATAGTAAGGCCATGTTTAAATAGATTTGAAGAAGTTAAAAACAAATTAGAAATAATAAAAGAAAGGATTAATTGGTAAAGAAGTTTAATGTATATGTCTTGAGTAAAATAATCAAATATTAAATATTGTGAGTTGAGGGATTTATAAAGAAATTTCACCAAGATAAAAATGTTGGACAATTTTGGTGCAAGGTAATTTAATAAATAATAATAGAATAATCCAATTAAACAAAAGAAGCACTTGGCTTCATCACTAACCATACCAAATTTGGGGAAGAAAGATTGAGTGAAGAAGCCATTGGCGAAGCTATTCGGCTAGGAAAGAAAAATCTTTGCATGGTAGGTTAAATGAGCTGCATTTTTATTGATCTTTATGTTTTTGGATTCATCTTAACTTAGTCTATCTTCTCTAAAGGGTTAATTTGTAGATAGGCAATTGGTTAGTAGATTGCCATGGTTGTGGTTGTGGTTGTGTTTTCTTATGAATTTAGTTGATGAAATGTTAAGCTTGAAGATGAACTAATGTTATCGTATAATTATTTGCAGTGAGATAGGGAATTAAAGGCTTGTATACGGGAATAGGAAAATTTTCTATTTAATGGATATTATTGTTAAAATGTAGTAGGAATTGATTTTGAAAGAATTGAACAGCATGTAAAATTCATAATTTTAGCTTATTTACATGTTTGGAAAAATATTAAATTAAATTGGTGATTGTTGATGTTGAGCACGAATATATTATATGGTTGATAAAGTGAATCATAGAATTTGGATAAATGTTCCTTAATGATAAAAAGAAATTAGTATAAAAAAATGGGGTAATAATGTTATCTCATAAAAAAAAAAAGTGGAAGTGTATGGGAAATTGAATGTGAGAGAAAAGAATTAAGATATATTAAATGGATATGTTAAGTTTGTAAATATTAATTATAATTATAGGGATATATGAACTGAATAAGTATTCTTTTGACGAAGGATTGAACTAAAGGAATTCGATTGTTATTTATAGATTGAGAAGAAAAAGGTCCGGTTGGAAATCGGGAAAAAGAGCAGATCAATGAGTAAGTGCTTCGACTTCGGAAGTTATTATATTATGGTAAGTTTGTATACTCGAAGTTATTATTTATGTTTATCTATGAATTACATTTTATTTATATTTAGTTGTTATAGAAGGAATTGACTCATGTAAAGTATATCTATGAATCTTGATGAATTGATATTGAATTCTGATGTTGTTGAAAGAGTAGTATTGACTCATTGTAGTTTACCCTATTTTAATGAATTCTGTTTACCTTATTTATATGAATCAAAATAAGAATCCATTAAAACTTAGTTAACTATTTGAGTGGTATACCCTATTTATTTCTTCTTATGAAAGAATTTTACTCAAGTAAAACTCATATTTAGGACTAGATTAAGAAAGCTTTTAGAAAAAAATATACTTTTGGGGAGAAGGTAAAATTTTCAGCTTATGAAAAAAATGATTTTGGGCCAATTTTTGACTTGGGAAAAAAAAATCTCTAAAAAAACAGCTTGTTTAAGAATGATTTTATCCCAAAAATACTTCTTAAAAACAATTCTAAATATACCCTTAAACATAAAAGAAACTTACTTTATATTTTGTGGATTTTAACTTCAGAACCGAAAATGAGATCAAAACTAATTTGAGAAATGAGGCTTTGAGAAGGAAACTATGGGATATCAACCACAAATTTGTTAACAAATAATTTTCATCCATCCCTTTTCAAAAACTCAAAAACTAACAATACAAAACTCCATTTTCATCGAAATCTTTCATTATCGTTACTAATAATTTTCTTTTGTGAAAAACTCATATCGAAAAATTGATTGATGCTTAAACAAAAAGCAAAAGAAGATATGGGTCATAAGAAAAAGCAATTGTAGATTGCTGTAGAAGGACGACTTGTATTTCTTAGTAGCATAAATGGACAGATTTTAAAATGTTTAATTTGATGAGATAAAAATTAAATTTACATAAAAATTAGAATAAATCACACATATGAAATATATGTGAATTATTTTTCCAAATGACAAGCTTTTGTTGACTTTCAAATCCATACATGTAACCAAACTTTTTAAATTTGGAACTTACCAATGAATATAGAAATGCAGCAATAAAAGGTTGATAGAAGAAGAGATAAGATAAAATGGGCACAATGCTCAAGAGATGACATTAGTGCCATATTCTCTTCTACCTAAGAACATTAACTTGATTTTATATCCTACCTAAAATCTTGAAAATCGCTAAAACCCAAGCATTTAATTATTAAAACATTCACTATCTTTACAACGACGAAATCAAAAAAATTTTTTTAAGGAGGTTGAAATTAAATTGTAATTTTATGATAATAAAAATATAATTTTTTAAAGATTAAATTAAAATTTTATTATTTTTAGGTAATAAAATGTAATTTTATCTTTACTAATTTAAAAGTTTAAAAAAAATTTAAGGTCTAAATAAAAAAAAAAAATTATTTTAAAGGGATCGGATTCTTGTCAGCCCTCCTAGAGTTGTCCTTTATGTTTGATGGTTTCATAATAATGTTTTTAAATTTAATTTTAAATTATTTATTGACATGATATATATTGTAAATAATTTTATGTCAGCATGAAATATACGTGTATAATAATATGAGTTGCCACATCAACATTGTTAAAAAATAATGTTTTAGTTAGCATTTCTATTAAAAAGATAATTTGACTCTTTTTGAAATACTAATAGCTAAATTTAGTTAAAAACAATAGGGACTAAATTGAAAACAAATGAGATAATAAAAAACCACTGTATTTTTTCAGGTATTAGCATATATATATAGGGACCAAGGGCAAATCTAAGGGGCAAACAAGAGTCCCTACGCCCCTAAAATAAAAAAAAATTCATTTAAGCCCTTGAAAATTTTTAAAAATTTTAAATTAGTAAAAGTAAAATTACATTTTGACTCTCCCTAAAAATTATAAAATTTTAATTTAATCTATTAAAAATTATATTTTTACTATCGTAAAAATTACAATTTAATTTCGATTCTCCTAAAAAAATTTTCTAGCTTCGCTAATGATAGGCACCAATATTTTTGTTTATAGATATTTAGGTAAAATATTTAAACGAGGTATGGATAATGCCCTCACTTGGAAAGGGAAAATTAAATCTTAGCCCTCAACAGATCAGGCTTTCGTTTAAGGGGGAAAAATAAGTTATAGCTTAAAAGTGAAAACTTGATATCGGTTTAAGCCGGGTTTGAGTTTAAAATTTAGAATTTGCTAAAATGGTATTATTATGACATCATGGATGGAGACCTTAGTGTTTCCTTATCTAACCTAATCTTTACTAAAATCAAATTATATATTTCCTGATTATATATTACTTTTTTGTGTATAACTTTTCAAACTACTGTCCCCACTACATTTGTAGCGTCGAAAGATAGGTAACCAATTAGGTCGGATTTAAATAAAAATTTTCACAATTTCAATCTTTTTTAATTTTATTTGAATTTAATTTAAGTAATAAAAATATTTTTAAATTTAAATTTAATTATATATAAACTATCAATTAAAAATATAATTTTTAATATTCTTTTAACAATAAAATAATTTTTTGGGCAATAGAGTCAATCAAAAAAGAGCCTCCAACTTGAAATTTTTTGGAATCGAGTTTCGGTCTGACCAACTCAAAAATCTTATTATGATTGAGAGAGTGCTTCTTATATTTGTTTTGTTCAATATTTTATAGTAGACTTATTCATGGGTCGGGTTATTCGTCTAGGCTCAGAGGTCCGTCCAAAACTTGGAAAGGTTTGTGCAAAAATATTAGGTTGAAAATGGATTTGGACAAAAAATTAAGCCCGTTTAAAATATGGGTCGGGCTCGAGCTTAAACATTCAAGGTTTGAGCCTGGCCTAGCCCAACCCGTTTTAAGTTTATAATATTTTTATATATATTATGTAATTTAAAACACATAAAAAATTAAAATTTATACTAAATATATAATACTACTCTAATACAAACATTAAAATAATGTTAAGATGACTATATAACAAATTTCAATAAATAAAAAATATACAAAATTATTAAATATTAAAATAAAATAAAATAAAATAAATATTTTTAAAAAAATTAAAATATAATATGTGTGAATTTCAAATGGACTTGGGTTAGTCATTTGCAAATATGGATGGATTTGAAAAAAAATTTAGGCCTAAATTTCAGGTTGAGCTGAGCTTGAGTAAACATAAAATATGATAATATCATGTTTGAACCCAACCTGACCCATTAGCACCTCTAATTTATAGTTATTTTACTTAGAAATTAAAGAACCTTGATAATACTAAACAAATTTGTTCCTCAAGCTTGACCTTGAGGGTTATTTGAGAGTATAATTACCTAGGGCCCAATGCTGGAAGGGGCCTAAATATTTTTTTTTTTTAATTTTTAATGTGGAAAAAAAATTCAGATTAAAATAAATTAATTAAATACTTAGGACTTTCATTTTTTCACCATAAATGTTTCATCTCCTACGACACATAAATTTTTTAACTTTTATTATTTTTTAAAGATATCCAATTTATTACTTCACTTAAATTCTCAAAAATATCAAGAATCGACCTCTCTCCCTCACTTTTTCATTTTCTAAGACCTTCAATTATTTAATCTCAAAAATAAAAATTTCAAGTAAAAAGAGTTTGGTTACGTTTGACCACAATTATTTTAAAAATTTTGAGCGCTTGTGTGTGCAAGGTGTGTGTGCGTTGTCAAAGGGTTAAGAAAGTATTAACACATACTACCATGTAATCACACCAGTATATTCAAAAAAATTATTTTCTTAAGTTAATTATGTTTTCTTTATCTGTCGGACAAACACCCATTTTATTATTTGGAATATTTAAATATATAAATATATTGTAAATTTAGATTATTTATTTATTAAATAATAATTCAGGCTAGATTAATCGAATTTTCAAAAAGAATTTCTATCTAGCTTTAATCTAATTTTGATGAATCTATCACATTGGACATGTCTAATATACTTTATGTTAGAGGTGTGACTCAAATTCATGTTAAAAATAAAAATAAGTGGTAAGATAGGGATCTAAAAGGGTGAAGGTCACAACCCATCTATATCCTCAATAAGCAAAATATTGGATTGGAGATTTTCAATTAATTACCAAGAGAATGGATTGTATGAAATTGAGATGTCATATTATTTGTATCCATTCCCAATAGTTTAATGTCACATTAGATTTTTCCTCTTAAATTTCAGCATTTTCCTCTTGAAAAAAAAAATCAAATTTAACTGAAAGTGCTGAAATTCAAAAAAGAAAAAAAGATAAATTACACCAATAGTCACTCAACTTTCATTTTTCAAAACAAACAGTCACCTGGTTTACATTTTAATCCCTCAACTTTGAAAATGTGACAAAACAATCATTTTTAACGTTTTCTGTCACAGACGTCACGAAACAGTGACATGGCAGTTGACGGCATCGGAGGAGTGTGAGAGATGTCCAGCTGGCCAGTTACGTTTAACAAAACAGTCACTAAAGTTATCAAAAAATGACAAAATAGTCCTCTTGTTGTCATCCACATCCACATCAGCATCACTTTTCATCTCCCTCATATCCTGATGAAAGTGATTGCTTTTCCCTTCAATGTACGAAACCAAAAAATAGGGTTCAAGAAGTGAAGTCGCTGCAAGCAACAAAGTGTTCTCCTGTAATGTCTGTTTCGACTGAAGATGAAATCATTGATGTGCTAGAGCCAGCACATCTGGATTCAAACACAACTAGATCTAACCCGAAGTGCAAACGTCACCCAGAGAACAGGTTAAATTTTGCACATACAAAGAAATCACGAGGCGAAGATGATGGCATGGCCAGCGCTCTCCAAGAGATGGCAAGTGTTGTTTCATCTTTAACGGAGAAGAAGGATGATGGGAACACCAACTCCATTCCGATAGAGAATGTGATTACAGCAGTACAAGCGCTACCTGACATGGACAAAGACCTTATATTGGATGCATGTGACTTCCTAGAAGATGAAATAAAAGCAAAAACTTTTATGGCACTGGATGTTAAATTGAGGAAGAAGTGGCTGTTACGGAAGCTTCGTCTTCAGCAGTGAGTTTAATCGAGTTTCAATGGAATGGTTTAGATATGTGCCATAGTGAATGTAAATCAATGAGCTGAGTCAGAGTTGTTAGCAAGTAATTTGGTAGACTAAAGTTTCAAGAATCTTATGAAAATGGCTGAGAAATTATAAATATTTGCTATAATGTATATGTGTATATACAAGCTACCATTTAATCTTCTGAATGATTCTTCTCCTCCTTCAAGTTTGTTTCTTCTCCTAGTTTTTTGTCTTTGCAAATGATAACAAAAAGAATGTTGAATCTAGTTTAAAGAAAAAAGATGAGAAAAAGTGGTAGTGAATGAAGACGAGGAATAAGTGGTAGTGGATGAAAAAGGAATAATGATTAAATGATAAAAGTGAAGAAAAGGGGGAGATGAAAGGTGATGCTGGTGTGGATGACAACAAGAGGACTATTTTGTTACTTTTCGATAACTTTAGTGACTGTTTTGTCACATTTTCAAAGTTAAGTGATTGTTTTGTTAAACGTAACTGGCCAGCTTGACATCTCCCACACTTTTCCGAGGCTGTCAACTGCCATGTCACAGTTCCGTGACGATTGTGACAGAAAACGTGAAATAGTGACTGTTTTGTCACATTTTCAAAGTTGAGGGACTGAAATGTAAATCAGGTGACTATTTGTTTCGAAAAATGAAAGTTGAGTGACTGTTAGTGTAATTTACCCAAAAAAAAACTTATATGACATTAAACTATTGAAAAATTATACAAATAACATGACATCCCAATTTCATAACATCCTTTCTTAATTACCACTTTTAATTTGAAAACTAAGATATAATATTTGGCCATAACTAAAGATAGGTTACCAACGGGAGACTTCATCCTTTTATGGTTTCAATTTTAAATCAATGTTTCTTCCCTTGTAGTCATAGTGGCGGCAGCATAAATAATATAATCATTATCAAGCTCAATTTATTCTTTTACATAATCATATATTCTTGACCAAATTAAAATAATAGCATTTTCGGGACCTTCTAGTGAAGGTCGTTTAATAAAGAATATGCTCTAACTTTATTAATTTATGTTAATAATGTTTTAACTATGTTATCGTATTTTTCATTATCGACTCGAAACTCGAATATAATTTGAGTTGCGATTCACTAAGTGGATATATGAAAGGCTCGTGAGCTTAGCTCGCATGTTCTTAGGTGTTTGCATGTGGAAAACGACGAACACCTGAAACGATAAACATGTGTTAAATCTAAAACAAAATACTTATCAACATGCACAAAATTTACCTAAGACATCATTTCATTGAATAGTAACCATACCATATATATATATTTGATCTTCCTCTTTTAAAAGAAACACAACAAAAAATAATTTAATTGAATGTTCATAAAGGAGTTCATGCATTGGACACTTATATATTAATTTGTTGTTGAATGGCACTTACATATTAAAATATTTGATGGCTAAGCAAAGAACTAAATATTATTTACAAATAAAGTTGGCAATTTCAAGTTCTTTACAAACTCAATTAAAATCGTACATGAAATTACTAGGAAATTATACCCCAATTGTACCGAAAACACAATAAAATATCTCCTGGTATGCTATTTATAATTTATTTATTTGACATCATAGTATATAAATTAACACTTCACATCACTCAGATAATAAAAGGGAGTCGTACAATAGTACCGACAAAGACCCATGCCTGCTATTCCATTTGTTTTTGCATGCGATTTTGTAAGGACGGTTTGGCTAGGTGCCGGTGTTGGATTGATAACTAAAAGTTTAAAAATAAAAATGTTAGTAACTTTACTCTCCAAAAAAATTTGTTAAAAGAGTTAATAAGATGTGGTGGTTGCTAGTTTTATCTTTTATTTATGAAGTTGGAGTTTAATATTCATCCATGAAAACAAAACACGTTTCATTATAAATCGTTTATTTATTCAGAAAGCACCCTGACATTTCGACAAAAAAATATAGTAGCCGAATTATGAAAATTACCTATACGGCTGGGGGACCTCCATGATCTTTTGACCGAGTAGTTGGCTATCAGCTTTAGTATTTAGGACCCTGTCTAACTCTATATTTTAAAATCATTTGATGTTTTTAAACAACCATACTATGGGTATTTAACCACTATGGATATGAAATGAATTATTATGAACCTTCACAAACATGTCCCGAACCTTGTAAAAAACTCTTTCATAAAGGGTCGTGAAAAATTTTGAATTAAGAGAGGAAGAAGATAATAAATATGGGTCTTTTTTGTTCTGTTCCCTCCTCTCCATCAAATAGAGTGTTTTAGGCTATTTAAATCATGGATATTTCAGGTTAGATCACCAGATTGGATTTCGAATTAAGTTATTATATATTTTATTATAATTGTATAACAGTTTGTTCCCCACATTGTTGAAGAAAAATTATGAAGTGACTCTTTTGAGATATATTTAGATGTGTGGAACATATAATTGGGGGCTTACTACGTAAGTTTTAATATGAAACTTTATTGAGTAGGTTCTGTTGTCCAAAGGTGATATATTGAAGTTAAAAGGAATGGCTTTAAAGAAACGAATTGTATTGTAGAACATGACAAACTGTATTTATTGTAAGTATTTGTCCCTCACCTTGTCGAAGAAATTAGCAAGCTTTAAAAATGATAGTTGCGAGATTAAATCAAGTGAATTGTTGGAATATCGAAAATCGCGAACTTAAATTGAGCGGACTTCAAAATTATCAGTTGTAATCATAGATCAAAGAGCTGTTAGAATATCAAAGGTTGCGATATTAAATCAACGAGCGTGAATAATGTCAACTGTAAAAGTAGGTCATTGAGCTGTTTGGAGACTACGATATTAAATCAACGAGCCTTGATAATGTCAACTGTGAACGTAGATCAGTAAGCTATTTGGAGACTACGATATTAAATCAGCAAGCTTTAATAATTTTAGCTGTGATCATAGGTCAACGAGTTGTTAGAAACTCCCCCAATAAAGGTGATGTTGGTGAACGTCCATCATAGGCCAGAATTTTTCTCCCTTCTTAGATCACTACCATTGATACTATATATCAATAGATATGCTTCCTCTTTAATCCAAATTAGCAACATCATGTTTTCTAAGTTATGAATCTGAAGCCCATTCAAGAAAGAAATCACAAAAACCAATTTCTTTCTCAAACCCTAAAAATCACATGTCTTTCTTTGCCATTAGGTTAAGTTTTTTATTACCTTTATTATGAAATATAACTTCACCACGATGTCTAAGACTTTGGTCAACTGAAAATCCTGTAGTTTCGCATCAAACAAAGTTTCATTGTTAGATTAAATACATACCTGCAGAAAACACCAGGCTTCTTAGAGGGGATGTCGAGTTGGCTTCCTTCCACTCCCAGGTCTCCATTTTCATTTTTCGTTACAAAATCTTAGTCTGTCATTGGCTTGTAAGGTTTTCTTCATAATAATAATAATAATAAATAATAAACTTACATGAAGCTGATATTTCATTGTCTAATTACATATTTAAAATAATTTAATAAAATAATTATAATTCTAAGCACCACAATTGACAATAACATTTTTTTAAAAAAGATAATATCCAAAAAAATCTCGTGTTGATAAAGAACCCCATGTATTGACTTGATGGCCAAAATACTCATCATCTCATGTGTGACCTGAATTTGAATCGCGCTAATGACATTGTTATTAAAATTTTTCTCTCTTCTTATAATTCACCAAAACAAAAAATATCCAAATATGTATAAACCATTAATACATTATCAGTAACATGCACAATATCCTATAATGTCAATCTGAGTTAATGAACGTGCCTATGTACAATTTGTTCGATGACATAAGGAGGTGTCAATTTGCACAAGGATCCTTTGGGGAGGTCTCTCTACTTTTTCATCAAATTGATTTGGCCTCTTATGGATCCAAACTATCGACCAAACAATCTTCTTTTGTAGTCTAAAAATTTCACTCGCAATAAATTAAATAATGTCTCTATTTTTTTAATGGAATAATATTTGATACATTGTCAATGGATTAAACTCCACAAAGAGGATTAAAGAGTTGATAAGTATCTTATATGAATATAGTAAAATATTAAAAAAAAAAGAGATACATAACAAATTTTTAAGACAATTTATAAAATAAAAAATACAATATCAATATATCAAATACTATTATTTATACGTTTAGCAACAATATACAAATTATATTTGTCCAATACAAAGCTATTTAATTCGGTCAGAACATCTTTTCTTTTTCGTAATAAAATTCAGCTGTATTTGGATAAAATACGGTTTTAGTCCCTCCACTATCTTTTTTTTTTATCATGGTTTCATGATATTGGTTAGGCTAAAATTTGATCTGACGCTCATCATTCTTCAACAACGTACAATTAATTAAAGTGGTACCACATATTTAAACACGAGTAATACAATATATGTACTGTCGAAACGTTTATTTTTGGGGAAAACAAACAAGTCTCGAATAATATTTAAAAATAAAAAAATGGGTATTTTAAATGATCAAAAATAATGGGAGTCGCCACCAATTTTTTTATATGGTGTGATTGGATCATCATAAAACGTTTAAAATTCGTTTTGAAAAATATTTTGGTCTTCGAAATCCAGAAAATAGGTTCGGGAGTCGGTTACACATAAGGATTAGCACCCTCATACACCCAAAATTGGTACCACATTGATTATTTTCGGGTCTTGGTTTGTTAAAAGTTTGAAAACTCAAGTGAAATTTAAAATACAATCTTTGTTTTTAAAAAACTTGCATGATTTTCAAAAATCCTATTTGAGGAAAATCGTCCGTGTATTTCAAATTTCTAGAAGAACTAGAAGTCATGCTCAACATGTTAGGGCACTATGTTCTCGGACTTTCGAAACTGAATGACATTTTGAAAGACTTTAAAGAGGATATTCGATTATGTGAATAATACAAAAATCACACCCAACACGTTAGGGCATGGATTTTTCGAAGTTTTCACATGAAAAGATATTGTCTCGTTTTGTTTTAAAATCATTTGTGTGAGTTTGTGTGTGTGTATATATTTATTGAGAACTTGAAATTTCGCATTGAGTTTAAGATATGATCCTCGAACACACGAATTAAAAAGATTTGAAGAAAGAATGTCTGTTTGCTTTGACTTTCGCAAAGAATTGAAGTTGTGACCAACACGTTAGGGCAAGACGTTCTCGGAATCTCGAAGTTAAAAGGCATTTAACAAACTTGGAAAAGGATATTCGATTCGTGTGAATTATACAAAAAATCACACCCGACAAGTTAAGGCATAATTTCCTGAAGTTTCCACATGAAAAAGACATTGCCTCGATTTTAAAGGTTTATGAAAAAAATAATTTTGAAAACAAATGTGTGAAATATGAACAATTAATAACGAAGACTAAATAACACGAAAAGAAAGTAGTTAAGTAGATAATTACATACACAAAAATCAAAAAATAGAAGAATACGAAATACGAAAGAATAATAATTGAAATCTAAATATAAATATTAAAGAGAAAGAAAAGCAAAACAAACGGAGTCAAAAAAACACGATTTTTGAATGCTCGGCGGTAAAATGGTAATTTTGGACACTACGGGGGGCTAAATGGTAATTTTTGGACACTCAAGGGTAAAATGATAATTTTTGGATGTTTAGGGGTAAAATGGTAATTTTGGAAAGTTTGGGGTCAAAATTGTAATTTTTGGACATTTAGGGGTAAAATGGTAATTTTTAAGAGTTTGAGGGTAAAAATTGGATTTTTTAGAAGTTTGGGGGTAAAAATGTAATTTTTGAGAAGTTCGGGGTCAAAAATGTAATTTTTGGAAGTTAAGGGTGAAAATATGATTGTTGGACAGTTCAGTGACCTTTTGGGCAATAAAACAAAAAAAAGGTGACATGTGATAGCTTCTTAGGCATTCTGAAGTCATAGGACTAATTTGAAAATAATTTAAAATTTCTAGGCCAATTTAAAAACAAAACAAAACTTGATTTAAGGACGAAATCAAAATAAATAAAAAATAAAAGGGATCATTTGCATAAATAACCAAAAATTGACACGTGGCAACTTCCTGGATTCTCAAAAAGGTCAAAGGATTAAATTGAATAAGAAATGAAATTAATGGGCGAATTTATAATTAATTAAAAGTTCAAAAAGGATAAGATTGTAAATCTCAAAAAAAGCGTAAGGATCAAATGTATAAACATACCAATTTTTAAAACACGCGGATCCTCAAGCTGGATCGGATCGGGTCAGATCGGTTTGACCAAAACGACGTCGTTTTGGGGTTGAAACTCAACCCCCAAAGTGGCGCCATTTCTAAAGCATATAAAAGGTTGAAAATGTTGAAAAAAAAATCACTTTCATCAAGTTTTAAAAAAAAAAATCATCCCCCCTTCCTTTTTGCTCTCTAGGGGATCCAAGGCCGGCCACTAGGGTCGTCGGACGTCCGCCACGTCCACCGTCCGCCGTCGCATCCACCGCCTTCTTCGACCGTCGGTAAGCAAAATCAACCCCTTTTTTAATCTTTTTTTCATTTACTCATTTTTAAAAAGGGATTTGGAGCAAATCTTCAACAAAATGGTTTTCTTTTTCTCTTTTTATTTTTATCTAAAAAACTTGAATTAAAAACATAGATATTTCAGATCTAAAAAACGCTTCGATGTTTCTTGTGGTTATTTTTGAAATCTGTTTGTTTTTTTTATATATAAATTTTGCATATTTTACCCTATATTTTTTTTATGTTTTCCTCGTAGTTCTATCATGTTCAGAGCATCATTCGCGACTAACGACAAGATCGGAGGGTCGACAACAGCTGTGGCTCGAAGGGGTTCCGATGCCAGCTCCGATGGTGATGGTTCAGATCCAAATACGTCTCTTCTCCTTCTTTTTTATTGTTATTTATTATTATTAATTTTTTTATTTATTAAAAATGTTTCCAATATTTAAGCAGATAATAAATGAATATTTATGTCATACATAAATAAATACATATATATACTTATATATACTAATTACCTTGAGAAGCAAACTTGAAAGCTTTGATGATCTGATATTAATCGCTTTGCTTTTTTCTTGACTGTTATTTCAAATACACTCTGTGAATATTGATTTTGGATATGGAAAGTCTGTTTTGTATTGATTATGAATTTTCAACCAAAAAAGGTCAGCCCTTACAATCAGTTTCAATCTCGGCTTTATAACCTAATATACCATCATTCTATTTTGTTCTTTGCTATTAAAATCTATCTTTTTTCCTTGCAGGTACAGTGTAGTGGCGGTGATGGCAGTCCAAGTTGAGGGTGAAGCAACCTGTGGTGAGCTGACGTGGCGACCTCTGGTTGGTTGGGAAGGAGGTGATAGCAGCATAAGTTGGGGCGGCGCCAAGTTTTAGAGTTTGACCTAAGGTGGTTTAGGGTTTGGGCCAATGTGAATGTAATTTGGGCTTGGGTTTATGACAAAATGAGTTTGGGTTTTAGGTGCGCAATTGGTATTAAACTGATTTGGGCTAGGATTTTTGGACTTGTATTTTGGGCCCTTTGGGTCAAAAGTTTGTAACAAACTTGAGTTGTATTTGGACTTTTAATTAATTTTAATTTTAAAATAAATTTAAATTTAAAGTAAATTCAAACTTATCTAATTGAAACTTTAAATAAAATTAAAATTTAAGATTTGGGCTCAATCATGGTTTAAATGTCGGGCTTGGTCAAAATTAGGCTCCAATAATTGCCCCTCTTTGTTTGTTGTTGTGTAACAGGAACGGAGCAAAGACCAAGAGGAGGCCCAATTTTTTCAAGTTCCATTTCTTTTTCTTTGACGCTTCTTTCATCAATTGACTCAACCCTTTGCTTCATCGGTCGTTCAGCTGCATCTGCTTTTCTACCTCTTCGATGTTGTGATTCCATCTTGCTTTAAGGCAGTTTCAAAAAGACAAAATTTGCTACTGTAACTTCACTCAATTCACTTGAAATTTCAAGGAGATTGAAATTTGCCACCGTAGTCTTTGAGTCAATTCATTGGCACTCTAGGTGTGTCGTGGCTTCGTATCTTGACTTTTTTCTCTGTATTTTACTAGAAAGATGGATTTGGTTCACTTTTTTGCGTCTCGTTAGGAAGGTGACCACTTTATTACTTCGACCTGCTTCTCAGTACCTCATCAGGAAGCTGGGGTTCGAAGTTTTGCTCACATTGAGCTTTGTTTCATTGATTTGGTATACTTCTCTGTATCTCATCAGGAAGATGATCACATCACTTGTTTCAATCCGCTTCTCTGTATCTCATCAGGAAGACAAATTTGGTCCACTTCTCAGTATCTCTTCAGAAAGTTGACCATTTTAATGCTTCGACCTGCTTCTCAGTATCTCATCAGGAAGCTAGGTTCGAAGTTTCGCTCATATTTAGCCTTGTTTCATTGATTCAGTATACTTCTCTGCATCTCATCAGGAAGGTAACTGCTTTATTACTTTGACCTGTTTTTCAGTATCTCATCAAAAAGCTGGGGTTCTAAGTTTCGCTCACTTTGAGCCTGGTTTCATTGATTTGGTCTACTTCTTAGTATCTCATCAGGAAGATGACTGCCTCGTTGTTTTGATCCACTTCTCTGTATCTCATCAGGAAGTCAGATCTGGTTCACTTCTCTATATCTCATCAAGAAGACGACCGCTTTATTGCTTCGACCTGCTTCTCAGTATCTCATCAGGAAGCTGGGGTTCAAAGTTTCGCTCGCATTAAGCTTTGTTTCATTGGGTTGGTATACTTCTCTGTATCTCATTATGAAGATGACCACCTCACTTGTTTCAATCTGATTCTCTGTATCTCATCAAGAAGACGAATTTAGTCCACTTCTCAGTACCTCATCAGGAAGCTGACAATTTTATTGATTCGACCTACTTCTCAGTACCTCATTAGGAAGCTGAGGTTCGAAGTTTCGCTCACATCAAGCTTTGGTTTCATTGATTTGGTTTACTTCTCAGTATCTCATCAGGAAGATGACCGTATCACTTGTTTCAATCTGCTTCTCTGTATCTCATCAGGAAGACAAATTTGGTTCACTTCTCTATATCTCATCAAGAAGCTGACCATTTTATTGTTTCGACCTGCTTCTCAATATCTCATCAGGAAGCTGGGGTTCGAAGTTTCACTCACATTGAGCTTTATTTCATTGAGTTGGTATACTTCTCTGTATCTCATTAGGAAGATGACCGCTTCACTTGTTTCAATCAGCTTCTTTGTATCTCATCAAGAAGACGAATTTGGTCTACTTCTCAGTATCTCATCAGGAAGTTGACCATTTTATTACTTTGGATAACTGCAATCTACCCCATGATCGAGTAAGAGATTGAATGGTTGTGATCTGCCCTATGGTCAGGGTAAAAGATCGAATGACTGCAATTTGCCCCAAGCTCGGGGTAAGAGATTGGTTGATGGTGGTCTAGCCCAGGCTTGGGGCAAGAGATCGGAATCTTCATTCTGCCCCTCTTGATTAAGGGTAAAAGACTGGAATCTTCAATCTACCCTTCTTGACTAAAGGGTAAAAGACTAAATGATGATGTAACTTCACTTTATTCCATTACAATTTTAGGGAGATAGGTTTTAATGTCGAAGCTTTATCTTGCTCTTATTATAACTTCAGAGAGATAAAAACTTGCATTTGTAGTTTTTATATGCTTCACTGTAACTTCGTGGTAGAAGATTCGCCATTGCAACTTCAATTTGCTTCTTTTCGACTTTATGGTATAAGATTCGCCATTGCGGCTTTAATCTTTTCCCTCTTTTTTTAAGGTACCAGGTTCATCATCACGGTCTCAATCCTTCCCTTCATCTCTTCATGGTACCGGGTTTGTCATTACGGCCTCAACCTTTTCCATCACATTTTCTTAGGTACCGGGTTTACCGTTGCGGCCTCGACCTTTCCCTGTCAAACCTGTAGAATATGCTTTCATGAACCTTTATGTAGGCCAGATTATTAGGATGTCATGATTAGAATGAGTCAAATGCTCCTAACCACCTAGGTATGAATGATGGATGCAAAAATGTCATCTCTGAGAATGATTTTATTTTTAGTCCTTAGGTCGACATTGTTCGTCGTTTGTCTAAGTCCTATCACTGATGTGTTATCATGTTCTTCTTTGGTATGGTATCTTTTTCATGGAACCTAAAGAGGTAGTCGTAATTTGAATTATTTGTTTCAAGACCCTTCTAACCCTCGAGTTTGGTTATTTCCAACTAGTGATACGTTTTCAAGTCCTTGTACTATTTAGAAATTTTCCAGAATGATATGCGGAAATCCTTCTATTCCTTATATTGTTGACCACTAACCATTATTTCAAATGCAAATATGCTTGAATCAAGGTTATAAGGTGGATGAAATTGAATTTGATTGCAAAGGTCGTATGAATGAAAAGACCATTTGGTTCATTAATCACTATTTCGATGTAGAATTGCTTGAACATGGTCGCAAGGAAAATTTTATTGGAGGCGAAGCTCACATGAATGAAAATATTAAAAATGACCTATATTGGTCAAAGGATGCCAAACATAAAGTGAGCAAAGCATAGAGTTAGGTGCCCAGATATCAAAGTATGAGCTTTACTGAGCAAACTTGATAAGGACCATTCTGAGCTTGATATGTGTTCATGAAACTTGGAGTACTTTGACAATGCATCAAGGTGTAAAGTTTCTCCACCTTGCTACTTTTGAGAGAGAGGACCATTTCACGCTTCTTTCTTCAAAATTGAGTCTTCCTTTCAAGTTTTCAACTCAAGTCTCCTTAGGTTTCGAGATGCCCTTTACGAGTTTTCACCTCGACCTCTCCTTTTCTTTTTCTTTTTTTCTCTTTTTGTTTTTCTTCTTTTTTCTTTTGCTTTTTCTACTTCTTTTTCTTCTTTTTTTTTGTCCACAAAGTTGGTTGCCGCCCATTTTGATCAAAATCAAAGCTTCTCCAAAAAGTTTTCTTCTCCTTATGGGGCCTTTCCCAATTCAACACCTTTTTTCCTTGGAAGACTTTTGTAAACAAGATCCTTTTTAAAACCAGAGTTCTCTCGTGGAATTCTCTAGAGCGAATCCTTCTTTGTCATAAGCCTTTGTCATCTAATCATGACGGATGACTTTAATATCTTTTCTTCAATCAAGTTTTGATGACTGCGTCTAGATTGGATCAATTCTGCTTCATCAACTCTAACAAAATTTGGAGGGAAAGAAACTCTGCTTCAATGGGTAGGACGACTTTCATTCTAGTGAGAAAGGTGTTTTCCCCGGTAGATGTTCTGATAGAAGCTTGATAAGTCTCGAAGACAAATGGTGATTTCATGCTGAGCCTTTGTAAGTCTCTACTATGTATCCTTTTGATGTTCTTATTGGTCACCTCCAATGTTGCATTCACTTTTTTTTTCAATGTGGTGTTGAGTAGTGATACTTGTTCTTGAATTGGCTGTAGACTTTCGCTATCATACTATTGCTCAAATTCAAGTCATCGTCGGATAATATCCTTTTCGGCATCCTATATCGACATATAATCTCATTTTCAATAATTTGCTTAACCGTTTATTGGCATAAGAAGTAGTAATCAATGATCATGAGGACGAATTGATGCTCATTAGAAATTTTTTTACAAAGTTGGCTTGGTAATGTCCATGCCTCATAGAAAGGGGTCACGACGTGCAAAAATGAAGGAGAATAAATTTTCAAGATGACCTTTGCGGGTTTTTGTCTTGACTTTCCTCTCTTTTTTCCTTTTTCTTACTCTTTTTTTTAACACGTTGAGCCTCAATTTTTGAAGTTTCTGTTGAATTTGATTGCATTCTTCCTTCTATGGAAGCTTGTGTGTCATGACATCGGTTCCTTAAACCTAACATGCTTTGATAGGATCATGCAAGACCTTTGGATTCTCGAGCTAGCTTGCCCCCTTTTTTTTTAAAAACTCATGTCTCGATTCTCACTTAAAATCACAACTCTTCAAGGTTATGTTTGTTTTGTGTCTTGTTCAACCATTCGTAACAAATTGGGGGGCAAAAATGAGATTTTTTTGAAAGTGTGGGGGTAAAAATGTAATTTTTGGGAGTTTGAGGGTAAAATGGGATTTTTGGAAGTTTAGGGATAAAAATGTAATTTTTGAGAAGTTTGTGGTCAAAAATGTATTTTTGGAAGTTTAAGGGTGAAAATATGATTTCTGGATAGTTCAGGGACCTTCTTCGTAATAAAACCAAAAAAGGGTGACACGTGGTAGCTTCTCAGACATTCTGAAGTCAAAGGACTAATTTGAAAATAATTTAAAATTTCTGGGCAAATTTAAAAAAAAAAAACTTGATTTAAGGACAAAATCAAAACAAATAAAAAATAAAAGGGACCATTTGCATAAATAACCCAGAAATTGACACATGGCAACTTCTTGGATTCTCAAAAAGGTCAAAGGATTAAATTTAATAAGAAATGAAATTAATGAGCGAATTTATAATTAATTAAAAGTTCAAAAAGGATGAGATTGTAAATTTCAAAAAAGCGAAAGGATCAAATGAGTAAATATACCAATTTTTAAAAACACGCAGATCCTGAGGCTAGGCCATTTCTAAAGCCTATAAAAGGCTGAAAATGTTGAAAAAAAATCACTTTCATCAAGTTTTTTTTTTAAAAACTCATCCCCCCTTCCCTTTTGCTCTCTGGAGGATCCAAGGCCGGCCACTAGGGCCTCCGATCGTTCGTCGTGTCCACCGTCCACCGATCGTCGTTCGCCGTCGTCTTCGACCGTCGGTAAGCAAAATCAACCCCCTTTTAATCCTTTTTTTATTTATTCATTTTTAAAAAGGGATTTGGAGAAAATCTTCAACAAAATGGTTTTCTTTTTCTCCTTTTATTTTTATCTAAAAAACTTGAATTAAAAACATAGATCTTTCATATCTAAAAAACGCTTCGATGTTTCTTTTGGTTAGTTTTGAAATCTGTTTGTTTTTTTATATAAATTTCGCATATTTTACACTATATTTTTTTATGTCTTCCTTGTAGATCTGTCTTGTTCGGAGCATCATTCGCGACTAACGGCAAGATCGGAGGGTCGACGATGGCGGTGGCTCAGAGTGGTTCCGATTTCGACTCCCATGGTGATGGTTTAAATCTAGATACGTCTCTTCTCCTTCTTTTTTATTGTTATTTATTATTATTAATATTTTTTATTTATTAAAAACGTTTCCAATATTTAAGCAGATAATAAATGAATATTTATGTCATACATAAATAAATACATATATATTTATATATACTAATTACCTTGAGAAGCAAACTTGAAAGCTTTGATGATCTGATATTAACCGCTTTGCTTTTTTCGTGACTGTTATTTCAAATACACTCTGCAAATATTGATTTTGGATATGGAAAGTCTGTTTTGTATTGATTTTGAATTTTCAACCAAAAAAGGTCAACCCCTTACAATCTGTTTCAATCTCGGCTTTATAGCCTAATATACCATCATTCAATTTTGTTCTTTGCTATTAAAATCTGTCTTTTTTCCTTGCAGGTATAGTGCAGTGGCGGTGATGGCAGTCCAAGTTGAGGGTGGAGCAACCTGTGGTGAGCTGACATGGCAGCCTCTGGTTTGGGTTTATGACAAAACAGGTTTGAGTTTTAGGTGGGCAATTAGTATTGAATTGATTTGGGCTAGGATTTTTGGACTTGTATTTTGGGCCCTTTAGGTCAAAAGTCTGTAACAAACTTGAGTTGTATTTAGACTTTTAATTAATTTTAATTTTAAAATAAATTTAAATTTAAAGTAAATTTAAACTTAAGATAAGTTTAAATTTAAAATAAATTCAAACTTAAAATAAATTTAAAATTTAAAGTTTAGGCTCAATCATGGTTTAAATGTTAGGCCCGATCAAAATTCGGCTCCAACATGTACCATATTTATTATATTTATATTTACAAAATTAAAAAAAATACTAACATTGAGAAAGAAATAATAAAAAATATATTTTTTTTCTAAACAATCTTAATGAAACCAACAAATAAAAGCAGAAGATTTTAAGGGTGAATAAAATTCGATTGCATTCAAAAAATTCGATAAAAAATTTAAATTTTGAATTAAATAGTTTGATTTATTCGAGTTAATCTAGTTATTCGGATCAACTCAAATAAAAATCAATTTTTTGGATTTAACTCGAATATAAATTACACAATTCGAATTATCTAAAAAATTGAATAAAAAAAAGCAAAACTACGTAGTTTTGATAAATTTTTGCCTTTTCTAAAGTTTAAAGTCAAAACCATTAAGTTAAAAAGGGAAAAACTTCATTATTTTGATAAATATTTACCCATTAAGTTAAAAGGCAAAACCATTATATTGTTTATGTAGTTAAACAATCTTGTACTTCGTCTACTATTTAAATAATCGGTCCATGTAAACACAATATTAAGTATAAATAAAGGATTTGTTAATTCGACTCGATTTGGCTCAAAATTTTTTGACTCGATTCGAAAAAATTTCAAATTGTGTTCGGTTGCTAAAATAGGATTCGTCAACTCGACTAACTTGAAATTTTTTGACTCATTTCGACTCGACTCGATCAAATACTCACTCCTAGAAGATATTTCACTAATCTAGATAGCTATGAAAAGTATTTGTAAATTCAATTAGTTTTCTTTTAAACCAATTATCCCAAAATTATTAAATATAAGAATTGAAGACGTAAATAAAATGTTAGATCATCGGTACATCCCATGGCGCAATGAAAAAATTAAATCCGGTGATCACAACCAGGGATGTATGTACGAGGAACGAGTGGGGGTGTAAAGGGTGTAGAGGCCTATTTCCGTCCAGCCCAAAACAAAATAAACCAAAAATCCATTTTATAAAAAGGTTTAAAGCCCATTTATAAAAATTAAAACCCACTACTTAAAACCCAAACACTACAACCCAAATTTAAACCCTAACCCAACACCCGAAAGCCAACCAAAGTCCATAACCTTAAACCTAAACAAGAAACCCTAAGTTTCCCCAAGTCCTTTTGGTGCCACTCTCTCCTTGCCTCATCAGCAACGCCACATCAGCCACGAGGTTTTTGACCTCTCCTCTACCACCATACTTGCACTACAGCCCCCCAACGCCATTGACTAGAGGCCCTTGCCATAATTGCAAAAAGACTTGCAAAAGAAAAAACAAAGACAGAGACAAGAAAAAGGAAGAAAAATATTGTATTTAGTTTGGCTATAAAGCCATCAATAGATCTATATTTTTTCCACACAATCAATAGATCGAAAAAACAAAAAAAATTCAAAGGTTGCATTTTTATTTGTTCTTATTTTTTATTCGAAACACATGAAATACAGAAATAAATTACAAAGGAATTGAAATAGGAATTTCATGGTAACTCTTTTATGCATATATATTTTATTTCTGAAATAAAACAAAAAAGAGAAAGGATTTACCTGAATATCGCCCATCAAGGGTGGCTGAGGTCCCTACCCCCGATGAAGGGTAATGTTTTCCGACGTAAGAGACCTTCCAAACGACTTTGTGTTCGTGTGAGGGCTCTAAAAAGGAAAGAAATATAAAAAGGGGTTTTTTTTCTAAAAGCCCTAAAGATCGAAAGGACTTTTGGCTTTTTTAGGGACTAAGGGCAGATCTAGAGGGTTTTGACCTCAGATCCGAGCTTGGAAAGCTAAAAACCAAAAAAAAAAACGGTCACTTGGTGTTATCGACCACCGTATGCTGTGGTCCTCAATGCTGATGATCGACGGAGCCACGACAGACGAAAGATCAGGCTTGGGGCCGGACATGGATGGCTAGAGAGAATTGAAAAAGGGGTTTTTAGAGTTTCTTTTAAAAAATAAAGGATGAAATGAATTTTTTACAAAAAAATTTGCCTTTTATAGGCATTTAATATGACGTCATTTTGGGCAGATAACTTAATGCCAAAACGGCTTCGTTTAAGCCATGACCGGCACTGACCTGGATCAATCCCATAGCGTCCGCGTCTTTTCAAAATTTGGGGCTATTTATCTCTGCGGTCCTTCCGCATCTTTCCTTGTTTTAATTTAGTCCTTTTACCCTTTTAATTGTTTTCAAATCACTCTCTTTAATTTTATTCTTTTTACAGTTTGGTCATTCAACCATGGACTCTCCTTGGGTACGGCACGTGTCTTGAAGTTTGGATAATTTACCCCTTTAGTCCCTGCTAGTTTGTTTTTATTCTAATTTGCCCTTTAATTTTTTTAATTTTTTATTTTTCTTTAACTTACACTGTTTTTTTAATTTCTTTCATTTAACCCCCAATTTTTTTTCCCTTTTTTCAATTTTAATTTAGTCCTTTCCTTTTTTTTCTTTTTAAGATTCTGCCCATTATTTTATTTTGATTTAAATTTAATCTTCTTACTATTTTTTTTTAAATTGCCCCTTTATTCTTTTTTACCTTTTGTTTAGTCCCTTTTATTTCTTAGTTGCTTCATGTATGAATGCTCTATTTTGTCCTTATTAAACTAAATCATGTGCATCATCATTCTTATTTTTTTGTAAAATGTTTTAATAAAATAAATTGCATGTCATTTTCTAAAATTTTTTAAAATATATGAGTTATTCAAAAACGAGGCAATGCTATTTTATTTTAGGAAATTCGAGAAATTGTGCACTAACGTGTTGGGTATGATTTTTCTTTGAACCTGAATAATTGAGTATCCTATTTAAAATCGATAATTGCCTTTTTCTTTGTAAACTACATTGTAACACCCGTAATCTGTAACCTTCGCAGGTTTAGGATCTCGAAGTATTACCGAATATAATAAAATCATTAAATAATTTCTAACAAACATTCAAATTCATTTAAAAAATTCTCTCAAATACATATAAATCATTCAATAAACATATAATGTTCAATTACCACAATATAATCAAACCATCCTCCAAACATATTACCCAAACAAGCATCATACCAACATCTACACTATGCATAATTCAATACACTCCATTAAGCCAATACATTTGCATATTTCATAATTTACCAAATCATTATATATATATCATTCAAAACAATTTCACATCAAAACAACTACTTTGAAACTAATATTCACATTTAGTCATTTCCTATAAGACCTTTACACATAACTAGTCCTAGGTACATGCCAAAATAATAAAAAAGTGACCTCACTAACTTGGAGTTCGGGATTTCCAGTTTGATGTTGAGTTGTAATCTACTATTAAGATAATCGAAATTACGATAGTCGATTAAACTGGGGCTGACTATTCCGCAACCTTCTCCTTTCCACGTTTAGTACTTGTTCTACTCGTATGTTGTTCATGCAAAAGTTAAGCTCAACAAAGTTTCCATTTTCTCTCCCATGGAGTTTCAGCGGCAAGAAGATGAAGGAAAGATTTTTTTTTCTTTTTGTATTTTCATTACATTATATTACTATTACACAATTATTTAATTGCCTCATTGCCCTTTTTATAATATTAAAATTGCTATAATGCTTAGTCATCAAAATCCACTCTCTTTTTATGGTAAATTTACTTTTTTTTAAACCATTAATTATTTAAATTCATTAAGATAAAATTTTATTTTATCTTTTTTCCCACAAAATAACACACTTATCTATTAACTCATTAACACCAATAAAAAATATAAAATTTTTTCGAGCCTAAGTTCCGACATTACTAATTACGGGTCGTTATAATTCTCCCCTCCTAATAAATTTTCGTCCTCGAAAATTCTTACCAGAGAAAAGGTGAGGATATTACGATTTCATCATTTCTTCAAACTTCCACGTCGCTTCCTCGACGTTATGACTACGCCAATGAACCTTCACTAAAGAAAATTGTTTATTACGTAGCTCTTTCATTTCACGAGCTAGAATTTCAACTGCTTCTTCCTCATAAGATAAGTTAGGTTAAATTTCCACTTCTTTCACCGAAGTAATATGGGATGGGTCCAATCGATAGTTTCTGAGCATAGACACATGAAACACATCGTGTACTTTCTGTAATCCCTTTGGTAACGCCAACCGATATGCGACAGGTCCTACTCTTTCAATAATCTCGTATGGACCTATGAAACGAGGGCACAATTTCAACCAGTTCTTCCTCATAAGATAAGTTAGGTTAAATTTCCACTTCTTTCATTGAAATAATATGGGATGGGTTCGATTGGTAGTTTCTGAGCATAGACACATGAAACACATCGTGTATTTTCTGTAATCCCTATGGTAACGCCAACCTATATGTGACAGGTCCTACTCTTTCAATAATCTCGTATGGACCTATGAAACGAGGGTTAAGTTTTCCCTTTTTACCAAATCGCAAAATTTTCTTCTAAGGGGATACTCGTAAGAAAACTTTATCACCAACAGAGTATTCAATATCACGACGTTTCAGGTCAGCATATGATTTCTGTCTATCTGACGCTGCCTTTAATCTTTCTCGAATCACCTTTACCATATCTTCAGTTTCTTGAATTAAATCTGTTCCCACAATCTTCTTCTCATTTAACTCAGACCAACAAATCGGTGTTCAACATCGACGGCCGTACAATGCTTCATATGGAGACATCTGTATACTTTATTGGAAACTATTATTATAGAAAAATTTTACCAGTGGTAGGTATCGTTCCCAACCTAACTCAAAGTCAATTACACAGGCTCTAAGCATATCTTCGAAAACTTGTATGACATGCTCCGATTGTCCATCCGTTTACGGGTGAAAAGCTGTAGTGAAATGCAGCTTTGTGCCAAAGGATTCATGAAGTTGTTTCCAAAACCTCGAAGTAAATCAAGGATCTCTATCGGATACGGTCGAGTTAAGTACACCATGTAATCTGATGATTTCACCAAACATACGTTTCTGCTAACTTCTGAAGTGACCAGTCCGTTCTAATTGTAATGAAATGTGTTAACTTCGTGAATCGATCTACAATCACTCATATCGTATTTCTTTTACTCAGAGACAAAGGTAATCCCGTTACAAAGTTCATAGTAATTCATTCCCATTTACATTCAGGGATAGAAATGGGTTGCAATAATCTTGTAGGAACTTGATGCTCTACTTTCACTTTCTGACACGTTAGACATTTACCCAAAAATTCAACGATTTCTCTTTTCATTACAAGCCACCAATACAATTCCAGTAAACCGCGATACATTTTCGTTCCACTTGGGTGCATAGCAAAAGAGCTATCATGTGCTTCTCGAAGTATTACTTCTTTTAGTTTTGTATCTTACGAATCTGAGTTAAATGAGAAGAAGATTGTGAGAACAGATTTGATTCAAGAAACAAAAAATATGGTAAAGGTGATTCGAGAAAGATTAAAGGCAGCATCAGATAGACAGAAATCATATGCTGACCTAAAACGTTATGATATTGAGTACTCTGTTGGTGATAAAGTTTTCTTACGAGTATTCCCTTGGAAGAAAATTTTGCAATTTGGTAAAAAGGGAAAAATTAACCCTCGTTTCATAGGTCCATACGAGATTATTGAAAGAGTAGGACCTGTCGCATATCGGTTGGCGTTACCAAAGGGATTATAGAAAGTACACGATGTGTTTCATGTGTCTATGCTCAGAAACTATCGATTGGACCCATCCCATATTATTTCAGTGAAAGAAGTAGAAATTTAACCTGACTTATCTTATGAGGAAGAAGTAGTTGAAATTCTAGCTCGTGAAATGAAAGAGCTACGTAATAAACAATTTTCTTTAGTGAAGGTTCATTGGCGTAGTCATAACGTCGAGGAAGCGACGTGGAAGTCTGAAGAAATGATGAAATCGTAATATCCTCACCTTTTCTCTGGTAAGAATTTTCGAGGACGAAAATTTATTAGGAGGGGAGAATTATAACGACCCGTAATTAGTAATGTCGAAACTTAGGCTCGAAAAAAATTTTAAATTTTTTTATTGGTGTTAATGAGTTAATAGATAAGTGTGTTATTTTGTGGGAAAAATGATAAAATAAAATTTTATCTTAATTAATTTAAATAATTAATGGTTTTAAAAAAAGTAAATTTACCATAAAAAGAGAGTGGATTTTGATGACTAAGCATTATAGCAATTTTAATATTATAAAAAGGGCAATGAGACAATTAAATAAGTGTGTAATAGTAATATAATGTAATGAAAATACAAAAAGAAAAAAAATCTTTCCTTCATCTTCTTGCCGCCGAAACTCCATGGGAGAGAAAATGAAAACTTTGTTGAGCTTAACTTTTGCATAAACAACATACGAGTAGAACAAGTACTAAACATGGAAAGGAGAAGGTTGCGGAATAGTCAGCCCCAGTTTAATCGACTATCATAATTTCGATTATCTTACTAGTAGATTACAACTCAGCATCAAACTGGAAATCCCGAACTCCAAGTCAGTGAGGTCACTTTTTGATTATTTTGGCATGTACCTAGGACTAGTTATGTGTAAAGGTCTTATAGGAAATGACTAAATGTGAATATTAGTTTCAAAGTAGTTGTTTTGACGTGAAATTGTTTTGAATGATATATATATATATAATGATTTGGTAAATTATGAAATATGCAAATGTATTGGCTTAATGGAGTGTATTGAATTATGCATAGTGTAGATGTTGGTATGATGCTTGTTTGGGTAATATGTTTGGAGGATGGTTTGATTATATTGTGGTAATTGAACATTATATGTTATTGAATGATTTATATGTATTTGAGAGAATGTTTTAAATGAATTCGAATGTTTGTTAGAAATGATTTAATGATTTTATTATATTCGGTAATATTTCGAGACCCTAAACTTGTGATGGTTAAGGGTTTTGAATATTTATCCATCTTTTGTAAAACATTTTAACAAAATAAATTGTAAATCGTTTTTTAAAATACATAAGTTGTTTTAAAAAATCAAGGCAATGTTCTTTTATTTTAGGGAATTCGAGAAATTGTGCCCTAAAGTGTTGGGCATGGTTTTTCTTTGAACCTAAATAATTAAGTATCCTATTTAAAATCGATAAATGCTTAATGTTCTGTAATTTCAGGGAACTCAAAAAATTGTGTTTTTTCTTCGAACTTAAATAATTGAACATCTTATTTAAACATCTTATCGTATATTTATAGATCGCATTTTAAATTTTTACTCGAGTTCTCTAATTTTCAACAATTAAGACATTAAATAATCGATTAGGTACCAATTTTGGGCGTGTGAGGGTGCTAACTCTTCCTCACACGTAACCGACTCCCAAACCTATTTTTTGGATTTCGAAGACCAAAACTTTTGTTTAAATAAACTTAAGTATTTTACGGTGATCCAATCACACCAAATTAAAAAATATTGTTGGTGACTCTATTTTCGATTTTAAAATAAAAGTCAAGACTTTTTTTCAAAAAAATAGTTTCGACAGCTTGGCAACTCCACAAGCGACTAAATAAGAGAGTCAAGCTGCGAGTCGATTATTTTTTGGTCTTTTTACTGAAAATTGAGAACTTGGTTTAAATTTAATTTGCGATCCTTTCTTACATTTTGTATTCGTGTTTGATTTAAATTAATCGGTTTATTAATTTATTTTTTAGTCGAAAGTGAGGGTTTTTCACGCATTACATGATCAGTTTACTTCACCCTTCTAACTGGAAGTGAGAACTTACTCCTTCATGAGGTCTTCACCTTCATGTAGGAAAGTATATCGCTTTCGAGAATACATCCGTACCTATATTTTCGTAAAGTCTTCACTTCCGTCCAAACATACGGGAAATGGATCCCCCTCAACTGAACTTTGTCCTTATGAGCCTCTAATGGGTGAGGATTGAGGAATCTGTCGGTTCAGGTACCCTTACTTTAGAACTTAAACCTTATGTAATTGACCCTAGGATCCTACCCTAAGTAGAGCCACACACAACCTTTAGCGGTTACCCAAAAAAATGTAGAAGATAAATGTTTTATACTTTGTTCTTTATTTCATTTGCAATTTCGTTCCTGTATTGATTGTACTGAATTGTTTTGTTTTATCATTGTTTTTCTTTTCGCATTGCATTTTCATCATAGAAAAGGTGTTGATTCATACTCAATTACCAAATAGAGAATTTAACATGGAAAACGGGTTTTTTGATAAAGTGGAAGACAATGTGGCTGTACGATTATGGTCAAAGAAAAAGGGCAATTAGAGAAAGGTGATAGCCTACTAGAGGTACATATATCAGAGTTTTGGAATTTTACCTAGATAAGCACAATTCAAAATAATTCGCATGAGATAAAAGAAATATGAGATCAGTGGGATAATGAGACAAGGTAGATATTCTATCGGATATGGTGATTTGCCTTACCTACTCGAGATTAAGGTGGGTAGGCATCTTTTCCAAACCCTCACGTAGTATTAGAATCCCTTCTACAGTTGTTCACTTTTCTAAAAGTAGACAAAGTACCCATGATAGAAGAATACACTACGTTGCCCTGTTGCCCAAGGATTGAGGTCGATAAAGCCTACTCTAGAGGCGCCAATAACTCAACTTTCTTATAGAAGTTGATTAGCATAACCGAGGAGCGAGCATTAAATTACAACCCGAATTAAGGAAAAACTGATAATAAGTGCATCACCTAGAAGAGTTCATAAGACCTAATTTTGGTACACCCTGAAGAAAGGAAAAGGTAGACATATTCGCCTTAAGTGTTTATGGATCAGTCATCTTCCCCAAGGCCTTAGTGTATATAGAGGATGTGGTCTCGGATTTATGACTGAGCTGAAAGGTAAGTTAGGCCAAGAATGAGGAGTTCAAAAGTAGAAGAACTTGAGGTCTCACTGTGTAGTTATGAACTACGAGTTGAGCTTCTCGAAGAAACTGTAGAAACAAACAGAGAATATTGAAAAACAACTTCAACGCTTTCACGGGCAGGTCAAACATAGGACTATGTTGTGAATGAAGCTTTGTTCCAAAGACGAGAAGTGACTAACTACTTGCAGACCTTATCCATTCAATATCGACATTTTGAGCTTGAAATCAGAGTCAAACTGAAGCAAAAATTAGCTTGGAAGATTTAGGCTTTGAGCATTAAGGCACGACCATATATGTATCTGCCTTATGTAAAAAAATTTGTTTTCTAGTAAAGTTGTTCTAATGGAATTGAACTAGAATTAATGCCTTTTTGCATGCATTTTTCCATTCATTTGCATTGCACTCCGTGCATTAAATTTCAAAAAAAACAATCCAACATATCTGAAACATTCGTGTCAGAGAGACTCATCAACTCTAAACAAAAATTGAGAGAAAGCAAGACAATTAAGACTGTGAGAATGTTTTAAAAAAATTGAGAGGGGAACCTATCGATAATTCATCCCTACATTCTTACAAGTGTTCTAAACAACTAGACCACGGAGAAGCTCCTTGTAGTTTTTAAGACTGTTTTAGGGTAATGTTCAGAACATACCTATTGCTTTAAGCCTGAAAGCAATAGGGATCCTTTTGTGAAGAAGGCACATGGCCACTACCTTTATTTCGATGAAAACGATGCATTTTTGTCCCATTCTGGCAAACATTTTATTCATTTTTAGTCATACTCATACCACACCGATTAATCATTCGTAAATTCATTTATTTTTTTTTATCTCCTATTGTCCCAATAACGGGTCCCTTGATATCAATAATATGAGTGACACTATTGCTGATTCAGAGCCTCCTTCTGGGTAATATATGTGTCCAGAGAAACCTTAGAATTTTAAAGATAACCAAGAATGTAACTTGCCTCCCAATCTGCTACGGATGGTCAAGAAAGACGAGAAATAAATATCACCTCACAAAGTTAGCAGAAACTATGAGTTTTGCAAAAACAAAAAGAAAAAGGCGAGACACGTACCTCCGTAGAAACAATGAGAGATCTTATAGAGATGCTTCAAGAATTTGAAAAGGTCTTCGCATGGTCCAATCAAAGCATGCCAGGTTAAGTGTTGATGTTGCAACACACAGGCTCCTATAACAGAATAACGCAATCCAGTTCAATAGAAATGAGGCCTAACATGTTATTAAAAGAGAAGGTAAAAAAGAAGAGGGTCGAGATGAAAATCCATAAAGGGCATCTTGAAAAACCAAAGAAAGAAAAGAAAAAGAAAAGAAAAAGTCAAGATGAAAACCCGTAAAGGGATCTTGAAAATCTATGTATATATCCTTCACCTTTTCCCGTCATGGCTTCTTTATGTGGGGCATGGAAGTTATCGAGCCAAATTCACCAAAAGCTTCCAATGGGCATTGATTTATTACTTCACCAAATGGGTAGAAGCTACTCCATATGTCAATCGACAGTTAAGAAAATTCTTGGAAAAAGAGATTATATGTCGATATGGAATGCTAGAAAGGATCATATCTGCCAACAACTTGAATTTGAATGATAGTATGATAGCGAAAGTCTTCAGCCAATTCAAGATTAAGTATCACGACTCAATACCATGTCGTAAAAAAGTGAATGGGGCAGTGAAGGCAACCAATAAGAACATTGAAGAATTGATTGGAAAATAGTAGAGGCCTACAAAGTTTGGCATGAGAAGTCATCATTTGCTCTCTACAACATCCATCGTTTGCTTCTTTCATTGGTTTACTAAATAGAGGCAGTTTTACCTCTTTGAAGTCAAGATTCCTTCCATCCGAATTTCATTAGAAGTGAATATGGACAAAGCAAAACGAAGCCAATCCAGATTTGATTAGTTAAACATTGATCGAGGAAAGGAGGCTGAAAGCTATGGTCTAATGTACCAAGAGCAAATGGTGCGAGCTTACGATAAAAATGGTCTATCCTTGAGAACTCCATGAGTGAGACCTAGTTTTGAAATGATCTTCCTTGTACAAAAAGGATTTTTGAAGGAAATGAATGTCAAATTAGGAATGTCCTTACGAGGTAAAGGAAACCTTTTTCGGAGGAGATCTAACTCTGACCAAGATGGATAGCAAAGGTCTTCCCCACCCACGTGAACCCAGGTTCAATGCAATATTTCACCCAAAAAAGAGAAGAAAATAAAAGAAAAATAAAAAAAAGGAAAAAAGAAGAAAGAAAAAGAAAAAGAAAAAGGAGAGGTCGAGATGAAAACCAGTAAAGGACATCTCAAAACATAAAGAGATTTTAGTTGAAAACCGAAAAGGGCGGCTCAAATTTGGATCCAAAAATGGTCATCTCTTTCAAAAGTAACAAGGTGGAGGAACTTTACATCTTGGGCATCGACAAAGTACTCCAAGTTTCATGGGCACATATCGAGCTCAAAATGATCCTTATCAAATTTGCTTAGAGAAGCTCATACTTTGATTTCTGGGGCACCTAATTTCATTTTTGGTCTTTAGCAACTCTTGATCAATGTTTGCTATTTTTTACCAACATTCGCCATTTTTTTACAAATTTTTACAATTTTTGGCCATTAATTATTGTTTTTCATTTTTAACCAATGTTTGACATTTTCTCATTCAAACTTTGTCTCAAATGACTTTGATCTTATCCACTTTCATAACCCTATTCAAAGCATTTTTTGCATTAAAATAATAGTTAGTGGACTAATGGCAATATAAGGAGAAAAAGGATCTCTACCTATCGCTCTGAAAATTCCTAAATAGTATAGGGACCTGAAATAGGATCACTAGTTAGAAAGAACCAAACTTGAAGGTTGGAAGGTTCCCCGAAGCAAGTAGTTTAGATTATGACTACCCCATCGAGCTTTATGTCAAAATACCAGACCTGAACGAGAACGTGGTAACAAATCAGTGATAGGACTTAGACGAACGACGAACAATGTCGACCTAAGGACTAAAAACAAAATCATTCTCAAATATAACTTTTTTGCATCCAAACTCACTTAGTTAGGAGCATTTGATTTATTTTGATCTTGACATTCTAAGTTCATGAAAAAATGCGAAAGAAGCATATTCCACAGGTTTCATTCCCCAGAAAAAGGCATGATGGATCAATGAAACAGTAAATCCTACATCCTTGAAGTTGTAAGGATCGAATTAAAACTAACATTGGCAAATCTTTAACCCCCTGAAGTTATAGTAGAGCAAGATGAAACCACACCAAATCATATCTTCTTGAAGTTGCAGTGAAGTAGTAACAAATCTTTATCTCCTTGGAAGTTGCAGCAGAGCAAGATGAAGCTACAACACCAAATCCTATATCCTTGAAGTTGCAAGGATCGGATTAAAACTAACATTGGTACATCTTTATCTCCCTGAATTTGCAGTGGAGCAAAATGAAGCTACACCAAATCCTATCTTCCTAAAGTAGCAGTGAAGCGAATTAAAGTAGTAACAAATATTTATCTCCCTGAAGTTATAGCGGAGCAAGATGAAGCCACAACAAATCCTATCTTCCTGAAGTTCAGTGAAGCGGATTAAAGCAGTAGCAAATATTTATCTCCCTAAAGTTGCAATGGAGCAAGATGAATCTATAACACCAAATCATATATGCTTGAAGTTACAAGGTTTGGATTAAAACTAACATTGGCAGATCTTTATCTCCCTGAAGTTGCAGTAGAGCAACATGAAACCACACCAAATCCTATCTTCCTGAAGTTGCAGTAAAGCGGATTAAAACAGTAGCAAGTTTTTATCTCTCAAAAGTTACAGTAGAGCAAGGCAAAGCTACTATCCAATCTCTTACCCTGACCATGGGGCAGATTGAAGCCATTCAATCTTTTACCCTAGCCAGAGGGCAGATTAAAGACACCATCGAATATCTTACCCCGACTATGGGACAAATTGAAGTCATCCAATATTTTACCCTAACCAGAGGGCAGATTGAAGACACTATCCAATCTCTTACCCCAGCCATGGAGCAAATTGAAGTCATCCAATCTTTTACCCTAACTAGAGGGTAGATTGAAGACACCGTCGAATCTCTTACCATAACCATGTGTAACAGTCCGATTTTCAATGTTGTCAGAAACAATGGTTTCGAGACCATAAATTCGATGACTAAATTCATATAATAAGTATTTAAATTATATGAGTCAATAACAATTTTATATGGAATTTTGACTTGGTGAATTTTAATTATTGAATTAAAAGTTAGTATAATTGGTCTCGTTCAAAAGTCAAGTGGTTTTATAAAATGAGGCATAGGGACCTTGTTTCAGAAATTTAGGGGCGTAAATATTTTTATTAAATATTTATAGAGTCTTATTATATGTGAATTGAAGTTTGGTTGGGTAATTTTGATAATTAATTGTTTAATTAATGAAAAATGAGTAAATTGTAAAAGAGGTAAAAGTTAATTGCTAGTGATTAAAAATAAAAGGGACCAAAGTGGTAATTACACCATGGTAAAAAAGTCCAAGCAGTGGAGGATATGATTACCTTCCACTAACTTTTGGGATATTTATTCATTTAGTCCTAAGTAGTTTAAGGTTAAATTTAATATAGTTTATTTAGTTGGAATTTAATATAATTGAAGGATCAATTGTGTAATTGGACCCTCCTTAAATGGCCTAATATGAAATGATGTGGAATTCTTTAGATTCTGATAAATTGCAATTAAATCCAAAATTAAATGGGAATTTACTAATTAGTCTATTTTTTGACATGATCGAAAATGGTGGTTTCGAGGCCACAAATCCAATGTGTTGAACCGTAAATATTAATTATTTAATATTTATGAGGTCATTAGTATTGTATTAAAATTTTGTTATGACATTTTAATGTTTGGATAATTAATTAAGTAAAAAGGATTAAATCGTAAAAGGTACAAAAGTTGAATCCTATTAATTAAAAGGCAGTAAATACTAATTGGAGGACAAGTTAAGGTCCTAAAATTGTAATATAACCATTAGTAACTTGAGTGGACAATTTTGACTTAAATTTGGCTAAAAATTAAGTGTGAAAAAGGGCAAATAAGTAAATAAGTAAATTAATGAAATTTAAGGTAATTAAAAGAAGAAATGGTCATATTCTTCCTTTTATTTTTCTTGCTAAGAATCGAAACCCTAGAGAAGGGGGAAGAAAACCATTGTCCAAGCTTGTTTCTTCTATTGGGTGAGCAAACTTCACACGTTTTTAGTAATTTTTATGTTTTCAAGTCCGTATTAGCTTAATCTAGCTAGGCCGAGGACTAATTTGTGAATCTGTCAAATGTTATGGATTTTTCCGTTGATGAATGAGTTGTTTCCTAAAAAATTATGAAAGATTAACAAGTTTGGTTGTTAGATTTGATTATTTTGTAAAATAGTTTTTGATGATTTTAACGTTTAAGGACTAAAATGTGAAAATAATTAAAGTAAAAGGACTTGAGGTTAAATAAAAACAAATATGGGCTGTATTGAAGTGCTATAATATTTGACTGAACCTATTTCAAAAAAAATGGTTAAGTTGCATGTTTGGGGCTTAGGGTCTAAATTGAATAAAAGTGAAAAGTTAAGGGCAATTTTATAAAAATACCAAAAAAGCTTATTTGCATAAAATGATTAAGAATTCATGTTGATTTAAATAATTGAATGAATTATTGTAATAGATCAAGAATGTGTCGTAGATCGAGGAAAAGAGAAAATTTTAACATAGTCCTTGGTGTTAAGTCGTAGCTAGAACTTAATTTTGTAAGTTCGTACTATTATATTTAAATTTTGATATTGCTAATTATATTTATCTTGAAATTTATTCTTGGACAAATTGATCAAGTGGAAGGCTTAATAACTACTCTGATTTTGGCTCGAAAAGAGCGATATTCTGATTCTGACTCGGTGGAAAAATTTTCTGAACTTTGGCTCGTAAAAGCAATATTCTATTTGGCTCGTAAGAGTGATATTCTGATTCTGGCTCGTAAGTGCAATATTTTGTTTGGCTCGAAAGAGCAATATTTTGACTAGCTCGTACGAGGGATATTCTGTCTGGGCTTATAAGAGCTAAACTCTATATGGGCTCATATGAGCTAAATTTCTGGAAGTTCCGAAGACATCAACTCGATGCCAATGTCATGGGATTTCAAAGATGTTCTTATCACTCTTCTATAACCGAATATGTTATTCAGTAAGTTGATCGTTCTTGCGAACTTACTCAGCTTTGTAAGCTTACCTGTCTATCTGCTTATTATTTTGTACATTAGTTTTGCGGTGGAAGATCGTATCCTCAAGAAGAATCACACTATCCCGGGAGCTCGTTTGGTAGTCTTTCGTATCTCTTGGCTTATATTGCATTTATTAGGATTGTGTTACTTGAATTGATTTGGTGTAATGGTTAAATAGCATGATAACATTTTGATGAATGTTTTGAAACATATATTTGTTGTTATGTGAAAAATTAAATATCAACATGAAAATGTCCATTGAGGTATGTTTTTGAGAATTGGTAAAAGACGTAGACTATTTTGCAAACCTTGAAATTTATGTGTATATTTGAAATCTACATACTTGTTTTGGTAGAACTCTTGCTTGTATCGGTAGTAGTACAGGGTATTTAAACTTTGGTTATTGACTTGCATTGTATCGGTATAAGTCTTTAAAGTATCGGTAGTCTGAACATTTGTATCGGTAGAACCTTCACTTCTATCGGTAGGAAACTACTATTATTTTCCTAAGCTTACTGACTTGACTTCTACCTATACTTGTCCAACAGGTATTGGTAGAAGTCCCTCAGGTTTTGTAAAATGACATTTTTTACCCTTATTGAAATGAAATGTTATTAAAGCTCAAAATTTATCTCATGAATATTCTTGTGATATTGAATTGTTGAGATATGAGGATTTAATCAACGGTAAATTATTTGAAAGACCTCAGAACCCTAGCAGGCGACGGTGTCGGGTTTTGGGTATTACATAGTGATAGTAAGAATGATTGATGTAGCTCAGTTTATAGCTGTGGTATTATGGTTTGGTATGGAATATAGATGTCACGATATTATATAAGAGTATTGATTCCTTCTTGGCTAGTTAGTAATGAAAGTTGTGTGTTCGAGACATAGGGCCATGTGACCCCTATTGGGAAAATTTTCAAATGTGATTCTAACTTCTTATATGATTCAATTTGATCCTGATTTGGTTGAAATGTTGTAAACGAATGAGTAAGATTAAATAAGGTTAATATTCTGAGTTGTTAAATGTAATTGTTTGGATTTGTATTTTTTTTTTAAATTGTAAAGTTCTGTAAACCCCTCGAGATCCTTAACAGGTGATGGTTATGGATTTTGGGTGTTACAACAAGGGGCAGATTGAAGCCATCCAATCTTTTACCCTAACAAGCAGGTAGATTGAAGACACCATCCAATCTCTTACCCTGACCATAGGGTAGATTGAAGTCATCTAATCTTTTACCCTAACAAGAGGGCAGATTGAAGACACCATCTAATCTCTTACCCCAACTATTGGGCAATTTGAAGTCATCCAATCTTTTACCCTAACCAGAGGCAGATTGGAGATACCATCCAATCTCTTACCCCAACCATGGGGCAGATTGAAGCCATCCATTCTTTTACCCTAACTAGAGGGTAAATTGAAGACACCATCCAATCTCTTATCTCGACCATGGGATAGATTGAAGCAATTCAATCTTTTACCCTAACCAGAGGGTAGATTAAAGACATCATCCAACCTCTTACCCCGATCATGGGGCAGAGTGAAGCCATACAATCTTTTACCCTAATTAGGGCAGATTGAAGACACCATCCAATATTTTACCCCAACCATGGGGCAGATTGAAGTCATCCAATCTTTTACCCTAACCAAAGGGCAGATTGAAGACAACATCCAATCTCTTACCCCGACCATGAGGCAGATTGAAGTCTTCCAATCTTTTTCCCTAACTGAAGGGCAAATTGAAGACACCATCTAATCTCTTACCTCGACCATGGGGCAAATTGAAGCCATTCAATCTTTTACCCTAACCAAAGGGCAGATTGAAGACACCATCCAATCTCTTACCCTTACCATAGGGTAGATTGAAGTCATCCAATCTTTTACCCTAACTAGAGGGCAAATTGAAGACACCATCCAATCTCTTACCTTAACCATGGGGCAGATTGAAGCCGTCCAATCTTTTACCCTAACCAGAGGGCAGATTGGAGATACCATCCAATCTCTTACCCCGACTATAGGGCAAATTAAAGCCATATAATTTTTTACCCTAACTAGAGGGCAGATTGGATACAACATCTAATCTCTTACCTTGACCATAGGGTAAATTGAAGCCATCCAATCCCTAACCAGAAGGCAAATTGAAGACACCATCCAATCTTTTACCCTTAAATCAAGAGGGGAAAATTTAAGCTACAGTAGCAAATTTTATCTCTTTGAAAGTTTCCTTGGGGCAAGGTGATATCACGACACTAAATCATACCTTCCTAAAGGTGTAAAGAAGTGAATACGTGGAGTTAAGTAATCAATGGAGTGACAAAACGTGTTACTAGAAGAAGAAGCACCAAAGGAGTCAAATTTTGTGGGACTAGACAAAATTGGTCCTTCTTTAAGTCTTTGATCTGTTCCCGTTACACAAATGAGCAAAAATGAGCAGCTATAGAGGCCCATTTCTGTCTAGCCCAATCCAAAGTAAATCAAATCAAAATAAACCACAAATCCATTTTATAAAAAAGTTTAAAGTCCATATACAAAAATTAAAACCCACTAACTAAAACCCAAATCTAAACCCTAACCCAATACCCAAAAGCCCACCAAAGTTCATAACCTTAAACCTAAACAAGAAACCCTAAGTTTCCCCAAGTCCCTTCAGCGTCGCTCTCTCCTTGCCTCATCAGCAACACCATATTAGCCACAAGGTTTTTGACCTTTCCTTAGCCTCCAGACTTGCACTAAAACAACAAGTGGCATGGCTCCCCAACACCGTTGACTAGAGGCCCTTGCCATAGTTGCGAAAAGACCTATAAAAATAAGAAAAAAAAAGGCAAAGCGAAGAAAAAGAAAGAAAAATATTGAATTTATTCTGGCTATAAAGCCATCAACAAATCTGTGTTTTTTCCACACAATCAATATACTAAAAAAACCAAAAAAAACTTCAAAGGTTACATTTTTATTTGTTCTTATTTTTTATTCGAAGCACACAAAATACAAAAATAAATTACAAAGGAATTGAAATCGGAATTTCAAGGTGACTCTTTTACGCATATATATTTTATTTTTGAAATAAAACAAAAAAAGAGAAAGGATTTACGTGAATACCGCCATCAAGGGTGGTTGAGGTCCCTACCCCCGATAAAGGGTAGCGTTTTCCATCGTAGGAGACCCTTCGTACGCCTTCTTGTTTGTGTAGGGGCTCTAAAAAGGAAAGAAATATAAAAAAGGGCTTTTTTTTAAAACAAACCCTAAAGATCGAAAGGTCTTTTGGCTCTTTTAAGGATTAAGGAGCATATTTAGAGGGTTTTAACCTCAGATCCGGGCTTGGAAGGCTAAAAACAAAAAAAGAGGTCATTTGGTGTTCCCGACCACTGTATGCAGTGGTCCCTAGCACCGACGATCAACGGTGCCATGATAGATGAAAGACCGAGCTTGGGTCGAACATGGATGGCTTGAGAGAATAAAAAAGGGGTTTTTAGAGTTTTTTTAAATAAAGAATGAAATGAATTTTTTTCAAAAAAAATTGCCTTTTGTAGGCATTTAATACGGTGTCATTTTGGGCAGATAACTTAATGCCAAAACGACATCGTTTAGGCTATGACCCGCACCAACTCGGATCTACCTCACAGGGTCCACATGTTTTCAAAATTTACGGCTATTTATCTCCATGATCCTTCCGCATCTTTCCTTGTTTTAATTTAGTCCTTTTACCTTTTCTACTTGTTTTCAAATCTGCCTCTTTAATTTTATTCTTTTTACAGTTTGGTTCTTCGACCATGGACGCTCCTTGGGTACGACACGTGTCATAAAGGTTGGGTAATTTACACATTTAGTCCTTGCTCGTTTGTTTTAATTCTAATTTTCCTTTTAATTTTTTTTTAATTTTTCATTTTTCTTTAACTTACATTGTTTTTTTAATTTCTTTCATTTAACCCCATTTTTTTTCCTTTTTATTTTGACCTCAAAATTTATTTCAATTTTAATTTAATTCTTTCCTTGTTTTTTTCTTTTTAAGATTCTACCCATTATTTTATTTTGATTTAAATTTAATCTTCTTACTATTTTATTTTTTTTAAATTGCCCGTTTATTCTGTTTTAGCTCTTATTTAGTCCCTTTTATTTTTTTATTTGCTTCATTTATGAATGCTTTATTTTGTCCTTATTAAATTAAATCATGTGCATCATCATTCATATTTTTTTTGTAAAATTGTTTTAATAAAATAAATTGCATGTCATTTTCTTAAATTTTTTTAAAATATATGAGTTATCTAAAAATCGAGATAATGCTCTTTTATTTTAGGAAATTCGAGAAATTATGGCTTGACATATTGGGTATGATTTTTTTTTTTTGAACCTAAATAATTGAGTTTTCTATTTAAAATCGATAATTGCCATTTTTTTTTGTAAACTACATGAATATTTATCCATCTTTTGTAAAACATTTTTACAAATTAAATTGTAAATCGTTTTTTAAAATACATAAGTTGTTTCAAAAAAAATCAAGGCAATGTTCTTTTATTTTAGGGAATTCGTGAAATTGTGTCCTAACGTGTTGGGTATGGTTTATCTTTAAACCTAAATAATTGAGTATCTTATTTAAAATCAATAAATGCTTAATGTTCTGTTATTTTAAGAGACTCAAAAAATGGTATCATAATGTGTTGGGTATGATTTTTTCTTCGAACCTAAATAATTAAACATCCTATTTAAACATCTTATTCGTGTATTTATAGATCACATTTTAAATTTTTACTCGAGTTCTCCAATTTTCAACAATTAAAACATTAAATAATCGACTAGGTACCAATTTTGTGTGTGCAAGGGTGCTAACCCTTCCTCACACGTAACCAACTACCGAACCTATTTTCTGGATTTCGAAGACCAAAACTTTTGTTTAAATAAGCTTAAGTATTTTACGGTGATCCAATCACACCAAATAAAAAATATTGGTGGCGACTCAATTTTTGATTTTAAAATAAAAGTCGAGACTTTTTTCAAAAAAATGGTTTCGACAAAGGTATGAGCGAACAAAATTAATTATCTAGAAAAACTAATTGTTGTTGATCACACAATTATATGTCGATCCCAAGCGGCTACAAAAAATTTCAGCCTCTACGTAATCCACCCGGTATAACAATGAATGCCAATCACCCTTTAAACTTTTCAAAGAGTATTTTTATTGATGACTGCTAGACCCTTTTTTTAATTTTGATATATAAAAAAAACCTAACATAATTTTGCTATATAATTTCCTTTTATTTAATATCTCGTATTAAAACAAATTATTTCTTTTGAGAAATATATGGAAAGTTATTAAAACATTATATCCTTTCCAACCCTAGTCGCCACCAGCATGCACCAATGTCGGTCACATTACTTCGACTCTGATGCTGTCACCGATCGAAGAAGCACCAAATGATCCACCTTTCATTTCTCTCTCTCACTTCTTCTCCTCTTCTTTCTACTTTATTTTTGTTTTCAAAGCCATTCATTGTCTTTGCCCTTCGCTACTCTTCACTGTCGCTACTTCACTATCATTACTCTGTAAAAAATGGTTTTAGGTTTAGTGAAACAAATCCCCCTCTTTAATTAGTTCTCGAGAGTGACAGAGCAACTTCATTTGTTCAGTCAATTCCAGCACCACAAAATTAGGTTTTTGTCTTTACTTCTTAATTTCAAGAACCCAAAAGCTCAAAATGTGTCTTGAGTTTAATTTGCTTCTCATCATTTTCTTTTTTGTTTGGTTTTGTGTTATAATGGATTGATGAGTTTTGTTTAATATGTTAATTTTTAGGGTTTTATTTGTGATGTTAAGTTTCTGGTTTTTTTTAATGGATTGATGGGTGTTCTAAGTCTTTTTCTAATGGTTGTTCTAAGTTTGGACGTTTGATATGTTAATTTTTAGGGTTTTATTTGTGATGTTAAGTTTCTGGTTTTCTTAATGGATTGATGGGTGTTCTAAGTCTAGATTTCTTTTTCTAATGGGTGTTCTAAGTTTGGATTCAATTTGTATTCCAATTCATGAAAATATGGAATAAAAACGAAATCAAAATTAGACGGGAAATAGATCAATAGCCATAGACCATCCAGCTCCTTACTTGAAACATTAAACATCAAACTTCAAAGGGAAAAAAAAGAAAGGAAAAAGAAGGAAAAAATTGCAGTAGCCAAAAGGTAAAAGAAGAGGATGGGAAAAGTAAATTTCAATGGAACAAAATAAAGAAAAAATAAATTAAAGAGTTTTTAAAAATATAAAATGAAATGCAAAATAATTAAAGGATAACAGTTTTCAGGCCAAATAAAGAGTGACACATGGCAACGTGTGAGTGGTTAATGTTGTCACATCAGCAAAAATTTAACACCGTTAGGTACAGGTACCAAACTAGTTGATCGAAAAATAGTTCAAGTATCAATCTGGGATAAAAAAATTTAAGTACCAATTTGGGAGAAGTGGACAAGTTTGGGTACCAATTTTATATTTAACCCTAATATTAACTATGTTTTCTATTCGTGTACAACAAGTTTGTACACATAATGTGTTTAATATTTAACCGTCAAATTAAATTAATTCAATAATTAATTTAAATTATGTGATAGCTAAACATAACACCAATTGTGTTTGGATTCCATTCGTTTCAACCATAAGGTGTGACCTTGTAGGTTCTTGTAACGTTAGCAGCAATATTAGAACAATTCTAATATTACAAACAATGAGTGGCATCTAGCAATGCATCATTGCTATCTAAGTTACAAGAAGTCATGATTCGACATAACCCCTTTGTGATTAACCTTTCATATATTAAATCCTTTGTCCTTTATATTTAGAATGGACACAAGTCATGGAATAGTCACACTTGCATAGTCTATCTAATGTTTGTTGATATCTTGAGTAGACTATGATAAACAAATAAGTATGATATCTCATATCAACTTATTCGAGCATGGTCATGCATTTCTAGTCTCACTCAATCAAGTGGCGTAAGATATTTCTCCTATTATGTATAAGGGACAAATCCCATATTGATCAACCATATCCCACTACATAGATTGTGGTATATCCAACATCAGCCTTTATAAAACAACCAGTTATAGTGGACATTTGACTGTATCAAAATATAAGACTCACGATGTTGGGATAATGATGATCTCAAGTTTGAGAATCATATACATAGTAATCAGTATGAGTAATGTTGTGACTATTACATAATAATCCAAGAAACATACTCATAGCGAGTCAGTCCAATTTGTAGTTCTCTAACACACATACTCATGTATTGATTTTGACATTCCATGTCAATGACAACACTTTGTCATCAATAAACTACTTGTTAGTCTTAATGCATTAATTTTGTCCAAGCCGATAATAATACTCGACTGAGGACCTTTTAAGAATAATCATATTATTCTCAAGACATAATTATAAAATAGTTTATTTAGATACAAAGAAAAGAAACTGAAATAATAATGACAATGTCTTATATTAATAAACGAGGTAAAGCAAGTATGTTATTACAATAATCTTATGATAGGTCTTTCGCATACTCTAACATAAAAACATACTAATACTTTTTTTTGACAGAAAAAGGGCTCGAAATCCACAACCTCGATTAGTAAGAATCAGAGATAACAATTTTGTGGATATTGCTTGGATACTCCAACTCAAAAAAAATTACAATTCTTAGCTGAAGCTAATCTACTAAGGTGATCTGCGACCTTGTTTTTAGACCGCCAATCCATTTAACATCAAGCTCGGAAAAGGAATCAAGCTGACCCATAATCTCCTTAACCTTGTGACAATAATAATGACATGCTCTTAATTCTTTCGAAAATGGTTGACGATGCTAGCACAATTGATTTCAAACATGACCTTCTCAAAACTGTTGGTGTAGGCTAAATTAATCCCCTCGGCCAAAGCACAAAGCTCAACCCACTTCACATTCTTGTACTCGACCTTACAAGTCGTGATGCCTCGAAGAACAAAACTATCACAGTCCTGAACAATTATCCCAATACCTATCTTACCACCGACCACGAAAACATCCACGTTAATTTCAAGATACCCGCTTAGAGGTTTCTCTCATTTCTGAGTGCTAGGCATCTTATCCACAATTAGTTTATTTGTAAAGTAATGGATCTGAAAATCAACCACAAGAGTTTTAGTCCTCTCCTAAATAATGCCCATGTCCTCTTCTTTGCCATGGAAAAGGGCACTGTTGTTATTGTTCCAAATATTCCAAAGGATTGTAACAAAATCTTCGAATGCCTTCCTATCCATCAAATGCATTGTCGCCTCCAACCAGTCGATGGATCTCTCGTAAATAGTATCAAGAAGCCTCCTATCAATCCCACCGTGAGAAAGAATCACTCGAGCTTTCAAACAGTCCTTAAAGGTATGGATGACGGTCTCGTCACCACTGCCACACCTCAAACAACCTTGGTTAACATGTTGCAAAATGGATGATATCTTCACATTCATCGGAAGCAAATCGTGGTTTATCCTCCAAGCGAAAATACGAATTTTTGGGAGGATCTAATGTTTCCAGATGGTCCTCCAATAAAATCGATGCGAGCTAAAGCCAATTTGCTTTAGAGCAAGCCATGAGTAGGCAGTCTTCGTGGAATAAATTCAATTTTTAGAGTCGAACCAAATAACCTTGTCCATCAGCCTATTTGAAATGATGGGCAACGCATAAATCTGATTCATGAAGGTATCCCCGAAGAGCTCATGGACACGATTGCTATCCCACTCGAGCTGGTTAGGTTTCTAAAGGTCACGTACCACCGTCTCCCACATGTACTTGCTAGAGCACCTTAAGGCATTACTATCAAAACCTTCAAAACCCCAACAATCTGTCCCAATCCTAACACTTTTTCCATCCTCAATCTACCACCTGAAACTTTCCATCCTCAATCTGCCACTCGAAACCAAGTTTTAGTAATTTAGTTGATGTCATAATACTCATCCAAGTGAAAGAAGGTTTATCAACTTTCTTCAGGTGTAGCACATCGCCGTCCAAAAAATATTGGAGCTAAGAACTTGGAAACAAAGAGTGTCATTATGATTTATAAGGTGCCAAACTTGTCGACCCAACAAAGCAATATTGACAAGCCTAATATCTCTGAAGTCGAGATCACCCATACCCTGGGGCTGCATAACACGTCCCATGCCATCATACCCCATTCGCGCCATTTGGATTTGCTAGCCTACCAATAGCTCCGCATCCTAGTATCATCTCGTCAAATAGCATAAGTTGGCAAGGATTGTAACACAGCTTTTATGAAAACCTACTTACCACTATAGGATAATAACCTTTTTTACCAACCATTAATCCTATTAGAGAACCAATCAAGGAGATGTTGGAAAGCACTTGTCTTTTTCTTGCCAATAATGAGCGGGAGGCTAAGATAATTATCCATGGTCTCAAGAGTCCACATGCCCAACACCTCACTAAGATGTTGCCCTTGATTTCTCGAAGTATTGGGGCTAAAATACATAATAGATTTAGATAAGTTAACCTATTAACCTGAAAACTTTTTGAAATCCCGAAGAATATCCTTGACCGCCTCAACCTTCACCATCCTATTCCTCATAAACAAGAACGCATCATCCACAAAGAAAAGATTATTGATGCAGGGACCATTCTAACTAGCACGGATACCCCCTGATCTTTCCTTCAACCAAAGCACTATAAAGCATCCTCGAGAACGGCTCCATGCAAACCAAAAATAAGTAAAGAAAAAGCGAATCTCCTTAACGAAGGCCCCTTTCCTGGATAATCTTATCCGAAAGGGTCGAGTTGCACCTTATCACATAGCGAACTATTCGAACGCATCACATCACTTTCTCCACCCAACTGGTCGAGAAACCCAACTGATCCATCACTCTCTCCAGGAAATCCCACTCAACCCGATCTTAAGCTTTGCTCATGTCGAGCTTTAAAACAAAACCCTTGTTCATACCATTTTTAGAGATCTGAAGATAATCTATGAGCTCCTAAGCAATAAGAATGTTGTTGTGAATCATCCGCCCCCGAAACAAACGCACTTTGGTTCTGACTAAAACAACCTAGAAGTAAAACCTTTAATCTATTAGCCAAAACTTTAAAAACAATCTTGTATATAACATGATACAAACAAATCGGACGGAAATGAGTCATATCCTTTGGTTCCTTAATTTTCGGAATAAGGACCACAATCGTCTCATTAATGTCCCCAATGCCCCACTATCATGTAAACCCCTTTACCCAACCTAAAAGATATGGTCGAATCTAGAAGGTCATTATTGTAATTTCGACCTCAAAAACTATTTTAATACAGATATTTTTATATATATATATATATATATATATATATATATATATATATATATTAATTTGTAATTAAATTAAGTCATAATAAAACAGTTAATTTTCCACATTTTTGAATAATTCCAATCTTTAAAAATTATTAATCAAATACCTTAAACAAATATCCAAAATCCCAAATTAAATAAAGTCATTACAAACCCAAACTAATTTAATAATATATTTTGAAAAAATAAATCCCCAAAAATAATTCATAATGAATAGTAAATGAAAATGAATAAATAGAAGAGATCCTCCGAGTACCAAGTCGCCTAAGTCCAATAAATCTGAAAGGGAAACTGAGGGGGAATGAGCTAAAAAGCCCAGTATGTCTCTAAAGTGCAAGCAATCACAAACACATTATCATAGTAATTTCATAAAACATTTTAAAACAAGCATACAGTTTATAACACAAATGCAATACAATCACAAGCACAATGCAATGCACCAATCCTCTAGCACACTAACATAATGGAATGGTTCCTAGAACCCTTCCCCATCTAATTGTCACCAATCAGAGTGGTTTTACTATCATCCGTTTGAAGTGGTGATTACCACAACTTGCACCATACAATCCTAACCCATGTACACACAATGGTATGATGTCATAATAATCTCAGTCTCAACATAATCTCATGATATTAAATCAAACTTCAAAAATTCGGACACATTATAATCAAAGTGTCCACAATCTAACAAATATGCATGGAAAATCAACATGTGATACACAACATCGAGTAATAATCTCACAAATATCTCAATACAAGATAACATCACACATCAATCATATAATGCAGACAAAACATAGCAAATATTTAGCACAGATAGAAACACACAACATGTAGCACAGATAGAGACACACCTTAAATGGACAGAAGCTCTAACGTCGTGGAGAACGTTTCCCACGTTCAGATCTATCACCAAGTATAGCTGAAATAGAACCTACAAGAATAAACTCTACATTAAATCTATCACAATGCCACCTACTAAACCCGACACTAAACCAAAACAAATACTCACGTGCAACTATCAGAGTTGGTGCAAGGGCAATCTGCACGGGCGGAGGTAATTCGTCGTTCTCAAAATTGTAATCACCTACACACAAAATATCCCAAGTCAAATCCCTTATTTATTTTTCTTAGAAATTTTTGACTAAGTAAAGTAACTTGTAAATAGCTAAAACGAGGCTTTTTGGTTCGAATTTGATAAAACGAACAGTGGATTTAGAATTAGGACGTCGAAAAATGGTAGGATAGGGTTGGCCAAAAAAGTTAATGGTCAACGATCAAAGTCAACAGGTCGGGTCGAGTATTAAGTCTCACGGGTTTGGGTATTAGATTTTAAGGTTTGGGTTTGAAGGATTAAGATTGGTTCAAGGCATTGGGTTGAATCTAAAATGGGTTGTGGGTTAAGGATTAGGTCTTGGGTTTACAAATCTTGGGTCACAATTGAATATTTGATTTGGGCCATTGGTTTGGGGTAGCACAATTGGCCCAAACCCTTACACTTAACAACAAGCAAATCTAAGGTTTCCTATCCCTTGCGGTGCCATCGTCAAACGATGTACGTTCTTGACGAAAAGAGCACCAAATGGAGTACACAAGGCCATCCCTAATCACGATTCATAACTTACCTAACCAGGATCGACAAAAAAGGGCGGTGCACATGACAGAGGGTGACGCAAGAGAGCCAAATGTCCTAATGTCGTATCTCCCAAACGGACGGGGGCAAGATGCATTAAATGAGTGGATTTTGTTTTCGAGGTGATGAGGAACTCAATGGTGCTAATGGTGTGGTGACGACAATCGTAAGTGGGTCGTCGGAGGGTGGCCAAAGAAGAGAGAAAGAGAGAGAGAGAACGGAAATTGGTTTGGGGGAAAATCAAATGGGAGGGGAAAGGGTTTGAATATTAGAAAAGAGGGTTTAAATACCCATAAAAATGGGTCATTTACATGGAGGGGCTCAAAGAACATTAGGGTTTTTTAAATTACCCCAAAACTTAACTCGTTTTACAATTAAGTCCTAAAAGTTACAGTTTGACCACAAAACTTTAAGTAATGCTCAATTTCATCCCTAAACTTTACTTATTTTCCAAATTAAACCTTATAATTTACCAGGATCAAAATTTAGTCCCAAAAATTTCACAAAATTTAGATTTAGTCCTTTAATCAAAATTAAGGTGTTACATACCATCAAGGATTTCATGAACATACTGAATCACATCATTTCCAATAATTCCTAAATTTTTCTTATAAAAAAACCTGATAATCCATCAATACCCGAAGCCTTACGCGGATCCATTTTGGTTGAAAGCTTCTAAAATTTCCTTATTTGTAACTGACCTTTCAAGCAAATAGTTCATATCGGGGGTGATACATATCTAAGTATGATTCAAAACCCTCTCATAACTACAGCTAGACTCAGATTTAAATAAGGATTGGAAATAGTCCTAAGCTACCCAACACAGATCACCCGAACCATCCACCCAATTACCTTTGGAATCCAACAATCCCTTAATCCTATTCCTTTAATTCCTTTGGGTAGCACGAACATGAAAGAACTGTGTATTCATATCACCGTCCTTAAGGCACTGAATTTGGGATCTTTGCTGCCAATAGGATTTTTCTTTCAGGTATAAGTGCCCTAACTCAAGACGAGCAACCTTTAACCCATCGATATTAGAAACAACGTTAGGTCCATCCATAAGTCTATCGATCTGATCAACCAATCGACGCATCCAACTTTTCATTCTCTTAAACCGACAGTGCTACCACTACCAAAGTTGAGAGTGAACCCCTTCAATCCTAGCCATCAAGTCCTCACTCCCTTGACTCCACACCCCTTTAATAATGTCCTTAGCACCCTTTTCCTCAGCTCGACAAACCTTACACTTGAATAACAGTTTCGGATCTCTAAAGTCCTCCCTAGGCTGCCCCTCAAGGGTATCAAGGAAAATAACATAGTGATTCAAGTTGGCTTGGTGAACCACTTCTGTAGAAATAAAAGGCACACTTTCCAACCAACTAGTTGAAACCAAAAACCTATCGATTCTTTCCTTCACAAGCCTATTACCATCATGATTATTTATCCACGTAAACCAACCTCTGTCAAACTTAATATCGACCAAAGACAACTCCTCTATCGTATTTCGAAAAGTATCCATAACAGCCTTTGACTTACGTCTCCCTGAAAACTTCTTAGAATCATTACAAACCTAATTGAAGTCACCTTCAACAATCCAATCCTCGTTCACAAAGTCACTTACTCTCTGAAGAATCTCCCAATACTTATACCTCTGACTCAACTCCAAATACTCGTAAAACCCCGTGAACCACATTTGATTAGGCACTTCAATCCAGACCAAAGAATCAATGTGGTGCATCGATTGACACTAAATAACCACATCCACCCCCGTCTTCCATAATAAAGCCAAGCCCCTTACACCCTTCCGAATCCACCACAAAACAACCTTCCAATTTACAATGGGCACGAATGAGCTCAAATTCACTAACCCGTAACTTGTCTTGCTTAAAAAAATAAGATCAGGATCTTTGGCAACGAGGAGCTTCCTGAACTCACGAATTGTCGCGGGGTACAATTCTAACAAAAGATCCTCATGGCTCTAGGCAGGGCTGATCACTAGACACCGCCTTAAAAGGAGGCAAAACATCTATTAATTTCCTTCGAATCACTCAAACATGACTTTCCTCAAAACCTTCCCCATTTGAAGCCTTGAGTCTCTTACGCTTGTTCTGTAACCTTTCATTACCTTCTCTCAATGGTCTTGTTATTCGTTTATCAATCAAAGAACATGATCCCGATGCCTCATCCCATGACTTTGTCTTTCCTTTTCCCTTTTGTGGTATCATATGACCCCCATCTTAACACTACTCTTAGTTCTTCCAGCCAACTTGCTTGGTCCTTCATCAATCTCTAGGATCTCCACCCCATTATGCCACATACCACCTATTGACTAGACTGCCCTATTGGAACTCTTAACTAGTTTCAAACTAATAGTTCGAATTGCTCATACCCTAGGCAATTTCTTGTTGCATGCACCTTTGGGTGTTATGACCAATACACCTGCAAATATAGCAGAAAGTTGGGAGCCTATCATATATAATGGCACACATAATCTAATTTTTGTCTGTCCCTACCATGTAGACATCCCGTTGTAAAGGTTTGGATATTTAGATAGTTAAGAATATTTAAATATTTTTAAATTAGAGATAAAGCGGACGTTTTTTAGGGTCCGTTTATCTCGTCTCTAAACTCATTAATTTTGTAGTAATAGTTAAGAATAAGTTAATTTATAAAATATTAAAAATTAATAAATTAACATTGTATTTCTATTTAATAAAAGAAAGTATTGAAAATTAAAGAACATAAATAGACTAAGGTGTTATTTAACAAATAGAATAATTAAGTGCTGAAAAAATAAATCTTGAAAAATTAAGTATTAAAAATTTCATTATTGAATTTAAAATATAAAATTTGTTTGATATATAATTAGATCGATAGATAAATATATATTTTAAATTATAAAAACTTTATTTTTTATTTTATCCTTTCTTTTTAAGCATTTGACCTTATTCTAAACAAAATTCAAATTTTAAACGTAAAGTTTTATGAAATAATATAATATTAAAATAAAAATAAAATTGAATTAATTAAAAATATTGTTCATTAAGTGATAAGTAGCTTTTATATACTTATCATTTTCGACATTTTTTTGTAGGAAAAATTTATAAAATTGTTTTTTAGTTTGTATTTTTTTTTTAATATCCTAGTTTGATTATATGGAAATTTCTACTCATACTTTCTTAACCCTTTGACAACAAAAACACACACTGTGCACACACAAGTGCTCGAACCCAGATCTTCTAAGATGAATAACATCTTTTTTCCACTAGAGTCACTCGTTGGATTCAATCATTATTTATAAAATTGTTTTTTTGTTTGTATTATTAAACAACTGCAAAAAAATAAATCATTATTTTTCAATTGTTTTAATTTTTTCAACAATTTATCAAATAAGTTTTAGGTTTAACTTTTGTATATTAATTTATTAAATTAAAATATTAATTTTTTCTTCAAATCATTTTAAACTAAAATTTAATGATAAAATTTAATTTTGATTAAATTTTAATAAAAAAAATTCAATTAGACAAAAATTGAAGGGCAAAATGCAAAATAAAATTACAATATAGTGATAAATTACATTCATTATTGTTCTACATTACTCGACGTTTAGGATGTGATATTTTGGTTGTGATATTTAAAGTAATAAACACTTAATCAAAATTTTACATTTTCGATTCATCTAGGGTGAGCACTTCGACCGAGTAGTCTTCTTCACTATGCTCAAGCTCACGTTTGCCGAGTGTGAGCTCGCTTTGAATAAAAAAAATCACAAAAATTACTAGTGGGGTAATTTCGTAATTTCTCTAAACTTTTGTGTCAAGTTGTAAATAAAAAATATCTCAAAAGATTTTGTAAAATAATCCCTTCAAAGAATTTTTTTTCTCTACAACTTTTCTCTTGAATTTAAGTGTGTCAAAAAAATAATGACCCAAAACTCTCTTTATATAAGGAGAGTTTAGAGAGTTCAACTATGATTAAACTTAATCACTTTAATATTAAATTAACATAATATTTATCAAGATAAATATTCGATTAAATTTAATATTAAATCTTATTAAAATAATAAAAAGTTTATCTACAAGATAAAAATTAAATTAAATTTAATATTAATATAATCACTTTAATATTAAATTAATAAAACACTATTAAAATATGTATTAAATTAAATTTAATATTAAACTATTAAAATAATATTATTTTTGGAATAGTCTAATTTTCAAGTTCAATTACTCATTAGGCCAATTGTCTAACTTAAAAATTAATTTCCAAAAATATCATATTAATTTTAATTAATTTTATTAATTTAATTTTACTTAATCAAAATTAATTTTCCAAATATCACTTAGATTTTCCAAATTAATTTTTCAAGACAATTCTATAATCAAATTCTCTAGTTGAACAATTTTCACAACCGCCTAATTTAATTCCACATCGAATAAATCAACTCAATTAAATCATTTCCAAAGTCGTATAATTTTCTTTTGATTTAATGTAGTACGATCGAGCTTTTGTTGAGCTAGCGAAAGGATCAATCGAACATATACAATTAGGCTCTAGTAATTGCAATTACGTTCAAAAGCATCGTTCTGATAATTCACAATCACTTCATCATGGAGTTAGTCCACAAGAAGTACCATGATTGAAAACTCCTTATTGTATACTCTTTACGAAAGCAATTCATCCAACTGCTTTATCCAATGACCTCGTCATGTGTGTGGTATGATATCCTTGATTCCTTTAAGTTAAATCCACTCACTCAATACAATCCTATTTTATCTCATTGTCACCATTGTGTTTTCTTAATGATTAATATGATCACTGTCAACAAATGACTGTGATAAATTGATTGTTCGAGAACTAGCAAACTGTGACCACGTTCCATCTTTAACAATTCACATAATGCTAATGAGAGGATATCATTAACTCTTTAATTGAGCTATGAATTCTACTATTGCTAGTAAAGTCATGCCATACACAAGTCATGTACCCAACATACCGACTATGGGCTCAATCATCTTTAGAGCATAAGCCTCCACTTATATTGAAGCACTTGATTTGTATACGCATGGTCAGTGACTAACTCAAGGTTTAGGTAAATCACACCATGAACATTACAAGTGAATTAATTCAAAAACGGATTCAGAAGTTAATTCATCATTGGTCCAATCCAATGTATCATTCTACTAATGAATACATTTATGTTTCTCTACCCATAGAGTCAACTTCTCCGATAGCCAAGACTAGTCATCTCCCAAATTAGAATAGTAGACGACATAATAATCCTTCTCAATATTTGAATCAAATACTCACTTTGATTCTTTTACGGGATTAAAGACTCATTTAGATTATCTACTGAAGTAAGTTTTCTTTCTCGCAATGTAAATGTTCTTACAATGTCACTTATCTTCAATTTGAACTTAGACAATCAATGAGCTCATATTGCTTGTCACAATTTCGCTATGCATACAAAATATGAAAGATAGAAAATAGAAAAGACATAATAGTGAAATGTAAAATTAACTTTATTTATTTATTTATTTATTTATTTATTGTTCAAATGAATAGAAAACAATTATATATTTACTACAATATGGGCACATTTCCCAATAATCTCCCACTTGCCCTAGTGAAGTAAATGTGTTATGTTTCGCATTTCCATATCCTCAACATGTTTGTTAAAACTCCTAGTTACAAGAGTCTTAGTAAACGGATCCGCAAGGTTATCTTCAGAAGCTACTTTCATCACATCTACAATTCCTTCGGCTACTGCCTCTGGTATCAAGTGATACTTTCGATCAATGTGTTTTGTCCTCTTGTGACTTCTCATTTCCTTGGTATTAGCTATTGTAGCACTATTATTACAATACAATGTTATAGTTTTTTCCATGCTAGGAATGACTTCAAGACTGTTTTAGAACTTTCGAAGCCATACTACTTCTTTCGTTGCCTCAAAAGCAGCCACATACTCGGCCTTCATAGTAGAGTTAGCAGTGCAAGTTTTTTTGACACTTCTCTATACTATGGCTCCACTTCCTAGAATGAATACATTTCTCAACGTCGATTTCCTCGAATCTTTATAGGTTTGGAAGTTTGAGTTCATGTATCCGATAGAAGTAAGGCTCTCCCTAGAATACACAAGCATGTAATCCCCGATTCTTTTAAGATACCTTAATATATGCTTTACAGCATACCAATGCTTGAGACCTAGATTCGCCTGATATCGACTAACCATTCCTACTGCAAAACATATATTTGGACATGCGCAAAGCATCGCATACATAAAGCTTCTAACTGCCAAAGCATATGGAACCTTACTCATATGCTCTCTTTCTTTCGCTGTCTTTGGATAGTCATCTAAAGAAAGATGAAAACCTGATGCAGTCGGCTGGGCGCTCGGCTTCGCATCGGTCATTGCAAATCGTTCCAGTACCTTATTGATGTATGAAGCTTGAGATAGAGCTATCATTTTATTCTTTCAATCCCTAAAGATTAAAATTCAAAGAATATAACTAGCTTCGCCCAAGTCTTTCATGCTAATTTATTAAGCAAACAACAGTTTAATTGATGATAATTGTAACCCCCTAAATTCGACCTAGAAGATGTGGCCGAATCCAAAAGGTCACTATTGCAATTTGCTCTCAAAAACTATTTTAAACAAATATATAATTTAATTTAATTTAAAGTAACATTAAAATAAAATAATTTCCATTTTCATAAAGTGTAACATCCAAAACCTGACATCGTCGCCGATTAGGGTCTCGAGATCCTTTTGATCTTCAAACGCAATTTATCTTTCGATATTATGCATTTAAATCAAATTTTACAAAGTAAAACATTACGCACGACATAAATCATTAATTGAATATCAATACAACTCATCGAGGGAAAAAATGTCATTTTTACGATTTTTGGAGATTTCTGCCGATACCTATTGGATAAGTATCAATAGTAGTCAAGTCTGTAAACAATTCAAAAACTATGCAAACTTCTACCGATACCTATGATAATTTTACCGATACAAGTTAAATTTCTACCGAAATAAGTCGTGCTTCTAGCAGTACTAAAAACTCCAAAGAGCTAAGAAGTCTTACCCTACAACTTCTACCGATACAAGTACATAGACTATCGATACTTATTATGCAATTATTGATACAACTCAAGTCAGTGAACAACCTCTCTCCTACCCTGTACTTCTATCTATACATGCATGGGTTCAACCGAAACAAGTATGCAAAATTCAAATAATCATGCCAAAACTCAAGTTTATCAAACACTCATCATTTCATAACTTCAAAATAAATTAGACTAGCACATAGCTCGTAGTTTCCAAGTCATTACAACACATTTCCTAAAGTTTATATTTCACCTTGAACATGCATAAAAATTTATATTCAACATTTCACTAAAATCATAACAAGGAATCCAACAATCCCAAACAAGTAATAAAATGATAACATCATCCTAGTACATGCCATTAACCAGGTGATGAAAAACTACCAAACGAGATCCACGACAGTGTGACTTCTTTGGAATGATCCGATCTTCAAGCAGCAAAATAATCTACAAAACAAGAATAACATCACTGATAAGCTTCATAACTTAGTAAGTTCATAGAGTCTGAAAGAGTTACCAAACATATTCATATAACAATTATAACTCAACCGAGCCAGGATAACCCATTGCTTCCTCGAGTTATATTTAGCTTTTCAATTTCCCTGTCTGTATCATTTCTGTTACCAATACCCAATGCTGCTTACATGAGCTGTCGAGGACTCCCAACATATGTGGTACCCCAGCCATCGGTTCGGTGTCTGTTTATATAACTTCTCCTAATGATGCTGCTAACACGAATTATCGGGAGTATGCACTTAAGCATAAGTCCTAGCTATCACAAGGCCTGTAATCCATTCTAGGATTCATATCTCTTTTTCGACTCATGATACTGCTCAAATGAGCTGTTGAGTACTCGTAACATATGCGGTACACTACCCAACGCATCGGTTTCATTTCATCGGCTTAAAGCCCACTATCTTTGTCGATCCCTTTCTTTCATTCTTTTTAATTCCAAGTACTTCCATTTGATTCTTGACATGTATAGAATAAGTACAAGTAATAACTAAATACAAATTTTCGTTACAAACTTACCGAACTGAATTGCAGTTGTGGATAAGCTCTAGGGACTAATTTGCTAATTTCCCCTTTTCACGATTCGTGGCATGATCGTAATCTAAATCAACAAATCATCAAAATTTTCATATTAAATCACACATTCAAATCATTTAACTTAATTTGATCTTTTTAAAAAATTATGATTTTACCCCTAATATTTTTTCGTTTAATCAATCTAGTCCTTTCAACACAAAACATGTAAAATACCCTTTCCCTTTCAAACCAAGACTAGCCAAATATTAATGTGTACATTCTCACACCCTACAAACAACTATTTCAACCAAATACATGTAATTTCATCATTTTAACATTTTAGTCCTTAAACCCTAATTTCATCCAATTTTCTCTTTACAAAAAGATTCAACCCAAATATCTAACATACAAATCCATCAAAATCTTTCAAGAACAAGCATTTTCAATAATGACAAGTTTCATAACTTTTTACAGATTCACAAATTGGTCCTTGGATTAGCTAGGTTAAGCTAATACGAACTCAAGAACATAAAAATTATTAAAAATAGTTAACATTTGCTTACCAAATCAAAGCTCAAACTTTGGGATGCAAAACCCTAACTTCTCTTGCTCTAGCCGTGTAGAAGAAGAAGAAAATAAGTGAAATTTCTATATTTCTTCTTTTAAATTTCTTTATATACTAAAAGGTAATTTTGTAAATATTTAGACTTTCTTAATTAACTTAATTAACTTCTTACTTAGCCTTAAATAATCTTTCTTATAATCAACATATCTCATGTTAATCCACTTACTAAAATGTTATTGGTTAATTTGTCTATTTGATCCTTTTAATTAAATAATTTCTACTTTTGTATTTTTTACAATTTAATCCTTTCTATTCAATTAACTATCCAAACATTGAAATTTTATAATCAAATTTCAATACGATGCTAACGACCCGACTCGTCGAAGTTGTCATCTCAAAATCACTGTTTCTGATACCACTGAAAAACGGGCTGTTACATAAAAAATCTCTTAAGTTTGTAATTTTAAACATGAAATATTTATTAAAATAATCTTAATAAAACCTTTGACTGAAAGAAAAAGTATAACCAAAATACCCAAATATCAAATCTGAATTTATATCATAAATATCCAAATATTGATAACAAAATAATTCGAAGAATGAAATAAAAATATAAAAATGTGAGATCCACCGAGTACCGGATCGCCTATTTCCAATGTATTTGAAAAATAAACTATCGAAGAATGAGCTAAAGAGCCTAGTGTGTCTCTAATGTGTATACATCCACAGTGACAATATCACAGACATTTATAGCATTAAAATAGCCACATAACATGTTATAGATCAATGCAAAGAAAACAGAAGCATAATGCAATGCACCCAATCTCCAACACACTAACATAGTGGAGAGTTTCCCTAGAACCCCTCCTCAACTAATCGTCACCAATCGCAGTGTGGTTTTACTATCAGCCATTTGAAGGGGTGGTGTCTTCCACCGTACAACCCAACTCATGTACACACAATGATATGATGTCACAATAATCTCAGTCTCAACATAATCTCATGATATTAAATTAAAGTTCAAAAATCCGTACACATGATAATCAAAGTATCCACAAACTAATAGATATGCATGAAAAATCAACAAGTGATATACATCGAGTAATAATCTCACAGAATAACTACACACAAATAACACATCAACGATTAATATCACACAACGAATATATAGCACAGACAAAGACACACCTCAAGCGGCAGAAGCTCTAACGTCGTGGAGAACGTCTCCCATGCTCAAATCTAACTCCGGACCTAGCTAAATTAGAACCAACGAGAATAAATTCTTTATTAACTCTATCACCGTGTCACCTACTAAACATAACACTAAACCGAAACCTTTAACCTAGTAAACTTTAAACACTAATATCTCGGTCTACACTTAAATTTTTCACATGAAACAAATTCCGTTCATCTACATATTTTACCCACGACTGATTTCCAACCTTTAAACCATTTAAAACTACACATTTTAAAATACCGAATATTTTTTACATACAATGGCTATAATAAAGAAAATTCATTAAAACTCCAAAAATACTTAATGGAACTTCAAACTAATTTTAGAAACCTTCTAATCATGTTAAAACAAGTTGAAAAACAATTTAAAAACAAGTTTTAATCCACAATCCAGAAATCTGCCATTAACAACCAAATTTTCAACTTTTATTTAAAACATGCATTTTAATGGCTAAAAATTTAGTTTAAGAGACTAGATATCATTTAAAACTAATAGAAAGATGATTGGTTACCTTCGATTGATGAAAAATGAGCTTTGACACAAATTTGAAAAAACTCACGTTTGGAGAAGATGATGAAGATGATGAAGGTTTTTGGGTGTTTTTCTTGGCTTTTATAGGCATTTAAAGTTTTAGGGTTATTAAAATTCAAAGGAAATTAAGAGTTAGAAGTATAAATCAATTGGAAGAGATGAAAGAGCAAGGGATGACAAACACAAATACTTGGGGTTTTTAACGTGAAAAATATAAGTGTAAAAGTGGTTTTTAGGTTGATTTTTAAAGTTTGGTTAAATTACTTCATAAAAACTCTCAATTTTAAGTTTTTTTCAAATTAGTCCTATTTTCAAAATTAAAGATATTTAAAACTCATTTTCTGAAATTGATTTAACATCCTAATAGCCATTGTCAAAAACATTACCGATTACCAACCTTACAAAATTTCGAACATAATTAGGCTAAAATTCCTAAAATACTCTTAAAACTTCTAGGCTAAATTTTAGGGTGTGATAGGAATTCTCCTACATCATTTTCGATAAGTAGAATATCATCGACATACAAAACGAGGAAGACTACCTTCTTGTCCTTTATACGCTTGTAAACACAAGGTTCATTAGCGTTTTGCTCAAATCCACAAGTCTTGATCGTTTGATCAAATTTTTTATTCCATGAGTGGGATGCCTACTTAAGTCCATAAATGGATCTTAACAGTTTGCAAACTTTTTGCTCCTTTCCTTTGACAACATAACTAGTGGGTTGAGCCATGTAAATGGTCTCATCAAGATAGCCATTTAAGAATGTTGTCTTCACATCCATTTTCCAGATCTCATAATCAAGAGCAGTGGTAATGGATAAGAGTATGCGGATTGACTTGAGCATGGCTACCGGAGAGAAGGTCTCATCGAAATCAATGCCTTCTTTCTATGTGTAGACTTTCCCTACAAGTTTAGCTTTGTGCATTTCCACTTTCCCTTCCGTATTTTTCTTCTTCTTGTAGATCCACTTACACCCTATAGGTTTAATCCCAACCGGTAAGTCTACAAGTTCCCACACCGTATTGGATTTCATAGAATCCATCTTGGCATCTATAGTTTGTTTCCAGAACTTGGAATCAACGTCCCGCATAGCCTCCTCGTAAGTGAATGAATCATCATCCTCATGATTAGCTTCCGTATTATAAATACTACCATTATAGATGAAGAAGTTTGGTCTCTTAGAATGTAACACCCAAAAACCGTAACCATCTTCGGCCTAGGGTCTCAGGGTTTACAAAACTTTATGAGTCTTTTTTTTTCATACATACAAATCAATCACAGATAAAGTATATTCATAAGAACTTAGGCTCACATAATTGTAACACTCAATACCCGAAAATCGTCGTCGGTTAGGGTCCCGGTGTCTTGCTATTCATCTATCACTGTTCATCATTTAATATCATGTCAACCAATCATACTTAATCAAAGAAATGCACCCAGAACGTTATAACTCATCAATTAATGATAACCAAAACTCAACAAGGGAAAAAGGGTCATTTCCATGATTTTTGAAGACTTTTACTGGTACTTGTTGGACAAGTATCGGTAGTTGTCAAGTTAGTAAACAGTTTAGGAATAGTGTAGACTTCTATCGATACAAGTGATAGTTCTACCGATACAAGTGACTTTTCTACCGAAACAAGTCCTACTTCTACCGATACTAAAAACTCCAGAGAGCTAAAAGTCTCACCCTGCAACTTCTACCTATACAAGTATACTAACTACCGATACTTCTAAACACATAACTACCTTACTATTTAACTATCGATACAACCTAAGTCGGTGAACAACCTCTCTCCTACCCTGTACTTCTACCGATACATGCATGGGTTCTACCGAAACAAGTATGTAAAATCTCAAGAATCATGCTAAAATACAAGTTTATCAACACAAAACATTCATGACTTCAATATGCATTAAGTCAACCCAAAATACATAGATTCCAAGTCATTACATATTACTTTTAAGTATATACTTCAACTTGCTTAATATGCATTAATAAATTCATCATTTCATCAACATAACAAGGTTTTCACAATCTCAAATACATAAAGCAAAGATAACATCATCATAGTACATGCCATAAGATCGAGTGATGTAAAAACAACCAACGAGTTATGCGATAGTGTGACTTCTGAGAGATGATTATGATGATGATGATGATGATGATAATGATCCGATCTTCAATCAGCAAACAATCTACAAAATAACAACAACATCTTTGGCAAGCTTCATAGCTTAGTAAATTCGATAGTTTTAAAGAATTACCAATCATATGCATAAAGCAGTTATATCTCAACCGAGCTTAGGTGAACTGTTACTTCCTCAAGTCATCTTTAGTATTTAATCTTTCTTGTTTAGAACCTTTCTGTTACCAGTACCCGATGCTTCTCACACGAGCTATCGAGGACTCACAACATATGTAGTACACCAGTCATCGATACGATGTCTGTCTGTAAACTGTCCCCTAACGATGTTGCTCACACGAGCTGTTGAGAAAATGCACTTATGCATAAATCCCAGCCATCGTAAGGTCTGTAATCCATTTAGGATTTCATATCTCTTTTTTGACTCACGATGTTGCTCCACGAGCTTTCGGGGACTCGTAACAAATGCGATACCTCAGTCATCGATACGGTATCTGTGCATATAACTCTCCACTAACGATGCTGCTCACACGAGCTGTCAAGAATATACACTTATGCATAAATCTCAGTCATCGTAGGGCATGTAATCCATTCTTAGATTCATTTCTCATCTTCTCGATTCACGATGTTGCTCACACGAGCTGTCGAGGACTCACAACATATGCGGTACCCCAACCATCGCATCGATTTCAAATCATCGGCTCAAAGTTTGATATCTCTTTCATTCATTTCTTTTTCATCTTTCTCAATTTAACGTACCATAACCTATTCTACAACAATTATAAAGAATAAAATAATCTACTATTTAAATGCAAATTTAACGTTACGAATATACCAAACAAAATTATAGTTAAAGTGAACCTCAAGGGCAATTCCGTAATTTTCCTTTTTCACGATCGGGACACGATCTTTATCTATTACAATAATTTCAATCAATTATTTAAATCAACATGAATTTTTAATCATTTTATGCAAATAAACCTTTTTGGTATTTTTACAAAATTACCCTTAACTTTTCATTTTTATTTAATTTGGTCCTTTAGCTCAAACTTGCAAATTAACCATTTTAAAATAAAATCAAGTTCAGTCGAATATCATACTATTTCAATACATCCCATTTTTTTTTATTTAACCTCAATCCTTTCACTTTTACTATTTTCATATTTTAGTCCTTAAGCTTTAAAATCATCAAAAACTACTTTACAAAATAGTCAAATCTAGCAACCAAGCTTATAAAACTTCCATAAACTTTCAAGAACAAGCTTATTCATAAATGGAAAATTTTATAACATTTGAAAAAATCACAAATTAGTCCTTGGGTTAGCTATATTAAGCTAATACGAACTCAAAAACATAAAAATCACTAAAAACGGACGAAGTTTCACTTACCTATTGAGGGTTCAAAAATGGCCGAATGAGTTCTTATTTCCTTTAGGGTTTTCTGCTAAGAATAACAAAATAAGAAGATGATAAAATTTCTACTTTGTTTTGTTTAATATAACTTATTTAAGAAATTACAAATTTACCCCATTTAATTTCACTTAAAAATTAGCCAAAAGGAAATCAAAACCATCCGCTCACCTCCCTAATGGTCTAATTATCCTTTAAGGACTTTTCTAGGTCATTCATTTACCAATTTAACACATTTAATCAATGATTTCTACATTTTGCAGCATTTACGATATAAATATTATTTTTATGGATATTTTATTCCAAGAAAAGATGTTTTAATTACTCAGAATAGACAAGCAAAATATTTTAATAAATTTGACTGTAAATTGGGTGTAACAGTTCATTTTTCAGTGGTGTCGAAAACAGTAGTTTCGAGACCATAAACCGGACGAGAAAATTTTTATAATAAGTGTTTAAATTAAATAAGTCAATAATAATTTTATATGGAATTTTGAATTGAAGAATTTTAATTATTGAATTAAAAGTTAGTATAAGTGGTTTGGTTCAAAGGTCAAGTGGTTTTAAAAAATGAGGTATCGAAACGTCGTTTTTGAAATTTAGGACCATAAATATTTTTATTAAATATTTACAGAGACTTATTATATGTGAATTGAAGTTTGGTTAGGTAATTTTGATGATTAATTGCTTAATTAAGAAAAAATGAGTAAATTGTAAAAGAGGTAAAAGTTAATTGCTATAGATTAAAAATAGTAAAGGGGCCAAATTGGTAATTAAACCATGGTCAAAAAGTCCAAGCCGTGGTGACATGATTACCATCCACTAACTTTTGGGTTATTTTTCATTTAGTCCTATTTAGTTTAAGACTAAATTATAAACAAGTTTGTTTAATTGGAATTTAATATAATTGAAGGACCAATTATGAAATTGGGCCCTCTTTAAATGGCCTAGTAATAGAGATGATGTGAAACTCTTTAGATTTTGGTAAATTGCAATTAAATCCTAATAAAATGAGGATTTACTAATTATTTTATTATTAGTGTGATCAAGAATGGTGGTTTTAAGGCCACAAATTTGATGTGTCAGACCGTAAATATTAAATAATTAATATTTACGAGGTCATTAGTGTCGTATTAAATTTTGGTTAAGGAATTTCATCTTTTAGATAGCTAATTAAGTAAAAATGATTAAATTGAAAAAAGTGTGAAAGTTGAATTCCATTAATTAAAGGCATTAGATGCCAATTGGAAAGTAAGTTAAGGTCCTTAAATGGTTACATAACCATTGGTATTATGAGTGGACAATTTTGACTCAAAATTTAGTTAAAAGTTTAGTGTGAACGAAGGATAAAATGGTAAATGAAGGAAATGTAAAGTTTTAATTAAAATTAATGAATAAAGTCATTTTAATTTTAGCTTTCTTCTTCTTTAATGAAATCAAAACCCTAGAGAAGCCATGAAAGAGGTTTCGGCTAGCTTAGTCCTTTGGTTTGGGTAAGTAAACTTCGTCCGTTTTTAGTAATTTTTATGTTTTTGAGTCCGTATTAGCTTAATCTAGCTAACTCAAGGACTAATTTGTGATTTGTCTAATGTTATAAATTTTACCATTGATGAATAAGTTTGTTCTTAAAAAATTATGGAAGATTTATAAGCTTGGTTGTTAGATTTGATGATTTTGTAAAGTAATTTTTAGAAATTTTTATGTTAAAGAACTAAAATGTTAAAGGAATAAATTTGTAAGGACTTAATATGAAATATTGCAAAAAGTGGGTTGTAGAAATGCTTTTAAACATTCGGAAAATTTGGAATTTAAAATAAAATGGCTAATCTGCAAGTTTGAGCTAAAGGACTAAATTGAATAAAAGTGAAATGGTAAGGGAAATTTTGTAAAAATACCAAAAAGACTTAATTGCATAAAATGATTAAAAATTCATTTTGATTTAAATAATTGAATTAAATTATTTTAATATATCAAGATTGTGTCACCAATCGTGGAAAAAAGAAAATTACGGATTAGTCCCTAGAGTTCACTTTAACTGCAATTTCGTTTGGCAAGTTCATAATGTTAAATTCTTATTTAAATTTTACATTATTTTATTGTCTACAACTGTTACAAATAGGAAACCATGGTTAGAAACGAGGAAGACGGAAACAAAGAAATGAGAGTTATCAAGCTTTAAGCCGAAGATTGAAACTAGTCCGATGGTTGAGATCCTGCATTTGTTGCAGATTCTCTACAACATCGTGAGTCACTAAAATGTGAAATGAATCCAAGAATGGATTATAGGCCCTACGATGACTAAGATTTATGCTTGATTTGCATATTCTTATCAGCATAGTATGAGCAGCATCGTTAAGGAACAGAGTTATATGTAAAGATACCGTATCGATGTCTGAGGTACCACATATGTTGCGAGTCCTCATCAGCTTAGTGTGAGCAGCATCATATACTGGTAATAGAGATGACATTTGTCAAAACGGATGAATTTTGATTATAGTTTACGGGAGCATAGTTCTATTCTGGTTCGATTGATTCACAGATTGTACACCACATGTTATTCGGTAACTTATTAAACTTTATGAATTTTCTAAGCTATGAAAGCTTATCTATGAATTTTTTGTTGTTTTGTAGATTCTATTTTGCTATTTGAAGATCGGATAATCTCGAGGAATCACACTATCTTAGGAGCTCGTCCGGTAGTATATATCACTTGGTTTTAAGGCATGTACTAGGAATTATGTTATCTTTTGAAATGCTTGATTTTGGATTGTTGGATTCATTGTTGAAATCATCATTAAATGTTGAACTCAAACTTGTATGCTAGCTTAATGTTATAAGTAGGTAAATATGCATTGTAATGTAATGACATGTAAATTCATGGATACTTGAGTTGTTTCATTTGTATTTGTGATTATGTGATGGAACAAGTATTGTCATGTGATGATTTTGCTAGTCGTGTTCTTGATCAATTGTCTTGGGACAGATAACATTAGGTAAACTTGACAAACTTATGTGTATTTGAATTATGCACACTTGTTTTGGTAGAACTCTGGCATGTACCTGTAGAAGTACAAAGTATTTGAACTTTGGTTACTGACTTGCATTGTTTCGGTATAAGTTTCTAAGGTATCGGTAGTTCTGTGCATAGTAGTATCGGTAGTCTGAACACTTGTATCGGTAGAAGCTACAGGGTAAAACTTCTTAGCTCTTTGGAGTTTATTGTATCGGTAAAAGTAATAATTATATCGGTAATAGTTATACTTATATCGGTAGAACCTTCCTAACTACCAGTAGAAAACTACAGCTATTTTAAGTTGTTTACTGACTTGACTACTATTGATACTTGTCCAACAAGTACCGATAAACGTCCCTAGAATTGTCAAATGACATTCTTACCCTAAATAGATTGTATTGTTATTTGAGTTTATAATTATTTTCATGTATGATATATTAATTTATTTGATTATGTAAAAATGAAGTGATATTGGAAACTATTCAATGGTAAATGATCGAAAAGAGCCAAAACCCTATCCAGCGACAGTGTCGAGTTTGGGTACTACATTGTGATTGTAAGAATGATTGATGTGGCTTGAATGATATTGTAGTGTTATGGTTTGACATGGAATATAGTTGTCATGATATGTGATATGAATATTGATTCATTATTGCAAATGTATTGGTGAGCATGTTTTGGATTATAATTTGGATAGCTAGTGATGAAGTTGTATTTGAGACATAGGGCCATGTGATCCCTGATGGAAATTTTTCGTACGTAATCCTAAGTTCTTGCGTGATTAAATTTGATTCTTGATTGATTGAAATGTTGTAAATGAATGTGTAAGATTAAATGGAGTTAGTATTCTGAGTTGCAAGTTTATAATTGTATAAATTATGATTGATGTGTATGTATGAAAAAAAAAACTCGTAAAGTTCTGTAAACCTTGAGACCCTAGATCGGAGATGGTTACGATTTTGGGGTGTTACATTGAGATTCTGACAAATCATGCTAAAAGAAGAATCTAAACCTTTGAGAGCTTTTAATGCACTCAATGGACATTACCAATGGAAAGTGATACCATTTGGATTATGTAATGCACCACAAATATTCCAAAGATGGATGAATTCTATTTTTAATAAATATAATAAATTATGTATAGTTTTTATAAATAATATTTTGATATTTTCAAATACACTAGAATTACATAGAAAACATTTAAATATTATTTTTCAAGAATTCAGAAAACATGGAATCATATTAAGCCCTAAAAAAATAGAGCTAAAAAAGTAGAAATAAAATTTTTAGGATTAAAATTATCTGCAGATGATCTTCAATTACAAGATCATATTATAGTAAAAATAAAAAAAAATTTGAAAAGATTGAAGAAAAAAATAACTTTAACAATTTTTAAGAATTATAAATTACGGAAGAAATTTCTTTCCAAACCTATCACAAAAAATAGTTATGTTATATGAAAAATTACAAAAAAATATATATAACCCCTTTACATGGTCTAAAATAGACTCAAAAATTATAAAAAATTTAAAATATGAAATCAACCAGATTCAAAGGTTTATTTACCTAAACAAGGAGATAAATTAATTTTAGAAATAGATGCCTCACAAAATCATTGGAGATGTATTTTAAAAGCAAGAACAATAAATAATTATGTCGATATAGTTCGAGAAAATTTAAACCAAATAAAATTAATTATGTTTTATTTGAAAAAAAATTGTTAACTATAAAGAAAGGAATACAAAAATTTTCTTATATATTTAGCACTTGAAAAATTTATCATAAAAAATGATAATCAGGTAGTTAAACATTTCCTTACAAATAAAAAGTTTGAAAACTGTACCAAGAAGAATTAGATGGTATAATGAGTTGTGTACTTTTAGTTTCGAGGTTTTATATGTCAAAGGTACTGACAATATTATTGTTGATTATCTTAGCAGTCCTTATGGATAGAAGTAAACAACTTCTAGAAAAAATCGATGCACGGACTACCGTTCATATAATAGGGAACACTTTCAAATAAATAAAAAATCCTTATAAAGGATTTATGAAAATACATTTTCAAGTACTATTTTATCCTAATCAATGATATTATGTTTCATATCCAATAGTAAGACAACTAGTAGAAATTCCAATTCAATTATCATTTACACCACCATCGGTAAGTCAACTACCTTGGTCACAATATCCAAATTCAGCGTACCAAGCCAATTATGCTTAATTTATTCAAGGAGCAAAAAAAATTTGTGCAACAAGAAATTTGTTGAAATCACAATAAATACATGAAATAAAAAAATTTTATAATCCGAACTTACTATTAGAATTATATAATTTTTTTAATGAAATATGGACAACTCATATTATTGAACAAAGAGCAAACTTTAGAAGAGTTCTTACTAAGTTTTCACAATTTTTAGTCGAAAAAAAACTAATTAAAGAACAAGAAATTCATGATTTATTATGAAAATCTATTTTATATCGTGATTGGGAAGAAATATAAATTAGTTTTTTTAGATATTATGGAGATAAACAATATTCTTGATATATTTCAATATTTTAATAACAATGTAACAAATAATCCAGTTATTAATAAAATTTTTAGATTATGCATATATAATAAGGCTAGAATTATTCTACCTGTAAAATTATTTACTAAAATTAATGGAGTTATTTGTAGCAAACTCAATTTCAAAAAGTTTTTTCTGAATATTATTTACAAACTTATGTTTTTACAAATCAATTAGATGAAAAATTACCTACTATAAAATTTAGTTTCGATCATGAACTATTTGATATAAGACTATTGAATGGGGTTTTGTTAGGGAAATAAAAATTCAAAAATTTTCTTTTCATTTATTAAAAGATTTTTCGGCATTTATTAAAACTATGTTATTATGTATTATATATGAAGATGATTTCTATTATTACTTTCATATTGAAATCAGTAACTTTTTTGGTGTAGCTAAAAAAAATTATCAACCATATCAAATATGGGAAGTTAAAAAAAAAATTCTCGGAGAATCCAACCTATCAACAGGAATAGAGGAAAAATAACACTTAACAAAAAATATTGACAAGTGCTATAATAATCCTTATTATTATCAAATTCAAGCAAGAATAAATCTAATGTCTAAAGTCCAATATCTACTTCAACAAAAATTGTATTGCCTTTGGACTGATGGTCGAAGATTGCTAGCATACGATGTTGGATGTGGATATCGCCATGACGATAGAAATGAAGAAATTGATAGCTGAAATAGAGATTGATGATTTACCTTCCCATATAATTAAAGATATAAAAAAATATATGGAAAAATTAGAACTCACCAAGATTGTCAACTGATTGATTAAATTTAGATGAAATTGAAAAAATAAATCTAGACAATATTCAAGAAATATAACACAAAAAACAAGTGAAAAAAACCACTGCCAAGAAATGATAAAAGAGAAACCTATATGAAAAAATCACTATTAAAAAACGACAAAAGAAGAAGCTATGTGAAAGCAACCACATTCAGATCCAGAAAAAGAAGGAAGCAACATAAAAAACATCCACAACTAAAAAAAAAAGTCATCAACAAATAAAATTGTGCAAAATTTAAATTCAATTAATTTAAACAATAAATTTCTACTATAAAAAAAAAAAGAAATAACGTAAACAAGACCAAATTTATTTGAAGTTTTTCTCTAAGTTACTTCTCATCCACCATCCACCTCTCTACTTTGTAAATCTTTTACTACTAGTTTTCTTGTAACCGTGTTGCCTCATCCACCGTCCTCCTTATTGATATCTTGTATCAAAGTTATATTTTGTTTTTCTTATAATTTTCCTCTAAATCTAAAGCATTAAGAAAACTTTTTCTTTAATTTAATATGTGAAACTCAACAGTTTAAGGTCGTAGAGGAATCCAAGAATTTGATGTTATAGAAATTGGGAACCGGGAAGAAACTCAACTGTTAAGGATGGTATAAAATTCCCAAGCTATCAAATCTGGTTTAACTTTTTCAACTCTCAAGAAAAACACAGAACCGAATTAATTTTTTAAAAGAAAATGCACAAATCTTAAAATAATACGTTACAAAGAAAAACTAAAATTTGGTCTTTCATCATTTGTTTCTATATTGCATAAAGAAAAGATAAAAGAAAATGATGATTGATGATTTTGTTTACTTTCCCCCAATGGAGTGGGGGAGATTTTTTCCATTTACAGCAGAAGAGCGAAAATAGATAAGTACTATCAATTACGACCTAATCATTCCCGCACGCCTGGCCTGGTGTCGCCATTTGCTTTAAGCCCTCTTTCGGCGGCCATATCAACCCTTCTCTGTGCCTCTTCTTCAGCTCCAAATCCCCTTTTTTTCTTTCTTTCACGGTATTACTAGTTTAACTTTGTTTTTTTGGCTAATTTCATTGCATTTCGTTACATACATGTTGATTTTGGCTTCTCCTTTTAGTTCCACTGCTCCGGGTAACACCATTGAAGACTTGGAGCTTGCTCATCAGAGAAGAAATTGCAAGCTTCATCTGCACTAAAGAAATTGTGCTCTTCCATCTTCACAAGATAGGTTGTCTTTGAGAACTGGAAACAATTCATGGAGGATGGTGAAGACGAAGAAGATGAGTTGAAATTGAATGAAGAGATTGTCGTTGGTGACATCAAAAGATGCTGGTTTTGTAGGACCCCAGATGAAGAAACAGCACCATTGTTGGTGTTGGTGTTGGTGTGGTCATCTTCATTCAAGATAGCACTTGAGTCACTATCCGATGACCCATCTTTCAGTTCTGGGAACAGGATGGCGTCAGCCACTCTATTGTTGCTGCTGTTGAAGCACTCGTAGTTCAGTTCTACTGGCTCGGATGAAGTGGCCAAAGAAGAAGCTGGAAGTGGTTCACTTTGTTCCATTGTTTTATCATCAGTTTCAGGCACAATCGCCTCCTCTTTCACTGAAAGGTTGCTCCCTACGCTTTCTCCGTTCAGCTTCGCTTTCAGCTCTTTTATCTGGCAGCAATCATTAGGCTGTTTTAAGAATAAAAAGCTAAAGAAAGTGAAGTTATTGGCACGTTAACCAAGCAATTATAATATTACCTCTTTGAGAAGAGCTTCATTTTCATGTTGGAGGGTATTAAAGTTGAGCTTAAGAGTTTCATAACTGGTTTTAAGCAGGCCATAATCCCTTTCCAATTGCTTGGTCTTCCACCTGGCACGGCGGTTTTGGAACCAGACAGCAACTTGTCTAGGTTGCAAGCCAAGTTCTTGAGCTAGTTTCACTTTCCTCTCAGGTTCAAGCTTGTTTTCGACCTCGAAATTCTTCTCCAAGGCCTTAACTTGATCCACGCTTAAACGCCTCTTCTTCTCAGCAACATGGCCTGCTTCTTCCAAACAGCCTTCTTCCTCGAATCCATCTAACATCGACTGCAACTCTTTACTGTAAATATGGTTGTTTCTTGGACTTTCTTCATCTGTACCAAACAAAACAAATAGCCAATTGAGACACTAAAACAAGGTATTTTGCGACCAAAAAAAATAGAAGATTTTATTCTAGATGAGGTTAATTGAAATTGGGGTTGTTTTGTTAGACCTGTGGTTGGGCAGATGGACATGAAAGCAGCCATGGAATCTGAGCTGCCAAGCGATCTCTTCATAGTTTGATGAACTTGGTGAAATGAACACTCTTATGAAAAGTAGAGATCTCTTTCTTCTTCTTGTCTTAAAAATCCTTTAAGTTTTGGTGTGTTGTGAGTGGCTCTCTTCTGGTCAAATCTTTGTTTAAGTGGCTCAAGGTCGAGAGATGTTATTACAAATTGTAAGTCCCTCGTCTGAAACAATATCAACTTGTTTACAACTGTATAACAACCAATGCCCTCTCTCAACTTCCTCATCAGATTTCTTCTCTTCCTGTTTCATCCTCTCAGTTCCCATTGAAAACAAGCAAATTCAATGCAAGAAAACAAGACACAGCAACACAAGCTTCCAACACATATATACAAACAAGAACACCCCTAACTCAAAAAGAAAAGAAAAAACCCAACCCCACAAGAGAAGAACTTTGAAATTTTTTTGTCTCTTTCACACCATTACTCGATCAAAACTCAATAAATTACAAAGACTTTAACCAGAGGAACCCAGCTGAGAGCTGGCTTTAACCAGTTTCTCCGACTTTAAATAAGGAACTAAGATGGGTCACATTTGGGTTAGAATCTGACTGGGGGTAAGCAACGTTGGCAAATGCAAATGAACCCAAAATGCATTCCAAATGCAAGTTTAAGTTTTTTACTTGTTATTGCCGGTTTTCGACCGTTTTATTTTGTTTTGTTGTTTTCCCCTTTTTGGTGGTAAGGAGGCATGGAATAAAAATGTGATTTTCACATTATTTTTATTTTTTTAATAAGAAAATAATTATTTAATTTTTTTATTTTTAATATTTTTAATTTAATTTAAATTTTTCAAGAAGAAATATTGAATGAAATTGGAATTTCATATTATCTCTATCTCTTTTAAGAAGAGAATGATAAATCAAATTTTTCTTTTTTATATTTAGTATTTTTAGTTAAATTTAAATATTTTCAAAAAGAAAAAATTAAAAATTAAGAAGAAAATTTTAATTTATTATTTTTCTATTGAAAATAAATAAAATTAAAGTAAAATCATAATTTCATACATTTTTTTTTCAAAACTAAAGGTTGTTTATGATTAATATAATTTTATTTTTGTTGTTAAAATATATATTTAAATAATTGAAATGGCTCGGCTCATAGAGGCATGGCGTTTCATTTTTCTCTTATTTTTTTAGGCTTAGAAGATTTGGTTAGCTTCAGCGTATCATTGCCTTCACTACTCGTGGTCGGTGCGATTAATCGCCGATCATTTTTTTAAGAAAAAATATTGATAAACTCCTTTTCTGTCTTTTTTTTATTCTGTCCTTCTCAATTTTGATACTAAATAAATTGATTTCTTTTTAAAAATTGATGTAATTTAATTTTTATCGATTTTGAAAATAAACAATTAAGATAATTTAATTATAGTTTTAATATTTTCCATCAATTGTACATAGGTATAATAACAAATTTAACAATCGATGTTTTATATATTCTATGTGAATATTGATAAAATGTGAATGTTGCAAGTAATATTTTTGTAACTAAATTGGTGGTTAGATCGGTCATATCATTTATTTATTGTTTAATCAATTGGTTCAATTTAATTAAATAAATTATTAACTAAATTGGTTTTTTTTTTAAATTGGAGCAATTTAATTCTTATTGATTTTGAAAGTGGGCAACTAAGACAATTAATCATGACTTTAATATTTTTCGTCAATGGTACATGATTTTGATTAGTATAATAATAAATTTAACTCTTTATGTTTATATATTCTACATAAATGTTGACAAAATGTGTAATGTTGCAAGCAATATTTTTATAATCGAACCAATGATTAGACTAATCAGACCATCGATTCCTCGTTTGACAGATTGGTTTGGTTTGATTAAATAAATTTAAAAAATAATAATAAAAACTTATGTTTAACCTGTTTGTAAGTTAACCACTTTAACCTATTTCCTAAGATTGATGTATCGACCAATCCAATTCCAATAGCCTTGGTGGCAGGCTAATTTTGTTAAATCAAGATTATATAGACATAATTTATAAATGTTGTGGGTTAAACTTGTTAAATCAAGACTAAATTGATAAAATGTGTAAAATTTGAAAACTAAATTGATTATTATATCAATAAAAAATATGTACAATTAATGAAAACATATAACCGTTAGTAGATTACTTTCGAAATAGACAAAAATTAAATTACTTTGATTTTGCTTTAAATGAAATCAATCTATCAATATCAAAATAAAAAGAGATTTTATTATTGAAAAAGCTTTATTGTTATATTTAATTTTATTAAGTTTAACATTACAAAAAACTTTATTACTTTTATTTCATTGATTGATTGATTGATTTGTATATTTTATATCGCCTCAAATGGATAAAATATAAATCAACAAAAAATATAAACAATATGGTTAAAATATGTTGTTAGTCCTTATATTTTTAATATAATTTCATATTTTTTTAGTAAAGATAAACAACAAAAAGCGAATCAAGTGAAAATCTAATTAACTAGATAGATTGGACCGTCCATAAGCAAGTCCCTAACCGATAATGGGGGATCCTCCATCAAATGGAACCACATCAACTCTGGATGTACAAATTTTATCAATTGATCCGTCACAGGGTTTTGGGTCTGAAGAATATGTCGAACACAAACTTCCCAAGACGCTTAAGCATACTATGTATTTAAAAGGAATGTAAAACAGAGGTATACTTTGACTAATAGAACAGAGAGAAGTGTAATTTTTTGATTAATTCTGAATAGTAAAATGATACAATTGTAAATGCTTAGCTACCAATCTACCTTCTTCCTTCCTATTTATACAAAGAGAGGTTAATCTGTTTTGATAACAACGGACTCTATTTAGCAATTTTAATCACCTACTGACTTAACTACTTACCAATTGCTCACACTCTAATATTCACTGAACTACTCAACTTTCGAGACTTGTAAAAACCGCCAGAAAACATAAAAGGAAGCAGTCGACAATGGTTCTATAAAAAATATCTGCCACTTGATCACAAGCCGGAACTTCACCAACTATAATTGACCCATTGTTCGCCTTTTCATGCAAAAAGAACAGATCCAACTCAACATGTTTGAATTTAGAATGCAAAACTGGATTGGCTGCAACTGCCACAGCACTCGAATTATCACACCAAATTGTTGGCGTATCAACAGACTGAAACTAAAGCTCACCCAGCAAAGACATTAACCAAGTGACATCTGCAGTGGCCGCAGCTAGCCCTCGATACTTTGCCTCAATTGTGGAATGTGACACCACCGATTGCTTCTTAGAACACCAAGACACAGGACTACTTTCAAAATAAACACAATATCCTGTAGTAGATCGTCGATCATTAAAGTCTAATCCATAATTTGCATCAGCATACCCAACTAACGACAACCGCTCAGAAGGTTTGTTGCATACCTCATAATTAACAGTGCTACATAAGTACTTGAAAATTTGTTTCAGCGCCACGCAATAAACTTCTGTGTGAACATGGATGAATTGACAAATACGATTTACTGCATAAGTAATATTTGGACGAGTAAGAACTACGTACTGCAAAGCTCTTATAATACTTTGATACTCACTAGGGTCGTCAACCGGTGTGCCCATATCCTTTGACAAAAATGAAGAACTCACTATTGGGGTATGAACACTCTTGGCAGTCACAAATGAATAGACCCATAAACCAAATGAGCAACTTCAATACCCCAAAAATAATGAAGATCCCCCATATCTATTTACGAAGATTCAAAGTTCAACATACTAATAAATTGACTACATCTGATGAAGAATTCCCTGTAACAATGATATTATCAACATACACCAGAACATACAACTTAACATTACTAGTGATGCAAATAAACAAGGAAGCATCTGACTTCGACCCCACAAAACCAATAGAAGTAAGAAAGGTTTTCAATTTGTCAAACCATGCTCTCGGAGCTTGCCGAAGATCGTACAATGCCTTAGTTAGTCGACACACTAGACGTTTATCATTAGAGTCAAGCTGAACATATCCAGGTGGTTATTGCATATACACCTCTTCACTAAGCTCCCCATTCAAAAACGCATTATTCACATCCACCTGTTGCACTGACCACTTCATTGACACAGCAATGGAAAGTATAGTTCGAATAGTAGCGAGTTTAACAACCGGACTAAATGTCTCTCGAAAATCATAACCGGGTACTTGAGAACACCCTTTCGCCACAAGTCTACCCTTACGTCGAGCAAAAGTACCATCAGGATTACACTTGATTTTAAACAACCACTTATACCCAACAACTTTCCTTCCAAGTGGCAATGGTACAAGCTCCCAAGTTCGATTCTTAATCAGAGCATCATACTTAACTTGAGCTGCTAACCGCTACTCCTCATGAGCAAATGGCTCTTCAATTGTACGAGGATCTCGATCTCTGACTTCAACAGCTAGAATTTTAGGTTTGAAGACCCTTGCTTTAGACCTCATTATCATATGATGTGTGTTTTATGGTGGTGCATCATCAACAAAAACTGAAACTTCCAGCGTGAATGACTGTAATTGACTATTAGTGTCTGCAGACCACAAAATCGACCCACTTCCAAAACAAGCCATTCCAGACCTTGAGTTTTCACCACTTTGATCAACTGCACTCATAATACCATCCAGACGAGATGAATCAACCCCGTCATTATTAGCAATGGGTCGTACTAAGCTCTTGTAAACCTCATCATTAAAACAAGCTGTCGTTTTACAACCTGAACAAAAGTAAACACTAACTCTTTTGTGTCTTGCGAAGGAACACTCTCTAAGAACAGAAAATATTTCTCATCAAACATAACATGATGAGAGACAATAACCTTCCCATCGGATGTGAGACATTGATACCTTTTATGATGAGGACTATAACCAAGGAACGTATACGGTTATGATCGAAATTCTAACTTATGTCTGTTAAACAGTCGTATATAAGGAAAGTAACAACACCCAAAAAATCTAAGATAGTCATACGTTGGTGATTTACCATATAAAATAAAATATGGAGATTTTTCTCGTAAAATCGAAGTAGGAAGCCTATTAATTAAATGAACAACACACATAAAAGTAAAGTCCTAAAACTTCATTGGTAAACTTGCTTGAGCAAGAAGAGTAAGGCCTACCTCAACGATGTGACGGAGTTTACGCTCAACCACTCCGTTTTGCTCTGATGTATGTGGACATACGATCCGATGAACAATGCCATGTTACGCAAGGTGGGTTGTGAATGATCGGAACTTACCACCCCAATCACTCTAAAATTGCTTAATATCTCTCGTAAACTGTGTTTTAACTAACTTCTGAAATTGAATAAAGCAATCAAGTGCCTGAGATTTGTGTTGAACAAGATAAATCCATGTAAATCGAGTAAACATGTAAACAAACGAAACATAGTACCATTTACCACTACTATCCACTGTTGTAGGCCCTCATAAATCGAAGATCACTAATTCAAAAGGAAATGTATAACCTGTACTAAACTTTACCGATTTTAACACGCAACACACACAGTCTCAAGACTACTCTTATTTGTAGTGATATTACATTGTTTCAAAACATTGTTTACTACATTACTAAATGGATAATCTAACAGTTGATGCCACAATTCAAACACAACATTAGGCAATGAACTCGAGCTAGCACACTCATTATTCACGGAAGGAGTAAGACCAACATTATTCAGAGCTACTTATACAACCCGTCATGTGAGTAACCTTGTATCAAAACAACTTGAGTCTCGATCTCTTTGATTAAGTAATGAAAATGATGAAATTCAAAATATACGTTATTGTCCCTAGTAAATTATGATACTGACAGTAAATTTATACGAATCTTATGAACATGTAACACATTTGACAAATGAAGTAATTTTGTAGATGTATCCATCTTAGCATTACCCACAGTAGCAATTTTAGAACAAGTTCCATCACCCATGAGAATCGGAATATTACTTGAATAAAGAGTAGAGTCATCTAATGCGGACGCATCTTTGCAGACATGGTCGCTCCGGATTCAAGATACCATGTAGTTGGGGCATTTTCCACAGCCACTAGAGCATATGACTCTTCATTCAAATACTCAAAACCCGAAGCATCTGAAACTCCTACACCTGTAGCATCCAAGTACCGATCTGGGAAAAACGACCCAAACCCAGCATCATTGTTTGGATCATAAACCACTCAAGCTCTAGACTTTGTATAATAGTGACTATATGACACCATAACATTCAGCCCACTAGACCAAGCACCTTGAGATCCCATTTGCACACAATTGATATGTGGTGTTGCAAGCCTAATCATGGAGGAAGGAGTAAATGGCCCACTATTAAAATTTACCACATCATCACTAAACCCATCATTCGGCCTATTCTCACCATAACCATCTAACAAATTGATTTTAAGGCAAACTCCCCTATTCTTGCTCGATTTCATTCCCAAGCCATGAGGCACTGCTCCTCCATGGGGCGTCTAACCGGACGGAGCCCAACAACAAGCCATCCCCAACGAACCATGACCACCACGGGCACTCTCTAAACCTGTTTGAGTTGTCGAGCGAGGGGCATGAAGCAAGGGACCAAAGAACATCCTATGCTTCGTCGTAGCAGCATCATACGATGGTTACAGAGTCTCATGCTCATAATGGTTGTAGCACCTCTGAGTAAGATGCTCGAGACGGTTGCAAATCTGACACTGTACTCGACCTCTTAAAAATCATTCGCGTCCCTCGAACAATCCACAGCCACCACACATAGCCATTGAATACTCGACATATTCCAGATCTGGATTAGGAGGAGCCACCAGATTTGCATGGAAGGGATGCTCGTGAACCGCCCTTTGAATTCGTTTCTCATACTCGGATAGCATATCAACCAATTTCCTCATTGATAGAGGCTCAGATGTAAAGAAAGAATATGCCAAGACGACATCAAAATCTAACGACAAACCAGTGAGTACCACTTTAACTTTCTCCGGTTCAGAGACTTGATGCCCTGAGGCTTCAATAAGGGCACAAGTATTCTGGGTTTTAGCAACATACTCTTTGATTGAGAGATTACCTTTTCTAATCGAGTGGAGATCATGCTTGATCTGAGACAGCTTCGATCTAAAAACCGCAACAAACAGACTTTTAGCGATGCTCTAAACGTCATGTGATGTCTTTACACCAGTGAAACAAATCAAGAGAAGGTTGCTGATCATGGAAAGAAGCCACGATGCAAGCAACTTGTCCTGTTGTTGAAAAAGAGTGATCAGGGTCACGCACTAGTTTACCTTCACGATCGGAAAGAAATTGTGGTGGACTCTTCATAGTGCCGTCCACAAACCCGGTAAGCTCATATTCGTTTATGATCAACTTCATATGCTACTACCATTGGATAAAATTCCCTTCAACTATCTTGATTGTGTCATGACGTGGAAAGCTTTGAACTAAACGATGCTTTTTAGACTCACCACCATTCGGATTTGACGATGTATCAGGAACATCAAGAGGAGCTTGAGGAGTCGGAGTGACCAAGCCAAAGTGGCTGACTCAGCTGAATTGAGCATGATTTGCAATGGAAGGAGGTCCCAAGGATCAAATAGCAAATGATACCATGAAAAGGAATGTAAAACATAGGTATACTTTGACTAATAAAACAGAGAGAAGTGTAATTTTCTGATTAATTCTGAATAGTAAAATGATACAATTGTAAATGCTTAGCTGTCAATTTCCACCTTCTTCCTTCCTATTTATACAAAGAGAGGTTAATCTGTTTTGATAATGATCGACTTTGTTTAGCAATTTTAACCACCTACTGACTTAACTACTTACTAACTGCTCACACTCTAATATGTATCAACCTCAATTCCATCATCTTACTATCTATAGCACCTACAAGTATGGTCTCAACCAACAAACCATTGTCACATTTCAATTTCAATTTCCATTTACTTTTTTTTTTTACTTTTTTATTAAAATTAAAAATTAATTTTTGTTTTACTTTTTTTATTTGAAAATATCAGTCAAAATTTTAATGAAAACTATCAACAAAAAATTTGTCAATCAAAATTAATCTTTATATTTCCATTACCAATCAAAATTTGTCATTCTTGCATATTGATTAGGTTGTCTTTGTAGGACATGGCATATGATTGACAAAAAATAAACTTAATAAGTTAATAAATTTAAATGAAAACTATCAACAATAATAATGATTAAACTAAATTTTTTAAATAAAAATAGAAAAATTAAAATTTTAACTTTTAAAATATAAAAATTGAATCTCAAATTTTATAATATTGTAGGGACTTTTTACCTAAAACTATTATATTAAAAATATAATAAAATTGAAAATGATTTCAAGAAATAACTGGAGTTAAAAATTATATCATCAAAGTATGAAGGAGAAATTTATTTATTTTTATTTCTAATAAAGAAATTGACGCTAACTACTCTGTACAATAAATATGAATATTACTCATCCACTCCAAGTGCGAGTATTTCCACGCCAATCTCAAAATGTTAAATGACTTGCTTTAAGTTATATCTAAAATTTCAGTTTTTGTTAATTCTTATAGTACGTTTTTTAGTTTTGATTATGTATATATTTTTATTTGTACGTGTATTTTTAAGGTTAGATTTGTCGTTGTCTCTTTTAATTTGATGGATGCTCGGTTTTATTATCGATTTATGTCCGTCGTTTTGAACTATCCGGGGTTGATTTCTTATTGTATTAAATGTTTGTAATCACTTCTGATATGCTGTGCTTGAGTTGTGACAGAACTGATTGTCAACGTGCCATAATATTCTATTGCTGCTGAAGTTGAAGCTTTTAATGTGTTGATGGAGCTCGTCCTTTAATGCATACAACAAATGTTTATTATTTTTCCGTGAATTATATGATCTTATTCATTGAATAAACTAATGAATTTCTCTTAAATTCAGTTTTTTTCAAATTAATTTTGAAATTTTAGATTTATTTGAAAAATATGTTTATTTTATGATTTTAAATATTATTTGATAAAATTTAAAGTATTTTTCATAAATATTTTTAAAAAATAATAAAATTTCAACTAAATTATTAACTTTGATATGGTTTTAAAAAATATTTTTTTATATAAATTTATTTAAATGATTAAAATTAATTATAAATTAAATAAAAAATGAATTATTGATTCCTCCTCTCCAATGCATACTCTGAATTCAAATCCATCTTTTTGATCATTAACTTTAGTTGTAGAGCCATGTTAAGGTTTAGGGTGGTGGGCCCCAAGTTTAGTTTTTTTCAATTTAGTCTTTTTTTTTACGTTATAGTCCTCTAAAAAATATAAGTAGATTTAAAATTTTTGTAATTTTTCTTTTGTAATATATATTATAGCCCCCTTAAAATAGTAAAATTTTAATTTAGGCCCTTTATAATTTATAAAATTTTAAATTAGTAATGGTAAAATTGCATTTTGGCTCCCTTAAAAATGATAAAAATTTAATTTAACCCTTTAAAAATAATAAAGATATAGGTTATTAAAATGATGAAATTATATTTGTACTATCGTAAAAATATATAATTTAATTCCGACACCCAAAATTTTTTTTTAACTCCACCACTGATTAACTTAATCAAAATATTATCCATATTTTGAACGCAACATTAAATTTAAGGTTGAGTTTTCTAATCAGTTTTTAGATAGTTGTAAATTATATTTTAATTTTTATATTTTTTAATTTAAATTTTAAATCTTAATTATTAAATTCATTAAATTTTACTATTTTTACGCTATAAACATACTATTATATATGTAAAATCATGTTAGTTTGTCATTTTTATTTGATTAATGATTGTTGTATGTATCAAGATTGAAAATATAGGGATTAAGAATGATTAAATTAGAAAACATGAATTAAATCTATAATTTTATACATAATAAAAGATTGATAGCGGAATGTAGCCAAAATATTTATTTGTTACCGTTTAAATTACACATAATATATAAACTAAAATTGAAAAAAAATATAAAAAATTAAAGGAATAAATTATATTAGAATCATCTTAAAAAGTATAATTTTTAGGCACCAATAAAATAGTGTCATGTCATTAAATTTTAAAGATAAAAAATTGTTATCATACACTTATCTATATCTAATATATTCTCTAACTTAATTTAACTTTAATTAAATTACTTAAAATAATTAATTTTTTAAATTATAAATAAAAGTTTTTTCTTCTTTTATCTTAAGCTTAAAACTCAGAACCTCGAACTTTGAACTCGAACCCCAACCCCCAAAATTTAGGGTTTGAATTTGAACTTTAAGGTTCAAGGTTTGGGTTTGGTTTTTGGTTCAGTGTTCAAGGTACGAGTTTAGGGTTCAAGTTTAAGGTTGAAGGGTTTAGGGTTATGGGATATGAATTCGAGATTCAGGTTCGAGGCTCAAGGGTTTGTGATTCTATATTTTGGGTGTAAGGTTCAGAATTCTAGATTTATTATTTTGGATTTTCGCTAAAAAATTATAAAAATGTTATGTTAATGATATGAGAAAAATTGTTAAAATGTAATTAAATAATTGCAGAAATATTATGGATAATGTGGTGGGATGAATCCATAAAATAATTTTTTTATGGATAAGCGTTTAATAATAATTTTATTTTTAAATTTTGATAATATAATAAATTTATTAATATTTAAAAATCTTAATTTTTAAAATCATTGTTATGTAAGTTATTCCCAAACACTAAATCTGTAACTTATATATCATATACGATATGGGTAGCAAAATTTAACCTAAAATTAATATGAAGATGTGTTAATTGAGGTTAACACCTGCAAGTAATTATTGAGATATCAGGAAAGTTGCTACTACAAGTAAAAAAGCATTGCACATATTTTTGTAAAGCCAAAAATTAAGAGGAAAGTTAAAGCAAACTCTGAACAGTATCATTAGCCAACAATTATGTATGCTTTTCAAGGGCACAACCGCACGCCCAAAATCACAACTTTTCATTTTTATCTTTCTTTTTACTACCAACTGATTTTAAGGGTGAAATTTTAGTATTCAACGTTGCAATGTTTTTTATTTTATGATTGTTGAAATGTCTTAATCAACAAAAAAGTTTTTAGATGGAATATAAATCATTAATTTAAAATTTTTATAGTTTTGCAACTCAGGATTGTTATGATCACAGTTTAGTGTATGTTTTCTTCAATTTTGTTCCAGATTAAAGTAAATAATTTAATGTTTTTAGGTGGAATATCAATCAATCTATAAAAATATATTTAATGTGTTTTCTATAGTAGTAGAGGTAATCATGAGTCGGATCGGGTCGGATTTGAGTTGAGTTAAATTAAAATTTTAGGCTCATTTGTTGGGTTTAGGCTTGACTCGAAAAATGAGTTTAAAAATTTGTTCAAATTCAATCCGGATAAAAATACTAAAATTCGAGCTCGATTCGACCTGCTCATATTTATTTTTATATATATATTTTAAAAAATATATAATACATAAAAAATATTAAAAATATTAATATAAATGTTTCCCAACAATTTGAAAGTAAATTAAAAAAAAATATGTATACTTAAATAACACTTAAGATAGGTGCAACTTAACAAACAAATGCTTCTAAAATAATAACAAAATTAACAATGAAATAAGAGTTATACAATATCTAAACAATAACAAAATAATAACAAAACAATAAAAAACAGCAAGAAAACAGTAAAAAAAATTAATTTTTTTAATATTCGGGCTGGATCGAGTTGGGCTTGGATCAAAAAAATCTTACCCGAGACTTGACCCATTTTCTAAACAAGTCTTATTTTTTACCCTATCTCATTTTTTGAGCTTATATTTTTACATAAATCCTTTCATTTTTCAAATGAATTTTCGAATCGAATCGGATAGCTTGACCATAAATAGCAGTAAAGAAAAAACATTTTCTAGATTTAAATTTGAAATTTAGTGTTAATAAAAATTTAACCAACACAACATATTGATAATTATACCTATGATTAGTTAATATATTTAATATGTTATTGATTTATAATTTTATTACTTAGAAAGAATTACATAAAAACGCATTTTATTAAACAATATATGGATATATAGTACAACTGTTAAATACAAAACCCTTTAATTTTTTGCACATATCAAATCAATAAGGAAATGTGATAGGTGCATAATCTAGCGGTTTTAGAGGTTGTGATGTGTGTTTCTAGGTTTTCATCAACACTTCAGCGTCTATCTATAAACTGCGGATGTCCACTAGAAGCGGTTCAAGTTTCTAATATATCTATACAGCTAGTTTAGTATTATTTTTAAAAAGTATTTTTAAAAGATGCTTAAAAAAAGTGTTTTTAAGAAAGGTAATTTAAAATTTAAATGTTTAATATTATTGTTAAAAAGTGTTTTTAAGAAATGAAATATTCATTTTAAACATGATATTATAAAGTAATAAATATGCATTTAAATAATATTTAAATTAGTTAATATTATGATATTTTAGTAAAAATATAAAAAATAATTTATTATAACTTATTGTTAATATTTTAATATAGGAAATATTAATTTTAAATATTTCTAAATAATTAATATTAATTATTTATAAAATTTAATTAGAATATATAAACTATATTTTAAATATTTAAATATAGTCATTAAATATTTGTAATTAGATATTAACACAACTGTATTATTTTAAAAAATATTTTTGTTTTTGAACCCAACAAGTGATTCCAGTGAAAAGGAGGATGTTGTTCATCCTAGGGGTCCCAGGTTCGAGCGCCTATTTGTGCAAGGTGTTTGTTGTCAAAGGGTTAAGAAAGTATGAACAAATACTACCATGTAATTACACCAATATATTCAAAAAAAATATTTTTTTATTTTTTAGTGAATGATTTTAACACATTTGTATTATTTTATTTTAAATTGTAATTTGAATACATAACCCATATTAGATATTAACATAACATAGAAAATATAAACCTAACAAATTAAAATATTACATGTATTTGGATTAAAGTTTCAAAAAGGGGTAATATTTATATACCAAATATAAATATTAAAAATTTTACATTAACATTTTACAATTTAAAATGAATTCATTAAATTAGAAGCTATAACATCTCTTGTTAATTCCATTTCAAAACCACCTGAATTGTTTAATTCTCATCATCATCACCATCAATATCATCATCATCATCACTTTCTCCATCATACACATCTTCTAGATCAATAATATCCTCATATGCCCTATTAATATTTTCGTATTTCATAAAATCTACATCATTTCGACCGTCATGTTTTAGAATAAAATTGTGTATTGCTATTGTAGCGACAATGATCATCATTTGCTTTTCAAAACTATAGCTTAGCATATCCCTAAAATGACCCATTTTTTTCAAAACACCAAAAGTTCATGCAATCACACTACGTAATGATGAATGTGAATTATTGAATATCTCTTATTTACCATATATTGATCTTCCTTTATGAAAGTCAGGTAAATGATATCCCTAACCTTTATATGGTACAAGATAACCTTTCATTTGAGGATATACAAAATTAACAGATAATATTTTCCTACATGTCATAATATAACAAACAAGTAATTCAGGAATTGTTTATTTTTTTTTAAATTATCAATTAAAGAATTTATACTTTATTATTTTTTTAAAAAGGAAAATAAATGAAATATATTACCATTTGGTGGGTGCAGAAATTTGTATTATGAATCTTGAATTGCATCAAGAAATATTCTAGTGTCATGCACTAATCCTTCCCATCTAGCCATAACAAAGGTGAAACACATTAAAATCACATTGATAAGTGCTAAAAGTAACATGTTTTAATCTCATTCTTAATGCGTTTTGGAGGATTATTCTATTTAAAATGGTGAATTTTATGCTCCTAATCCTTTAAATTCATGTTTCGATACTTAGGAGAGTATTTGAGAATGAAAGGAGTGAAAATCGGAAAAATGGAGTAGATCTTAGAAGCCACATGGGTTGGACCCTACCACACAGGCTAGGCACACGACCATGTGCTAGACTGTGTGAAAATCGTGATTTGCATCCAAAACACGCAGAAAAATGTAATTTTAGGTTTTCGGACATTCTAAGACTTATATATACCAAATATGAAAAAAGGGAAGGAAGCCGTCATAGAATATTAAAGAAAACAATGAAGTCTGTCTTTTGATTTCTATTTTACGCAATAAATACTTAGATCTTGTTCTCAATTATGCATTCTTAATTCTTGATTTAGTATTTTCGGGATATTAGTTCATGTTTGATGTGCTTGAATCAGAGGAGAATAGACCCTATTTAAGAGTAGATCTAGCATAATTGAGTGGAGTTGCATGCAATCCTAGAAATAAGATGACATAAATCTATCATATTATAATCAAATCTAATAGGGAGATCCAAAGATTGAGTTAATACAACAATGTAACACCTAAAACCCTTAAACCATCACCAGTTAAGGTTCCAGTGACTTACTATTCATTTATCATTGTTCGTCTTTAACTCAATGTTATTCAAATTTATTTTTATTACGAAATTCATTCTACGCGTTACTTATCATCATTTGATTATAAGCACAATTCAAAAAAGGAAAAAAAGGTCATTTCTGACATTTCTGAAGACTTCTACTAGTACCTGTTGGACATGTATTGGTAGTTGCCAATTCAGTAAGCCGTTCAAGAATAGTGCAGACTTCTACCGATACAAGTGATAGTCTTACCGACTCTTTCTACCGATACAAGTCTTACTTCTACTGATACTAAAAACTCCAGAGAGCTAAAAATCATACACTGTTGCTTTTACTGATACAAGTATGCAATGTACCGATACTTCTAAACACATAACTACCGATACTTGCTATTCAACTACCGATACAACCCAAGTCAGAGAATGACCTCTCTCCTATCCTGTACTTCTATTGAGAAATCCATGGATACTACCGAAATAAGTATACAAAATCTCAAGAATCATGTCAAAACACAAGTTTAACAACAAAAAACATTCATGACTTCAATATGCATTAACCCAACACGAATACATAAGTCCCAAGTCATTACATAGTACTATAAACCTATAGACTAACTTGCACAAACATACGTCATTATATTCAACATCTCATCAACATAACAAGGTTTCCACAATCTCAACTACATAAACAAAGATAACATCATCCTAGTACATGCTATAAGACCAAATGATATGATTACCACCGAACAAATTCCAGGATAGTGTGATGCTCCAAGATGATTCGATCTTCGAACAACAAAATTGAATCTACAAAACAACAGCAGTTTCCACAGGTAAGCATTTTAAAGCTTAGTAAGTTCATAAAGATAAATAAATTTACCAAACTTCAAGAGTTGTAAAATCTAATTAATTGAACTGAATAAGCTATATACATCCGAGGTAGGTTTCTATGCATATTTGATACTCATGATGACACAAAGTCATTGAACCTTTAATTCGTAGAGGGATCATATACTCACGATGACACATAGTCATCAGAACTCATAATCCGTAAAGGATTCATATACTCAAGATGACACGTAGTCATCGAACCTCATAATTCATAAAGGATTCATATACTCACGATGACACGTAGTCATCGAACCTCATAATTCGTAAAGGATTCATATACTCACGATGACATATAGTCATCGGACCTTTTTATTTACGGCTTAAAGCCCGTTAGCCTTTCCTCTTCTTTGTTCTCGTCTTCCACACTTCTGATCATCGTTTCAACTCGAAGCATTTGTTTAAAATACAAGAATATGAAAATGTAAATTGAAATTTAATCATCCGAACTTACCAGACTAACTTGCAGTTACGATTAGACTTTAATGACTACTCCACTAATTTCCCTTTTTCGCTATCTGAAGCACGATCGTAGTCTACATTCACAAATCATCCAATTCTCACATTAAATCACATAATTGAGTCATTCAACACAATTTAGTTCTTTTAGGGAAAATTACAATTTTACCCTTAATATTTTCCTTTTATTCAATTTAGTCCTTTCAACACAAAATATGCAAAATAACAATTCTCTTATACAACCAACCTTAATCGAATTCTCTAGGGTGTTTACCCAACCCTTTCATTCATTCATTTGCGCAACAATACATGTATTTTCATCATTTTCATATTTTAGTCCCTAAACCCTAATTTCATAAAAAATCTCTTTACAAAGAGATTTAACCCAAGTATCAAGCATTCAAATCTATCAAGAGCTTTCAAGAACAAGTATTTCCAACAATGACAAGTTTCATTACATTTGATAGATTCACAAATTAGTCCTTACACAAGCTAGATTAAGCTGGTACAGACTCAAAAACATAAAAATTACTAAAACGAATCAAAGTTTGCTTACCCAAATCAAGGCTTAAATATTTGAATGAAAAACCGTAAGTTTTTCTCTTTTGGCCGTGTAAAGAAGAAGGAGAAGAGAAATTATAATTAAATTCTCAAATTCTTTCTTTTAATTTCATATATATATTAATGACATTTTTAAAATTTTTGTGACTTTTATCATTAACCTTACTTAATCACTCTTAATCCTTAATTAATCGTTCCCTTAACACCTAAATGTCATGATATTCCACTATCTTAATCTCTTTTGATTTATTTACTTATTTGGTCCTTTTAATCAAACAATTCTACCTTTGCACCTTTTACAATTTAATCCCTTTCCACTCAATTAACTATTTAAACATTAAAATTTTCTCACCAATTTTTAATACGATACTAGCGAAGTTATAAATATTCACATAAATAAATTAATGACTCAACTTGTCGGAATTGTGATCCCAAAATCACTATTTTCGACACCACTGAAAATCTAGCTGTTACAAATAATAGGGGTTTTAATTAGAAAGAAATTTCAGTTAATCAACCTAGAGTTGGTTGCTTTTATGCTTGGATAGAGATATTAGTATAATTTAGGGATTTCTACAGATCAAGATACTAAGTGAAGAAATTACTTAATTCAAATTAATAATGATAAATGAAATCTAGGTGAATTCTTTCCTGGGTATTGCCTTGCTTCTTGGTTGTTTATTCGATTACTTTCCTAAATTGTTCTTGTCGTATTCTTAGTTAATTAATTTAGTTAATTTTAGTTTTAATCAATCTCTCTAATTTTTTGGTTAAACAATAGAAAGACAATAATTACTAGTACTTTCTCGTGGGAACGATATCTATGCTCACCGTAGCTATACTATTAATTGATCGGTGCACTTGCCTTAGTCATAATTTTAGTTAGTTTCGATTGCATCAAGTTTTTGGCACAATTGTGGGGGACTGAAATATTAGGAAAACTTTATTTCTATTAATTTAGCCATTTTTATTTTTATTTTAATATTTTTTGACTTCATTTTTACTTTCTAATTTTTTTGTTTGCTTCTAACAGTTTTATTAGTTTATGACTAGAGGAAACTTGTCGGATCCATTACTTTTTTACAGTGAGATTGAAAACACTGGTCGCAGAAATCATAATGAAGTTAGAGAAGCAAGGCAATGTTAGAAGGATATAGTAGACAATCAAGAGGTAAAAGATATTATTGTGGAGATGGGAGAAAATCAAAATAATCAACAACCGCGTACTTTGTTCGACTATGCTAAACCTACTCTGATCGGTATTGAATCGAGTATTCTGAGACCTACCATTGATGCAAACAGTTTTGAGTTGAAGTCAAACACAATTCAGATGGTACAACAATATGTTCAGTTTGATGGTTTGCAAGACGAAGATCCGAGTACTCATTTCACAACTTTCTTGAGATTTGCGACACATTCAAGATCAATGGCGCTACTGATAAAGCCATACACTTATGGTTGTTCCTATTCTCTTTGAGGAGAAAGGTAAAATAGTGATTGAATTCATTGCCATGAGGTTCTATCACCACTTGGGATCAAATGACTGAGAAATTTCTGTTAAAGTACTTCTCACCGGCTAAAACAACTAAGTTGAGCAATGATATCTCTTCTTTTGCTCAAATTGATTTAGAGACATTATATGATGCATGGGAGAGATTTAAGGATTTGTTAAGAAGGTGCCCTCATCATGGATTACGTTTGTGGTTGCAAGTTCAAACCTTCTACTATGGTTTAAATCCCTCGACTCAGTAATTAATCGATGCAGCAGTCGGTGGAACACTGAATAATAAAACACCCGAGGTAACTCTAGACTTTATTGAAGAAATAACACTAAATAACTATCAGTGGCAAGTTATGAGAACAAATCTGATGAAAGCAGTCGATGTTTTTAATATGGATGAAGTTGCTATGTTGGCAAGTCAAGTGGAAATATTGAATAAAAGACTTGATTGTTTGAATTTTTCTATGCAAGTAAACCTGATGATGCAATGTGATTGATGGGTGTCGAATCCACAAAATATAAATATTCATATGACAAATAATACAAAATAGTAGTATAAGGCAGTAGGGTCGATTCCATAGGGATTGGTTGCTAAATTCCACTATTGTGTCTTCATCTTCAATGTCGCGTTGAAGGGCATGCTCGTGACTTGTGACTGTCTCCCTAAAAAAATAAATAAGTGAGGGATTAGAGATAAAAATGTTAAACTAAAATAAAATAAATAAAGTGAAATAAATCTTGATGCAAAGTAAATTAATCGAGATAAAAATGAGAAAAACTATATTTAATAAGCTTAGCCTCAGCCTTGGTTCTCTTTGAACCTAAATCGATCCTCGAAAATTGATCTTCCCTTTTTAATCGATAAGATGGTTATAAAGCTCGAGATCGTCCCAACCGCCAACTTTTCCTCTTGTAACAGGTTCCGATACGACCTGCAAACCGACTTTTGCCGAATGTCTAACAACGTCGCACGTGCTCACGATTTAAGATTTCGACAGCCTTACGCTCTAAGCCCAACTTGAATTAACGGCCTCAACCGCATGGGTCATTTAAATCCAATCTTTATCACCCTTGACAGAATCCAAATAGCCATTTCCCACCTGGACACGCCAATTTGTTCATGGGAACTCGAATGCAGCACGATCGACTCGACTTTCCAATTGTACACAAACCTACTTCAACCCAATGCGCGCTTTTTGTATTGGAGTCAAATTAACTTTGAGAGACGAATTTGTATTATCTTATAAACCGGAGAGATAGCGAGTACCGATAAAAAGGTTTTTAGCACGACTTCGTAACTCATGATTATTTCTTGACGGAGTGATAATTGGGCTAAGGCTAAAAGAACTTAGTGACACATGATTTTAATCATGCTTGATGGATGAATGTGATGAATTATTTGTGATTATGAAGGATGGAAATGGGAAGGGATTAATGAAGCAATTTGACAAATTTTGTAAAGGAATGAAAATGGAGATGAAAATGGTAGAAAGAACTAACTAATTGAAAGAAAAAGAATAAAATGCACAATTGCTTCAATTACTCACAAATCAAAAGTACATTTTCTATTGAACGCAAAAGACCCTATTTATATACAATTGGGTTACTAAAAATAGCTTGACCACTTCTAAAGTAAATTTCCCATTTTACTTAAAATAAATAAATCCTAGTCAAAATAAAATGAAGAAAATAACAAACTTCAAATATAGGCTATTAACCAATTCAACTAAAAACAATCTTTGCACTTAAGCCCTTATATTTTCCCAAATCTCAATGTAGCTCACCTCTTCACATATTTCTTCAATTAAGTCCACTTTTTCCTTGCCTTTGGGTTGAAACATCAATTTGTGTACCTGATAAGAAAATGTAGGAAATTAAAAGTGCTTTCCTCAAAATTAATCCAAAATACACAAATAAAATTGCACAAATTATTTACTATCAAAGTCTCCCTACTTAGCCTATGCTTGTCCTCAAGCATAATGTTTATTCTATATTAATGTTATTCGATAAATTTTTTTTTCAAAATCGAATTTCATTCTTAAACCAAGTTTCATGCAAACAATCAGAAGATCAAAAATAGATAATCGCTTATGTTTAATCAATACACATTTTATAGACTTTCAACCATTATGAACAAAATCAACCACTTCACAAAAATTTAAGCTTAATTAAACTTGCTAATTGTACCCAAATTTACATACGTATATATTTATTTATTTATTTTTATTTTTTAAGACACAAGGCAACTCGATTAGCAGAGTGTTAAAAGCTTCAGTTCGTCACTCAAATCTTTTTTCGCGAATTGAAATAACAAGCCAAGCCCCTCAACCCGATTACTCAATTCGATCACATTTTCGAATCTTCACTCATAACCAAGGCATAATATATTTATTCACATCCAAATTTTATTTATTTACATAATTGAGTACTTATTAAGCAAATCTAAAAAAGTTTCTAATTTAATAAAGTGTTCGACTTTCTTCATAATAATTTCAACTCTTACAAAATGTATATTGATAAAAAACAAGTAATTATTATTAATGAGTTCCTAATTATCCAAAAGAACCAAGCATAAGAAAAAATTCAATCGTAAAAATAATTATCAAATAATATTAATATCATAAGCAATATGTAAAGAGAAAGATCATGACTTGCATAATGAATCCCCCTACTTAATCCCACATTGCCCTTAATGTACAACGTTAAAGAATAGAAAAATATAGGGCAAAGAGTACTACTTGTGTTTTTAATTAAGTGGAGGATGGTTTAGGCAGTTCGAGTTGGCTCTGGCTGGTTCGATCTTAGGTGTATGTTTTAACATATGGCAACACTAAAATTTGACAAGGCATATGCATACCACGACCGATACTGGATTTTTGTAAAATGCCACGATGCACCTTAAAAATGACACATGAAATGGATTAAACGAAAATCTTTATTCAACTGAAATTAAACTTAAAAAAAAAAAAAAAAAAAAAATGAATTTGGGTTACCTCCCAAAAAGCGCTTTTGTTTAACGTCGTTAGCTCGATGAACTTAAATGTTATCCGTTTGGTGTATTGTGGATCAATCCTTCCATTACGTGCACTTGAAAGTTCTCGTAGAAAGATTTCGAACTTTTCTCATTGTTCTCGAAACACTTTCTGGACTCCTCCATCATTGGTGGATTGAGACGTCTTGGAGCTTCTCCATTTGGGTTTACCTTTTCCTCTATCGAAATCCTTAAATGTTTCGATAACGATTTGAGCTCTAATTTTGGTGACTCAACATGAATGGCAACTTCATGTGTTGGCTCATTTTTTATTGCACTAGAATGACCCATATCCTTATAAACATTAAACCTGACCACTTCACCATCAAATTCCATGGTGAGTGTTCCACTCCAAACATCAATTTTTGTACGAGCAGTCCTTAGGAACGATCTTCCAAGTAGAATATCAGAAGAGTTCTTCAAGTTATCGTCCTCCATGTCAATGATATAGAAATCTACAGGAAAGATTAACTTATTTACCTTAACGAGGACATCTTGCAATACCCCTTTTGGATACATGAATGATCTGTCTGCTAATTAAATTATTACCCCTGTTTCTTTCAAAGGACTAGCATTTAGAGATTTAAAAATTGATAAATGCATGACATTGATGGATGCTCCTAAATCGCACATGGCTTTCTTAATGCCAAAATTACCTATTTTACAAGAAATTGAGAACATACCTTGGTCCCTACACTTGGGTGAAATTTTCTTCTGTAACATAGCGAAGATGTTTTCTCCCATATTCACCCACTCGTTTCCTTGAAACTTCTTTTTCCCGATGCAAAATTCTTTCAAGAATTTTGCATAGTGTGGAACCTGTTTGGTTGCATCGAGTAAGGGAATATTGATTTCTACCTTTCGAAATATCTCTAAAATTTCTTTCTCTTCTCACTCCTTTTTGCACTAGGCAAGCTTTCTTGGCAATGGGGATTGTACAATAAGTGGTTTTGGTGGTGCCGACTCTATTGGAGCTTCTGAATTTGGTTCTATTTTTTACATTCAGCGTCGTGGGCATGACTCGTGCTAGTCATGAGTTCTAAGATCGTACCACTCGTTAACATCATAGCACTTGCATTATGTCGAGCGTTGGATTCTGTTTGGGCGGTAGCCTTCCTAACCTTTCGACAATAGCTTTCAAGGATGTCTTAGGAGGTGGTAGCTGTTGATTCAGAGGCGGTCTCTGTTGATACAGCTAATTGAATTGAGGATTCGATCCATAACTTAGATTTGGATGGTCCCTCCACCCCGTATTGTATGTGTTCGAATAGGGATCGTACTGTTTTTGGGTGGACTTGGAAAGTTTCCGACAACATTTGCTTGCTCTACCGAATCATCGTGTAAGATAGGACATGAGTTTGTTGGGTGATCTAAAATGATACAAATTCCGCATAGCTTCGTTGGGTTTGACTTATCTGCAAACAAACTCTACATAATATTAGTGACTTTATCTATTTTATTTTCTAAAGTCAGAGTACTTAACCCATGAACCCGTCTTGTAGGTTCTGTAGCCGGTCGAAATTGTTGAGAGTTCGCAGCCATCATTAAAATTAACTCCCTTGCTCTTTGAGGAGTCATATTAACAAGTGCTCTTCCACTAGTAGCGTCAATCATCTTAATCTCCTTAGGTAGTAGTCCTTTGTAGAAATACTGCAACAGTGACTATTCAGAAAGGCCGTGTTGTGCGTAACTTGCACACAACTTTATGTACCGCTCCCAATAGTCGTAAAGCGTTTTAGTCTCCTTTTGTCAAATTCCTACTATTTCTCGTCTCAGCTCGGCTGCTGAAAAAAACTGTTAAGGAATAAATGAGACATATCAGCTCATGTGTTAACAGATCCCGGCGGTAAATAAAATAGTCACTCTCTAGGAGAGTCAACTAATGAAAAAGGAATGCACGAAGTTTAATTTGGTCTTTGATTACTCCTTGAGGTTTCATGCTCGTGCAAACCAAGTGGAATTCCTTGAAGTGCATGTGCGGATTCTCATTTTGAATCCCGTGGAAAGTGGGTAAGAGATGAATTAAACTCGACTTTAACTCAAACGGTGTCCCTCTTGCTAGATAAGTTATACACAGCGGTTGTTGTCCATCTAGTACTACTGCAAGTTAATGAATAGTCTGATCTTCATTTTCTTCGTTTCCTCGTCACCAAAAATTTCTTTAGTGAAAGCTTCTTCTTCAAACTCTATCTGTAGACATTTTTCGTGAGCTTCTTTTCTCAACCTTCGGGCTAATTTTTCTATCTCCAGTTCAAAGTCCCTTAGAGGTGTCTACTCAGACGTCATAAAGAAAAACAAACGAAAGTTTGAAAAATGTTACCTGTCCCCGACAATGGTGCCAAAATTTGATGGGTGTCAAATTCACCAAATATAAATATTCCTATAACAAATAATACAAAACAGTAGTATAAGGCAGTAAGGTCGATTTCACAAGGATTGGTTGCTGAATTCTACTCTTATGTCTTCCTCTTGAATGTCATGTCGAAGGGCATGCTCACGACTTGTGACTGTTTCCCTAAAAAAATAAATAAGTGAGGGATTAGAGATAAAAATGTTAAACTAAAATAAAATGAAAATAAAATAGATAAATTGAAATAAATCTTGATGTAAAGCAAAATAATCGAGATAAAAATGAGAAAAACTATATTTCATAAGCTTAACCTCAGCCTTGGTTCTCTTCGAACTTTAACCGGTCCTCGAAAATTGATCTTTCCTTTTTAATCGATAAGCTGATTATAGCGCTCGAAAATGTCCCAACCACCAACTTTTCCTCTTGTAGTTGGTTTTGGTACGACCTGTAAATCGACCCTTGTTGAATGTCTAATCATGTCGCACGTGCTCGTCATTTAAGATTTCGACAGCCTTATGCTCTGAAAAGCCCAACTCGAATAACCGCGTGGGTAATTTAAATCCAGTCTCTATCACCCTTGATGGAATCCAACTAGCCATTTCCCACTTGGACACGCCAATTTGTTTGCAGGAACTCTAATGCAGCACGATCGACTCGACTTCCCAACTGTATGCAAACCTACTTCAACCCAATGCGCGCTTTTTGGTTGGAGTCGAATTAACTTTGAGGGATGAATTTGTACTATCTCATAAACCAAAGTGATAGGAAGTACTGATAAAAAGGTTTTTAGCACGGTTTCGTAACTCATGATTATTTCTTGACGGAGTGATAATCGGGCTAAGGCTACATGATTTTAATCATGCTTGGTGGATGAATGTGATGAATTATTTGTGATTATGAAGGATGGAAATGGGAAGTGATTAATGAAACAATTGGACAAATTTTGTAAAGGAATGAAAAAGGAGATGAAAATGGCAGAAAGAACTGACGAATTGAAAGAAAAAGAATAAAACGCATAATTGCTTCAATTACTCACAAATCAAAAGTACATTTTCAATTAAACCCAAAAGACCCTATTTATATACAATTAGGTTACTAAGAATAACTTGACCACTTCTAAACTAAATTTCCCATTTTACTTAAAATAAATAAATCCTAGTCAAAATAAAATAAGAAAATAACAAACTTCAAATATAGGCTATTGACCAATTCAACTAAAAAACATCTTTGCACTTAAGCCCTTATATTTTCCCAAATCTTAATGTTGCCCATCTCTTCACATATTTCTTCAATTAAGTCCACTTTTTGCTTGTCTTTGGGTCGAAACATCAATTTGTGTACCTAATAAGAAAATGTAGAAAATTAGAAGTACTTTCCTTAAAATTAATCCAAAATACACAAATAAAATTGCACAAATTATTTCCTATTAGTGATACGAATGGAATGGCGATGCTTAATTCAGAATATTCACCCTTCAAGTCTAACATGAAGAATGAGCAAGTCGATTTTTTAAGTAATAATTCTAGACCTCAAAATAACACCTATAATAATACTTATAATGCAGGATGGAGAAATCATCCAAATTTTTCTTGGGGTAGTCAAGGGAATCAAAGATCACAACCCCTCTAGCTTTTCAGCAACCTTATCAGCAAGAAAAGAAACTGAACCTTAAAGAGATGTTTGCTAAATTTATTTCGATTTCTAAAACTCGATTTCAAAATACTGAGATAACTTTGAAAAACTAGCAAGCACTGATTCAAGGACTTGAATATAAAATTGGACAGCTTGCCAAACTTATTTCGAAAAGACCACAAGGTAGTCTACCTAGTAACACTGAAACAAACCCAAAGGAACAAATCCACACAATTACTGTTCGAAGCGTGGAAGGGTTAGTCAAGCCTGAATAGAAGCTAGAAGCTGTTGTGAAAAGTGATAAAGTTGAGGAAAGAAAGAAAGAGTATAAGTTGGTGCTTAGAGAATATAAAACTCGAATTCCAAATCCAATAGCATTGAAGAGAGACCATATAAAAGAAAAATATGGTAAATTTCTTAAACTTTTGAAAAAATTGCATATTAACTTTGTAGAGCCCCAAATTTATTCGACCCAAATAAAACCAAAACCAAAAAATAAATAATAAAATTTCAAGTCCATTAAAGTAATCAAAATTTCTAAAGACCAAAAATTGAAAGCCCAAAACAACCCAATCTACTAAAAAACCTAATACCCGAAAGCCCAAAACCTTAAGCACAACATGAAACCCTAGTTTCCCTAAGATCCTTTGGCGTTGCTGCCCTCCTTGCCATGTCAGCATGTGCACGAATCGAAGCGCCCACACCCTAAGGTCTGATGCCTTTGCTACTTCTTTAAAACCCAAACGAAAAAAAAGCCCCACCGCCATTGACTCGATGATCCTGCCATTTTTTGTGAAAGAACCTGCAAAGAATAGAGAACAGAGAGAAAAGAAACAAAATGTATTTGCAAACGGTTATATAAGCCTTCATTCAAAAATCTAAAATTTCTACACATGAGAAATAAAAAACAGACAATCAATAAAAAACAAGAAAGAAGAAAAAAAAAAATCAAAGAAATTTTTTTTCAAGTTAGGCTCTATTTTTATTTCATTTATTTTACATTTATTTGCATTTTGAACATAGTATAAAAAAAATAAATAACTAAAAAGAAAAAAGGGAGGGATTAGGGTTTCCTTCGTTGTTGTTGTACGTGGCCGAGGTCATCACCCTCGATGATGGGTATTTTATTTTTCGGCTGAAAACCCTTGTGAATAACCCATATTCGTATAGGGGCATAAAGAAACTAAAACAAAAGGGGACATCCCCTTCTTCGAAAACCCAAAGAAATCGAAGGGTTTCAAATGTTTTAGGATTTTTGGGGTTAGATTCATGAAATTTCATCCCCAAATCTAGTTAGGAAGTCAAAAATGGAGAAAACAGACCCTTTTTTGGGTTTTTCAGCCATCAGAGACTTCAGTCGCTGTCACCGACGATCGGTGGTTGTAGCAGAGGATCGTCGAACCCAAGGTCGACCTTTGAGGTTAGTTTAAAGAAAAGGGGATGGGGCCTTAGGTTTTTTTTTAAAGAAATGGACAAAATGATTTTTTTTGAAGTTTTTTTTACCCTTTTATAGCCTCCCAAAACGATGCCTTTTTGGGTATGGCTTAAAACACCCAAAATAACGTCGTTTTGAGCTTCAACCTAAAGACTTGATCCAACCACAAGCGGATCCATATGTTTTTTAGAATATGGCTTATTTATCTCTATAATCCCTCAACCTTTCAAGGGCTTTCAATTTAATCCCTTCCCACGTAATCAGACGCTATACGACACCATTTTAGGCTTGGTCCAAGTGGGCTTAAAACGATGCCGTTTTAGCCATTTAAGGAAAGGGGAAAATTTACCCTGGTCATTCGACTTTGGCTCGTGGTTCGAATTAGTCCTAATTCCCCCTTTTTAATTTTTTTCTTTATACAATTTATGCCTAGTTGTATTTTTTTTAAATTTAGTCCTTTTAGTGTTTATATTTATTTATTTTGTATTATTCATTTTATTTTAATATTTTATCAAGTTTATTTTCTTTAATATTGTAAATTCATCCATTTACATATTTATCCTTCAAATAATGCTATTTTTATTTTATTTTTTTTAATGATTGCCAATTTATTTTTTTACTATTGTTATTATTTGTCATTGATTAATTTTGTATTATTATTATTTTTTATTTTTTACTTAATTTTTGTATTGTTTTTACATATACATGTATTTATTGCAAATTACGTCATTATCATATTGTATGTACCTCAATTCACATGTAATGCTTAAATAAATTAATTATCCAATATTTTTTACATGTAAAATTTGAAATCGAGGGAATGTACTTTAAAAAAGGGGACTCGATAAAATTGTGCTCGAACTTACGGGGTATGGTTTTATTTACAGACCTATGTAATTGGACACTCTATTTAAAATTAAAACGTGTAGTTTTTAATTACTTGATAAATGTTCTTTATTTTCGCGTACCCGAGATGTCGTGTTGCTAACTTACGAGATGTGACTTTATTCTCAATTAACTCGAGATAAAGAATCATTTTTCGTGAAATTTAATTTTAAAACGATCCCGAAATCTATCATTCATATATTTAAAGATCGCATTTTAAATTCTCCTCGAGTACTTGATTTTCAACAATATGACATTAAATAATCGACTAGGTACTAATTTTCGGTGTGTGAGGGTGCTAATCCTTCCTCATGTGTAAACGACTCCCAAATCCATTTTCTTTTGATTTCGAAGATCAAAACGATATTTTAATAATTTTAAGGTGATCCAATCGCACCTATTTAAAACGATTAGTGGCGACTTAATTTTTGGGTTTAAAATAAAATTCGGGACTTGATCGCGTTTGAAACGTCACAGCGATTGTACAAGCGAACACACGTCGATGCAAGTATAGTTGATAGAAAATTCTATTGGATATCGATCCCACGAGGAAATGAGTTCTTGATGTTTAAATGTCGTAGCAACTAATGCTGAAATTAAGTAAAATGTGAGTAATGATATCAGTGTAATTACATCATATCTGCACACTAAAATAGTTAATATTGTCAACGCAATCAGAGTTAAATGTTAGAGGTTAAATGTCAATATACAGAAAGTAAATCAAATGTGTTGAGTGTTGAGTGCTAAATATTTAAATGGACGAAATGTAAATATGATCAAGTGAAAAGGATTGGAGTGGATCACTGATTTCGCTAAGTCGCAACACTGGATGCACCGAAAAGGTATTGTATAGATGAAATGTCACAACAATAACGCACCAATGAACTCTTACCAATAATAATCTTCCATTTACTTGAGACTTAAGTACCCACAATCACTTGACCTCTCGATGCGAGCAACGTTGTGCAATCAATAACAAGTAACTAGAATCTCTTCTAGTCCTAAACAACTCTCGTTATCTTACTTGTTAACCTAACCGTCACCGCATCTCTCGATGTCTACAGACTGCAATGCCAGTCTCGTTTTTGATGCAATTAGATCCAAGAATAAATAGATAAAAAGCATTAAATAAGAGTCAAAGTGATCTAACAATGAAAGATACTCTCGTATTCATTCAATTGTCATTAGAATCCATTAGCATAAAAGATGGATTAAAGAAGACAACTGAAGCTTACTATCTCTAAACTACTAGGACTATTCCTTAATCGTTCCTCTTGTTTTGTATGAAGCACCTCTCATCAGAAGTGGTTTCTCCCTTGCTTCATCAGTTCACCATTCTAGCTAAAGTCTCCAAATCACACAGAAATTGCAGAATTTGAATCCTTTACCACTTGATGATTTCTTCGTTCTTCATTCTTCTATTTATGGCCTTTAAAAGTTGTAGGTTTTAGCCTCCCATTCTTAGATCCAGATCTAGATTTTACAGCTGTCAAAGTTAGTTAGAGTACAGCTGTGCAGTCATGTAGATTTAATGTTTTCTTTAGAGATCTGCAGGTTATCGCTGCACTGTTGGGTGCAATCTAAGATCGTAATTGCAGTGACACCTGTGATGTTCCTGTGCTGGTGCTTCTATATGTAAATTTAGCTTGAGTTTACTCATTCGAGGTTTAGGTTTTGTGCAGCGACATCGCTGGTCGCAATTCCAAGTTGATCTTATGGCTACATTCTTCTTCCAACATTAATCTTCTGGACTGAGTTCCTATGCTGACAATTCTAAAACGCAATACATCGACTACTTGCGTCGACATTAGTTCAAAAAGATATAAAAATAACAAGAATTTAAACTAACTAGCAATGAGTTGAAAATTATAACAACTAAGTATTAAATGCTTATGGTGTATGCTAAATGAGATACAAAAGAGACAATAAAAACACCAATTTAGAGAGAAAATATATGTCATTTGTAATGTTATCACACCCCCAAACTTGAGTTTTCACTTGTCTTCAAGTGAACAAAAATTAGCGAAGTCATAAGAAAAAATGTCACCGCAATCAATATTCTCACAACTTGAATTTTCTGGAATCCTAATGTACAAATTGTATTCATATGATAGAATAGTGCGCCGAAAATTTATATGTATGAACAATTAACACTGCAACTTGATTAATGCTAGTATTATGCATTGAATCTTAATCTTCCTTAAACCATTTCAGCAATTATAGTAAATATAATTTTTTTTCTTTTTTTTCAAGTGACTGAGAGATGTCATTGCCTTATTCTACCTTTATTCCTAGACAGTAACGATGGGGTCAACAAACCCCAAGAGGTATATAATTGCGTCGACAAACACTCTTACAATGACAGCCTTTGGCTAGATGATTTTTCTAAACCTGCAGCGGAGTGTTCTCCCTTGGACAGTCACAATGCACTCACATTAGAGCGTCTTTTATTAATACAATGTCACTGCAATTGGTCAGTTAGTTCAAGATTCAAACAACAACACTATCCATTCATTACTGAAGCAATTCCAATCATTCATTCAAAAATAGCAGACTTATCATTCATTCATAATCATCCAATTTACACATCAACATCCAAACAATTCAAGAATTACGCATAAAAATAAAAATTGTAGGCACATTATTGTTGAAATTTTGTCAATTCTCATTAACCAAAGAAACAAGTAGAATTCAAAGATGTGGGTGTAATTGCATTTCCATTTCACATTATCTCCCCCCAAACTTAATATCTGTATTGTCCCCAATGCAACGACAATATTAAACAGAAATAATCGGAATGCAACGACAATGCAACTAAGTTAACAAAAGAAATGCAGTGACAAAATAAAATGTAAGGACAATAAAAAATGCATGAAAACATCTAAAAGAAATGCACCAACTTATTCGTCAGTAGTTGATGCAGTCGTTGTCTTTGTTTTCTTCTTTTTCTTCTTTGGGCACTCACCCTCGTCCTGATGCTTCTTCTTCTTTTTATCCTTGCGCCTTTTCCTCTTTTTATCCTTCGTATCAACTGGCTCGGTGGATTGCTCCTCCTCTACAGGTTGGGTGGTGGCCTCATCGGTTGTCACTTCATATGGGTGGATTTGGTGAACGGTGCCACATATGGCACGATAGTAAAAGGATTCAATTCCTCGATTCCGCTCATAACAACCTCAGCCTGACTCAAATCAGGTCGAGCTTCATCAGAGCTGGATGCCCCCACACTCTTTGGTGTGCTGACAACATCCTCAGCGATCATTATCGGCGCATCCTTTTCCTTCTCTTCCTGCACCTCGGCAGGGTCCTTCTCTTTATTCTCTTCTTCCTTCTCTTCTTCTTCCTTTTCCTTCAGATGGTCATCTCCTTGGTCCGCACCTTCATACTCATGCTACTCTGGTTTGTTTAGACCAATGTTAGCGCATTCCACTGCGTCGACACCTTCATCCACAACAGCCTCACGTTCAGCCATATTCGCACCAAGGCTGTTGGAGAACTCATCCTCAAATAGATGGGCAAAGGTGCAATAGCAATCCTCCTCAGCCTTCGAATGCCGTTCTTCCTTTTCATCATCAGAAATGTGAATCCTTGTTGATGTAGGGACAGGCCTAACATCAGGAGTAGGTTGATCGGAGGTAGAGTATTGCATCTGGCAGAAGATGGACGAAAAGGCTGGAAGGTTTGTTAATGGATTGGGGATGATCTGGTGTAGTATTGCGACAATAGCCTCGTTCTAGGCCTCGTTCTAGGCCTAGATCATCCATGATCATCCATGATTAGAGAGGGGAATGGGGGTATACCATTTTGCTTGCCAGCGGCTTTTGTCATTTGATCATGGATGATCTCTCCGATGTTGATTGTCAAAAGTGTAGGATAGAATATAAGAGACACATACGGTCTAATGTCGCCATAGTGTTATGTGTAGAGAGCATGATGCGGCTGTTGATGAAGTGGAACCATACCTTGCTGAAGGTTGTGAGATACCTTCTATGCATGGTGTAGTTGTGGAACCCTTTACCAGTCCAAGTGGCTCCATCGACATAGAGTTCCTTCATCATCTGACCAGTGTTTTATTCATCTAGGCGATGTATAAATGGTGAGTAGTCTTCCACCCTCTCAGGGATTCTCAAAAGCATATTGATTTGGGCAACACTCCATGGGATGGGCCCCTCCCTTACAAAAATGAGCTCTTGCTCCGGATCCACAGGGTTGGCATATAACTCCCATCCAAGGCAACTGATGGTACGGGCAATAAGTTTCCCCAAGGTCTGATGTGGGGATAGTTGTAAACCTTGTTTAGGGTGGAGGTTACGCTTCAACATGATATTTTAGTAACGGTCCTTGATCGCAGTCGTCAGGAGTAAGATTGGACCTATAGATGGAGATGGTGTTATGGTTGGATCCACAGTAGTTGAATTTGTTGGGGTGTTTTTGGCAGGAGTCTTAAAAGGGTTTTTTGATGCTCGGGTATTAGCCATTGTTATTGAAGAAGAAAGTTAGAGAAGTTTGCAGAAAAAAATAGCTTGTGAACAGAAAAAGTAATATAGAGGCAATGAAAGGGACGAGATGTAATAACAATGAAAAATGTGAGTAGAAAGAAATCTACAGGAGAGAGGTTTTATAACCTAGAATCATGATGATTGAAAAAAATACAGGGAAACATTGCTCCTGTAGTTATTAATTGCCAGGTTGCAGATCGTACTGTTTCATTTGATCAAATGGTTGGGAGAGAAGAGAGATCAATCGACGCGATTCTTGCTGAAAAACTATGCTAACTAATTATAGAATGCACCGACAATTCGTTCTTTGATGCTTTGACAAAAAGACGATTTTTATTTCTGTAAGGAATTTGAAACAACACAAGTAAAAGTCAAACAAATAAAAGTAAATAGAAAAATGCATCGACATTATTTAAATGTGACCAGATTGATGGCCTCGTTTGGTTCTTTAACATTTGGGCTCACGTAATGCTTTAGACGTTATCCATTCACTTTGAATTGATGTCCATCCTTTAGATTTTCAATTGTCACAGCACCGCTCTGAAATGCCTCGACAACTTTGAAAGGGCCTGACTATCTTGATCGTAATTTACCTGGATGCAATTTTAAACGTGATTTAAATAAAAGTACTAACTGACTAGTACTAAATTGTCGATGCAAGATGATATTATCATGCCATCTCTTGGTCTTTTCCTTGTATATTACGACATTCTCATAAGCATGTCAGCGTATTTCTTCTAGCTTAGTGATGTCAGCAATCTTTTTCTTTCGGTAACATCATAGTCCATATTCACTTGTTTGATTGCCCACATGACCTTATGTTCAAGCTCAACTGGCAGGTGACAAGACTTACCAAATACTAATTGATACGGTGACATTCCTAATGGGGTCTTATATGTAGTATGAAGCACCCACAATGCGTCATGCACCCACAAGACTTACCAAATACGATGCTTCAAACCATATCTTTTTAACGCTGTCGCCACTTGGTTGTTATAAAAATGAGTTCCTTGGTCACTTATTAATGCTCTTGGTGTTCTAAACCTTGTGAAAATGTATGTGTAAAAGAATTTCAACACCGTCTGAGCATCATCCCTTGGACCGCAAATGCCTCGATCCACTTCGATACATAGTCAACAGCAACTAAAATGTACACATTCCTAAAAGAGTTTGGAAATGGTCCCATAAAGTCAATACCCCAAATATCAATGAGCTCTACTTCCATGATAGGTTGTTGGAGCATCTCATTACGTCGAGATATTGAGCCAGTGTATTGACATCGATCACATTGTTGTGCGAAGTTGTGGGCATCTCGAAACAATGTGAGCCAATAAAATCCTGACTGTAGGACCTCAGCAGCAGTCCTTGTACCACCAAAATGACCTCCATACGGGGCATCATGACAATGTCGTAGGATTGAAGTCATTTCTTCTTCAGGTACACAATGGCGGATAATGTTGTCAGCGCATACCTTGAATAGGTATGGCTCGTTCCAGTGATATTTTGTAGCATCGCGTATGAACCTGATCTTCTTGTGACCTGTAGCATTCAGGGGTAGCTTCCCACACACAAGGTAATTGACAACATAGGCATACCAGGGTGATGCATCGATAAAGAATAACTGCTCAACTGGAAATGCTTCTACAATTTGGGATGTCTGCCTATCTTCACTTCCAACTTTCAGTCGAGACAAGTGGTTAGCTACTTGATTTCCAAATCCTTTTCTATCCCTGATTTCAACATCAAATTCTTGAAGGAGTAGGATCCATCGTATCAGTCTAGGCTTGGCATCTTTCTTTGTGAAAAGGTACCTTAATGTAGACTGGTCAGTGTAAACTGTAGTCTTTGCACCGACAAGATATGAACGAAACTTGTCAAATGCAAAGACTACTACTAGTAACTCCTTCTCAGTGGTAGTGTAATTAACATGTGCTTTAGTTAGATTTTTCTAGCATAGTAAATAGAATGAAATACCTTCTCTTTTCTTTGGCCTAGTATAGCTCCCATAGCAAAATCACTTGTGTCCCATATTAGTTCAAACAGTTGCATCCAGCTCGATGCAACGACAATTAGAGCTTGTACCAGCTGTTTCTTTATTGTTATGAATGCGTCCAGATAGTTGTCATCGAATGCAAACTTTTTATTTTGCTCTAATAGTGAGCATAACGGTTTAACAATCTTGGAAAAATCACGTATGAATCTTCTGTAAAAACCAGCATGTTTAAGAAAGCTTTTTATTGCTTTAACATTAGTGGGTGGTGGTAATTTCTTGATGATTTCTACCTTTGCTTTATCAACTTCAATGCCTTGACAAGATATGCGATGGCCAAGGACAATGCCTTTAGTTGCCATGAAGTGACATTTCTCCTAATTTAGAACTAGATTTGTGTCATCGCATCTCTTCAAAACTTTCACCAGATTGCCAGCGCATTGGTCAAAATTCTGTCCGTAGATAGAGAAATCATCCATGAATACCTCTAAGGAATCCTTGATCATGTCCGAGAAGATTGCCATCATACACCTCTAAAATGTTGCTGGCGTATTGCACATTCCAAATGATATACGTCGGAAGACAAAGGTTTCAAAAGGGCATGTGAACGTGGTCTTTGCTTGATCTTCTAGCGTAATGACAATTTAGTTGTAGCCAAAATAGCCATCTAAGAAGCAATAATAGGCTTTACTAGCTAGCCTATCTAGCATCTGATCAATGAAAGGCAGTAGGAAATGGTCCTTCTTTGTGGCCGCATTCAGTCGACGTTAATCCATGCATACTCGCTAGCCATTCGCAATACGAGTAGGGATCAACTCGTTCTAATCGTTGGTCACGACTATGAAACCACTCTTCTTTGGCACACATTGGATAGGGCTCACCCAACTGCTATCAGAAATAGGGTATATAATGTCCTCATCTAACTATTTGATAATTTCCTTCTTCACTACTTGTTTCATCTTCTCATTAAGTCTTATTTGTTGCTCAATTGATTGCTTCCTTCATCTTCTAGACTTATCTTATGCTTGCAAAAAGAGGGACTGATGCCTCTGTATCTGCAATGCTCCAGGCTATGGCTCTTTTGTATTCTTTCAAAATGGCGATGAGCTTATCTTCTTGTGTTACGTTGAGGGATGCATTGACAATAACAAGTAATGTCTCGTTGTCACCAAGAAAGATATAATTCAAATACGTTGGTAATGGCTTCAACTCCAAGGTAAAAGCTTGCTCAATAGATGGTTTAAACACTGGGATCGTCTTTGTCTACATAGTCATCTAGGATTTCATCAGTGGATGTCGCCGCATCTTCATCTAACATTGCTGAACTCCTTGCATTGAATTCTTCTATAATGATCTCGTCCAAAACGTCGATGTGATGACATTGATCTTTAGTTCCGGATGGAGATGCTTCAAACACACTGAAGGTCACAAGCTCATGATTATGACGCATGATAAGTTCTCCTTTGAATACGTCAATAAGTGTGCGTTCCATTGCTAGAAAAGGCCGCCCTAAGATAATGGGCACCTACTTATCTACTTTGCAGTCTAGGATTAAGAAATCAGCAGGGAACATAAGCTTATCAGCTTTGACAAGAATGTCTTTGATTTGGCCTTCAGGTTGTGCTAAGGATCTGTCTGCAAGTTTTAATATCACCGCAGTGGGCTTCATCGAACCTATTCCTAATTTCTTAAAAGTAGACAAAGGCATAAGGTTAATACTTGCTCCCAAATCACATAAAGCCTTACCCAAATAATTATTCCCAATAGAGCATGGGATTGTGAAGCTACTAGGATCTTTCATCTTGGTTGGCAACTTATTTGTAAGCTCAGCGCTACACCCCTCTGTGAGCGCAATCGTCTCGATTTTGAATAATTTCTTCTTCTTTGATAGTAGCTCCTTCATAAATTTCCCATAACTGGGTATCTGCACAAGAGCATCTACAAGAGGTATGTTAATGTGTAATTGTTTCAAAGTAGAAACAAACTTTTGATACTCTTTATCATGGACTTTCTCTTTAAATCTTTACGGAAACAGGAAAGGTATTGTAGCAGTGGGTTGTTGTGGAAAACTCGGTGGTGTCGACGTTGACAGTTGCGTCGACAACTTTGTTGGGCAAACTGTAGGCATAGATTTTACTACAGTTGATTCCTCTTCGTTTACTTCTACTTGACTTCCTTCAACCGCATCCTCTTCTTATTGCTATGTTCAGATGCATTGAAATGGTCTTGGCTAAAACTGCTTGGTTCAATCGTCTGTTTCCCACTCCTCAGCGTGATTGCTTTGAAATGCTCCTTCCCTCTTTGCGTAGGATTCTCAGTATCACTAGGTAGAGTGCCCGGTGACCTTGTGCTGAGATTAGAAGCCAACTGTCCTAGTTGGGCTTCCAGTGCTTGGATGAAAGAAGAGTTGCCTTGTACTATTGCTTCAGTTCTCGTGATATACTTGCGCATCAATGCTTCAAGAGCAGCCATAGGATCTGACTTTGATTGAGAAAATTACTGCTGTTGATGTTGATGATACTGTCCTTGCATTTATGGTAGCACATATTATTGTGGTTGTAATCGAGATTATGGGTGCATCTAGCTATGTGACTGCATCTATTGAGAACTCACCTGAGAATTTTGATTATAATTCTGCTGTGGTTTGGTATTGTAACTCCTTTGTCGATAACCTCATTGATTTGAGGAATTTTTATATCTAAATGTGGAAGCATTTTGATTCCCCTAAGGTTGTTAAGATCAGTTGTTGTATGAGTTACCAAATGAACCCCCTTTGATGTTGTTGACATAGAAAGCATTTTTTGCATGTTGTAGGCAATCCTCATAACTATGATTGTCGACACAAATTTCACATGAAAATATCGGTGCATCCAATTGCTAGGCCACTTGAGTAGGGGCAACATCATTTGTTCCCTTCATATTCTTTATGATATTGGCCAATGAGGATACCTGTGCTGACAAAGCAGAAATAGCATCTAACTCAAAAACTCTAGGGTTATTCTTTACCTATTCAAAACGAGAGATTGGATATTAATAGTCGTTCTGAGCAATCCTCTCTAGAATTCTTACAACTTCATTGTAGGTACAATCCAAAAAAGGACCATTAGTCGATGCATCGACAAGATTCCTTGTCCAAGCATTCAAACCATTGTAAAAAATATCTATTTGGGTGTCTTGCTAAATTCCATGCATTGGGCAGCATCGAAACAATGTTTTGTAACGCTCCCATGTTTTATGTAAGTTTTCATCATCTAACTGATGATATGCAGTAATATCATTATGCAACCTCTCATTCATTGTCGACGGATTGAAACGCAATAAAAACTGTGTTGCTAACGCATTCCAAGATGTAATGGATCCAGTCGATAATCCCAAAAACCATGTTCTCGCTTTTCCTAGTAATGAATAAGGAAATAATTGCATTTTCAAGGCATCATCAGGGACACCATGTTGACTAAAGGATGCACAAATAAGCAAAAATGATTTTAAGTGTTCTCTTGCGTCTTCATGAGTTGAGCATTTGAAACATCACCGATTTGAGCTCAAAATTACTAGCTTGAATAGCTAATCAAACAACCTCTCATTGTAAATCATCAAGTATAGGAATAATGAAGTCTCTTATCGTCCTATTTTGCACTTTTTCTTCTTATGGAGGAGGTGGTGGTATATTATTAACTACTTGTGGCAGCACTTGAGGAATATCATTTTGTAGCAACAATGATGGTAAATCATTGTTGTTTCCAACCATTCTTCTTTTTTCTTGCCTTCTCCTCCTCAATGTCCTTTCAAGCTCCAGATTAAAACTAAAAAGGTTATTAGGATTTCTCCATGTGGACATGTAACGCCTATAAAACTAAAAAAGAAAACAATAGAAAAGTAAGCAAATTAGTAAATGTTAGGAGTTATGTAAGTAGAATTAATTGCAACAACAAAAGTAAACATCAAACAAACACCAATTCCTTGGCAACAGCGCTAAAACTTGATCGCGTTTGAAATGTTACAGCGATTGTGAAAGCGAACACACGTCGATGCACGTATAGTTGATAAAAAATTCTATTAAATATCAATCTCACGAGGAAATGAGTTCTTTATGTTTAAATGTCAGAGTAACTAATACTGAAATTAAGTAAAATGTGAGTAATGATGTCAACATCAGATTGGCACACTAAAATAGTCAATATTGTCAATGCAATTAGAGTTAAATGTTAGAGGTTAAATATCAATGTACTGAAAGTAAATCAAATGTGTTGAGTGATGAGTGCTGAATATTTAAATGAACGAAATGTAAATATGATCAAGTGAAAAGGATTAGAGTGGATCACTGATTTTGCTAAGTCGCAATGCTGAATGTGCCGACAAGGTATTGTATAGATGAAATGTCACAGCAATAACGCACCAATGAACTCTTACCAATAACAATCTTCCATTTACTCGAGACTTAAGTACCCACAATCACTCGACCTCTCAGTGTGAGCAACATTGTGCAATCAGGACAAGTAACTAGAATCTCTTCTAGTCCCAAGCAACTCTTGTTATCTTACTTGTTAACCTAACCTGTCACCACATCTCTCGATGTCGGCAGATTGCAAAGCCACTCTTGTGTTTGATGCGTTTAGATCTAAGAATAAACAGATAGAAAACATTAAATAAGAGTAAAAGTGATCTAACAATGAAAGATATTCTTGTATTCATTTAATTGTCATTAGAATCATTAGCGTAAAAGAAGGATTAAAGTATATAATCGAAGCTTACTATCTCTAGACTACTAGGACTATTCCTTAATCGTTCCTCTTGCTTTGCATCAAGCACCTCTTGTCAGAAGTGGTTGCTCCCTTACTCCATCATTCACCATTCCAACTAAAGTCTCCAAATCACACAGAAATTGAAGAATTTTAATTCTCAACCTCTTGATGATTTCTTCATTCTTCATTCTTCTATTTATAGCCTTCAAAAGTTGCAGGTTTCAACCTCTCATTTTCAGATCCAGATCTAGATTTTGCAATTATTAAAGTTAGTTGGAGTACAACTGTGCACTCACACAGATTTAATGTTTTCTTCAGAGATTTGTAGTTGTCGCTGCATTGCTGGGCGCAATCTGAGATCGTAATTATGGCGACACCTGTGATGTTCCTGCGTTGGTGCTTCCGTATGTAAATTCAGCTTGAGTTTACTCATTTGAGGTTCAAGTTCTGTGCGGTCACATCGCAGGTAGCAATTTTAAGTTGATCTTGTGGCCGCATTCTTCTTCCAACATTAATCTTCTAGACTGAGTTCCTGCGCTGACAATTCTAAAGCGCAATACATCGGCTACTTGCGTTGTCATTAGTACAAATATATATAAAAATAACAAGAATTTAAACTAACTAGCAATTAGTTGGAAATTATAAAAAATAAGTATGAAATGCTTATGATGTATGCTAAATGAGATACAAAAGAGACAATAAAAACACCAATTTAGAGAGAAAATATATGTCATTTATAATGCTATCAGGACTTTTTAAAAAAAAGGTTTCGTGAAACTTACCTTTTGTTGAAGCCTCTTCGCAGGTGCCAAAGTATATAAAATTTTTAGAGTTGTTAACAAATAAGATGAAGTTAGACAACTTGTCGACTGTGGAGCTCAATGAAGTTTGCTCGACCATTCTCCAAAACAAATTACCTAACAAACTTAAAGATTTACGGAGTTTACTATTCATTGTCTCGTTGATAGTTTAAATGTTGAAAAAGCTTTGGCTAATTTGGGTGCTAGTATAATGTTATGCCTTATAAAATGTTCAAGCAACTTGGTCTTGGGGAACCAAAATCCACTAGGATGAGTATTCTTGTGGTATTATTGAGGATGCACTTGTGAAAGTCGATAAATTTATATTCCATATTGATTTTATTGGATTGGACATAGATGAGGATATTGAGGTACCTATGATCTTAAGTCGACCCTTTTTAGCCACTGCTAGAACTATCATTGATGTGAGTACTAGTGAACTTGTGCTTCGTGTAGGTGATGAAAAGATTACTCTTCAAGCACATGATTTTGTTAGAGTTTCTAGAGAATGTAATTATGTTAATTGTTCTGTTAAAGTTTGTAACCATGTGACTTAACGTTTTTTTATGGGAAATCACTCATGAAAAGATATTAGAACTAGATTTTATTCGAAGTGATAAAACTCGAGTGACACATGAAGAGTGAATGGTGAAACTTGATGAATTAGATGATGACGAGAGAAAGTTGCGAGAAACCAGGAAAACAAAAGAAAAAAATGAAGCAAAGCCATGATGTGCATGTGAAGAGAGAATGAACCAATTTAAAGTTGGAGACAAAGTGCTATTATACAAATCGGATCCGCAAATTTTTCCTTTAGAGTTTAAGTTAAGAGAATCCGACCTTTGTATGGTAAAACCATTTTTCCCTACGACACAATAGAGGTAACACATCCTGATTAAGGTACATTCAAGGTAAACAATTATCGTCTCAATTTTTATTTTGATGGCAATACTGCTAACGAGAGAAAACAACTTTGGCTTTAAGATCCGTATTAACCGTTTGCGTGAGAGAAAAGTCAGGCTTAGATTCTAAATAAGCGCTTCTCGGGAGGAAACCCGATTGTTTTATTTATTTATTTATTTTACTTTCATGTTATTTTAATAAAAAATAAAAAAATTCAAAAAATCTGATGAAAAAATTTGAAAAATATTTTTAGTAACTTTTTTTTTTTACTTTAAAAAATAAAAACAATTGAGAAAAACTTCAAAAAAAATTACATTCATTGTTATTTTTTATTACATCAAAAAAATTGAAAAAAATAAAAAAAAGTGGTCAGCATGGTTTGGGGTGATCCACATGACCGTGTAGGACACACGGCCTGAGAACACGAGCATGTGTGAGACCGTGTGTCGCACATGGCTTGACACACGGGCATGTCTTAGGCCGTGTGGAAACTGGGCTTAAGTTTTTCAAATTTTTGATTCACACACGGGCTAACCCTCTCCACACGGTCGTGTGGCACACATGGCCTAGCCACACGACCATGTGACTCACATGGTCATGTCCCCTTTTTTTAAAGCCAGTTTTTTTTTATTTCCTTCCTACCCTAACTAAAGTGATTTCGTTTAGTTTTATATTTTATTTTATTATTTTGTTTTTTTTATTTTGTATTGTTTTTATTCCTATTTTATGGTTGTTTTGTTTTCTAGTTGTTATCTCACTCTCTTAATTATGTTTGTTTTTTTTCTTATTAGTTTGCTCGAAAAAATGCACTTCATTTAAACTTGATTACATTTTCGGTTTTTCCCAATTAAGACGAAATCATCCAAATTCAGGACAGTTTCAATTCCCTTCCTCTTGTATGATATTGTGCTTCTTTTGTGATTATATCTGTTTGTACATTGAGGACAATGTACATCTTAATTGTGGGGAGGATGTTTGTATATTTGTGATAAAATCAATGAATTATTTGTTGTGTTTAAATAATATTCTCATACCCTCTATTAGAGTGAATTTTTTTCATTTAAGATTTTTATTGATGTTGTTTTGGGATTAATTTGGAGATTTTTGTGTAATTGGTTGATTTATACTTTAAGACACAAGAAAGTCAAACATGATAAGTTGTTTTTCATAAATAAATATTTTAGGTTGTCTCCCTGAATTTAATTATTATCTTAAAATTTTGAAATTGCAAGTTGGACATCAAAATCATAATTTTTGGTGAGCTTGTGAGCCTATAGAGCATACTTTTATCGTGCTCATTTTATTTTTGGTTGTGTGCATGTCAACTTGATTTGTTATTCTAGAACTTGCATCATTTATATATGTTAAGACCAAATTATTGATTTAATTTACTAAGATGATAAAGGCACTTAGGATTAATCCTTTTAACTTGTAAAAAACTTACTTGTTGAATTAACCCCTAGTAAACCCCTTTGATCCTAATCCCTTGTTGATTTAACCCGTTTTATTAACCTATGACCCATATGTATGTTGTAAAATTATCCTTTTTATTGACTCCCTTTTTGTCGAGATTTGATTTGGTTAGTTGCCTACTTATGTTCCATTTGAATTGTTGAATTTTATTTTGTTCTAAATAAAAAATCAAAAAAAGGAAAAAAATTGATAAAAAAGAAAACAAAAAAAGATAGAAAAGAATATATATATATATATAAAATATTTGATTGAGCTAGAATGATTAGTTTCATATTATGTTGAAAAGCTCGTTTCCATTTGTGATTATTCTTTTTGATGTAATTTCTTTTAATTCAACAACTGATTATTTTTTAGTTTGGTAACTTATCAACTCAATCTCGATTTTAATCAACTTTTCTGACCTTTTCATACCCTTAACCTAAGTCTCGTTATAACCTGTTAAAGACCTTTGATTGGTGTGTCATCTTATTTTATAGTGGTGAAGATTTGATTTTCAAGCAAGCCTATGGTAATGACATTTCTTGTTAGACTATTAAGTGCATATTTCATGAACCTTAAACACTTTGAGTGCTTTGAGTGAATCTTTAGTGAGGATGTCAATTCTTGTTAATTTTGAATTTAAGGTAATTATTTAGATAATGGGAGATACCTATGTTTTTGTGCTTTAAAAATTTTAGCTTGGACAACTCAGATCTTTAGTGCACTTTTGATTGAATTTGCAATGCATGATTGTTTACAAATTATCTTGAGACATTATTGATGAAAATGAAAAATTGAGAAAAGTTAACTTGATTATGGATTGAGGATTTTGCTTGAGGACAAGCAAAAGCTTAAGTATGGGGATATTTGATAAGTGCCAAAAGTAATATGTTTTAGCCTCATTATTAACGTTTTTTCGATGATTATTCTATTTAAAATGGTGCACTTTATGCTTCTATTCCTTTAAATTCATGTTTCTATACTTAGGAGAACATTTGGGAGTGAAATGAGTGAAAAATGGAAAAATCGAGCAGATTTTAGGAGCAACACGGACTGGGCACACGGCCGTGTGAGCCACAAGGCCATGTGCCAAGCTATTTGGAAATCATGATTTGCATCCAAAACATTCAAAAAAATGCATTTTTAGGTTTTTCGGGCATTCTAAGACCTATATATATCAAATATGAGAAGAGGGGAGGAAACCGTCATAGAATATTGAACAAAACAACTTGAAAAACACCATTGAAGTCGACTTTAAAGTAGATTTCCATCAAGGTTGAAAATCTCCTTTTGATTTCTTTGAAGTTTATTATGAGTTTCTTGATTTCTTGTGGTTATACTGTCTTTGGGATGTTTTTATTTGCGATTATGAACTAACTTTCTAAATACCTAGGGGAGATGAACCTTATGATGAAGTTTGTTTTTTGATTTCTGTTTTACGCAATAAATATTTAGATCTTGTTCTCAATTATGTGTGATTAATTCTTGATTTAGTATTACTAGGATATTAATTCATGTTTGATATGCTTGAATTAGAGAAGGAATAGACCTTGTTTAAGAGTAGATCTAGCATAATTGAGTGGAGTTGCATGTAATCCTAAAAATAGGATGGCATAAATCTACTAGATTAGAGTCAAATCTAATAGGGAGGTCTAAAGATCAATTTAATGCGACAATTGGGGTTTTATTGCTTTTATGCTTGAATAGAGATATTAGCATAATTTAAGGATTTCTATGGATCAAGATACTAAGTGAAGAAATTGTTTAATTCAGATTAATAATAACAAATGAAATCTAGGTGAATTCTTTCCTGGGTATTGTTTCGCTTCTTGGTTGTTTATTCGATAATTTCAATGAATTGTTCTTGTCATATTCTTAGTTAATTAATTTAATTAATTTTAGTATTAATCAATCTCTCCAATTTGTTGGTTAAATAATAGAAAGACAGTAATTACAAGTACTTTTATTCCTCGTGGGAATGATATTTGTGCTCACCATAGCTATACTATTAATTGATAGGTGCATTGCCTTGGTCATATTTTTAGTTAGTTTCGACTGCATCACACACACTGCCATAATATTTTGAGTTGGGACACCTTTTCTTCCAATGTAGGGAATTTGTTCACTTGGGGGAAGAATAGCGACAATATGAGTACTATAAATTGCACCAATGAAATCCTGAACAAATAATCATATTAGTCTCATGCATATTTTTAATCGACCAAAAATATTAAAACATAATAATATAATATTAAGTTTTAACCTTAAATTGCGATATATATCTAGAATCATTACATATTTGTTCGGGTATTGAGCTAAAAAAATGATATTCGGGTGCAATTAGATCAATGGCCATCCTTGAAACTTTCTTAAGCACAATTGCAAAGTATCGACTTATTGTTGCTCCAGGCCTTTAAAATCTTTCTCGACATTGGGAAACTTTTGCACTGGTTCCCAAGATGTACAAAAAATTTCCAACATTTCATGAGAAGATATTTGTATTGAAGTTTGCAAGTCGTATCTTGTCTCCAAAACTCTTAACAAACATGTGAATACAATTTTAGACATCCTACAATTAATCATACAATGTGATTCATGATTGCCAAGGATCTCTCGAATCCATGCCTTACCTGACTATTTCGAATCCATGCATGGTTGCTTCAATATAAACTTCTCATAATATAATTGCACGAAAGAAGATGCAACAACAAATAATTGATTAAAACATTCCATACGTTGTAAAATATCTTTCTTTTCCCTTTCATCATCACTTTCATCACCACTGAAGTTTTTAACCATACTCATCACCTGTGAACAGATTTTATATCCAAAATCAAATATAAACAACTATTAATAAAACTAGATTACACGTAAATAAATAAAACATAAATTCAATATCCAAAAAGCAAACATAAACAACTATTGATAAAACTAGTTTAACATTGTTGTTTAGTCACATAGTAGATATCTTTAGACCTTAGAAGACTAGAAAATTTTCAACTATCCTCCATTTTTGTCTTAAGCCACAAACTCTAATCTTGGGATTAATTGATAAAAACATAATTTGCTTGTCCTTATTGAGTAATAATTTTAGTGAGAAAAAGTATTGCGGACTAGGTTATGAAACTTCCTCTGACATGCTATCAAGCACTTTGACTGCTGTGAAATACCAAATGGATCCATAACAGGTGTCAAACTAGATGTGGCCTGACTCATATTTTCAGCTGCATTGCATAATTTTTCTATTTGACTAGACAATCTTTTAGCCCTTCCAATTTGCTTTGAGGATTTCTTCCTTCCAATTTTAATATGTAAAGTTGATATTTCAGGTGTTTTCCTTTTTTGATTATTTCCATCAATGTGAAATTAATTTGAAATGTGAACATTATTTAAAATTTGAATATCTTTTCTCGCAGTTTCTTCTTCATTCTCTTCAGGTATGTCATTGTCAACATCCTCAAAAAATCACTACGAAGTGTATTGGAAGAAGGTGCTCATGCTTTATCACTTGTTGCAACTACCCCAAGAACATTTTTGATACGAACAACTCAATCCAATTCCAAGGCCATAATAGCGATGGGCTTAGGTTTCCTTATGGACCAATCACAAGATCCAAATCCAAGCAGCTAAAGTCAAAACTCCATTTATTTGTTCAAGATTTTATCACAAAAAAACATTCAAGAAGAAGAGTTGAAACTTCAAGATGATGGCTTTTGAAGCAAGGATGAAATAAAATGAACTAATTTTGTTCGTGGGCACAAACTCTCAATTTATGATTTCAAGTCCATGTGGAAAATGTTAACAACTTAGGCATTTCCCTTCAAGGACCCCAATCAACCCCATAACCTTAAGCGTTTCATATTGGGTTCAGATTTTAAGCTTAATTTTTATTATATATGAGCCCAATATTGTATTTATAAACTCTTATTATTTTATTTTTTTATTACGATTTTTTTATGATTATTATGTATTTTAAGTTATTTATGAGTTGATGTCAACAAGAGAGTTTTATTTAAAAATTACTTCTTGTTTAGATTAAATAGAGTTTTTGTATACTTTGCAGTTTTATTTGGATGTACCTAGCTAGCCTATATAAAGACTTCTTCATTGTTTATTAAACATACAATTTTTATGAATAAAGTTTTCAACTCTAGGAGTTTATTTATTTGTGTAATATTTCTTTTTTGTGATTTTTAGAAGTAGTTTTCTTCTTGATTTTCTTCAAGGAGTTGTGGGAATCCATTCTTCATCCTTCAATTTGCCAGGAATTATTTATTGGAGAGTTGATTAGAGCAGCAAGTTGAGTTTGTTGGGATTTAAGTCTCAAAGGGTTCAACTAGACACTTATCCTTTTGTCCACCATAGTCATCGGTTTACTCGTTCCATCTTTCGTTTTTAACTTTCCTTTATTTATTTATTATTTTAAATATTTATTATTAGTGTTTTCATTTTCTTTAATTCCCTAAATTTGTTTATTTCTTTTTTTTCCAGCTTAGATCTAGATCTTTCCGTTTTCGAGTCGACAACTTGAATTCGATCCTTCTTTCGTTGCCTCCACTCTAATCCCATATCATTCGATATTAGATTCAAGCGTTTTAGGTGTTCTTTGTGTTCTTATAAATTGATTTCCATCAAATAGTCTCAAAACAAATTTTTTTTTCTGTTTTTATCCAGAAAGTTTTTGAAAAAAAATATTTTTCAGTAGGCAAACGTTTTCCAAACGATTTGAAATTTTACTGATTCTTGACACTCTCTTAGAATATAAAAAAATATTTCCCACAAAAAAATGATAAAAAAAGCAAAAATGAAAAAAAATAAAAAAAAATTCTGTAAGTTGAATTTTGTGCCAAAATTTTTCAGATCAGATCTATATTATTTGAGGAGACTACAGTTTAAATTTCATTATTTTTGGAAATCGAGAACACGTCGAACGAAAAAATTCAAGTTGTTTTCCATTATTTCAGGTTTTTGGTTTGGTAGTTTATTTTATTTGTTTCTAGCATTAGGGTTTTTTTTTTGTTTTATCTTTTCTTATTCTATTATGCATTCTAACACATTATCATTTCTTGTGTTCATAGGTACAAAAAGAGTTGTCTCTCCTTTCTCTGCGCAACTTACTTCCTCTGGAGTCGAGTTTTTCATTGGCTTCTTAGAGCCTTATGTCAACTTTGTTAGAGAGTGATCCCACATCTTTTTGAATATTATTGAGTTTGATTACTCTTTAAAAGTTACAATTGAGAAACTCTTAATTTTTTTCTTTCCTCTTAGAGTTGTTTATTATTATTGCAAGTGTATAACGGTGAGGTTTCATTTTATTTGATCATTTTATTTGAGTTTTTTTTTATTTTGGCCCTAATAATGGTACGTACATGTAGTAAAGATGAGGAGCAAGATCCATCCATGGTTACCATGGACCAAATTGCAAAAATGCTCGATGAAATTCAAAAAGAATTCAAAGAGGTGCAACAAAATTTGGAAAATAAGTTTGCCACATTGTAAGCTTAAGTCCTTCAACACGAGGCGGTCCAACAAAATTTCAATCAAACTTTAGCTCAGATGGAAACCAAAAATGATGATGATGAGCAGCCTCTTCACCATGATGATAAAACTGGTGATTATGATGATGGTTATGAGTAGCGACAGACTTTTAGGCGTATTAAACATGGCTCGCGTACTCGTGATGCAACCTCCAATACTAGTTCTCGTCACCAATTTTCTGTGAATAAACCAAAATTCAATGTTACACCATTTAACGAAAAGCATGATCCTGACGCCTATTGTGATTGGGAGGATAAGATTAAGCTGTTGTTTGAGTATTGCAATGTTTAGAAGAAGAGAAAGTTCCATTAGCTACCTTGGTATTCTCTAACTATGCTTTAAGTTGGTGGACTCAATTATTACGGTCCTAACGAATGAACGATGAGAGATCGATTGACTCGTGGGATGATTTGAAACGAATCATACAAAAAAGATTTGTTCCACCTCATTACTATAGGGGCAACAAACAAAAGTTTGAAAATCTTATGCAAGGTAATAAATCTATGATGGAATATTTTCATGAGATGGAGATTTTGATGCAACGAGCTAATAAGGATGAAGAGGAGAAAGATATTGTAGCTCGATATTTCAATGGGTTGAATGAAAATAACACTGAGATTTTAGATCTTCAAACGTTTATTGATTTGGATGAAGTGGTTCAGAAAGCTTGTACGATTAAAGACCGATTGAAATGAAAATCTAAGAACCATTCATGGGGTCATGTGTCTAATTGGAGTACATCAACCTCTACCTTTCTGGGCTCGAAAGTTATTCTGCCACAAGTGAAAAATATGCTTCCATCTAAAGATGAACATAAGCGAATTAGTTGGAAGGATGGGGCACCACTGATAGCATTAGAAATGACACTTGTTTTCTCCTTTAATTTGTGTATTAATTGTCTCTTTGGTAGCATATTTAGCATGCATGATAGGCATTTCATACTTAGTATTTATATTCTCTAACTCATTGTTGTTTGGCTTAAATTCTCATTATTTTATCTCTTTTATGCACTAATGTCAGCATATGCAAAATATGTTCACAATTGTCAGCACAGGGATCCATCTCAGATGATCAATGCTAAAAAGAATTTAAAGATGCAGCCACAAGTTAGCTTGAAATTGCGGCCTGAGATGTCACCGCATAGAAACCTTTACTTTGTATGTCTGAATTCACGCTGCAAGCGCATCTGGAAGCACTAGCGCAGAAATTTCACACGATGTCGCCGCAATTAAAGGTTGTAGATCGTGCCTAGAAATACGACAACAACTTGTAGATTTATGAAGATCACATCAGATCTGCATGAGTGCACAGCTGGATTTCAACAAACTTTTACAACTGCACAAGAAGTAAGATCTGAGAGGAGATAAGATTTACAATTCTTGAAGCCTATAAATAGAGGAAAGAAGAAGGAGAAGGATATCAAGGAGTGAAGGAATTAATTCTGCAATTACTTTGAGTTTTTAAAGCTTTATGCTGGAGACTGGTTAGTTGATCGATTAAGCGAGCAACAACTTCTGTCGAGAAGTGCTTGGTACAGTAGAAGAGGAGAAGTTAAGAGATAATCCTAATAGCTTAAGGATAGTATGCTTCGATTATTTGTTAATTCCGCTTTTAATGATGATGAATTCTAATGACATTTGATTGTATATGAGAATATCTTTCAATGTTAGATTACTTTGATTCAAACTTAATTCTTCTCATATGTTTATTCTTGGATTTAACTGCTTGACCATGAGAGTGTAATTGCAGTCTACTGACACTAAGAGGTGTGGTGACAAGTTGAATTAACAAGCAGGTCAGCGGGAGTTGCTTGAGACTAGACGGAATTCTGTCACTTGTTCTTAGGTGTGAAGCAATGCCAGCACTGAGAGGTGTGGTACTTGTGAGTGCTTAAGTCTTGATTAAACGAAGAGTTGTTATTGGTATGATTTCTTTAGAACCTTATTACGGTGACAATTCATCTACACCATACCTTGTTGACACATCTAGCATTGCTACTTAGTGAAATCAGTGATCCACTCCAATCCTTTACACTTGATCACACTTTTACTTTTATACATTTAAATTCCCTAAAACTTCAACAATTATTGATTTACTTTCAGTTGCTCTCACAATTAAATTTTATAACTACATTGACAACTTTGACTATTTTAATTGTGCAGATATGATTTAATTGTGCTGACATTCTTACTAGAATTTTACCTAATCTTAGCTTTAGTTGCTTCAACAATTGAACATCAAAAACTTCTTCCTTGTGGGATCGATATCCAATAGAGCAATCTATCAACTATACTTGCATCGATGTGTATCCGCTTGCACAATTGCTATGACGTTATAGGCCGATCAAGTTTTGACGCCGTTGCCGGAGAATGACGTTTGTTTGATGCTCAATTTTTGTCGTTGCAATTACCATTTCCTACTTAATTTTTTGTTTTTACTAATCTGTTTAACTTTCTTTTGATTTCCTCTTTATAGTTTAGGAGTTGCATGTCCACAAGGAGAAATCCTAAGGATATTGTGAGCTTTGACCCAAAACTTGAACGGACTATTCGAAGGAGGAAGCAAGAACAAAAGAAAATGACTGAAAACAATAACAACAACAACAAGTTACCACCATTGCTACCACAAGATGTAGTTCCTCCAATACAGCCACATTGAATCCATAATGTACCACCACCACTCCCACAAGAAGAGCAGGTGCAAAACAGGACAATTAGGGATTTTGTTGTTCCTATACTGGACGATTTGCAACCAGAGGTTGTAAGGCCAACTATACAAGCTGAAAATTCTGATTGAAACCGGTTATGTTTCAAATGCTCAATTCAAACGGGCAATATGCGGGCTTACCCCATGAAGATGCACGAGAACATCTTAATTCATTTATGCCTATTTGTGCATCTGTTAGCCAACATGGTGTTCCTGATGACGCCTTAAAAATGCAATTATTTCCTTATTCGTTGCAGGGAAGAGCAAGAACATGGTTCTTGGGTTTGCCGGCTGGATCAATTACATCATGGAATGCATTAGCAACGTAATTTGTTTTGCGTTTCAATCCACCGACAATGAATGCAAGGTTGCGTAATGATATCATAGCTTACCATTAGTTAGATAATGAAAACTTACATACAACATGGGAGCGTTATAAAACTCTGCTTAGATGTTGCCCTATGCATGGAATTTAGTAAGAGACTCAGATCGAGATCTTTTACAACGGATTGATTGCTAGACAAGAAATCTTGTCGACGCATCTGCAAATGGTCCCTCGTTGGATTGTACCTACACTGAAGTTGTATGAATTCTAGAGAGAATTACAGAGAATGATTATCAATATCTTATCTCTCATCCTACTCAGGTAAAAACTAGTCCTAGTGTTCTTGAATTAGATGCAATTTCAACTTTGAGTGCACAAGTATCCTCTTTGGCCAACATTATAAAGAACATGAAGAGAACAAGTGACATTCCCTCTATTCAAGTGGAACAACAGATGATGTCCCGACATTTTCCTGTGAAATTTACGACGATAACCATAATTATGAGGATTGTCCACAACATATTGAGAACACATTTTATGTAAACATTAGAGGAAATTCTTATGGTAACTTATATAATAATTGAAATCCATAACCTTGAGGGAATTAGAATGCATCTTCGTATAGATATGGAAATTCCTCACAGCAAGGGAGTTATAGACAAGGGAGTTACAACAACAATCAGCAGCAGAACTTTAATCATAATGCTCAGGTAAATTAGCATCTTGATAAATTGCAGGTACATAATCAAATGCAACCACAAGCTAGAATGTAGCCACAATAGACTACGCTGCCACATATACAAGGACAACATCAGTAACAACAGCAATAGTTTTTTGAACAAAGATCAGATCCTATGGTTACTATTAAAGCGCTGATGTGAGTATATTACGCGAACTAAAGCAATTGGTCAAGGTAATTCTTCTTCTATCTGTGCGTTAGAACCCCAACTAGAATAGTAGGCTTCTAATCTGAGTACAAGATCACCAGACACTTTGCCTAATGATACTAAGAATCCGACGCAGAAGGGGAAGGAACATTGCAAGGCTATCACGTTGCGGAGCGAAAAGCAGACTGCTAAACCTAACAGCAATTTCACTCAAGAAAATGTCGACGTAATCAAACCAATGCAACAAAGAGAAGTTATAGCTTAAGAGAGCCTAGCAGAAATAAATGAAGAGGAGCCACCTGTAGTAAAGATTATGCTTACAATTCACCTAACAAAGACGTCGATGCAACTGCCTAAGTCGATGCAACCGGTTATTCCACAACAACCATTGACAATATACCTTTGCCATTTCCACAAAGATTTCAAGAGAAAGACCACGATAAAGATTATCAGAAATTTGTTTCTACCTTGAAGCAATTACACATTAACATACCTCTAGTAGATGCTCTTGTCCAGATCCCCAGTTATGCGAAATTCATGAAGAAGAAAAAGTTGTCCGAAATCGAGATGATTGCACTCATAGAGGGGTGCAGTGCTGTGCTAACAAATAAGTTGCCACCAAAGATGAAAGACCTTGACAGCTTCACAATAACATGCTCCATTGGAAATCATTATCTAGGTAAAGCTTTATGCGATCTGGGAGCTAGTATTAACGTTATGCCTTTGTCCACATTCAGGAAGTTAGGAATTAGATCGATGAAACCCACTGCGATGGAATTACAGCTTGTTGATAGATCTCTAGCACAACCTTAAGGCCAGATCAAAGATGTCCTTGTCCAAGTTGATAAGCTCGTGTTCCCTGCCGATCTCATAATCCTTGACTGTGAAGTAGAGAAAGAGGTGCCCATTATCTTGGAACGCTAATTCTTAACAACAGGACGATGCTTATTGACGTTTTCAAAGGCAAGCTCGTCATGTGACATAACGACGAGCACGTTACCTTCAGTGTGTTTGAAGTATCTCCATCTTCAAGTAAAGAGCAGTGTCACCACATTGACATGCTAGATGAGATAATTATGGAAGAATTCAATGAATGGAGCTCAGTAGTCCCAAATGAAGATGCAATGACATCCACTATTGATATCCTAACTGAATGTGACCACAGAGCTGAAGCTAATAGTTGTAAGCTAAGACAGAATTGGAAATTAGAATCCTTGGATTTGTCTAATAGGATGATCCCTGTGTTTAAACCATCAGTTGAACAAGCTCCTGCCTTGTAGTTAAAGCCATTATCAACGCATCTAAAGTATGTCTTTTTGGGTGAAAATGACACATTACCCATGATTGTCAGTGCAAGCCTTTACGTAATTCGAGAAGAAAAGCTCATCGCAATTTTAAAGGAGCACAAAAGAGCCATAGCCTGGAGCATTACAGATATCAGAGGCATTAGTCCCTCTTTTTGCATGCACAAAAGAGCAACAGCGGAGGCTTAAAGAGAAAATGAAAGAGGTAATAAAGAAGGAGATTATTAAGTGGCTAGACGCGAGCATCATCTACGCCATTTCAGACAACACATGGGTGAGCCTTGTCCAATATGTGCCCAAGAAAAGCGGCATCACAGTAGTGAGTAATGATAAGAATGAACTGATCCCTACTCGCATCACTATGGGGTGGTAAGTGTGCATGGATTATCGTCGTCTCAATGCGGCCACAGAGAGGGATCACTTTCCACTACCATTCATTGACTAGATGCGGGACAGGCTAGCTGGTAAAGCCTACTATTGCTTCCTAGATGGCAACTCTGGATATAATCAAATCACCATTGCGTCGGAAGACCAAGCAAAAACCACGTTCACATGCCCATTTGGAACTTTTGCCTTTCGACGTATGCCATTTGGATTATGCAATGCACCAGCCACATTCCAAAGCTGTTTGATGGCTATCTTCTCAGACATGATTGAAGATTCTTTAGAGGTATTCATGGACGAGTTCTCTGTATATGGGCAGAACTTTAACCGATGTGCTAACAATTTGGCGAAAGTATTGAAGAGATGCGAGGACACAAATCTAGGAGAAATGCCACTTCATGGTAACTGAAGGCATTGTCCTTAGCCATTGCATTTCATGTTAAGGCATTGAGGTAGACAAAGAAAATGTTGAAATCATTGAGAAATTGCCATCACCCATCAATGTCAAAGGAATAAGAAGCTTTCTTGGTCATGCTAGTTTCTATAGAATATTCATTCGAGATTTTTCCAAGATTGCTAAACCACTATGCTCTTTGGTAGAGCAGAATAAAAAGTTTGTGTTTGGTGACGCATGTCTCGACGCATTTGTCATAATAAAGAAGCAGCTAGTACAAGCTCGAATTATCGTTGCACCGGATTGGACGCAACCATTTGAATTAATGTGTGACGCAAGTGATTTTGCTGTAGGAGTTGTGCTAGGACAACGTAAGAGAAGGTATTTCACTTAATTTATTATGCTAACAAAGCTTTAATTGTCACGTAGATAAACTATACAACTACTGAAAAGGAGTTTCTAGCAGTCATTTTTGCATTCGTCAAATTTTGCTCATATCTTGTCGGCGTAAAAGTTATAGTCTACATAGATCACTCTGCGTTGAGATACCTTTTTACAAAGAAAGCCACCAAATCAAGATTTATCAGATGGATCCTACTCTCACAAGAGTTTGATATTGAAATTAAAGATAGGAAAGGATCCGAGAACCAAGTAGTAGACTACTTATCCCGTCTGTAATCTGGAAGCAAGAATGACAATCAATTAAGCATTGTCGACGCATTTCTAGATAAGCAATTATTTCATGTTGACGCATCTCCATGTTATGCTGATGTTGTCTATTATTTAGTTTGTGGTAAGCTACTCTTGAGTATTAGAAAGTCAGATTTTTGCACGACGCTGTGAAGTATCATTGGAACGAGTAATACCTATTCAAGGTATGCACTGACAACATTATTAGTTGCTATGTTCCTAAAGAAGAAATGACTTCCATCTTGAAACATTGTCATGATGCTCCTTACGGAGGCTATTTTGGTGGAATGAGGACTACTGCAAAGGTCTTACAATCAAGATTCTATTGGCTCACATTGTTTCGGGATGCCCATAATTTTGCTCAACAATGCGATAGATGTCAACAACATATTATGCAGGTGGAACTATTCGATGTTTGGGGTATAGACTTCATGGGACCATTTCCAAACTCTTTTAGGAATATGTACATTCTAGTTGTTGTTAACTATGTCTCTAAGTGGATCGAGACAATTGCAGTTCCAAAAGATGATGCTCAAATTTTGTTGAAGTTCTTCCATACGTATATCCTTACACGATTTGGAACACGGAGGGCATTGATAAGTGATCAAGGTACTCATTTCACAATAACCAAGTGGCGACAACATTGAAAAGATATGGTGTGAAGCATTGCATGGCCACCACATATCATCCATAAACAAATGGCCAAGCGGAGGTGTTTAATTGGCAAATTAAAAGCATCTTTGAGAAGGTGGTTAAACCATCTAGGAGAGATTGGTCTTCGTGGCTACATGATGCATTGTGGGCCCTTTGCACCACATATAAAACCCAATTGGCGATGTCGCTGTATCTATTAGTGTTTAGTAAATCCTGTCACCTACCAGTTGAGCTTGAACACAAAGCCATGTGGGCAATCAAGCAGGTGAACATGGACTACGATACTACTAGACAGAAAAGGTTGTTGGAAATTGCTGAGTTAGAAGAAATTAGACGCAATGCCGATGAGAATGCTGTAATATACAAAGAAAAGACCAAGAGATGACATGACAATATCATCTTGCGTCGATAATTTAATCCTGGTCAGTTAGTACTTTTGTTTAATTCACGTCTAAAACTGCATCCAGGTAAATTACATTCAAGATGGTCAAGCCCTTATAAGATTGTCGAAGCATTCCAGAATGACATGGTGACAATTGAAAATATGAAGGATGGTCACCAGTTCAAGGTGAATGGCCAACGACTAAAGCATTACGCGAGCCCAGATGTCAAAGAACTAAACGAGACCATTAATCTGGTCATATTTCTTTAATATCAACACATTTTAACATTTAGTTTTATCTTTTTACTTTTACTTGTTTCTTTTAAATCATATGCAGGAATAAAAAATCGTGTTTTTGTCGATGCATCATAAAGCACAACTTGTCAGCGCATTCTGTGATGACTCAGCGAAACTTTTGCAGCAAGAATCGTGCCCATTGAATTGCATCTATCCCTAGTCCTTGGATCAAATTAAGGGGTAAGATCTGTAGCGTGACATTTATTGGCTATAGACGTAACGTTTTCCCACACCTTTTGCAATCATCACGTCTCCTCCAATCCAAAGTTTATAAAACCCTTTTTTTTGCCGACTTCTTTCTTCCACACTCTCTATTATTGCTGCAACCATCTTCTCCATTGTCTTTAAGTTTTTTTTGTTAATTCTTTTACCTTTTAAATTCAGTTATTATGGCAAGAACAAGAGGCACAAAAACTCCATCCAAAACCCCTGTTGAATCTTTCGCCACCATGGTTCGGACCACAGACCAACCTCTATAAAATGAACTAGTCCAATTTTTGTCCAATGCGATGAAGGATCGCTACCAAGATGTTATGCTTAAACGAAACTGCCACCCAAAGTAGGGTCTACAATTGTCCCCACACCAGACATCGGGGAAGCAAATCACGAGAACGATTAGTCATCTAGGTTGGGAATTTTTTTATGACCACCCAACCGGATATTCCCCCACCATGGTAACGGAATTTTATGCAAATCTTGTAGACTCTGAACATGAGTTCATTTTTGTAAGGGAGGGCTTCATACCCTGGGGTGCTGCCCACATCAACGCTCTGTTCCGGACTGAGAAGGAAGACACCCACACTGCGTTTTTGGAAGAGTTGATCGATGAAGGTGCTGACTAGGTGATGAGAGACCTTTGTGTTAAAGGTGCTATGTGGATTGGCAATGGTCCGCACAACAATAAAATGCACCAAAGTTATCTTACAACCCAAAGCAAAGTGTGGTTCCACTTTGTTAACAACCGCCAACTACCTTCAACCCATAGCACAATTGCGACACTAGATCGTATATGTCTCTTGCACTATCTTTAAGCCGCCACATCGATGACGGTGTAATTCTCCATGACCAGATTGCTGAAGCCGCTACTAAGCAGTCAGGTATATTACCATCCCCTTCTTTGATAATACTGCTGTGTAAATAAAGGGGGATTATACCACGTGATAGTGAGGAAGTGCTAGACAATAAAGGCCCCATTAACGACATCTTAGTGAAGAGAATGACGAAAGGGCAAGAAACCCCACTAATAAAAGAGGCACCAATGAAGGATAAAGGGAAAGGAAAGAAGAAGGAAAAATAGTTAAATGCACCTACAGACCATCAGATGAAGAAGAAATTGGCTGAGATTGAAATACTCGTTGACCGCATAGATATGCGTCGAATCTGACTTGTCAACATGTTAGAGGAAATGGGCTATAGATAAAACCTCTTTCATGCATACACAAGAGTGTGGAACAAAATTATTGTTGATGCATTGAGAAGTCTAAGCCCAAATCCCCTGCCAGGGTTCCTTGTCTTCCTACCCATTATTAGGGAAGCTCCCTCATCCTCCAACCAGCCTACTCTTGATGGTAGGCCTCAAAATGTCCCATCCCTAACATGAATTCATATCTCTGATGGTGAGGAGCGTGAGGGACATTCTAATGCCATGGAGGACTGTTACAGAATAATTGTCAGCCTGTTCAAAGATGAATTTTCGAATAGCCTTGGGGCTACCATGGTAAATAGGGCGATTTTTATTGAGCTACACACCTCGATCGTATCTATGAGGCGAGAAGTAGAGGAAGGTGCTAAAAAATACACAACTGAGAGGGAGAAGCCTGAGGAAGAAAAAAACAGAGAAAGAAGAAGGAAATGAGAAGGAGAATGAAGGAAAGGAATGGGAACCCGATGAGAAGGACCCTGAAGAAGAGAAAGATGAGAACAAGGACAATGCACCGAAAAATTTTGAGGCAAAAATTATCGGCACACCCACAAGTGTGGGGGCATTCAATGAACACGTGGCTCCCTTGCTCTATCAGTTCACCGTTCCAACTACAATCTCCAAATCACACATAAATTGCATAATTTAATCCTCTACCTCTTGATGATTTCTTCATTTTTCATTTTCTATTTATAGCCTTCAAAAGTTACAGGTTTTAACCTCCCATTCTGAGATCCAGATCTAGATTTTGCAGGTGTCAAAGTTAGTTAGAGTACAGTTGTGCACTCACGTAGATTTAATGTTTTCTTAAGAGATCTGCAAGTTGTTGCTTCATTGCTAGGTGCAATCTGAGATCGTAATTGCGACGACACCTATGATGTTCCTACGCTAGTGTTTCCATATGTAAATTCAGCTTGAGTTTACTCATTCGAGGTTCATGTTCTGTGCGGCAACATCGCTGGTCATAATTCCAAGCTGATCTTGTGGTTGCATTCTTCATCCAACATTGATCTTTTGGACTGAGTTCCTATGCTGAAAATTCTAAAGCGCAATACATCGGCTACTTGCATCAACATTAGTACAAAAAGATATAAAAAAAACAAGAATTTAAACTAACTAGCAATGAGTTGGAAATTATAACAACTAAGTATGAAATGCGTATGATGTATGCTAAATGAGATACAAATGAGACAATAAAAACACAATTTAGAGAGAAAACATATGTCATTTGCAATGCTATCACACACCAACAGATCCTCATGTTCGATAGTAGCTAGCGAGATTCAAAGAATTCACTTGGTATCATTTTCATTAAAGGTAGATTCATTAATGTCCTTCTTCCAAGTTCTAGTTGAACTATCAATTAAATTTTCCACTTGAATGTTATTAGAATTGATTCGCCCACTGACTTTGTAATCCACATTTCTTGGTATCTAAGATTTATTTGCAACTAGGATTTTCTCCTTTGTTCCCATCCACAAGCATAATCCCTTTAATAAAAGGCCTTTTGCTGCTTGAGTTCTATTGGTTCTTGCTTCGCTGAATAAAAACATAGTCATTTGTAAAAAGTAGGTGTGTGATCTGAAGACTTCGTCTGCTAACTTTTGCCCCTTTTAAGATCCCCTCACTCAATATTAATTTCATCAATATCGTTAAGCGTTCACTGCACACCAGAAAGAGGAAAGGACTCAATGGATCTCCTTGACACAAGCCTCTATTCGGTCTAAATACCTCTCCTACCTTGCCATTAAGAATCACTAAGTAGGAGATCGAATCAAGACACCACATAATTAGGCTCACCCATTCTTTCTTGAAGCCCATCAAATCCAACATCTTATTTAGAAAGTCTCATACAACTCGGTCGTAGGTTTTACTCATGTCAAGTTTTAACGCCATAAATCCATTTTCCCCACTCTCTTCTATTGGAAAGAATGTAAAATTTCATAAGCTAACAAAACATTGTCGAAAATTAATCTTCCAAGCACAAAGGTGCTTTGAGCCTTATCAATGCAGTCTTCCAATAGATGATTGAGAACATTACATAAGCTTATTGGCTAGAAGTTAGCTAAGCTTAATGGATTATTAACTTTTGGGATAAGTACAATATGAGTAATGTTTAAAGGATCCATCTCCTTACCTTCATTCAACACTCACAAATAAAGGCTGCAAATGTCTTTACCCACAATGTGCTAAAATTTCTAGAAAAATGTGGCCGAAAAACCATCTAGATTGAGAGCTTTTGTGGGGCCAATACCTTCCAAAGCAATGATAACTCCACCTTCTGTATAACGCTACATCAACAATTAATTTGACTCCTTAGAGATGCATTTACTCACTCCTTCCAACAGAAGATCTGTGGCCACTATCCCATTCGTTAAAATAGGATTTTGGAAGTAGTTGCCATCATCTTTTTGAAGGCCACCAATTCTATTCCTACGTCGTCATTGAGTCGTAAAGCTATGAAAAAATTGACATGTTCTTATTCCCCAATCTCAACCAATTCGCTCTAGCTCGTTGTTCCCAGTACATCTCATCCTTGTCAATCATTAAATTTAGTTGAACTTTTGTGTCAATTAGCTCGCCAAAGTTTCATCATCCCTTTCCTTATTCAGTTTTAAGGACTAAATTGAATAAAATGCAAAACTTTAAGAAACATTTAAAAAATAAAATTGAATTAATATATGATTACAATAGGCTATTTTGAAATGTTTGAAATTGATATATTGAAATAAATTATTATATAGATCAAGTTTTGAGCTAATTGGGGGATAATTGAGGAAAAGTCAATTTTATTGGTTAGTCCTCGATGTTTTGTGTGTGTCGTTAATTTTGTCAGGTAAGTTTGTGTGGACTTACATTATTATATATTTTTATATGTTTTTATTATTTTTTTACCGTTAATTAGAAATGTTATATATATATATAAAGTTTTTGGCATTGAATGGATTAAAGCGTAAATTATGAAATATATGATAAACATGAATAGATGTGTAGTATTGAATGAATTTGAAATTGTTATATAATTAGACGACGATTATATGATGATATTACACTATTTAAAATGTATTTGGATTAAATATGAAAAACATGTATACGACTACTGAGGTTGAATTGGTATTAATACGATAATAGTACCGTATGAAATGAAATGTTTATGTGAAATGATTATATGTATAGAATGATGATACAGAGATTAAAATGTTATTAAGACAGTGTTAAGGCCAGTGTGAACTTAATGAATAGCTAGGATACAAATGATATGTCATTAGGGTTTCTATTCAGCAGGTACTTTGTATCGATGTTAGCTATGTGCCATTAACACTAATGATATGTCATTAGTGTTAAGGCTAGAGTGAACTTAGTGAATAGCTAGGATACAAATGACATGTCATTAGGGTTTATATTCAGCAAGTACTACGTATCGATGTTGGCTATGTGTCATTTATATTCAACAGGTACTATGTCTCTATTGGGAAATGTGCCCATATTGTAGTAAACATGTAACTATTTTCTATTTATTTGAATGATGAATAAATAAATAAACTTAAAATTCACATTTTCACTATTATGTCTTTTGTATTTCTTGTCTTTCATATTTCGCATGCATAACTAAATTGTAACAAGCAAATATTAATCTCATTTATTGTCTAAGTTCAAACTAAAGATAAGTGGCAATGTAAGAATGTTTACATTGTGAGTAAGACAAACTTACTTAAGTAGATAATCTAAACGAGTCCGTAATCTCGTAAAAAAAATCAAAGTGAGCGTTTGATTCAAATATTGAGAAGGATTATTATGTCGTCTAGAATTCTGATTAGGGAGATGGTTAATCTTGGCTATCGAAGTAGTTGACTCCACGGGTAAAGACATAGATATATTCATTGGTAGAATGATACATTAGACTAGACCCAAGATGAATTAATTTTGAATCCGTTTTTGAATTAATTCACTTGTGACATTCGTGGTGTGATTTACCTAAATCTTGAGTTTGTTACTAACCATACATATACAAACTCATGTGCTTTGATATAAGTCGAGGCTTATGCTATAAAAATGATCGAGCCCATTGTCGGTATGTTAGGTACATGACTTGTGTATGGCATGATTTTACTAGCAATAGTGGAATTCACAGCTCAATTAAATAGTTAATGATATCCTCTCATTAGCATTGTGTTGATTGATAAATATAAAATGTAGCCACGGGTTGCTAGTTCTCGAACAAGCAATTTATTACAGTCATTTGTTGACAGTGATAATATTAATCATTAAAAGATATAATGGTGACAATGAGATAAAATGGGATTACATTGAGTGAACCGATTTAACTGAAAGGAATCAAAGATATCATATGAAGGTAACACACACATAACGAGGTCATTGGACAAAACAACTGGATGAATTGCTTTCGTAAACAGTATACAATAAGAAGTTTTCAATCATGATACTTCTTGTGGACTAACTCCATGATTAAGTAATTGTTAACTATCAGAGCGATGCTTTTGGAGATAATTACAATTACTAGAGCCTAATTTTATATGTCTAATTAGTCCCTCTGCTAGCTCAACAAAAGATTCATCGGATTGCATTGAATCAAAAGAAAATTCTATTACTCTTGAAATAATTTAATTAAGTTGATTTATTCGATGTGGAATTAAAAATAGGTGGTCGTGAGAATTGTTTAAATACAAAATTTGACTAAAGAATTTTCTTGAAATTTTAATTTGAAAAATCTAAGTGATTTTTGGAAAATTAAATTTGATCAACTAATATTAAATTAATCTAATTAATTAAAATTAATATGATATTTTTTTAAATTAATTTTTAAATCAAACAATTGGCTCAATAGGTAATTGAACTTGTCAGATTAACTATTACAAAAATAATATTATTTTAATAGTTTAATATTAAAGTTAATTTAATGTTTATCTTGTAGATAAATATTTTATTATTTTAATAAGATTTAATATTAAAGTGATTAAGTTTAATCATAGTTGAACTCTCTAAACTCTCTTTATATAAAGAGAGTCTTGGGTTTTTATTTTGACACACACTTGAATTCAAAAGAATGTTGTATAGAGAAAATTCTTTGAAGAGATTATTCTATAAAATCTTTAGAGATATTTTCTAAGTTATAACTTGAACCAAAAGTTTAGAGAAATTGTGAAATTACTTTATTGTTAATATTATTGAAAATTTTCTGATTTGAAGTGAGCTTAGACTCAATAGACGTGAGCGTGAGGATAGAGAAGAAGACTACTCGGTCGAAGCGCTCATTCTAGACGAATCGAAAAGGTGCAATTTTGATCCAGTGTTTATTACTTTAGATATCACAACCAAGACATTGTTTTGGAAACTTTTAAAACTCTTATTTTTTTCGAAATTTATTTTTCACTGCGTTTTTAAAATCAACAATTGGTAACAAAGTTAGGTTGTGATCTATCTATAAGTATAAACAAATAATCAAAATAAATTTCTCTTCTTCTTTAATGATTTGGTTACATAGAAAGTGATTTTCTTTAGATCTTATGCATGTTTTGAGTTATAAATGGAAATGGATGCGATATTATATATTTGTTAGATAATTATTTTTATTGTCGAGGTTATGGTTCTTAGGAAATAGACCGTGGGTTATCATCTCCACGTATGACCTTTTTTTTAAAAAAAATTCATAGAATTCTTGTGAGTTGGGAATGGACATAGGACTTACATGTAATTTTTCCCAAAAGGAGTCCATGATGAGGAAAAGATGCAATGTCGTTTATAGACACAAGGAATGCCTTGTCCCTAAAAATTATTTATTTTATTGTCTAGAAATATAACTATGGAAACCTTCACTAACAATTTTATTTTAATTACCTATCTCAATATATATCTGTTTTATAATTGTTTATAATATTTATATTATGTAATTTTATAATTGTGATATATATATATATATAAAAAGGTGCATGTTTAGGATTGGCTTTCACTAGGAAAAGCTTGGTTTTTAAGCGGTCAATTTTGACTCACCTCCCATTCTTGGGACCTTACTTGGTGCACGATCCACATTCACTTTTTCTATTTTTACCTTAAAAGAAAAACTATGGAGAATCAAAATTATTTTTTTTATTGATTATTGTGAATGGTTATTATAAAATTTCCATATCATGCCATGCATATATTGGAAGCATGTCATTTAGATTAGGTGAGAATGGTACTAGGACTATTGTATGATCATTCCTAAAATTTGGGATAAAAAACCTTGCATATTTTTGAAATATTGAGTGGGAGATGGTTATTGAACAAGACTTATGACCTCTATTGATGGTCCTCAAGTGATAGCATGATAAAGTTTTGAGTCGATTCTTACCCTGGCCGCACCCTAAGGTAAACTTTGTCATGTGGGCTCACTAGATGAGATTTCCTTTTAAGGACAATTAGTCATGCATGACTTTCAAAGAGATTGTCCCAAGATGACTAACAAATGAAAACATGTTCATGATGGGTGTTGAGTCAATGGTTAAACACTCAAGATCGTCTCATATTAAATAATTTCCCAAGAAACAATATTTAAGTTGGAGATTATGGCAAAATGTTAAACGGTCGTTAGTCCGTGTGGAGTCTTGAGAATTAATATTCACGAACTGGTTGGATGTAATTCATGTTCTTGCTAGTTAATCATGGGTCCTCAAGACGACATGGTTGATGGGTTTGAGAATGATCGTAGAAATGGAAATTTGTTTTTTCAAGGTTTTAGTACAAGAAGCATTTATCATACCACATTCTTGATATGTTGCTGAAATGGAAAATATTTTCTTAATACAAATATAGTAATTAGTGAATCTTTATTTTTTCCAGTTCAAATATGTCTCATACTCCTCTCATTAGCATTTTTATTGAGAATAAATTAAATAACTTTCAAAAGAGGAAATAGAACTTGCTGATAGTTTTCACCTGTGAGAAACAAAAATTCTTTCTTGATGAAACATGTCCTCCTGAAGCTCAGCCCAAAGCGAGAAATCGCTAGAGAGATTCTGACTCGATTGCTCGATGTTATATGTTAGTGAGCATGAGTAGTGTGTTGCAAAAGCAACACAAGAATTTCTTTACCGCTATGACAAATTTGGAGGATTTGCTTAGAGGCCAAGTTACATTGGTTCGATAATCCACTATTACAAGTTTGATGAAATCTGAGCAAAAATTTAACACTTTGGTCAAAGAACTTATGCTTAAGCTTTTGGGATTCTTTGTGAAAGCAGAGGACAATAGGGTTGAACTAGATGTGAACACTCAAATTGAAATAGTGTTCAAATCCTTAACCAAGGAGTTTGCTTGTTTTAGGGTCGCTTACAAGTTGGGGAATAAGGCACTTACCTTGACTCTGCTCATGAAGGAATTACAATCCTAGGAGTTGATTTTAAATGGTGGTAAGTTAGTTTAGGAGAAACCTAAAGCAAACTTAGTTATGGGTCCCTCGTCCTCTAAGGGGAAACAGAAAGCTAAGGGAAAGAAGAAATAGACTAAGTCTTCTGTTCCACCTCTTGTGGATAGGAAGAAGGGTAAAAAGTCAAAAGATCCTAGAAAAATCAAATGTTTCTTATGCAATAGGAATGGGCATTTTAGATCAAACTATAATAAGTATTTCAATTAGCTAGCCGAAAAAGGCAAAGGTATGGAACTCTTTGTGGTTGAAGTTTGCTTAGTGGAAGAATCAATTGAAAACTAGGTTATTGATTTTGGAACCACTAACCATGTGTGTGTTTCTTTATAGAGGTTCAATGAAGCGAGATATCTGTGTGACAGGAGCCTATTATTGCGAATCGGAGATGAGAGCTATGTTTCCGCCGAAGCAATAGGAGAAGTTATTTTACACTTTGATAATTTTAGAAAGATTGTTTTAAAGAACATATTTTATGTACCTCATTTTAAGAGCAATTTAATTTTTGTAGCATGTTTATTTTATGACGGTTATACCGTAACATTCAATAAAGGGATTGCTATTCACAAAAATCGTTCTTTAATCTATAATTGATGGATGGAAAACAATCTCTCCTTTATCAAACCAAATAACTATTCGATACTTCAAATTGAAATAGTGAATACAAAGATTAAAACTTCTCACTCTAATGAGGGGTACCTATGACACTTAAGACTTGGTCATATTAACCAAGAAAGAATCATTACACTCGTGAAAGATGGTCCTTTAAGTATGCTTAAGGAACTTAGTCTTCAACAATGTGAATCTTGCTTCGAAGGTAAAATGACTAAGGTCTTTTAATGCAAAAGGTACAAGGACCAACCAATCTTTAGAACTTGTGCACACTGATGTATGTGGTCCCTGACTAGCTCTGAACATACTCATGTTCAGAGTATATTTTTGGGCTTTTCGCAAGTATAGGGGTTGAGTTGTAATATAGTTACAATGGGGTAATGAGTACAACAAGGATCGTACCCAAGGGAGGCGAAGCTTTATGTCACATCCAATAGTTTTATTTATTTTGTTGCTAACCTGAAAACAAGGAAGTGAGTGATAAAATGGTTAAAGTGTTTAATTAATATCCTAGAGGTCCTAGGTTCAAGTCTTCACTTTAGTATCTTTTTAACTAAAGTTTTAGTGAAATTTCCTTGTGCTAAAACACACTTGATGTCCACCAATACATGTCATACATAAGAGATTCTTTTCCATCTTTACGAGTCAAACTTACCTTATGAAGATGAAACATGATCCCTTTTCACTTCCTTATCTCTCTCTCTTGCCTTTTCTTCAATTTTGACATTGTAGAAGGTACATTGAACCTAGACTAGGTTGACCACTTTTTGCCATCCAACCTCCCATTCTCCTCTCTATTTCTGTTTTTTTTTCTATTTTCTTTGGCTATCAGCCTTCCAAATTTCCCTTTCTTCTACTTTTTCGTCACCCTTTCTTGTTGTGCACCACCAATACCTCACTACCGAACCACCACCAACCGTCTCTCCCCTCTCGTTTTCTCTCCAAACCTGCCCCAAGCATTGCCTCCTCTACCATGAAAACCATTATGTACCACTGCAGTTTATCTTTTCTCCTCCACCCTTTCTCTTTTCTTCTCTTCTTTTATCCACCCTTTGTTAGTGTCCAAACCCTTTGGCTATTTTTCCCTACACCCTCCGTCGGGCCGCTGCCCTTCTTGTCACCGGACCACCGTCGTCGCCATTGTAGCTCCACCGTCAGTGGTTGAAATTTCTCCCTTTTTCTTAATTTCTCTTCTTAATCATCCTCTTCCCTTTACTTTCCTTCTTAATTGAATGATGTAGTGGTCATTGAGATTTATTTCTCTTCATGTATTAACGATGGCCTAACAACAATCCGGGAAATCCCTAGTGTTTGAGACGAAATTGCTGGTCCGAGTGTTAGATCATAGGGTAAGTAAAGTGGTGAGACTTAAGTTATTTTATGTATGATGCTCATGGAAAATACTAACTTTTATTCATTGTTGATTTTATTAGATAAGTCTTTTAGGGCTAAATCTAAGTGAGAGCATTCATAGGGAGTGTTTAACATCGGATCTACAAATCAGGTGCAGGTTTAACACTAATTAAATTAAGAAATTATGATTTTTGATAAAAATATATATATATTAAATTATGTTATTTGATGAGGATACTATATGTATCCATAAAGTGACATGAGCAATCTTCATGGATTTTGTTTTCAAGTAAGTATTTATCAAATTATATACTTGTGAAAAGCAAGTTTTGTGATATTGTTGTTTGCTAATAATGTGAAAAATATATACATCTCATTCTCATGTTATGTGTTATATTACATATGTAATATTCATATGAAAATAAAATGTGAAAAATTTAGTACCTTGACTACATATGTGAATTGCATGTTAAACATGCCTATATGATTTTGAGTGTTTTGGCCATATCACATGCATGGGGTGGGATATTTTAAATGTGGGAGTATATGGCAGTTTATTCGTTTTAATGTGATAATGTTCACGAAATTTATTATTTGATAGTTTATATGCATTTGTGACACTGTGCACAATTTGGTGTGTTGGTTGGATGAGTTTTGGGAAAACTCGATTATGGCGTGCAACAAAGATGGGTAGGATCATTTTTCAAAAATCTTCATCGTTTTTACGAAATATACATTGACACGATCATGCATGATATATTTATGAAACTTGAGTTATATGATTTTATGATTATTTATCGTATTTGTTTATGAAGTATGTGATTAAGTTTGTGTTAATCTCACACTGGGCTTAAAAGCTCACCCTATTAGTGTTTCAACCTTCCAAGTAATGCTCAAACATAAGACTTGGATCAGCACTTGGTGGAGTCTCGTGAAAAACTTTATGTCATAACGTTGCCTACATAAGAGTACTAGGGCCAAGTACGCAAAGCTAGACACGAACGACCTAAATTAATAAAGAGTCGCCACTAACCAATTTGGGCTAGGTTGGTTAGCCACCTATCGTCTAAAAGTCTAGAATTAATAATACGAAAAATCCTAAAAGTCTAGACTCGATCTCATCACCAAATTTCGGGTTCGGGAGTACGATTACATGTGGAGAAGGTTATAGCACCTCCACAATACCTATTCGGGGATAGTCTTACGGGGTCTTGGGAGCTAGGTTTTTTTTTATTTAAGCATATTAATGACTTAATTTAGGCTAAAATCTTATGAAAATCTTAAATAAAAACACTAAAAAATACCTCCACTTTACTTGTAACTTGACTATGAAGTGTTCACCAAACTTATCTAATTTAAAACTTAAATTAGAGATTTTTACTTCTAACGAGAACCCTAAAAGATACCTAAATAATTCTAATAAAATGCCTTCAATTCTTAAAATTAATTCTATTTTAGAATCCTAAAAAAAAACCTAAAAATTACTAATGAATTAAGAGAAATATTAAAATTCATCTACAACTTATTCGACCTATTATCATTATTATTATTTTAAAAGATTTAATTAATAACGTTCAACCTACCAAGATCTTACGAAAGTATCCTATGTCGGGTTTATGATTTATCTTACTTTAAAATTCTTGATCTAAAGTTTAAATTCTTCAAAATCCTAAAATAATATATCTTAGATGACAATTATTAGCTATCTTAAAGAGTATCTAAAATAAAATACTTAAAAGGGCCTACTCATGATTTACAATTCACGTACAAAAATCCTTAATTTTAATCTTAAACAAAGTCCTAAAGAATATTTACATATTAATTATACTATACGATACTTAAAATTAGTTTAAAATCCTAATAATAATAATAATAATAAAATATCCTACATATTATTCATAATTTTTCTAGTGTAAATGGTAGATAAGCTCTTAAAGACTAACCTAAATTCAAATGTAAAAAAAAACATAAATATAAATAGACATGAAAGTAAACAAATATGAAATAAGAATAAATAAAAATTATGCAAGTGTGAATAAATATGAAACATTAAACTAAAATGCATAATTGGTATCAAATATATAAAGCATAAATGTAAATGAAATGGATGATATAAATATAAATAACTTATTAAAATGAAAACAAAATGACATATTCTGATTTTGGGATTAAAAGATAAAAAATGTGAAGGACAGATGATTGATGTAGCAATTAATTTCCTTTTAATTTTGAAATTTCGGATTAAATCGAAGGTTTTATTAAACAAAAGGGTTAAGGGTGTAAATATGCCAGAAAGTGAGAGCATCACTACAAAAAAGGGGTTAATTTTCATAAATTTAAAAAGTTTGGGAGGTGGGAATAAATTACCCATTTTGATACTTATAAATAGGGAAAATCTATTTTTTTTCTCATTTTCAACCTCATTTAAAAAAAAACTCTTCCTCTTTACCTTCCTCCAATCTTGGCCATGGCTCCACCACTGAAAAACCCAATGGTTCTACGGCTCTGGTGGTGGAGCCGCCATATACGATGGCTAGAAATTTCTTATTCTCTTTTTTTTTTAAGAAATAAAAAGTTTTTTTTTATTAAAATAAAATCACTATTTTACTTCAAAATTAAAATTTTTATTTCGAAATAGTTAAAAAATTCAAAACTTTGTTAAAAAAATTTAAATTTTTTCTTTAAAATCATTAAAAAGTAGATTTTTTTTTTTAAAATCTAAACTTTCTTTCTTTTTAATGAAAATCGTTACTTTACGTAAAAAAATCCAAACTTTTATTTTAAAATAGTTAAAAAAATCAAAACTTTATTTAAAAATTTAAACTTTTCTTTAAAATGACTAAAAAATATATTTTTATTTTTAAAAATGTAAACTTTGTCTCTTTTTTTAATTTTTTTAAAGAAAATCACTATTTTACTTAAGAATTCAAACTTTTATTTCGAAATTGTTAAAAAAATCAAAACTTAGTTTAAAATTTTAAACTTTTTCTTTAAAACAACTAAAAAACAAATTTTTTTTTTAAATATAATTTTTTTTTAAAGAAAATCACTATTTTACTTAAAAATCAAAACTTTTATTTCGAAATTGTTAAAAAAAGACCAAAATTTTTCCCAAAATAAAGCTATTTTTCTTTAAAAAAACCTTTTTTTAGCAAGTGAAAGGGAAAGAAAATGGGATTTTTGGGGGATCCAAGGGGCGGAGGACCAATGGTTCGATATTGTCCCCTTCATCGGAGCCCAAACCCCATATTTCATGATTTGTCCATGACGAAAAAAAAGAGAAGAGAAGAAGAAAAAAAACAATGCTTGTTATTGTTTTTTTTTTTCTTACCTTTTTTTGAAAAAAATCAGAATATGAAAAAACTTCTTTTTTTTCATTCATTTCATGCATATATTATGTTTCATTTGATATTTTGATTAATGGCTTTGTACTTTCTTAGATGTTTGTGATATGTGGCAAAAGAAGAGTTATGGTCCATGAAACCCTAATAATAATAATGATGATGATGATTTGGGCCTTTGAGAAGCCCAAAAAGAAAAGAGAAACAAAGATCTCCATTTGATCCAAAATTGAGTGAGTTTCCAATGGGCCCAAGAAAGACAAATAGACCTCCAACTAGGCTCGGACAAAAGCGGGTGTCTACAGTTGCCCCTCTTTGTTCGTGGCTTGCATATCAAGGAATGTACAAAGACGTAGACACCTAATCACTATCAAATCCCACTCAACATTGTAGTACAAGGAATCACAGATTTTGCAATCACAAAAATTAAAACAAATCAAAACTTGTTACATCATCCAAAACTAGAAATGCAAATACCAAACCATCAAAACATGAAGAGTGAAACAAGATAAATTCAGACCTCAGAACTAAATCTTCGAAATGAGAATGCAAAAAAAATGCAAATAGACCTCACACCTATGACTTCATATACAATGAAAAAAATAAATGGACCTCACGCCTAGGCCTTTGAATGCAATGAAAAGTAAATGGGCCTCCACACCTAGGCTTCTAAATACAATAAAAGGTAAATGGACCTCTACACTTGGGTTTTTAAGTGCAATGAAAACTAAATGGGCCTCCACACCTAGGTCTTTAAATGCAATGAAAAGTAAATGGGCTTAAATGCAATGAAAAGTAAATGGACCTCCACACCTAGGCCCCTAAATGCAATGAAAAGCAAATGGGCCTCCACACTTGTGCCTCTAAATGCAATGAAAAGTAAATAGACCTCCACACCTTGGCCTCTAAATGCAATGAAAAGTAAATGAGCCTCCACACCTGGACCTCTAAATGCAATGAAAAGTAAATGGGCCTCTACACCTAGGCCTCTAAATGTAATGAAAAGTAAATGGACCTTCACACCTGGGCCTCTAAATGCAATGATAAGTAAAAGGACCTCCACACCTGGGCCTCTAAATGCAATGAAAAGTAAATGAACCTCTACACTTGGGCCTCTAAATGCAATGAAAACTAAACGGACCTCTACACTTGGGCCTCTAAATGCTATGAAGAGTAAATGAGCCTCCACACTTGGGCCTCTAAATGTAATGAAAAGTAAATGGGTATCCACACCTAGGCCTCTAAATGCAATGAAAAGTAAATGAGCCTCCACACCTAGGCCTCTAAATGCAATGAAAAGTAAATGGACCTCCACACCTGTGCCTCTAAATGCAATGAATGCTTTCCTTTCTTCCTTTCTTGAATTTTTCATAAAAGGTCATTATTTTGAGAATCATATTTTCAGGTTGAAAAAGATCAAATCCCTATCCACACACAACAGATCATGAAAATCAAATTCCATGGGATATCATCTTAATAAATTTCAAAATGATTATATGACCAGTAAATTAAATTCTCAGATTATAATTCACTTAATAAACTTGGCACTACCGATTTCATAAATCCACCCTTGAAACATAAATTTCTTGCATCGAGAGTCAACTTGTTAATTCTCGTGAAGTCGAATTTCTTTTTCTTGACTTTGGACCATTCCGACTATGAACCCTATACCATGCTCTTTTGCAAAACTGTGTCTTAAAGTAGATATTCTTCAATATAGTTTCTTTCTCTTGCTCTCTCTTTTTTTTTATTTTTTCTTCTTTTTTCGTATTTTTTCTTGATTTAAACAAAATCTCCTTTTTATAGACTCATACATTCTCCAAGTAGGTTAATTCCCTAATTTAAACCGGCCATAAGTAATCAGAGATGAACTTGTTCCAAGGTTATAGTGTCGGCTCGAGTTTGGGTGCCAAAGAAAAGGATAAAATAGATTATTTTAGGACTCATACCAAAAGATAAATTTTTCTGAAAATCTTTGTTATCCTCCAGGGCATCTCGTACCCCTTTTTTTTTTTTAGAAATCTCTCTAAACAGCTCATTTATGAGTTTTCACCCTAGAGTTCATCTCCCTCTTATGCTCTTGAAAATGTCACAAATTCCTAAGAATTAACTTCTTGATTTGAACAAATATATTTGATCAAAATGGTCTTTTAAGGGTTGTAACGTGGTCTAAGGGTTAAAGGTTAATCAGAAAAAGTTTTTTCAGGCTAAAAAATGTGAAGAAGTATAAAAACCATGAGGAATTATTTCGAATCTTTTATTGCTCTTTCCATCTCCCAAACAGTTTTCTTCGTTCTTACTCCTTCTATTTCCTTTATTTTTGTGTTTTTTTTTTGCTTTCCCTGTTTCTTCTTTTTTCTTTATTGGAAGGAGATTAAAAATTAATAATTTTTACTTTTATTCTTCATGATCTTTCTTGTCAATCCATGATGTTTGGTAGATGAATTTAATTAGGGTTCAAAAAGAAGATAAATAAGGCTCAAAATGGGGTAGCAAGGGATATAATTTTCTTCAAGTGATGGGGAGAACAAAAGGATGCCATTTATCATTTCAAAATATGGTTAATCTTACCACAAAGGTCATTCTTGGGAACGTGCCCATCTTCTTAATTTGAATTTCGCATAATCTCATGTTTGCCTCACAATGTTGTAAAATCATCGATCCATACCCAAAACCTCACAATTTGTCCTCCGACGTAGAGGGTGATCCTTCGGTAGGGGACAATTTTGAACAAATGAGATGAACCAAAGTGATTAACAAAGGATGAAATTTTCTTCAACTGAAGGATATTTCAAAAATGTCATTCGTCATTTTAAACATAGCCAACTTATTAAGTAATTAACCTTAAGGAGAATGCAAGATTATAAAGAAAAATGTAACATCAAACATGATGCACAAAGAAAAGCAAAACAAAAAAGACCAATATTACTTAATTTAAATAACTCTATAAGAACAATTAAGTTTAGTTTTTAAGAAATATATTTTTTTACTGCATCAGAATTTATAGGGTTCGACATATCGTCTCCTTCCATTTTAGCGAGAATTAATGCTCCACCATAGAAAGTTTTTTTCACCACATACGATCCCTCCCATTTTGGCATCCATTTTCCCTGATGATCATGAACATATGGAAAAATCTTCTTCAGTACCAGAACCCGTTCTCTGCACTACCTTTTCTTGTTATAGGCTTTCATCTTTTGTTGCTGATACAATTGGCCATGACATAAAGCTGCTAATCTCTTTTCCTCAATTAAATTCAACTGCTCATATCTCCCTTGCAGCCATTCAGCCTCCTCCAGTCGCATCTCACTCAACACTCATAGAGATGGGGTTTGCACCTCGAAAGGTAAACGGTCTCCATGCCATACACTAATGAAAATGGAGTAGCTCCAGTCGAAGTCCTTACTGATGTACGGTATGCGTGGAGAGCAAAAGGGAGTTTGTCATGCCAATCCTTGTACGTTTCTGTTGTCTTGGAAATTATCTTCTTCATATTTTTATTTGTGACCTCGACTTCCCATTCATTTTTGGACGATATGGCACAGAATTGTGATGCTTGATCTTAAATTATGCACAAACCTCTTCTATCAAGGCATTATTCAAGTTATTGGCATTGTCTGAGATGATTCTTTATGATAAACTGTACCGGTAAATGACCTTTTCTTTTAAAAATTTGTAGACCACTGATCGAGTTATATTAGAATATGAAGAGACTTTGACCCACTTGGTGAAATAATCAATCATTACAAAGATGAAGTGATGTCCATTTGATGCTTTTGGTGTGATGGGGGTCAATAACATCCATGCCCCACATTGAGAATGACGAAGGAGGTGCCAAGACAAGAAGATTAGTAGGAGGAGTGTTAATACTATCTGCATAAATATGACATTTATGACACTTTCGAGCATAATTTAAACAATCTTGTTCCAACGTCAGCTAGAAATATCCAGCCCTCATGATTTACCTTACCATCATATGTCCGTTACTATGAACTTCACATACAGTATCATGGACTTCCTTCATTATCTGATTTGCCTCTTTTGTGTCGACACATCTCAACAGTGTTTGGTCGTGTCCTCTTTTGTACAAAAAATCACAATCCAAGAAGAAACCCATAGCTAGCCTCCTAATTATTCATTTATCACTTTCTAAGGCACAATCTAGGTATTACTGGTATTAAAAATATTGTCTGATTTAAAAATACCATGGTTTCCCATCCGTTCTCGATTCTACTCTTACGCAGTGGGTCGACGAGTCCTTGACCCTTAGCTGTATCGGTTACACTTCTATTTCGGATCCTACTTTGATCATGGCATCTATAGTAGCTAATGTATCTTCTAACTAGTTTTCTTCTCTTGGCAAATGAAAATATTGGAAAAAATGAAACTCTTTGATCAATCCATGAACATATGTTTGAAAGTAAATCAGTTTGGAATCCTTTGTTTACCATTCTCCTCTTAATTGGTAAACAACTAACGTCGAGTCACTATAAACTTTTAAAACCCTAATTTTTTTCTCAATGGCGATCTGAAGTTCCAAAATGCATGCCTCGTATTCAGCTACATTGTTCGTACATGTGAACATCAGTTTAGTTGTAGCGGGAAAATACTGACCACTTGGGGAGATGAGTACTACTCCAATCCCATGCCCAATCATGTTGGATGCTTCGTCGAAATACACCCTCCAAATTTCTTCTTCGCATTTCGAAATTAACATGATCTTTTCGTCTTGGAAATCAAAACTCATGGGATCTGCTAGAAATTCTGCGACTATACTTCCTTTTATAGCCTTTTGGGACACATAAACGATGTTATACTCAGACAATACCACTTGACAACAAGCAACTCTTGCTGACAATGATGGCTTCTCGAAGATATACTTCGAAGGGTCCAGCTTTGCGATAAGGAAGGTGGTGTGGTACAACATGTATTGCCTCAATCGACGCGCAGTCCATGCTAAAGCACAACACATCTTTTCCAAATGGTAATACTTGGTTTCATATTCCGTGAACTTCTTGCTCAGATAATAGATTGTGTGCTCTTTCTTGTTTGAATTATCTCATTGCCCCTAAACCCAAGCTATAGAATTATCTAGCACTACCAAATACAAAATTAAAGGTCTTCCTAGTACCGGGGGAATCAAAATTGGTGGCTTAACAAACTACTCTTTTACTTTCTCGAATGCTTTTTGATAATCTTCAGTCCATTCACCATTATTATCCTTACATAAGAGCTTGAAGATGGGATCGCATTTATCTGTTAATTGTGAGATGAAACGAGACATGTAATTTAATCGTTACAAAAAACCTTTTACCTCCTTTTAAGTCTTAAAGGGTGTCAAATCTTGAATTCCTCGAACCTTATTCAGATCTATTTCAATTCCTCATTTACTCACTACGAAACCCAATAGCTTCCCCGACTTTACCCCGAAAGTACATTTTGTTGGATTCAATTTTAATTTGTATTTCCTCAATCTTTCAAATAATTTACGAAGATTTCCACATAACTTTCTTCCCTAACGAACTTTTCTATCATATTGTCAACATAAACTTCAATCTCTTTATGTATCATGTCATGAAAAAGTGTACCATTGCTCATTGATACGTGGCCCCAACATTTTTTAGACCAAACGGCATGACCTTTTAACAAAATTTCCCTAAGTAATGATGAACGTGGTCTTTTCCATGCCCTCCTTTGCCATTTTGATTTGGTTATACGTCGAGAATCCATCCATGAAAGAGAAAACACAATGTTTAGCAATGTTATCCACCAGTGTGTCTATATGAGGTAAAAAAATTTATCCTTCTGGCTGGCTCAGTTCAAATCTCTATAATCGATGTACATTTTGACTTTCCCATCCTTTTTAGGCCCTGGTACAATATTCGCCACCCACTTTGGGTATTTAGCTACTTCCAGAAATCCCGCATCGAATTGTTTCTTAACCTCTTCTTTAATCTTCAACAGCATCTCAAGTTTCATCCTCCTCAACTTTTGGTGTACGGGCTTGCAATCTGATTTCAAAGGTAGCATGTGTTCCACGATAATGGTGTCCAAACCCGGCATATCTTGGTATGACCATGCAAACACATCTAAAAACTCAATAAGTAGATCCTTCAATAATTAAATTTGCTTTGGCATGAGAGTGGTTCCAATCCTAATTTCCTTTCTTACCTCATCGTCACCTAGATTGATTAAATTTAGTCCTTCCAAGTGGGGTTCCATAAGCTTCTTTTCTTGTTCAACTAGCCTAAAAAACTTATTCGATACAACTTTCTCCTCTTCCGTTTCATGATCGTTATTGTGAACATAATTATGAGAATTTGATTCAAAGATGTCATTTGGATCACTTGTCAATTCATGATGTATATCCCTGAAATAATTATGAGTATGTATATTGGTATATGAATGAAAACAATTAAATGAATAAAAGTGATTAGGGACGTGATTCAAATCTGATTTCATTAAAGAAAAAAAAATAGTTTTACATGGATATTTGAAGGAAATTAAATTAACTGAACGATATTAAACTTTCAGATAAAAATTCTTAAAAATGGTTACATCTCGGAGGGCTCAAGGATAGCAAGTAACGACATGAGTTGCCAGTTGTCCAAGGCGAAAGAGTCGTAACGAACCCCAGTCTCTTGACATCAATAATCGATCACCAATAATGTTTAGATACACTGCATTTCCATTAATCATTAACTTGATCGGGGTCCTTTCTTGGTGCTTGAATCTCACTGAGTAAAAGGTCTTAGATAGTGGAGGACAAATCAAAGGAGGTTCCACCACCTTCTTTCTAGCCATGCGGGCCAACCTCTTTGCTTTCCGTTCTTTACACATCCTCTCGACATCCTCCCTCGTGGGCTTATATCCCAACCCTCTTGCATCCTTCTGAGTGGGAACAAAAACAGGTTCTAAGATACCTTATAGGTCTTTTCCCTAACCTAAGTGGATTTGCCAACCCTTCCTTACTATTTAGGCAAATAACATGTTCACTGTTCGTGGTACATGAGGCTTAGGGGCTCGTATTCATTCTGTCACGTAAGATGCAGTGGCTACCTCAAAAGTTTGGAAAGAAGTCTCTATTGCATCATCATCCACCTCTATGAAAGGAGAATTTGACAAGCTAGCTACCAACAGATCCTTTTCACTGCACATGATGCACAAATTTCGATCAACTACAAATTTCAATCTTTGGTGCAAGGACAATGGTACCAGCCCAGCCAAATGAAACCAAAGGCAACCCAATAGCATACTGTAAGAAGGCATTATCCATCACCTAAAAGCGAATAAGGAAATTAATAGCTCCTGCCAACAAAGTAATCTCTATTTTGCCAATCACGCTTCTTTTGGTGCCATCGAAAGCTCGCACCACTAAGGGGCTTGATACCATGTACAAGGTGCTCACGGGCAGTTTGGACAATGTTGACAAAGGCAAGACGTTGATCAATGACCCATTGTCGATTAGGACTCTAGCCATGGAATAAGTTTTACACTTTACTGAGATGTGTAGTGCCTTGGTACTTCCTCTTCCATTTGAGGGTAGCTCATCATCATTGAAGACAATGTAATTTGGGGCCAAGATGTTCCCTGCTAAGTGACTGACATTATCTACTGACACATTGTGAGCGACATAAGCTTGTTTTAGAATTCGTACAAAAGCCTCCCTATGTGGCTCCAAGTTCAATAGTAGTGATAGTAAAGAGATTCTTGTTGGTGTTTCGTTCAACTACTTGACCACACTATATTCACTATGCTTTATCAGACGCAAAAATTCATTTACCTCATCATTCTTGACTTCTCCCTTTTGGTCTTCATTCATTTCCTTATCAGCTTCTTTATCGTTAATTTCTGGTTGATTTTTCAAAATCACTTCCTTGCCATGGGGTTCTTTATTTACTATGTTTGGCTTGTAACAACTCCCACTTCGAGTTATGCTACTAAGTCTTGAGATGTTGGAGACATCAGATCCAAGCACCTCACAATCATATCTCCAAGGAACTCGTCGATCATCTCCATACTTAAAAGGGTCGGGAACCTTGATGACCAACACATTATCTTGTACAACTTTTGAGGTAGACTCTTTTTCAATAGGGTTTTTGTTTCCATATACGATGGTGACAGGTTTCACATCTAACATGTTTATCTCATTGGTATTAACATCCTCCCATATTTTTAGCTTAAAAGAATCCAAGAGACACTGTATATGTTCCCTAAACGTTGGGCAAACTTGGAATGAGTGTCCTCGAGCTCTTTGGTGGAATTTTCATATTTGATCCATATCAATTCCCATTATAGATCTAAGTGGCTCGGTGTGAATTAGATTGACTTTCTTAGGATGTTAAAGAGTCGTTTGAGTGGGGTTGTGATTTCCTCTACTTTTCTCCTTCGGAGGCTCTTCTCTTCAGTTATAGCATTATCTATCTGATTGTGGTTTGGTAATGAGTTTGTGTTAACATCCAGTGTATTCTCTCACTAGAAATTTATCTTTCCTGCCCGTATAAGATCTTGCACCTGATATTTTAACGCTAAACAGTTCTTGATGGTATAACCTAGATTACTAGAGTGATACTCACATCGAGCATTGGCATCATACCACTTGGGAAATGGCGATAGCATTGGTCCTTGTGTACAAGTACAAGGAGATGCTTCTCTACCAGAATTTGAAAAAGTTCCTAAGAGATGAGAATTGGATCAAACACTAGCCTTTCCCATGGTGGCCTTGCTGGAGCTTAAGTTTGTTAGGATCGAGTTGGAATAGTTACAATGAGGGGATGCGTAATGGGTACAGGTGGATGATACATAAATAATGAATTATTAGTAGCATTTATAGTCGGGTATTGAGGGTGTGAAGGTGTTGGGCTCGAGTACGAAAAGTAAGAGTATGGGTATCTACCCGGTAGAATTGTTTGTGTTTCTGCTTCCTTTTCTTCCCAACGACACCTCTCTTCGCACTCAAAGGATAATCTATTTTGCCCAACTTCAATGCATTGTCTATCATTTCCCTGGATAATAACATATCCGCGAAAGTCTTAGAGGCATTTCCTACCATCTTGTCATAGTATATGCCTTTTAACAAAATAGTGGTCTCCTTTTTCGTGAGTGGGGTTGTACTTGCGATGAAAAATCCCTCAACTGTTGTGTGTATTCCTTAAAACACTCATTTGACTTCTTTTCCATGTTTTACAAGGTCAGATGGTCCGAGGCCATGTCTACAATATGTTTGTATTGAGTAATAAATGCTCGTGCGAGCTCTCCTCAAGTTCGAATTTGGTTATTGTCCAACTTTACATGCCAACAACCCGCAGATCCAGTCAAACTGTCCTGAAATATGTGCATTAGTAGCTCATCTATGGAGTGAGAAGCCATTTTCTTACAGTACATGGCGATGTGAGTAACGAGGTAACTGCTACCATTGAATTTTTCAGTCAGAAACTTTGAATTTTTGTGGGACGACCACATCGAGTACCAGACATAGGCCTTCTCCTTTTACAGATCCGAAGGTGTCTAATCCTTCGATGGCTCTTAAACGTTCCATAATTAGGTTGAATTTATGAGCTTTTTCATCCATAATCGACTTTCCTTTATCCACTTCTCTCGGTTCCTCGTTTGCAGGCAACTCGTTTACTCTTGGGATTCAAATAGTCATACTTGGAGCTTGAAGTGATAAATCTTCGTGATATATCTCTATATCACTATGAAGAGGGATTGGATTGTCCAAAGTGTCACTTCCTTCTCCTACCTTGGCTTTGCCTTTGACCATTATAATCATCATTTCCATCATCTTTTCCATCTGTTCCTCCAGTTTGGTCATGCCTGCTAATTCTTCTTCCATCATCTTCTTGGCTTTTGAGTGAGTGTTATACCGGTAAGCTATCCTTGATCCTTTTTCGAATGACCTTTTTATTCCAAAGTTAGAAATTTTTTTAGATTTGTCATAAAAAATGTTCTCTTTTTTAAATAATGTTTCTAAATAAGCAAATGAGTGAATGGATGAATGAATGAAATTGGGGCACATTGTCGTAAATATATTCGAATATAACCATTTCTTTCATAGAAGGTTCAAAAATTATTCGGCTTACAAAGCTTTTTTTCATTTTTCATTCATAATTAAAGAAAATCCTAATTGATCCTATTACCATAGGGCAAATCTCTACTCGTTGTGCTTCTTCTTCCTTCTCACGAGCTTGATGAACTTTTCGTAATGTGCCTGAGCCACCTCCAGAAGTTTCATTGAAGACTCGTTCACAGTCACAAAAGGGGTAGATTCTTTTTTAAGTTCTTCAATCTGTCACATATGTCTTCGGCTTGCTGAGCAAAAACCTGACCTTCCATGTGCATTATTACAAACACTTCTTGTGGCTTACTACCATTTGTTCCATCACGATGAAACGCTCCACAAGCTCCGTATATTCTTTCATGACCTCTTTGTTTTGCTCTCCTTTTTTCTTTAATTCTTCAGTCAGATGACAAATTTCCTCTTCCATCCCTTCCATTTCATTAGATTTCTCATTAGACACCCTCCTCCAGGTTCGCTCTTATTCTCGTGGTTTTTGGAGTTCATTAGGCCGCAGACTCAAATCTGCCTCTAACCTTTGAATCTGAGTGAACAAGTCAGATATTTCTCATTGACGTCGTTCTAATTGTATTCTTAATTCTCCCTCTTTCCCTTTCATGTCTGAGCGATGTTGCTGTTGTTGTCTCATGATTTCTTCCTCCTTTTCCTTTACATATGCCTGATGAAGCTCTTGTTGTCGACTGACCTCTCCATCTCTCGCCCTTAGACGCATCTCTAAATCATGTATAATGTTAGCTTGGCTACGTCATCTAGGACCTTCCTCTTTCCCTTGAATTGTGTTGACATAGAGATTTTGCTTCTTTTAAGGCGCCACTGGATATATGTTTCTAAGGGGAAATGGTTGAAGTAAGCTCAAAGTTTGACCCCACTTGATTCGTATCTCTTCCAATTTCTTCCAAAATCTTAGGTCTTGAACCGAAGCTTCCACTCTATTTAAACCAATCGTAGCAGGTACACATTGATCATACCCATATTGGCTCAGAACCATCAACGAGGAATAACTGACGACTCCCTAAATGCCAATTAAGGGACTCATAAATGACCACCGCACCCAATGAGTATCGTGCTCCGAATCATCCATGGAGCTCTCTATTCTATTTCTTGGTATGTCAATGTACTAAGGTTTTAAACCCAATCCTCAATCGATTGATTTGGGGGCCACTCACTTTTCAAAAATTCCTCTATAGGCTTGGTCGAAGGAACAAACACCTGATGAAAACGCTTATACAGGCACTTAAAATGACTTTTCATCCATACGAACAATAACTGCACGCATCATAAAAACCATCCGTCTCCTTTCCTTCTAATGAAATCAGTAAGCTCCACACTTACATATCCCAGAGCTTTTGAGAACACAATTAACCTGTATACGACAAACATGAACAGTGCCAAATGTCTATCATCGCTGGGCTTTCCCATAGCATCCCTAACGTCAGACCAGGAAATGCAGGGATCATTTTTATCTTTTAACCTTACTTTCACCGTATCTACAGGTAACCCCATCAGATTGGCTAAAGGTCCCTGAAAATCGAAGTTTTGCTTCTAATATATCTTGAGTGAATCTCTAAAGTCATAATGGAGAAGGGTAGAATATTCCTCGATAGTCGATACCATATCCACTTCATTAAACGTAAAACACCTATAAGTGAGATCCTAGAAACGTACCATGGCCTTCAATAGGGCATCATCCAGTTTAACAAATAGAAGCTGTGCTACATCACCATACTTGTCTCAGAAGCGTGTTTTCTTAGCCTCGTCCCATGATTGCCATATTCCTTTTAACTCATCTTCGTGATTTCTCCTACAGTCCATTCGAACTATTTGAGGTAGGCTCGAGCCAAAACTAGCTATCTGGCAATCGCCTTCTCTACTTTGAGTATCCTTTGACATTCTCGCTATTATCCTTATATTTTCTACCCCATACCGAACAACTGAATCTTCTCGAAGTGTGTTCATGTCGAATATAGATGCGACACTATGCCCCAGGTATTTAAATGATGCATTAATTATGCCATGGATAGACAAAGACACAAGAAAAACAAAATAAGTAAAAAAATAAAGTCAAATGAAGCATAAAAAATGCGAAATTAAATAATAAACATTGCGAACAAATTCAAACACAAAACATACGAATAAATGCTCATAAGGTCCTATAAGGTATTATTACAAGGGGTAAGGTACGACTCTTATGTCTAGGCTTCACATTTAAAATGGTCATTACATGCTGGCTTACGGTTGACTTTAATGCACGAGTAACCTAAGGCTTAAATACGACATCCATAGGGATGCGTTCCCTTTTGAGAAGGGTTGGCCCTTGGGTGGTAAAACTTTCATAGCGTACATGGTAGTATTTTCTACACAAAGTTCTCTGTCCATCTTAACCATGGAGTAGTCCTTAAACTTTTGCGATGACATATTGCCACACGAAAGCCTAAGGCTACTCCTCCTAAATGGGATGGGTCTGGGCATTGGACCAAAAGTAAGATGCGACATGAATGACAATTATAGCTGCCCCATGACAGTAGAGTCAACACACGCATTAATCAATTTCATTGGTAAAATAATAAACAAACACATTGACATACATATCAAAATAGGATAAGCAAATGATATGAACAGATAAATCAATATTTAACACATATTCAACAATTTAAAATGACATTAGACAATTAAATAAATTAATGCACAAATAAATAAATCTAATATGCATAAATACTAAAAAATCTAGCTCTCAAACCTACGTAAGTCACTCACTAATAGTCGTCAGTGGAGTCACCAAGCTGTCATAATGTTTCCTACATAAGAGTACGATGGCCTAGTAAGCAAAGCTAGATACAAATGACCTAAATTAATGTAGAGTCACCACTAACCAATTTGGGCTAGGTTGGTTAGCCACCTATCATCTAAAAGTCTAGAATTAGTACTACGAAAAATTCTAAAAGTCTAGACTCGATCTCATCACCAAATTTTGACTTCGGGAGTACGGGTACGTGTGGGGAAGGTTCTAGCACCCTTATAACGCCTATTCGGGGATAGTTTTACGGGGTCTTGGGAGCTATTTTTTTATTTAAGCATATTAATGTCTTAATTTAGGCTAAAATCTTATGAAAATCTTAAATTAAATCTCTAAAAAATACCTCCACTTTACTTATAATTTAACTAAGACGTGTTCACCAAACTTATCTAATTTAAAACTTAAATTAGAGATTTTTACTTTTAACGAGAACCCTAAAGGATACCTAAATAATTCTAATAAAATATCTTCAATTCTTAAAATTAATTCTATTTTAGAATCCTAAAAAAACCTAAAAAAATTACTAACGAATTAAGAGAAATATTAAAATTCATCTACAACTTATTCGATCTTTTATCATTATTCCAATTTACTTGTAACTTGACTAAGACGTGTTCACCAAACTTATCTAATTTAAAGCTTAAATTAGAGATTTTTACTTCTAACGAGAACACTAAAGGATACCTAAATAATTCTAGTAAAATACCTTCAATTCTTAAAATTAATTCTATTATAGAATCCTAAAAAAAAACCTAAAAATTACTAATGAATTAAGAGGAATATTAAAATTCATCTAAAACTTATTCAATCTATTATCATTATTATTATTTTAGAAGATTTAATTAATAATGCTTAACTTATCAAGATCTTACGAAAGTACCCTATGTTGGGTTTATGATTTATCTTACTTTAAAATTCTTGATCTAAAGTTCAAATTCGTCAAAATCCTAAAATAATATATCTTAGATGAAAATTATTAGCTATCTTAAAGAGTATCTAAAATAAAAAACTTAAAAGGGTCTACTCATGATTTACAATTCACCTACAAAAATCCTTAGTTTTATTTTTAAACAAAGTCCTAAAGAATATTTACATATTAATTATCCTATATGATACTTAATATTAGTTTAAAATCCTAATAATAATGAAAAAATATTCTATATATTATTCATAATTTTTCTTGGGTAAATGGTAGATAAGCTCTTAAAGAGTAACCTAAATTCAAATGTAAAAAAAAACATAAATATAAATAGACATGAAAGTAAACAAATATGAAATAAGAATAAATAAAAATTATGCAAATGTGAATAAATATGAAACATTAAACTAAAATTCATAATTGACATCAAACATATAAAGCATAAATGTAAATGAAAGGGAAGATATAAATATAAATAACTTATTAAAATTGAAACAAAATGACATATCTTGATTTTTGGAATTAAAAAATAAAAAATGTGGAGAACAGAAGACTGATGTAGCAATTAATTTGCTTTTAATTTTGAAATTTCGGATTAATCGAAGGTTTTATTAAACAAAAGAGTTACGGGTATAAATATGCCAGAGAGTGAGGGCATCACTGTAAAAAATAGGGTATTTTCATAAATTTAAAAAGTTTGGGGTGGGAATAAATTACTCATATTGGTACTTAAAAATAGGAAAAAAAAAAAAATTTCTCATTTTCAACCTCATTTAAAAAAAAAAAAAACTCTTCCTCTTTATCTTCATCCTTCAATGTTGGTCATGGCTCCACCACAGGAGAACCCAACGATTCTCCGGCTCCGATGGTGGAGCTGCCATGTATTGTGGCAGGAAATTTATTCTTCTTGTTTTTTTTTTAAATCAAAAGTTTTTTTTTTATTAAAACAAAATCACTACTTTACTTCAAAATCAAAATTTTTATTTCGAAATAGCTAAAACAATTCAAAGCTTTGTTTAAAAATTTTAAACTTTTTATATAAATTTTTAAAAAAACATATTTTTTTATTATTTTAAAATCTAAACTTTCTATCTTTTTAATGAAAATCATTATTTTACTTAAAAAATTCAAACTTTTATTTCGAAATAGTTAAAAAAAATCAAAATTTTGTTTAAAAATTTAAAATTTTCTTTAAAATGACTAAAAAACAGATTTTTATTTTTAAAAATGTAAACTTTGTCTTTTTTTTTAAAGAAAATCACTATTTTACTTAAAAATCCAAACTTTTATTTGGAAATTATTAAAAAAAATCAATAACTTGTTTAAAAATTTAAACTTTTCTTTAAAACAACTAGAAAACAAATTTTTATTTTTGAAAATATAAACATTCTCTTTTTCTAAAGAAAATTACTATTTTGCTTAAAAATCAAAATTTTTATTTCGAAATTGTTAAAAAAAAAGACCAAAATTTTTCCCAAAATCAAGCTATTTTTCTTTAAAAAACCTTTTTTTAGCAAGTCAAAAGGAAAGAGAACGGGATTTTTGGGGGCTCCTAGAAGTGGAGAACCAATGGTCCAATATCGTCCTCTTTATAATATGTCAATGACAGAAAAAAAAGAGAAGAGAAGAAGGAAAAAACATGCTTGTTGTTGTTTTTTTCTTCTTACTTTTTTTTTTTGTAAAAAATCAGAATATGAAAAAGGCTTTTTTTTTTAATTCATTTCATTCATATATAATGTTTCCTAATCTTATTTATTTGTAATTTTTGTTATGTTTCATTTTATCTTTTGATTAATGGCATGGTATTTTCTTGGATGTTTGTGATATATGACAAAAAAGGAGTTATGGTTCATGAAACCTTAAAAATAATAATGATAATAATAATAATAATAATGACGATGATGATGATGATAATGATAATTTGGGCTTCCAACGGGCCCAAGGAAAAAAAATGGACCTCCAACTAGGCTCGAATAAAATCGGGTGTCTACACTTTACATTTATGGATATTTATTGGATTTTGGGTTGTCTTTTTGTAGACTTTTGGATTTTGGACTTTACCTTTAATTTGGTGGTAATTTTTTTTTTTTGACTTTATAACTAATTTGCATGCATGCAAAATTATGGGATTTTTAACTATCTTTGATAAATTAGTTTATTTTTTCTAAATTAATTATTTATTTGAATTATAAAAAATAATAATTCTTAAATTTTCTAAATAATTTTAAAAAAGTCTGTTACGAGTTTTCTTTGTAAAAATATTTTTTTATAATAATAATAATAAATCCTTAGTATTTAAATGTTTTCAAACAAACATTACAAATAAAGGACACTATTCTTTTAAAAATAAATATTTTTTACTAAATATTTTTTCTAAGAGATAAATTAGTCAATTTTAAGAATATGTTTTCAAACTCAAACCTCTATATTTTCAAATAAATAATTTCACGTGTCATTAATGTAATTTCCGAGATTCGACCGTAATGTCTAGGTCGGGTTTGGGATGTTACACTCTATTAACTCTAACTCTTGCACTGAAAAGATCTAATCAATAATCTTCTTAGATTTATAGTATGAAATATAATAAAAAGGGTTTTGGGATTTTTAATAGTAAAAAATTAAATAAAAAGCAATTAGAAATAAGATAAGAGAATCAATAAAGTAGATCATGAGGAATTAGCTTGCTTTGGCATGATTTTGTTAATCGTTGCTTCGAGTTTCTCGTCAGCCAACTAGTCATTACCTTAACAGGATCTTTCGATCTTTTACTAACATAACGAGTCAATAGAAACAACTTATCTTCCGACCTTATAGTTCAAATTGGTTTGGGGTAAAGGTGTTCATGAATTAGAAATACTAATTTTGGGTTGATTCCCACCTTGATGACTTCTTGGGATTGCTAGGCCTAGGGTCTGTTTCTCGTTCTTCCTTTTACAAACATTTGATTTGTAGAAAAACTCTACACAACAATTAAATTATTACACCTCCACTCTTATGGGGGATTAGTTCCTCATGGTTTCTTGAGACATTATAAATTTAATATAAATAATAAGCATAAGAATTGAATTGAAAATATAAGTAAAGGAAACTTAGTGATTTGTGTTGATATCTTTGGAAGAAATCCGCAAGTGTTTATGCACATTTTACAAATCTCGTTTTTGAATAACAATAATGAAATGAAATAACTACGCCTAAGAAAAAGAATTAACTAAAACCTAAATTACGAAGAAAGAAATTAACTAAGAAAAAATGGTGTGTCAAACTAAGTGCTCAAGGGGCCTATTTATAGCATTCTAATGCCTTTTCCCTTAACCCTAGGTTAGCTTTTATTCTCAGGTTTAATGATGCATTGTGAAGACCAAAATACCCCTTACTCGGTGTATTTTTACGTCCAAGAGTCAATGTAGCGACACCTAGGATCCGTGTTGAAACATAGCAGGCAGTGTACTCATTTGGTTTGATTTTCAGGGCTTGTCACGACACCTTTATGCCTGTGTTGCGACAATGGAGGTAGCTTCAGGATTTTGCATGTCTGGTCTCTGTGTAGTAACATCCAATGTCTCGTGTCGTTGCATAGCGATCACTCTTGATATAAATTGTCTTCTAATGGTGTCCTGCACACTCACTAAGTATATTAGCCAACCTTTAGTCCTCAAACGACCCTAAAGTCAATAAAAGACTCATTTTTACACCTTCATACATGTTATTAACTAAACTAAAACTTATCTAAACCTAACAATAATGCTTAATTTCAAGCTCCTAGAGTGCGAAAACTAGTTTAATCTACTAGGTTCAATTACAGGAGATCAAACTCCCCCATTAAGTCATTGTTTGTCCTCAACCAATCAAAAGCAAAGAAACAATTAAAAGAACACAATACTTAAGCAAATATCATACAAGTTTTAGGTTAGGAACATGTGTCCTAGGCAACTCATATTTTCTAATAATTTTAGCATGATAATTAAGCAATCTTACTATTTTTGCCCAAGACATCTATGTTTAATAGGTTACAAAGAATACAAATATTAAGGGTCTTATCTGTAGGATTCCATCAATGATCAATATAAGAACTTTAATTATCCTAGCAAAATACAAATGGTTTTTTATGAGAATGTTCAATGCCATATTCATTCATTCATAGAGTTATTTAGGTCACATAGGTCTTTTCGGCTTGTAAGTTCTGAGGCTTAGGACAGGTATGAAATTTCAATAGAATGGTAAGCATCAAGAGGTTACAAACACGAAAATAGTTTGGCATATTGTATTATTCCTTATTCTTCCCTTTAACAACCTTTCCCGCTCACCGCCTTTTTTCTCCTTCCCTCTCCTTCCTTATCTCTCTATATAGAAAATCTCAACATGATATAGTCTCTTTAGCTAGCCTACGAATGTTCATAGATTTTTGAATGAGTTTTCTTTTAAACTTGTGACTTTGTCATCTTTTCATAACTTTTCTCACTCAAAAATGCTTTCTCATTGTATGCATCTATAATCGTGTAATTTATGACTAAAGAAAAAGGATAAACACAAATTGACATTTTTAGGTTTTATGGTTTGTAGTATAGTTCATTAAGAAGGGCTAACAGGCTCAAACATTGGTACTAATAGGAAATATCATAATAGGTTTTCTTTTTAGCTCTAAATGTGTTCCAAACAATGCCTTAGGTCATCCTTGAATATCTCAATATACATAAACTTAACTTGATAAAATAATATAAAGTACAACCATTTATCATATATACTAGCATGCTTGTTTCCTTATATCGTTCATATCATTTGGTACAAATAATATCTTATAACCTATATTCAGTGTAACATATGGAACTTTAGTAGTCTAATGCTAAAAAATTAAAAATCACTTATTACCATGCCAAATTTATTTGAAAATACAAGCAACCTATGTACATGCTCTTAACCAATCATTTGTATTTCTATAAGCGCACACAACAAAACTAAGAAAAAATAAAGAAAAAAATTTATATTACCCCCACACTTTAGAAAAAACATTGTCCTCAATGTGCAGCCCCTAAAAAGTAAGGAAAGAAGTTACTCAATTGATTGTGATTGGCTCATCAACTATTAGTGGTTGCTTCCTCCTTGTTGTCATGAATAGCTTGCAAATGTTGTGTCCTCCTTATATGGGGTTCCTATATAAAAACATAAAAAACTACAAACTTACAAAAAGTAATTCTAATCTTACTCCTACTCCTAAAATTAAAAAAAATAAAAATATTCAATTAAAGTTACAGTTCAAAACAAAATTATTCATCCTCTTCCATCTTATCATCCTCATTGTCGCACTCATCTTCACTCTCAGTTTCCTCTTCATCATGCTCTTTTGTCGTTGACCAAAACATATTATGTGTGTAGTTAGGGACCCGGATGTTATTCTGTTGAGAAAATTTTGAAACAATGGTCTTGATTCTTGCATTCAATGTATCATCCAATCTAGTTTTAGATGACTACCCTCACCAACTTCCTGTTGGGCTGCCACCAACCTTTACGATGAAGCTAGTGTGGTTGTCGTTTCTCTCTATCTCTTCTTCCCTTCCTTGATTTGCTTAGCTTAAAGCTCTATGTATTGTTAGAAAAGAGTATCACCAATGATGCTCCTTGATGGCTTTAATGATTGTTCTATGGATGTCATGGGCACTCCTACCCTTTTGCACAAAGTCGTCACTAAGTGGGGAAAAAATATACCCACTCTTTGGCCACTTACACACCTGCTTATATTTTAGTGGATCCATCTGTCGATACAAACCTACTTTTTTTGCAAAATAGTGAAAAGTAATACTGCTTGAAAGGTAGTGACATTAGAGACATTCAAAGAAAGCACTGTACGTGTACATGAGAATTGAATCCACATTTTAGCCTCTTGAAACATAATAGCTTAATTAAAAGATGTAGGAATACTAGTGCCAGGATGATATTTCCATTCACCCTCCCCTCAGTTGAATAATTTATCACGCTGTCCATATCTAAATTAGTTTGTTCCAAGAAATCTTGATCATATTGTGGAGAATCATAAAATTTGCAAATAATATAAGGAGTGACTCTCACATTTATGCCTCTGACTACTACTGTATCCCACGTATGACGACTAACATTCTTAGTTTCATAATCTCGTAATGATGCATAAAATTCCTGAACAATTAAGACTACGGCAGTTTCTTTAGGAATAGTCCAAAAATGCTCCCATATAAGAAACTGTACTATTGGCCATATTTCCTTACATATTACCATCAATGGATCAAAGCCCCTCTCTTGAATGAATGTTTTCCCTTGAAGTTTATTAAAGTATTTTTTTCAACATTTTCTCTTAAAAATCCTAAAGGAGTTGGAACCATTAATGGTTTTGGTTCATTAGTACGCCTAATTTTCCTAGGAGGCATTGTATTCGACTATAAGAGCACAAATAATATCGAGATAGGAACCCTTACCTTTAGTGGTGTGACTTATTTAGCTTCTGCATAAGATTCCTGTCCTTAGTGGTTTGAAACTTGATTGAAAAATCTATAGAAAAAAGAGAGATGAAAAAGTAAATTTTAGGGTTTAAAAGGTTTTTGAGAGGTTAAAGATGAGTTAAGAAGTAATATGTAACGATATGTTTTAGTATAATGAATGAATTTTAGGGTTTTAGAGTGTTAAAAATCGGTTAAAAATAAATTAAATCGCCGAGTTGCATGTTCGGGTTGGGTTTACCCTACAAAAATTGCTACCTCTGTGTCGTGATGTACCCTTCAATGTTGTGACGTACCCTTCAATCCAACGTAGTTGCGACACAAGAGTTTTGTGTTGTGACACTCTCATCAGTTTTGGAATTTTGCCAAACTACCACCTCTGTCGCGACAGAGAGAAGGTTTGTCGTGACGTACACTTGTTTTCTACTTCATATACTATAAAATAAAAAATAGCCATTAATAAATATACAATATACAAAAATCAGAGTGTCCACCATCATATTTTGCTACCAGATTCATTCGACAATTTTACCCTCGCTCGCTTGCTTGTAACTTTTTAGCATTAGTCCACACCATCTTGTTGCTTCACCTTTGCTTGTCTATCCCTTTCTTTGTATACATTCTGTATTCATGAAAGGAATTTTATCATTTATCTCGTGGCCCTTAGCAACACATAGCTTGTTACATTTCTCTTGTCTCTCTTAATTTTCATTCAGCTTATCTTCACATTTGAAAGTTTCCATCTCATCGTTAATCTTCATAGTTAACTCATTTGTGTTCAAATCAATGGTGGATCCAAAAGTGGCTAAAAAATGCCTTCTTAGTAGAATTGGTATATCCTTTTTTTTCTCGAAGTCCAAAACCATAAAATCTGCAGGAATAATAAAGTTTCACACTTGAACTAGCACATCTTCTAGTATTCCCTTTGGTCGTACAGAGGATCTATCAACTAATTATAGGGTTACTTAAGTATTTCTAAGATCTCCTAATCCAAGTTTCTCAAAAACAGAGAGAGGCATCAAGTTTTTGCTAGCTTCAAGATCGCATAAAGCACTGTTAAACTAAAGATTCCCAATCTTTATTGGAATTGTAGAACTGCCAGGGTCCTTTAATTTTTGAGGGATTCGTTTAGTTATGGTAATACTGCAAGATGCGTTGATCTTTACCTGTTCTCCTACCCTAATCTTCCTATGCCTTGACATAATCTCTTTTAAGAATTTATCATACTTTGGGACTTTCTTAATTAGCTCAATCAAGGGCAAATTAACATTTAGAGTCTTAAATAAATTCAAGAAACTCACAAATTCATCATCATACAGCTTCTTCTTTTCCTCTAATCGAGCAAGAAATGGAACTTTTGTACGTGCAATTTTGTTATCAACATCTTTTTCTTGTGGCTTTACCTTTTGGGGAGTTTCTTTGGTTTCTTTTCCTTCATCTCCACCATCTAAGGGTATTTCTATAGGATCATTTATCTCTTCTTGTTCTTTCTCTAAATTAGGGATTTCTAGGCTACTAAGTATTTTCTCGATCTAAGTGTGATTGCCTTCACATGGTCTTTACCCTCTCTTCCGGGATTATTTTTTGTATTACTAGGAATGCTGGTACCAATTTTTCATTTTATATTCCCCATCATACTCATTAATTGACCCATTTGCTCCTTTAATTTAGTAAATGTCTTTGAAAAGTTAGTGCACTCAGACTGCACTTGTTCCACCTCCGTTCGTATTGACTACATCTCTGCCTCTATTTAATCCAATCTTTTACCACATACAGTATGGTCATTTTAATGAGCTCTTTTCAACAGTCTCTACAAAAATGGAGGTTGGTAGTTAGTATTTCTCGATGGTTTTCCATTGCTACTTCACCTTTGATTTCCTCCCCATCTCAAATTCAGATGATCCTTCCAAACGGGGTTATAGTTATTCGAATAGGGGTTTCCACCATTATTCCAACCATAATTCACATCCTTAGTTGTATTGGTAAAAAAATGATAGAGAGGTTTGTCTTACACTTGTGGCTGTGGCGTACCTGTTGCATATTCAATACAATTAATCCTTTCTAATAATTGTTGGTACCTCTCATTTTCCTGAATCATTTTAACCGATGCTAACTTTTCTATAAGTATATTGTTCAGTTGGGCATTGGCAGGAGTTTATTGCCATGTTTTCAATTAACTTGTATGGATCATTATATGTTCGATTCATTAAAGCCCCTCCTATTGCGCCATCGAGTCTAGATCTTACGGGTTCATCCAATCCATTATAGAACATTAGCAATTGTAACTACCCAGGTAAACCGTGGTGTTTTGCAGTAGGTTTTTGAAACGTTCCCATGTTTCATGGAATCTCTCTCCCTTCAATTGTCGAAACATTGAGATCTCCCTACTTAATTGGATTGTTTCACTGATAGGGAAGAATTTTTGGAAGTACTTTCCCGCTAACTCATGCCAAGTAATGGTGGAACTTGGTGCTTGCGCGTCCAACCAAGAAAAGGCATTATTAGTTAAAGGAAAAGGGAATAATCGAAGATGAATGGCATCATCAGTGTCTCGAAATTGCTGATTATTTTGAATCATTTGGATCATTGTTGGTTTTATTTCAAAATTGTTGGCTGCAATTGTTGGCCTAGGATTACTTCCTCGAACTAGATCCATATAAGGTAAAGCATATTCCCTTAATGTTTGCTCGTTTCGTGCCATCGATTCGTTTGCTGGTAACTGCAATTGTAATATGTCGTCTTGAATATTATCGTCAACAAGATCGAGAGGTGGACCTTCATGTATTTTCTCGTCAATAGGTGGTCGTGGATTTTGTATTGGCTGCTGTTGTCGATGATTTCGTCTAATAAGTGATTCAGGATTAGAATTCGGATCTATCAAGTTTCCTTGGTTTCGAGTCATAAACTATAATTAAAAGAACATATATTTAGTAAAAAATAAGTAAAATGAAATAATAATAGTAATAATAATAGTAAAGAAAAACGTATTTATAAGCTTAAAATTTTCTAATTATTCTTTTATAAATGCACAAATTAAATTTATTGTAGACATTGCCTCCCTGGCAACGGCGCCAACAACTTGACCACCTTTGAACATACTTTTGTTCAGAGTATATTTTTGGGCTTTCTACAAGTATACGGATCGAGTTGTAATATAGTTACAACGGGGTAATGAGTACTCCGAGGATCGTACCCAAGGTAGGTGAAGCTCTATTAACTCTAACTCTTGCATTGAAAAGATCTAATCAGTAATCTTCTTAGATTTATAGTACTAAATGTAATAGAAACGGTTATGGGATTTTTAATAGTAATAATAAATTATACTAAAAAGAAATAAATAAAAGTAATTTAAAATAAGATAAGGGAATTAATAAACTAGATCATGGGGAATTAGCTTGCTTTGGCATGATTTCATAAATTGTTGCTTCGGGTTTCTCATCAACCAACTAGTTGTTACCCTAACAGGATCTTTAGATCTTCTACTAACATAATGGGTCAACAAGAACTACTTATCTTTTGACCTTACAGTTCAAATTGGTTTGGGGTAAAGGTTTTCACGAACGAACAATACCATATTTTAGATTAATTCCCACCTTGATGACTTCCTAAGTTGCCAGACCTAAGGTTTGTTTCTCTTTCTTCCTTTTCCAAACAATTTGTCCGTTAAAATATCTTGTACAAAAGTTAAATAATCATACCTCCACTCACTAATCCCCATAAAGGGATTAGTACCTCATGGTTTCTTGAAAAATTAAAAATTTAATATAAATAATAAGCATAAGAATTGAATTGAAAATATAAGTAAAAGAAACTTAGGGATTTGTCTTGAGATCTTTGGAAGAAATCCACAAGCATTTATTCATGTTTTATAAATCTCGTTTCCAAATAAAAAGAATGGAATGAAATAACTACGCTTAAGGAAAAGAAATAACTAAAAACCTAAATTACGAAGAAAGAAATTAACTAAGAAAAAATGGTGTGTCAAACTAGGTGCTCAGGGGGCCTTTTTGTAGCAGTTTGAACCTTAGGTCAGCTGCCGTTCTCCAGTTTAATGATGCATTGTGAAGACAAAAATGCTCCTTACTCGGTGTATTTCCACATCTAGGAGTCGATGTCTCGACACTTAGGTTCCGTGTCTGACCGCCTCCCAACGTACTCCAGTTTGACTTGTATTTTGGGCTTTCATAAGTATAGAGTCGAGTTGTAATATAGTTACAACGAAGTAACGAGTACTCTGAGGATCGTGCCCAAGGGAGGCGAAGCAATAATAACTTCTTACCTCACAATTCAAATTGGTTTGGGGTAAAGGTGTTCACGAATTGGCAATATAAATTTTGGGTTAATTCCCACCTAAATAACTTTTTTGGGTTGTCAAGCCTAGGGTTTGTTTCACGTTCTTCCTTTTCCAAACAATTGATCTATTGAAGATCCCTAAATAATAATCAAATGATCATACCTCCACTACCTAATCTCCCATAAAGGGATTAGTTCCTCATGGTTTCTTCAAACATCATAGATTAATAATAAAACTGAACATAAAGATCGAATTGAAAATATGACTAAAAGAAACTAAGGATTTGTATTGTAATCTGTTAGGATGAATCCTCAATCGTTTATGCGAAAGTTACAAATCTCGTTTCCATAAAACATAAATCAAAATGAAGAAATGAAAATAACTAAAACCCTAAATTAAAATAAGAAATTAAAATAAGGGAAAGGTGTGTAAAATTAAGTGCTAAAGGGGCCTATTTATAACATTTGGATAGTCGTTTTCCTTAACCCTAGGTCTACTATCGTCCTTCATGTTTAAGTTGTGTTGTGAAGACTAAAATGCCCCTCACTCGGTGTAAACCCGTGTTTAGGAGTCGATATCGTAACACACAAGATCCGTGTCACGACATGGAAGATTGTCTACTCCTTGGTGTGATTTCTAGGCGTTGTCGTAACACGCTATTCCCATGTCGCGACATAGAAGACAACTTCAAGATTCTGTGATTCTAGTCCCTGTTTTACGACATCGCTTTTCCCGTGTCGTGACATGGAGATTAGTTCCACTGTAAATCATCTTCTAAAGTTATTCTGGACACTCACAAATTCCATTAGCCACCCTTTAGGCCTTACTCGGCCCTAAAATCAATAAAAGATGCCTTTTGCACTTTTTTCAACATACGAAAACTGAAATAAATCCTAAGTAAATCTTACCTAATTTCAAGCTCCTAAAGTGCGAAAACTAGTTTAATCTACTAGGTTGAAATACGAAAGATCAGTGTCTCTACATAGCAGGTAGTGTACTTCTTTGGTTTGATTTCTAGGGCTTGTTACAACACTCTTATGCTTTTCTCACGATGATGGAGGCAACTTTAGGATTCTACATGTGTGGTCTCTATATTGGAACATCCTATATCTTGTGTCGTGACATAGTCATTAGTCTTGATATAATTTATCTTCTAATGGTCTCTTGCACACTCACTAAGTATATTAGCCAACCTTTAGGCCTCAAACGGCCTTAAAGTCAATAAAAGACTTGTTTTTACACCTTTTAATCATTTTATTAACTAAAACCTAACTAAACCTAAAAATAGTGCTTAATTTCATGCTCCTAAAATGCAAAAACTAGTTTAATCAGCTAGGTCAAATTACGACAAATTAGTCCCATGAGCATCAGTGCTCGAGGAAGTTAAGATTATTAATGTGAAATTATCGATGGCTATTCTCAATATGGATATGTGTATCTAATGCACTGCAAAAGTGAAACCTTTGATAAATTTTGAGAGTTTCGAGCGAAAGTGGAAAAGTAATTAGGTTTATCCATAAAGAATCTTCGATCTAACCGAGGTATGGACTACTTTTCTGACTAGTTCTTAGGATACCTCATAGAGAATGGGATTTTATCCTAATTGACTGTGCCGAACACTCCACAACTGAAAAGCGTCGCTGAGAGAAGGAATAGAACCTTGCTTGACATGTTTCGTTTAATGTTATACTATTCATGGTTTCCTACTTCCTTTTGGGGATATGTAATACAAAAGGCTTGTTATATTCTTAATGATGTTCCAACCAAGTCTGCTTGTAAGACACCTTATTAACTACGGCACGAAAAGAAACCCTTAATCACTTTAGAATATGGGGTTGTCTAGCACAAGTTATGGATAATGATGCAAAGAAGTTGAATGCATGGACTAAATTTTGCATGTTTGTAGGACATTCGAAAAGAACCAAGGGAGGATTGTTCTACAACCTGAAAGATAAAACGATTAAAGTTTCTCCACATGCTATTTTCCTCAAGGAAAGCTACATGGATAACTTTAAGCCTAGAAGTAAAGTGGTACTTGAGGAACTTTTGGGAGTTGTAGAACAATCACTAAGTTTAATTCTCGAGAAAGCTGTAGAAAGATAAGCAAACGATCAACAACATAGGGGAATCCATCGTAGTGGGTGTGTTTTCTAAGAAATCGAACTTCTTCATCTATGATGGTAGTATTTATAATACGAAAGCTAATCATGAGGATGATGATCCGCTCACTTACGATGACGCTATATGGGTGACCACCCTCGAACGTACTCCCGTTTGATGTAGATTTAGGCTTTTCTTAAGTATACGGGACAGGTTTTAAATATAGTGTATTACAACAAAACACTTGGTAGTGTTCCGAGGATCATACCCAAAAGAGGCATAAGGCGATAGTAAATCAAATCCCTGCAAAGAATAAAATTAATTAATTCTAATTTTAGGTATTATAGTACGAAGAAATAAATAGTGGATTTGAGAGCATAAAATAAAAGATAAAATAAAATAAAAAATAAAAGAAAAAATTTGAGATGCAAAAATCCTTTTAAACGACTTTGGGGATATTAGGTCGTTTTCGTATAAGTTTTTCAATTGTTGGGTTTTGAGATTTTTCTCCAATCAACTAGTCATTACCCCAATTGGATCTCTCAATCTTTCATCGACATAACAAGTCGATAGAGATTACTTATCGCTAGGTGTCACAATCTAAATCAGTTTGAGGAAAAGGTGTTCACGGATGTGCAATACCAATTTTGGGTTCATTCCCACCTAGATGACTTTCTAAGGTTGTAGGCCTAGTGTTTGTTTAATGTTATTCCTTTCTCAAACAGCTGATTCGAAAGGTAAAATCCTTGTAAAACAATAATTAATTATTTATACATCCACTCCCTAATTTCCTAAAATGGAATTAGTTCCTCATTATTTCTTTAATCATCAATAAAACAATATATAAAAACATATAATTGAAGAAGAGAATGCACAAGAAACTAAAATTGTATTAGAAATTTGTCGAGAAAAATTCCTCGATCGCTTATGCGAGTTTTTACAATCTCGTTTCAATTCGAAAATATAAAGTAAAACTAAAAACTAAGATCTACTGAATATGTGTAAAACCCTATTGTTAAAGGCCCTATTTATAGCTTTGGGCAGCTGTTTTTCCTCAACCTTAGGTCAGCTGTCGTTCGTCGTGTTTAAGTGGCATTATAAACATCAAAACGCCCTTCATTTAGTGTGAAATCAATGCCCCAAGGTCGATGTCACGAGACACAGGAGCTGTGTCATGACGTAGAAGGTAGTCCACTCCTTCAAGTAAATTTCCCAAGCGTTGTCGCAACACGTCGTGCCCATGTCACGACATAGGAGGCAGTTTTGGTCCCTTTGTTGCGACACAGATCAGTCTGTGTCGTGATGTAGTGATCAAATTCATATTCATTCATCTTCTAAATGTTTCTTGCACGCTTACAAAGTTCGTTAGCTAACCCTTAGGCCTCAAGCAGCCTCAAAGACAATAATAAGCACCTTTTTGCACTTTGTACACAATTTATTTAATAAAAGAAAACTAAACTAAATCCTAAGGAAACCAAGAGAAATTACTTGATTTCAAGCTCTTCAAGTGTGAAAAATAGTTCAATCTACTAGGTATGAAACCGACAGATCAAACCCCCCCACACTTAAGTCTCTGCTTATCCTCAAGCAAACAAAACAAGAACAGTAAGGAAAAATGAAGAGCTTGTGTTCATGGCTATACAAAGAGTGGGCTCATAGCATGTAGTCTAGGCATCATATATCTCTCCATAACTTTGACATGATAATTAAGCAACTTTACCATTTTTTATTAGAAACAATATAAGTTTTGTAAGTTATAGAAAATAAAAATATTAAGGTTTTATCAATATATATCCATCAATGTCAAATGTAAGTATTTTAATTACTTAAGTACAATATAGACAACCATAATGATATCATGCAATTTCCATATCTATTCATCCATAGAGTTGTTTAAGTCACATAGGACTTTTTGGCTTGTAATGTGTTGAGGCTTAGGATAGGTATGAATTTCAAAGAACAGTTAAGCACAAAGGGTTACAAACACGAAAATAGTTTGGCACATTGTATTATTCCCTATTCTTTCCCTTTATGTCCCACTCTTTCTCACCCCCTTATTTTTCCTTCTCTCACCATCCTTTTTTTCTCCATTTTAGGAACTCTCAATATAAAGCAATTCCCTTAGCTAGCCTATGAGTATTCTTTTTCCTTTTGTTTCTTGAGTAAGATTCTTTTTTTCTTCTTTTTGGTGACTTTATAATTTTGTCACTATTCACATGTTTTCTTATTCATTTTTCTTTTGTTTCCACTCATTTTTCTTTTCTTTTTGATTTTCTCTCTTTATCTCTTTTCGGTTAAACTAATGTTCATACACAATATTAAGTTTCCTATTTTTATTCTGTAACCTCCACCTCAATGTGTCTTACTTATCCTCAATACCAATGGTCATACGTCTATTTCCATGCAAAACAGGACCAAAGAAAATAGTATACACAAATATTTCATTTAAGGGTAAAGAGGCTTATAGTGTGGTTCATCAAAAAGGGTCATAAAGCTCAAAGATGGTACTAATTAGAAATTTAGAACAAGGTTTGGCTTTTTAGCTCTAGGTGTGTCCAAACAATGCCTTCAATCATTCCTTAACACCTCAATATGCACAAATATCAATTTTATCACATAATCTCAAAATTATCATCTATTATATATACTACCATGCTCGTTTCCTTATATTTTGCACATCATTTGGTATCAATAATACCTTTCTATCTATACTTAACATAACCTATATAACTCAAAAAGTTTCATGCTAACAAATTAAAAATTTCTTATCATCATGCCAAATTTATCAATCAACACAATCAACCTATTATACATGCTCCTTCCTAACCAATCACTTGTATTTCTAGAAGCTCAAGGACACACATAAAAACTAAAAATAAAAACTCTATGCAAAAAATTCTTATGTTACCCCCCACAATTTACAAAACACATTGTGCTCAATATGTAGTCCCCTCAAATAATAAAGAAAAAGAACTCGATTTATCATGAAAGTTCTCTTTTTGGCGTTAATGCTTGAAACTGTTGCGTCTTCCACAATGTGGGGTTCCTACAAAAAGAATTGAAGCATATATACGAAGATAAATTCTAATCCTACTCTTACAAATTATATAAGTCTAAAATAAAAACCAAAAATTATCCAAAATTTACAAAATTAAATTGTCTCAAACAATTATTCTTCCTCATCCATCTCATCTTCCTCCTCATCACTGTCATTCCCTACTTCCGACTCTTCATCATCATGCTCCTCATCCACCACCTCAAACATGTCCATAACGTAGTTAGGGACCCTAAGGTTATGTTGTTGAGCGACCTCTTGGAATATCGATCCCGATTCGTGCATCCGTTGGATCATCCAATCCAGCTTTGCATGAGTCCCTTCACCAACTTCTTGTTGGGCTGGTGCCAACCTTCGTGTAGATGTTGGTGTAGCCGTTGAATCTCATGATTTCTTCTTCCCTTCTCATATTTGTTTGGCACGAAGCTCTTCTTATTGTTGGAAGAGTGTGTCACCAATGACACTTTTTAACGGCTTTAGGGTCTGTTCAATGGATGTCATGGGCACTCCTACCCTCCTACACAAAGTTGTGATTAGGTGAGGAACCCACCTTTCGGCTTCCTACACAATGACTCATGTCCTGGTTGATTCATTTTCCTATACAAACCTAATTTTTCTGTAATATTGCAAACAACAAGAATGCTTGGAAAGCATTAATATTAAAAACATTTAAAGCTGGTATCATTTGTGTGCAAATAAATTGAACCCATATTTTAGCTTCAAGAAACATGATGGGTTGATTAAATGATGTGAGAATGTTAGTACTTGGCCTAAATTTCCATTCCCCCCTTCTTTCAGTTAGATAAGTAATTACTTCATGCATGTCTATATCACTAAAGGATTCTAAATTAATTTGATCTAAGAAATCCTGTTCATAATAAGGGGCATTAAAGAAATTACAAATTACTTTAAGGGTTACCTTAACACTAATTCCTCTAATTATTAGGGTTTCCCAATTGACTTCGTCACTAGTCCTAGAGATATGATCTTTTAAGGTAGCATAAAATTCCTAAACTACAGGGATAACAACAGGTTCTGTGAGGATTGTCAAAAAATGTTCCCATCTATTGTACCTAATTAAAGGCTAGACTTCCTTTCACAAAACCATCGTTGGATCAAAACCCCTCTCTTGTATGAAGGTTTTTCCTTGAAGTTCATTTAAATATTTTTCCACATTCATATTTAGAAAATTCGAAGGACTCATACCCAATTATGGTTCTGATTCCACAGTACGTCTAATCTTTCTACGAGGCACTAGAAATAAGAAATGAAAGTGGGAACTTTGAACCTAGATTGGTGTGCTTCTCCCCTTACTTGGAAACCTAAAAAATTAGAAGACAAAATAGGAAAAGAAAGGATTTTTAGGATTTTTATGAGTTATAATAGAGTGAAGTGAGTTAGAATAATGTTTTATTATTTATAGGGGTTAGGTTTTAGGGTTTTAGAGTGTAAAAATTTGGAAAAAAATAAGCCCTTAGTTGTCAGGTTGCGTAGTCGGGTAGGGTCGATTCTATAAAAAATTGCAATCGATGTCACGACATAAGGGGTCTTTTTCGCAACACACCCTTTAATTTCTCTTGGTTGAGACGTTCATGGGGCTCTGTCGTGACATCCTCTTCAGTCTTGATATTTGTCAAGTCTGTGCATGTTGTCGCGATAAGGGGATGTCTATGTCTCAGCTTCAGTCTTAATTTTTCGGTATTCTGTCACCTTGGTTGCAACATAGCAAATAGTGTGTCGCAACATACCCCCTAGTTTCTATTAAATATTGAAATAAAACATGTTAGAATGATATAAAATAATATACATAAGTCAGTACCACCGATTTACCTTTAAGTCTTTCTATCGGACTCATCTAGTATGCTTACCCTAACTGAGCGGATCCAACTTTATTCTCCTTGGGTCCACTTCTTATTTGATTTGTCTACCTCCTTCAATCGATCCCTTTCTTTGAATCAGTTAATTCTTTCCTTGTTCATAAATGTAATTTGATTGTGCCATTCTCCCTTATTCAATTTGAGCAGATGACATCGCTCATTATGCTCCTTACTTTCATCACTTTTATCCCCACACTTAAAAGTTTCCACCTCACCATTGATCCTCATAGTAAGCTCATTATTGTTCAAATCAATGGTGGACCGAGATGTGGCTAAGAATGGTCTTTCTAGCAAGATGGGGATATCCTTATCTTCCTTAAAATCCAATACAACAAAGTCTGCAAGGATTATGAAACTCTATACCTCTAAAATTCCCCTCGATCGTATAGATGATCAATCAGCCAGTTGTAGAGTAACTTGGGTATTTTTAAGATCTCCACTCCCAAGCTTCTTCAATACTGACAAAGGCATTAGGTTTATGCTTGCGCCTAGATCACACAAAGCCTTGTTGAATTGAAGATTCCCCATTTTAATTGGAATGGTAAAACTATCAGGATTCTTCAATTTTTGGGGAATTGCCTTGGAGATAATACCACTGCAGGATGTGTTCACTTCCACTTGCTCACCTACCTTGATTTTCTAACGTCGTGTCGTGATTTCTTTTAGGAATTTGGCGTACTTAGGTACCTTTTCTATCAATTCAATCAAAGGTAGGTTAATATTGAGGGATTTGAAAAGGTTGAGGAAACTTACAAAATCATCTTCGTCTTGTTGCTTCATTTCTTCAAACCTTTTCGGGAAGCGAATTGAGGTACTCTTTTCTTTAGGCATGCTTTCCTTCATTTCTAATACCTCTTTTGCTGGCACCTCTTTGGGCTTGATGACTTTAGTGTCACTGTTAGAAGGGATGTTTATGATGTCATGAGTTTTCTTAGGCTCTTCTTCATCATTATGTTGTTCTGAGCTACTCAGTAATTTGCCCGATCTTAACTCGATCACCTTGACCTGTTCTTTACCTTCTTTACGGGGATTATTTTCGGTGTTGCTAAGGATCCCTGAACCAATTTTCCTTGAAAGATCACTTATCATACTCATCAGTTGATACATTCCTTCCTCTAGCTTCACCATAGATCTGGTGGTATTAGTACAATTATACTGCACTTGTTTCACGTTCGCCCACACAGAGTGCATCTTCCCTTCAATTTTGTCCAACCTTTGACCACATGTAATATGGTCAACTTGGCTAGGCTTTTTTGGCTTTTCTATAAAAATGGGGGTTGATAATTAGGTTTTCTAGCTTGTGCATTATTGTTTCCGTTTCCCCCTTAACTTCCTCCCCACCTAAAGTTGGGGTGATTGATCTCGCTAAAAACGTTACAACAATAATGTTCAAGCGGACACTATCGATGCAAGTATAATAGACAGATATGAATCTGTCAGATATCGATCCCATGAGGATAGTATTCTTGTTGCTTAAATTTTTCGAAGCAAAAGTAGTTAAAATCAGAAGAGTTGTCAAGATTAATGTCAGTGCAAGGATTAATGTTAGTGCAATTAAGTCGTGACTACACAAATAACGGAGTTAAAATTATCAAAGAAAATATTTTAAACTAAAATGCAAATTATCAGAGCAATTTAATAAAAGATAAAATGAATGTTAAAGATATTTTTTGAACGTAAATAGTTAAATCCAAAGATAGACAAATAAGAAGAATTGAGCAGAAAATCAAAGTAGATCTAACATTAATAGGTACTTCCATACATAATTAAAGTCAATAGAATTTATCAACATTCAAGAGGAATTAAAGAAGCAATTAAAGCATTCTATTTCTAGCCTACTAGAATCCTTCCAAAATTTCTCCTCTTGCGTCGCATTTAGAGCACTCCTCGTCAAAAGTAGTTGCCTTCTTGTCACATCAAATCACCTTCTAGAAAAGAAGAAAGGTTTAAAAAAATATGGAATTAATTTCTTTATGAGCTTCCCCTCTCTACCGATCTTCTCTCTCTCCTCTATTTATCTTTACCAATAAGTACAGGCATTCTTCTTTTCTCAGATCTAACTTCCTTATAGCTGTACAAGTTAGTTACTCCAACTGTGCACTCACGCAGATCTGGTTTATGCATTAGGCAATTGCAGGTTGTCGCGACATTTCTGGATGTAAATTTATATTTTTATTCGTTATGACAACTTGACATTTTCATGTGCTGGTGCTTCTGGATATGTTAACAACTTAAAGTTCTTGTTGCAAACTGGAAGTATTCATGCAGAGACATGTTTGGGCACAATTCTACATCACACTTGTGGCTAAAGCTCTGAATGCTTTCCTACTTTGATCTTCTAAGAAGGATTCCTACGCTGACATCTTTAGACATAAAAACTGATACTAAATGCAACGACATTAGTAGCACAAATGGGATAAAATAAAAGAAAATAAGACCATACAACACTGACTTAGAAAATGCAATTACTAAGTATAAAATGCTAAAAATTTATGCCAAATATGATACAAAGGGAACAAATTATACTCTAATTAGGGAGAATTTAATGGTCTTTTTCTAATGCTATCACACCCCCAAACTTGAGATTTTACTTGTCCTCAAGAAAATAAAATCTAGCAAAGTCATATCAAAATTTTTGTCACCGCAATAATCACTCTAGCAACTTAAATTCTCTAGGATCCTAATGTATAAATTATACTTATAGGATAGAAATTTGGGCCCACAATTTATAGGTATGAATAATCAAAACTGCAACTTCTCTAATGCTAGCATCATGCTTTAAATCTTAAATCCTCTAAACCAATACAACATTTATTATTCTATACATATATATATATATTATCCATTTTTTTTCTTTCTTTCTTTTTTTATGCGACTGAGAGATGTCATTGCATTACTATACCCTTGTTCCTAGGCAATAACGATGGGGTGCAACAAACCCCCAGGGAGTATGTAATTGTGCCGACGCACAATCTTGCAGTGACACCCTTTGGCTAGATTTTTTTCTTACACTTGCATTAGAGTGTTCTCCCTTGACAAGTCACAATGCACTGACATTGGAGTGTCTTTGATTAGTAGATATCATTATATACATAGCTACAAATGGTAAGTTAATTCAAGACTCAAATAATGATACTACTCATTTATTACTAATGCAATTTCAACCATTCATCCAAAAATAGAAGGACACAACATTCAATCACATTCATTCAATTTATACATTATCATCTCACATAATTCAAGAATTAAGCATTAAATGATAAATTGTGGTCACATTTTTCATAGCTTTGCATACTTTCATTCAACTAAAAGGACAAATAAATTTTGAACTTGTGGGTGCAATTGCATTTCCATTCCAAACATATTTCCCCCCAAACTTAGTGTCTGCATTGTCCCCAATGCACTGACAATACTATACAAATATTAATGGAAATGCAACTACAATGTAAATACGCTAACAAATAAAATGCAAAGACAAGTAAAATGCAATGACAATTATATGAAATGCATGCAACTAAACTAATTACTGAAAACTAAAAAAAACCTAACTCAGTGTGTCACAACCGAGGATGTGGCTGCTTTGGAATTTTTCTTCTTTTTGGAGCACTCCTCTTTGCACTTCTTTTTGTCTTTGTGTTATTTCTTTTTCTCCGATGGTTTAACTAGTGCTGTGTATTGCTCCTCCAGATTCGATTGGATAATGGCTTCATTGACAGTAACATCCGAAGGATGAATTTCAACAAGTGGTGCCGTATAAGGTACAATAGCCTAAGGATTAAAATCCTTATTACTGGATGTTACGGCCTCGGCCTGACTCGCCACAATTGATGCCAGTTCTTCAGTAGATGCACTAACACCAACAGGTGCGATGATAATTTTCTTAGATAAATTTGTCTCTACAAATTCTTCTTTTTCTTATTCTTATTCTCTCTTCTCTTCTTCCTGAACTTCCACAGAGGCCATATTTGTGTGCTCCTCTTCTGCAACAACAACTTCTTTCTCTGCCATGTTCGCCCCCAAACTATTAGAAAACTCGTCTTCAAAGAGGCTAACGACGTTACGGAAACAATCCTCGATATCCCTGGAATGCACCTCTTGGTCCTCATCATCTGAAATGTGGATCATGTACGAAGACTAGACAGATTGAGTTAAGCGTTCTTCATGATGGTGTGGCCCCCTGATGATAAGGGGAAACACTGGAAATTCTGGCAAGGGCTGCTTGCTCATGCTGCGTAGTGCATTGATAATGGTAGGATTCCATGCCCTGGTATAAGCATAGAATAAGTTCTATGTATGCTCCATCTCTTTTACTGCACCGACAAGTTTGATTTGTCGCATGCTCATTCGGTCAACGGACTGCTTAATTTCAGTAATCTTCCTCCAAAGTTGAGGATCTGTGGGTGCATGGGTTTGTTTGTCCTTTTTATTCTCCTTGCCTTTCTCTTTCTTCGATGATGCTTCCTTTAAATAGGGGTTTCCTACTCCCTCATCATTCTCTCAGTAGAGGCATAAATTACAAGGCCTTTATTCTCCAAAAATTCCTCCCCTTCGTGAGGCACAATGCCCCTTTGTCGACATAACAGCATGATTAAAGAAGGGAATGGCAAGATACCTGTTTGTTTCGCGGTAGACTTTATAATTTCTTGGTGAAGGATTGCCTCAACAACTATCTGTCGGCCCTTGATGATGGAATGTATAAGCACATTCTATCTAAGGTTACAGTAGAGATATGAGTGAAGGGAAAAAGGTGGTAGTTGATGAAGTGTAACAAGACATTACTCTAGATTGTGAGGAAACATCGATGCATCGTATAATTGTTAGGATTATTGTCGGTCCAAACAACATCGTTGATGCACAAGTCATTCAGTAGCACGTAAGTGCCTTCCTCAGTCAGGTTCTCCAAGAAAGTGACATGCTCGTCCCCCCTCGACTATGTTGTAAAGAGCATTTATATTGGCAATGCCTTATGGTACCAATCCCTCACGGACAAAGATGAACTCCTACTCTTAATACAACTAGGTTAGCATAAAATTTTCTTACTAGAGATGGAGAATACCCTTCCGGATGATCACAGAACTTCTCCCATCCCAAGCGTGAAATTGATTTGACCACTTGTTTCCCTATCATCAGTAATGGGGAAAACTAGAATCCTTGCTTAGGATGCCAGCTTTGGTTCAGCATCACATTATGGAAATGATCTTTGACCACTTTGGTTAAGAATAGGACTGGCTCTTTTGGTTGGCTGTTCGATGTTATGAACCATCATCACCGATGATTCAGCGACTGGTTTTGAAGGGGTCTTAGAACCTCGAGTTTTAGCCATAGCTAAATGAGAGAACAAAGTGAAAAATTACAGAAAAGCTATAAGTTGAAGAAAAAGAAAAAATTACAGCAACAATGGCAGATGTGAGTGTGAAGAGCACTGTCGACAGAATAGGGTAATTTATAGAAGATAAAGGTGAAAAGGCATGACGATTGTTATTGTGGTGAGAGGATCGTGTTTGCATCCAATAAATGTAAGGACACAAATTGTACTTTTCTCGAATCGGTCCAACGATTGGGGAAAAGATGAAAAGGTGTGATGATTGTTACTGTGGCGTGATTCTTTCCCGAAACATTTCAATGAGTCAGCAATTGAATATGTTAAGAAGTTCTGTTCTTCTGTTCATCGACAAAAAAAATAACTTTTATTACAGCAGAAAACTAAAGAAAAGAATTAAAGGAAAAAAAATACAAAAAGTAAATAGAAAAATTGTAGTGACATTTTAAGAAAATGTGACTAGGTTAATGGTCTCATTCTGTTTGTTGGTGTCCGGGCTGAGATAGTGCTTTAATCGTTGGCCATTCACTTTGAATTGGTGTCCATCGTTTAAATCATTAATTGTCAACACACCATGAGGAAATGCTTCGACAACTTCGAAAGGGCCTGGCCATCTTGAGTGCAATTTACCTGGATATAGTTTTAAACATGAATTAAATAAAAGCACTAACTGACTAGTAGAAAATTATCGTCGCAAAATGTTGTTGTCATGCTATCTCTTAGTTTTTTCCTTGTATATGGCAGCATTTTCGTAGGCATTGCGTCGAATTTCCTTTAATTCCGAAATGTCCAACAATCTCTTCTGCCCAGCAGCATCATAATCTATGTTCACTTACTTAATTTCACACATGGCCTTATGTTCAAATTCTACATACAAATGACAGGATTTACCAAAAACCAGCTGAGATGACGACATCCCTAATGGTGTTTTGTATGTTGTGTGAAGCACCCACAATGTATCATTTAACCATGAAGACCAATCACGTCTAGATGGATTAACCACCTTTTCAAGAATATTTTTGATTTATCGATTGGATATTTCAGTTTGGCAATTTGATTGCGGATGATATGTGGTTTGCATGTGATGCTTCACACCATAACGTTTTAAAGTTGTCACCACTTGATTACAATGGAAGTGAGTGCCTTGATCACTTATTAAAGCTCAAGGTGTGCCGAAACGTGTAAGGATATATGTGTGAAAGAACTTCAACACTGTCCGAGCATCATCCTTGGGAACAGTGATTGCTTTGATCCACTTTGAAACATAGTAAACAATAACTAGAATATATACATTTCCAAAAGAATTAGGAAATGGTCCCATGAAGTCCATACCCCGAACATCGAAGAGCTTAACTTCCATTATAGGCTGTTGTAGCAACTCGTTGCGTCAAGATATTGATCTGGTGCATTGACATTTATCATAAGCAAAATTGTAGGCGTCTCAAAATAATGTCGGCCAGTAAAATCCGGACTGAAGGACCTTTGCAGCAGTCCTAACACCACCAAAATAACCTTTATAATGAGCATCATGGTAATGCTTCATGATAGAGAACATTTCTTCCTTCGGAACACAGTGGTGAGGAATGTTGTCAGCGCATACCTTGAACAAGTATGGCTCATTCAGATGGTACTTCGTAGCATGTCGAAGAAATTTGACCTTTTGGTGACCAGTTACATTCAATGGTAGCTTCCCACAGACTAAATAATTAATGACATCTGCATACCATGGAGATGCGTCAACAAAGAATAGCTTCTCGTCTAGAAATGCATCGATAATTTGTGATGTATTCCCATCTTCACTTCCAGATTCTAGAGGAGATAGGTCGTCTGCTACCTGGTTTTTCTATTCGTTTCTATCTTTCTAATTAGCCTAGGTTTGACATTGTTTTTGGCAAAGAGGTATCTCAAGGCAGAATGATCGGTATAAACTGTAATTTTTATGCCAACAAGATACTAGTGGAACTTGTCAAATGCAAAAACTACTGCCAGTAACTCTTTCTCTGTAGTTGTATAATTTACCTGCACTTCAGTTAAAGTTTTGCTAGCAGAATATATTGTATGAAATACTTTATCCTTGCGTTGTCCAAGTACAACACCAATAGCATAGTCACTCGCATCACACATCACTTCGAACGGTTGACACCAATCCGATGCGGTGACAATAGGTGCCTACACTAACTGCTACTTGATTTTAGCAAATGCTTCCAAACAAGCATCATCGAACAAAAACTTCTTATTATTCTTAAACAAGGAGCAGAGAGGTTTTGCTAATTTGGAGAAATCTTGGATAAAATGATGATAAAATCTGGCATGACCAAGACAACTCCTTATTCCTTTTACATTCGTAGGTGGAGGTAACTTTTCAATAATTTCTACCTTTGCTTTATCGATTTAAATACCCTGACCAGAGATACGATGGCCAAAGATAATGCCTTCAGTTGCCATAAAGTGGCATTTTTCCTAGTTTAGCACTAGATTGGTGTCCTCACATCGCTTCAACACTTTAGCTAAATTATCAGGGAATTTATCAAAAATTTGACCATAAATAGAGAAATCGTCCATAAATACCTCCAATGAATCCTTTATCATATCAGAGAAGATGGCCATCATGAAACTCTAAAATGTGGCTGATGCGTTACATAAACTAAATGACATTCGACGGAAAGCAAAAGTTCCAAACGGGCAAGTTATCTTTGCTTGGTCATCCGGTGCGATTGCTATCTGGTTGTAACTAGAGTATCCATTAGGAAAATAGTAATAGGCTTTACTAGCGAGCCTATCCAGCATTTGATTAATAAATGGAAGTGGGAAGTAATCCTTCTTTGTGGCAGCATTTAAATGACGGTAACCCATGCATACTCGCCAACCTGTAGCAATGTAAGTAGGGATTAGTTCATTTTTATCAATGCTTACCACAGTGATGCCGCTTTTCTTTGGCACATATTGGACCAGACTCACCCATGTACTATCCGAGATTGGGTAGATTATTCCTGCATCCAACCATTTGATGATTTCTTTCTTCAAATATTCCTTCATTTTCTCATTTAATCTACATTGTTGTTCAATTCACTGTTTTCCCTTATCTTCCAACCTAATTTTATGCATGCAGAAAGAGGGACTAATGCCTCTAATATCCGCAATACTCTAGGTGATGGCTCTCTTGTGCTGCTTTAATATTCCAATTAACTTCTCTTCTTGACTTGCGTCGAGACTTGCGCTGACAATTACTGGCAAGGTATCGTTGTCACCAAGGAAAACATATTTCAAATATGTTAGCAATGGTTTCAACTCCAGCGTCGAACCTTCTTCAACAGATGGCTTGAAAACAGGGATCGTCCTATTGGTTAGATCCAAAGATTCCATTTGCCAACCATGTTTGATCTCACAAATATTAGCCTAAACTTTGTGGTCACATTCTAATAGGAAATTATCTTCAGATGTCACAGCATATTCTTCTAGCACTACTGAATTATGTTCATTAAATTCTTTTGCAATTAACTCATCCAGAACATCAATGTGGTGACATTGTTCTTTACTCCTAGAAGGAGTTACTTCGAAAACACTGAAGGTAACGTGTTCATCATTATGTCGCATGATCAACTCGCCCTTGAAAACATCTACAAGAGTGCACCCCATTGAAAGAAATGGTCATCCCAAAATAATGGGCACCTCTTTATTAGCTTCACAATCAAGTATGATAAAATCTGCTGGGAACACAAACTTATCAACTTGGACAAGATAATCTTTTATTTTCCCTTCAGGTTGCGCTAAAGATCTATCAGTAAGCTATAATGTCACTGTAGTGGGCTTCATATGACCAATTCCTAAGTTCCTAAATGTTGGCAACGGCATAAGATTGATACTAGTTCCTAAATCACATAGAGCCTTTCCTAAATAATGGTTTCCAATGGAGCATGGAATTGTGAAACTACTAGGATCTTACATTTTTTGTGGCAGTTTATTTGTCAGTACAGCGTTGTACCCTTCTGTGAGTGCAATTATCTCGATAGCGGATAACTTCTTCTTCTTCTTTGATAAGGGTTCCTTCATAAATTTCCCATAATTGAGAATCTGCACAAGAGCATAACAAGAGGTATATTAATATGTAATTGTTTCAAGGAAGTCACAAACTTTTGATATTCTTTGTCATGTTCTTTCTTCTTGAATCATTTTGGAAATGGCAAAGGTATATTAATAGTGGGTTGTTGTGATACACCCGATTACGTTGACATGGGCAGATGCATAGACAACTTTATATGTCGAATGGTTGGAATGGGTGTGATTATTGGTGGCTCCTCCTCATTTATTTCGACTGCTTCTTCTTTAGATACAACTTCTCCCTATTGCTCTGGTTCATTTGCAATGATAGGTGTTGCATTGAAGCTGCTGCTTTGTTCAACAGTTTACTTCCCACTCCGTAGAGTAATGGCCTTGCAATGCTCCTTCCTCTTTAATTTGAATTTTCAGTGTCACTGGGCAAAGCACCTAGTGGTCTTGTGCTCATGTTAGAAGCCAAATGTCCGAATTGTGCTTCCAACGTGCGGGTACAAGAAGAATTCCCTTGGACAATAGCTTCAGTCCTTGTAGTATGCTCACGCTTAAAAGCTCCAAGAGCAACTAATGGATCTGATCTTGGTTGAGAGTATTGTTGTTGCTGTTGTTGGTGTTGTCCTTGCATATTTGGCATTGCAGTCTGTTGTGGTTGCATTCGAGCATGTGGTTGCATCTGATTATATGGCTGCATCTAATCAGGATGTGAATGTACCTGAAGATTGTGATTATAATTCTTCTGCTGTTGGTTGTAACTCCCTTGTCGAAAGTTACCTTGACTCGAGGAATTTTCATATCTAAATGTAGATGTATTCTAATTCCCCAAAGGTTATTGAGTTCTAGTTGAACTATTATACGAGTTACCATATGAATTCCCTCTAATGTTATTAACATAGAATGCATTCTCAGCATGCTGTGGACAGTCCTCATAACTATGGTTGTCATCACAAATTTTACAATAGAATGTCAGGACATCCATTTGTTGGGCTACTTGAATAGGGGCAACATCACTCGTCCCCTTCATGTTCTTGATCATGTTCGCCAGTGAGGATACTTGTGCACTTACAGGTTATATGGCATCTAGCTTAATAACTCAAAGATTTGTTTTCACTTGAGCAGATAAATAAATTGGGTACTGATAATCATTTTATGCAATTCTTTTTAAGATTTACACGACTTCATCATAGGTGCAATCTAACAAAGGACCGTTTTCACATGTGTCAACAAGATTTCTTGTCTATCCAATTAATCCATTGTAGAAGATTTCGTTCTGTGTCTCCTGTTGGATTCCATACATGAGACAACATCAAAGCAAAGTTTTGTAACACTCCCAAGTAGTATGCAGGTTCTCATCATCTAACTGATGGGAAGCAATAATATCATTTCGCAATCTAGCATTTATTTTTGGTGGATTGAATCATAAAACAAAATGAGTTGCTAGCACAGTCCAAGATGTAATAGATTCAGCAGGCAAACTAAGAAACCATGTACGTGCCCTTCCTTGCAAAGAATAAGGAAACAGTTGCATCTTCAAGGCATCATCAAGAACACCATGCTGGTTGAAAGAAGAACATATTAACAGAAAATTTTTGAGATGCTCCCTCGCATCTTCATAAGGCAAACCAGCATATTGCCTATTTGAGTTTAACATTTGAAACATCATCGGTTTTAATTCGAAATTTCCAGCTTGGATCGCAGGTCTTACAACCCTTGGCTGTAGATCATCAAGTATAGGAACAATAAAGTCTCTAATTGTCATGTTTTGAAATTGTTCCTCTTGTGGCGGTGGTATATTATTTACATTCTGTGGCTGTATTGGAGGGCTAGGATTTTGTGGTAGCAATGGTGGTACATCGTTATTATTTTCGGCAATATTTCTTTGCTCTTGTCTCCTCCTATGAATAGTTCTTTCAATTTCTGGATCGAAATTAACAATATTGTTAGGTTTTCTCCTTGTGGAAATAAAACACCTAAAAAGAATTGAGAAAAATTAAATAGATTAGTAACAAATAAAAATAAAAAATAAAGAATAATTGCAACTACAACCATAAGCATCAAACAAACGCCATCCTAAATAACGACGCCAAAACTTGATTGCGCTATAAATGTCACAACAGTAATGTGTAAGCGAATACTGTCGATGCAAGTATAATAGATAGATGTGAATCTGTCGGATATCAATCCCACAAGGATAGTATTCTTGTTGCTTAAATTTGTCTAAGCAAAAGTAGTTAAAATAAGAAGAGTTGTCAGGATTAATGTCAGTGCAATTAAGTCGAGACTGCACAAATAACAGAGTTAAAATTGTCAACGCAAATATTGTAAACTGAAATAAAAAATGTCAGAGCAATTTAATAAAAGATAAAATGAATGTTAAAGATATTTTTTGAAGGTAAATTGAGAAAATTAAAATAGTAAACAACTGTAAAGAAATGGGGGATCCCTGACTTGGCAAGTTGGCAAACACTCAAATGTGACTACAAGGTAACTGGTAGATAAATTGTCCCTGCAATTAAGTTCTAATGAGATCTCACTACTTTCGACTTCTCTATTTAGCAAAGACCCAAATACTCATAATATCCACACCTTCCAATGTTGGCAATGCTTTGCATTTGAGAATAAGTGGCCAGAATTCCTTCTTGCCTCAAGCAACTTTCATTATCTTTCTTGTTAATCTAACTTTGTCACTGCACCTTCCAATGACTGTGACTACAATCGCACTTCCATAGTCAAAATAGTTAAATCCAAAGATAGACAAATAAGAAGAATTGAGCAGAAATCAAAGTAGATCTAACATTAATAGGTACTTCCATACATAATTAAAGTCAATAGAATTTATCAATATTCAAGAGGAATTAAAGAAGTAATTGAAGCATTCTATTCCTAGCCTACTAGAATCCTTCCAAAATTTCTCCTCTTGCATCGCATTTAGAGCACTCCTCATCAAAAGTAGTTGCCTTCTCGTCGCATCAGATCACCCTCTAGCAAAGTTAAGTTTCCTTGGCAGCTTACTTAAGAAAGGTTTAGAAAAATATGGAATTAATTTCTTTACGAGATTCCTCTCTCTATCGATCTTCTCTCTCTCTCGTCTATTTATCTTCGCCAATAAGTACAAGTATACTTCTTTTCTTAGATCGAACTTCCTTACAACTATACAAGTTAGTTACTCTAGTTGTGCAATCACGCAGATCTAGTTTATGCATTAGGTAGTTACAGGTTGTCGCGACATTACTAGACACAAATTTATAGTTTTATTAGCTATGACAACTTGACATTTTCATATGCTTGTGCTTCTGGATTAGCAGCTTAAAGTTCTTGTTGCAAACTGGAAATATTCATGCGGTGTCATATTTGGGCGCAATTCTACATTACACTTATGGCTATAGCTCTGAATGCTTTCCTACTTTGATCTTCTAATAGGGATTCCTGCGTTGCCATCTTTAGACACAAAAATTGATACTAAATGCAGCGACATTAGTAGCACAAATAGGATAAAATAAAAGAAAATAAGACCATACAACACAGACTTAGAAAATGCAATTACTAAGTATAAAATGCTAAAAACGTATGCCAAATATGATACAAAGGGAAAAAAATTATACTCTAATTAGAGAGATTTAATGGTCTTTTCTAATGCTATCAGTGATCTTTCCATCTCGGATTATAAGTATTCGAATAGGGATTTCAATTACTTACATAATTAGCCCCCTCCAGATTGACAAGGTAATGATAGAGAGGCTTATCTTCTCCATGGGATGGTGGTGCCCCTATAGGAGACTCGATCCAGTTCAGTCACTCCAAAAATTGTTGGTATTTGTTATCTTTTTGTATCATTTTTACCGAAGCAGGTTTTTACCCATAAGTGAACCTTTAAGTAGGCCATTGGTAGGAGTTTATCATCATATTCTCTGTTAGTCTATACATGTCATTATAAGTATGGTTTATTAGGGCTCCTCCTGCTGCACGATTTAGAGTAGATATGGCGGATGCAACCAACCCATTGTAAAAATTTTGTAGTTTCATCCATTCTAGCATATCGTGATTAGGGCATTTTCGTACTAATGTCTTAAACCATTCCATGTTTCATGGAACCCTTCACCCTTGAATTACTAGAAGGTTGACAATTCTCTCCTCAGTTGGATGGCTTTTTCAATAGGAAAAAACTTTTGCAAAAATTTCCCTGCTAGTTCATCCCAAGTCGTGATAGATCCAGGCGCCTGTGCATTTAGCCATGAAAAAGCATTACCGGTTAGTGAAAAGGCAAATAGTCTCAAACAAATGGCATCATTAGTAATACTATTAAACCTAAAAGTATCACATAATTGTAAAAACCGTTTCAAATGCAAATAGGATCTTTAGCCATTGTCCCTCTTTTGAATCATTTGAATCATAGTCTGTTTTATTTCAAAGTTATTAGTGGTGATAGTAGGTCTAGCAATACTCCCTTGAGTTAGATCTAGAGTAGGTAAAGAGTATTCCCTTAAAGTTCTTTGTGCTTTCGCCATTGGTTCGTTTCCAGGGAGTTGTGGAGGTATATGAATGTTTTCTATGTTAGTAGTAGGATCTTCTATTAGATCTACTTGTTCTTCTCTTTCATTCAATGGTGGGTTTTGCATCGCCTGCTGGATTATGCAATTATGTCTAATTAGCGACTCGAGGTTAGAAATAGGATCATCTAGGTTTCCTTGGCTTCGAGTCAAAAACCAAAATTAAATAAAAAGTAAAGAAAATGAAATATGAAAAATAAATAAATAAAATAAAATCATATCTATAACCTAAAATTTTTAATTATTTTATTATTAATTAAAGAAAAATTTTAACTAAAGCGTTGCCTCCCCGGCAATGGCACTAAAAATTTGACCACCCCCGAACGTACTCTCGTTTCGATGTAGGTTTAGGCTTTCCGCAAATATATAGGTTAGGTTGTAAATATAGTGTGTTATAACGAAATAATTGGTAGTATTCCGCGGATCGCACCCAAAGGAGGTATAAGGCAATAATAAATGAAATCCTTGCAAAAAATAAAATTAATTAAAACTCATTTTAGGTATTATTGTACGAAGAAATAAAGAGTGGGATTTCAGAGCATAAAATAGAATAGAAAATAAAAGCAAAAGTTTGAGATGTAGAAATCCTTGTAAACAACTTTAAGGATATTAGGTCATTTCCGTATGAGTTTTTCAATTGCGGGTTTTGGGGATTTTCCTCCAGTTAACTAGTCACTACCCTAGTTGGATCTCTCGATCTTCCGCCAGCATATCAAGTAGATAGAGATTACTTATCGCTAGATATCATAATCTAACTTGGTTTGGGGAAGAGGTGTTCATGGATGGGCAATACCAATTTTGGGTTCATTCCCACCTAAATGACTTTCTAGGGTTGTCAGGGCTAGCGTTTGTTCAATGTTCTTCCTTTCACAAACAACTGATCTGATAGGTAAAATCCTTGTAAAAAAATAATTAATAATTCATACATCCACTCCTTAATTCCCCAAAATGGAATTAGTTCCTCATGGTTTCTTTGACCATCAATAAAACAATATATGAAAAGATATAATTGAAGAAGAAAATAAAAAAAACTATAATTGTATTAGCAATCTATCAGGAAAAATTCCTCGATCGTTTATATGAGATTCTAATCTCGTTTCAAATCGAAAATATAAAGTAAAACTAAAAACTAAGATCTACTGAATGTTGTGTAAAACCCTAATGCTAAAAGCCCTATTTATAGCTTTGGACGACCATTTATCCTTAACCCTAGGTCAGTTGTCGTTCCTCGTGTTTAAGTGGTATTGTAAAGACCAAAACGCTCTTCATTTAGTGTGAAATTTATGTCTAGGAATCGATGTCATGACACACTGGAGAAGTGTACTGACATAGAAGGCAATTCACTCTTTTAGGTAAATTTCCTAGGCGTTGTCGCTAAACATCGTGCCCACGTCGTGACACAGGAGGCAGTTTTGACATTCTGTAGTTTTGGTCCCTTTGTTGTGACATAGATCAATGTTTGACGTGTTGTTGTGATCAGCTTCATATTTGTTTGTCTTTTAAATGTTTCTTGCACACTCACAAAGTTCATTAGCTAACCCTTAGGCCTCAAGCGGCCTCAAAGACAACAATAATCATCTTTTTAAAAGAAAACTAAACTAAATCCTAAGGAGACAAAGGAAAAATACTTGATTTCAAGCTCTTCAAGTGTGAAAAATAGTTCAATCTTCTAGGTATGAAATTGGCAGGTCAACGGGACATTGATTCCTAGCTTTGGAAACAAGTGATGGATGTCGAGATGGATTCTATGAAATTCAATACGGTGTGGGAACTTGTAGACTTATCGGAAGGGATTAAACCCATAGGGTGTAAGTAAGTCTACAAGAAAAAGAGAAATGCAAAAGGGAAAGTGGAAACGCACAAAGCTAGACTTGTAGGGAAAGGCTACACACATAAAATGGCATTGATTACGATGAGACCTTCTCTTCGGTAGCCATGTTCAAGTCTATTCGCATAATCTTATCCATTGTCGCTGCTTTCAATTACGAGATCTGGAAAATGGATGTCAAGACAACATTCTTGAATGACTATCTTGATGAGACCATTTACATGGCTCAACCTAGTCGCTATGTTGTTAAAGGAAAGGAGCAAAAGAGTATGCAAACTGCTAAGATCCATTTATGGACTTAAGTGGGCATCCTACTCATGGAATAAAAAATTTGATCAAAAGATCAAGACTTTTGAATTTGAGCAAAACACTGATGAACATTGTGTTTACATGCGTATAAAGGACAAAAAGGTTGTCTTCCTCGTTTTGTATGTCGATGATATTCTACTTATCAGAATCAATGTAGGATAATTGTAATCAGTTAAATTATGGTTTGCTCAACAGTTTAGCATGATGGACTTGGGTAAAGTTAGTTATATTTTTGGAATTCAAATAGTTAGGGATTGAAAGAATAAAACGATAGCTTTATTTTAAGCTTCATACATCGATAAGGTACTGGAACGAAGTACAATTATCAATGCGAAGCTAGACTCTCAATTGGCTGCATCAAGTTTTCATCTTTCTTTAGATGAATGTCTAAAGATAGCAGAAAAAAGAGAGCATATGAGTAAGGTTCCATATGCTTTGGCTGTTGGAAGCCTTATGTATGCGATGCTTTTCCCACGTCCAGATATTTGTTTTGTAGTAGGAATGGTTAGTCGATATCAGAAAAATCCAGGTCTCAGGCATTAACAAGCTTTAAAGCATATATTAAGGTAACTTAAAAGAACCAAGGATTATATGCTTGTGTATTCTAAGGAGAACCTTACTCATGTCGGATACACATATTCAAACTTCCAAACCTCTAAAGATTCGAGGAAATTGACGTCGAGAAATGTATTCATTCTAGGTAGTGAAGCTATAGTATGAAGAAGTGTAAACAAACTTGCACTGCTAACTCTACTATGAAGGTCTAGTATGTGGCTGCTTCTGAGGCAACAAAAGAAGCAATATGACTTTGAAAGTTCTAAACCAATCTTGAAATCATTCTTAGTATGGAAAAAGCTATAACATTGTATTCTGATAACAGTGTTGCAATAGCTAATACCAAGGAAATGAAAAGTCACAAGAGGATGAAATGTAACATCCTGATTGACAGTGACATCTAAAATAGTGGTTTTGGGACCACCACTTCGATGTTTTAGCTCATAATTAATAATTACCGAGTGTCTATTAAACATTAATGTCATATTATGTTCTTATGAAAGAATTCTAAGGTTTAGGAATTTAATTGATTAGAATGGACTTAATTGTGATGGATGCAAATTTATTGACTATTAAAATTAAAGGATGTGAAAACTTAAGTATAAATTGAATTAAGGATTTGGAGGTAAATATACCACATTTAAATTAATGGAGAGTGTGGTGATAGGTTTGAGGTAAAATTATGAAACTAGTAAGGTTAAATTAGTACTTTAGTAATTAAAATGAAAGAAAAAGAAAAGAAACAAGTGGTCTTCCAAAAAGGGACTTCTTCCACCCGACATTATTCAAGGATGCATACGCCTATGTCAAAAGCTGTGACCGATGTCAAAAGATTGGAAATCTCACTAACAGAAATGAGATGCCTGGAACAAACATTATGGAAGTGAAACTGTTCGATGTTTGGGGTATTGACTTCTTTGGTCCATTCCCTTCGTCATTTGGTAACAAGTATATTTTGGTAACATCAACTACGTATCTAAATGGATTGAGGCCGAGGCATATCCAACGAATGATGCCAGGGAAGTGAAGAAGTTTTTACAAAAGCATGTGTTCACAAGGTTTGGAATTCCTAGAGCCATCATCAGTGATGAGGGGTCCTATTTTGTAAACAAGTGGTTGAAATGGTTTCTCGATAAATATGGAGTAAGGCACAAAGTTGCTACAGCTTACCATCCACAGACGAATAGGCAAGCTGAATTGGCAAATAAAGAAATAAAGGGTATACTCGAGAAGGTAGTATGTCCGAATCAACGAGATTGATTTAGGAGACTGGATGATGCTTTATGGGCCTACAGGACAATATTCAAAACACCTTTAGGGATGTCTCCCTTTAGGTTAGTACTTGGAAATGCCTACCATTTGCCTTTGGAGTTAGAGCACAAAGCTTACTAGGCTCTTCAGCAACTTAATTTGGATCTCAAGGTTGCTAAAGAGAGACAAATGCTTCAGCTCAATGAGTTAGAAGAATTTCGAACATTCTCTTATGACAATGCCAAGCTATGCAAAGAAAGATTAAAATGATGTCATGACAAGCGCATTTGAGTCAGAGAGTTCGAAGCAAGTCAGCAAGTCTTATTGTTTAACTTTAGATTAAAATTTTTTTCCAGGAAAATTGAGATCACGTTGGTCCGATCCATTCACTATCAATCAAGTTTTTCCTTACAGAGTGGTTGAACTCCATGGTAAGCAAGGTATTTTTCGAGTTAATGCCCAGAGATTGAAACATTATTGGGGGAATAAAGTTGAGCGGAAAGAAGCATTGCTAATTTTATTAGATACTTAAAATTTTCATTTTAATAAAGGAACTTAGGTTATATTTCCCAGACTAGTATGTTGAAATGAATTTTGCTTAGGTGTTTAGAACTCAAGCAGGACCGTTTGTGACCCCTCTAATCTTTCTTAGGAATTAATTTTAACATAATTTTTCAAGAAATTATTTCTTAAGTCAGGAAATAAATTTTTTATTTTGAATTTTGCAAATAAAAAGGGTTATTTTTTTATCCAATTTTTAATTACAACCGAATTTTCAAAATATTTTTACTTCAAGAACTTAATTGAATTTTTTGTAAAATGTGGTTGTACTTTTTGTAAATATTGAAATTACCTATCTATTTCTGTAAATATTTTAAAACAGCTAAATATAAAAGTTTTTATTTTGTGATATTTATTTTCAGAATTGATAATACTTAATATAAAATTATAAATTTATTTTTATGATTTATATTATCTATTATCAATGTTTAATTAAGATTTTTTTTAGAGTTTCAATTTAAATAAATTAAGTAATAATAGCTAATATATTTTTATGTTAATTGTTATTAACTTAAAGTAGGACTTAGATTACTTTATAATTTAATTTGCATGAGAGTTTGAATGAAATTTGCATTCCATGCATTATAAATATCACCCTCACCATTAGTCCATCATTCAAACTATCCCACACTTAGTAGCAAGTAGTGACAGTAGCCACCATCGAAGATCATCGGTAGTTATCGAGCATCGTCGGACACCATTGCTGCCTTCAGTCGCAATCCTCCGCAAGCGCCCTAGGCCTGTGTGCCACTGTTGTGCATTGCTATCGAGCCAAACACCCAACTGCTATTACCGAGCCACGCCTGCTACTGCTGCTGCTGGAACGTGCGCGCCGATCACCCTTGCCTCTCACACAACTCCTCAAACCCTCCAACCAATCCTAGACTAAAACTTTTTTTTAATACGCTATTTATTTTATTTGGATTTTAATCATACAAAGGTGGTACGAAATTATTTTATAATTTTTAATTTATTTTAAATTGTTAATATTTTAGACTAATTAGTTTTTAGAAAAATATTATTTGTGACCATCTTATTTTTCTATCAGGTTTAAATCATGCTTCACAAGAGAACTCATGCCGCAATTGAAGAAGCACAAAACAAAATTCATAGTGTAGAAGTTAAGGCAAGATACAACATTGTGTTCAAAAATCAGCAGATGCTGCCAAAGAAAGGGTTTACTTGGAAGGAAATCAATTATGCGTATTTCATGGTGAGCATTCGACAAGTTACTGAACCTCTAAATTGGGGAGTTTTTTGTGAAAAGTCACCAAGTGCAGATGAGGAATTGGTTCGAGAATTCAACACAAATTTAACCTTGAGTGAACTTACAAAAGTTCTCGTTCGAGGAATCAAGGTTCCGTTAAAGTCAAGCACGATCAATTATTATTTTGACCTACCTGATTTCAAAGAAGACGAGTATTGTACCTTGATAAAAAACTTAGAGGTTGAAAAATTGCAAGAGATTCTTCTAGAACTTACAGTTCCAGGTTCTAAATGGATAGTGTCGAAGAGTAAAGTTCGTACTTGTCGCAAAGAATACTTGACGCTGTTAGTAAAAGTATGGTTTTACTTTATTCGGTTCAGTCTCATGCCTATCCCACAAGGAACTACTATTTAAGTGGAATGAATGGTGTTGCTATATTCAATCTTGAAGGCAAAGACCATCGATGTAAGAAAGATCATCATTAGAGAAATTTGAGATTGTGCCACAAGACGTTTTGTTCAAGCCTATTTCCCATTCACGATCAAAATTTTGTGCTTAAAAGCTGAAATTCTTGAAAACGTGAAGAAAGCGGGATATAGCCAAGGAGCAATCACTGATTGGGACCTTATTCCAGTACAGGAAATTTCATTCTTTAACAGCAAGCTGAAGAAAAAGATCCTAAAGAAGAAGAGGAAGATCTTTTAGTGATAGAACCAATTGCAATTCATGATAAAGCAGAGTCTACTGGATGAATGTTTGAACCTGACATATCCATACCAAGACCTCAGTCACCTTAATCAGAACTTCGAAATGAGCTGTAAAAGATGATGGATTGCATACAACTCATGCAATGGCAGTAATAATCTTATTGGAGATACATGAAGATACGAGATGACGATTTTAAATGTGCACTTGAAAAAGTATTTCGTAACCCATTTATCTTTGTGCCTGAATTTCCAGATTATATATTTGAACCATGGACTCCAATGACAAAGAAGGAGCAAGGTGACTCGGGCAATAATAGGGATTACGAAGCAAAAGAAGAATCAAATGGGGGAACTTGTCTTTCATTAATTTCTATTATTTTATTTTCAATCTTTAATTCTTAAACTCATTAGGTTAGTTTTTAATTACTGCATAATAAATTATGAGGTTGAAGACAATAACTTAGAAAAATTAGAGTGTGGTAATAGATATGTACATGTCTAGGATTGGACATTGAAAGAGCTAGGTACTTAAGAAGTCAAGTTTGACTCATCTCCTCTTCCTTGATCCTACCTGGTGTATAGTATTTATTCACTTTTATTTGTACTCTTTGTTATTTTTAACAATGGGTCATTGTTAATTTTAAGTAGGGGGACTAAAAATCGAAAAACTTCTTAATAAGTATCCTTTCTTCTTATATTATTAATTTAGTTATAATTTTGCTTGAAAATTTGAATTTATGTTGATTATGTTAAAGCTTTAGTATAAATAAAATATGTGAATCATATCACAAAATTTTTAATTCCTTATAGAAGCTAGATATGCATGAAAATTTAAGTCTCTAGAATTGACTTAGTAATTTCTTGAGGCGAAATCCTAGGAAGCATGAAATTCTAAAAATGATTTATGCAATATTTGTTTGCACCGTTTGAGCCTTTCAAGCTAAGCTTAATGAATGTTATCCCTTGAAGACAACTTTGAGACTATATGACCTAATTTTCTTTGTACCTTACAATGATAAGTCATCCTATCTATTGTACCGATCTCTAAATTGTCCCAACTACTAGACTCAGTCTATTAAGATTATGTTCCAAAAATAAGTTTAAGGGAGTTGAGAAGAAGTATCAAAATGCTCAACAAAGTGTAGTACATAAAAAATGATGCTCAGAAAAAATGAAAAAGAAAAAAGAAAAAAATATATAGCATATGTACTCAAAAGAAAAAAAAGAAAATATCATGAATATTCAAAGTTCGAAAGAGTTGGTCAAACTGAAGGTCTGCTACAAGCTGAGTCTAGGGTTTTAGATTAAATTTATCTATCTTTTACTTACCCTTAGCCTAGCCCTATTACAACCTATGGAAAAGACCTATTTGATTTAAGATTCCAATGCTACCTAGATTAGTGGAGAGAAATTGCTATGTTCAACATATGAAGGCATAGGTTAAACTTAATGATTGTAGTTTGGTCGTAATGATTGTAGTTTTGTCTTAACTGAGGAATAAAAATTGAGTGGTAAGACTTTTACATGTCTTTATTGAGACAAGCATGATGATAATTCAAGATAATTTGAATGAAATAAATACTTGAGCTACATAATTTCTGAAATCTTATTTTTATGCTTAATTATTTTAAATTCATAAGTATGAGGAGAATTGATAAACTATTTTGTGATTTGTGCATTACTCTGGACGAGCAATGAATTAAGTTTGGGGCGTGGAACGATTAAAATATATAGACTTTTGCATGCCCTTTTTAACTCAAATTCATGTAAATTATTAGTAATTAATGTTGAAAATTACAATTTAATTAGAAAATAATTAATTTGTGCTAAAATTTCTAACGTATTGATTTTTAATTATTATTAAGCATGAATTTGATGATTTTTTTATAGTTTTGCACGATTGGTGAAAATCGGCTCGACAGACACTGTAGAAGGCTTGAACCGTTAAGGGAATTTTTACACCAAGTAAATTAAGAGCTAAGAAGATTATTTTTGCAGCCAACGTCGGTCCAACATGAAGCATAATTATACTTTACAATTATATTTTTATTTCAATTAATTTGGATTAAAAATAAATTATAAAGTCTAAAGCAAAGTGGCTCGATATGCATGCAACCGAGGACCAAACCATCCTGACTTGAGTAAGCACAAGCGCCGTCCATTTTCTGATCAAAATCACATAATTTATCTGACTTTTCAGCTTTTCAAATCAGCCCCAAAGTCTCCCTAAATCCCATTCAAACTCCTCTACTTTTGGTGGTTTTGTAGATATACCCCAAGCCAAATTAACCGAAGTTTGAATTTGTCAAACTTGCTACATGCAGGGTCGGACAAGGGAGTTGAATGGTTGATATTTATTTACTAAATATAGCTCTCAGCTCTCACCTATAAAAACCCCTCACACCTCTCATTTCAACACACCACACCAATTCACTCACCATTCTCTCTTATTTCTCTCATTTGCTCTTTAGCTTTCCCTTCCAATTATGATAGTAAATAATTTTTACAATTTTATTTGTGTATTTTGGATTAATTATGAGCAAAATACTTCTAATTTCCTACATATTCTTATTAGGTACACAAATTGATATTTCAACCTAAAGGCAAGCAAAAAGTGGATTTAATTGAAGAAATATGTGAAGAGATTGGCTACATTGAGATTTGAGAGAAATTGACGGCTTAATTGCATATAAATTCTTAGTTGAAATGGTCAATAGCTTATATTCAAACTTTGTTATTTTCTTCATTTTATTTTGACTAAATTTTATTTATTTTAAGTAAATGGGAAATTTAATTTAAAATGAGTCAAGCTATTTTTAGTAACCCAATTGTGTATAAATATGGATCTTTGGGTTCAATCGAAAATGTACTTGATTTTGTGAGCAGTAGAAGCAATTGAGCATTTATTTGTCTTTCTTTTCAATTTGTCAGTTCACACTCTGCCATTTCCATCTCCATTTTAATTCCTTCGCAAATTTGTCCAATTGCTATCTTAATCCCTCCCCTTTCCATCCTTCATAATCACAAACAATTCACCACATTCATCCATCAAGCATGATTAAAATCTTGTGTCACTAAATTCTTTTTAGCCTTAGCCTACTTATCACTCTGTTAAAAAATAATCATGAGTTACAAAACTGTTGCTAAAAACCTTTTTATTGGTACTCGCTATCACTCCGATTTATGGGATAGAACAAATTCGTCCCTTAAAGTTAATTCTACTTTCGATTCGAAAAGTGCACGTTTGATAGAGATAGGTTGGCGTATAGTTGGGAAGTGAAGTCGGTCGTGCTACATTCGAGTTCCCATGAACAAATTGGCGTGTCCAGATGGGAAACGGCTAGTTGGATTCGGTCAAGGGTGGTAAATATCAGATTTAAATGATCCATGTGATTGAGGCCGTTAATTTGAGTTAGGCTTTTCAGAGCGCAAAGCTGTTGAAATCTTAAATCGCGAGCACGTGCGACGTGGTTAGAAATTCGATAATGGTAGGTTTGCAGGTCGTACCGGAACCGGCTACTAGAGGAAAAGTTGGCGGTTGGGACGTTCTCAAGCGCTATAACCAGCTTATCGATTAAGAAGGGAAGATTAATTTTCAAGGATCGATTGAAGATCAAAGAAAACCGAGGCTGAGGCTAAGCTTATTAAATATAGTTTTTCTCATTTTTATCTTGATTAATTATTTGCATCAAGATTCATTTCACTTTATTTATTTTATTTTGGTTTTATTTTAGTTTAACATTTCTCTTTAAATCTCCACTTATTTATTTTTATTTTTGTTAAGAGACAGTCACGAGTCGTGGGCACGCCCTTCAACACGACGTTCAAGAGGACGACATGAGAGTAGATTACAGAAACCAATCACTGTGGAATCGACCCTATTGCCTTATACTACTATATTGTATTATTTTTCGTAGGAATAATTATATTTGTTGGATTCGACACCTATCAAATTTTCGAGGACAAGTAACATTTTTCTAGATTTCGCTTGTTTTTCTTTATGAGAAGGTTTGAGCAGACACCTCTCAACGACTTTGAACCGGGGATAGAGAAATTAGCCTGAAGGTTGAGAAAAGAAGCTCACGAAAAATGTCTACAGATAGAGTTTGAAGAAGAAGCTTTCACTAAAGAAATTTTCGGTGACAAGGAAATGAAGAAAATGGAAGATCAGACTATTTGTCAACTTGTACCAGCACCAGACGAATAACAATTGCTATGTATAACTTATCCAGCAGGAGGGACACCATTCGAGTTAAAGTCGGGTTTAATCCATCTCTTACCCACTTTTTGTGGGATTCAAAATGAGAATCCGCACACGCACTTAAAGGAATTCCACATGGTTTGCACAAGCATGAAACCTGAGGGAGTAACCGAAGACCAAATTAAACTTCATGCATTTCCTTTTTCATAGCCGACTCCACTAGAGAGTGGCTGTTTTATTTACAACCAAGATCTGTTAACACATGGCTGATATGTCTTGTTTATTCCTTGATAGGTTTTTCCCAGCAACACGAGCAGCCGAGCTAAGATGAGACATAATGGGAATTCGACAAAAGGAAATTGAAACGCTTTATAATTACTGGGAGTGGTATAAAAAGTTGTGCGCAAGTTGCCACAACACAAACTTTCTGAACAATACCGTTGCGATATTTCTACTAGGGACTACTTCCCATGGAGATGAAGATGATCGATAGAACTAGTGGGGGAGCACTTGTTAATATGACTCCCCAAAGAGCTAGGGAGTTGATTTCAACAATGGCTGCAAACTCTCAACAATTTCGATCGGTTATAGAACCTATGAGACGGGTTCATAGGTTAAGTACTCTGACTTTAGAAAATAAAATAGATAAACTCACTAATATTGTGCAGAGTTTGCTTGCAGATAAGTCAAGCCCAGCGAAGCTGTGTGGAATTTGTACCATGTCAGATCACCCAACAAACTCATGTCCTATCTTACACGAGGATTCGGTAGAACAAGCAAATGCTGTCAAAAACTTTCTAGGTCCACCCCAAAGACGATAAGATCCCTATGCGAATACATACAATGCAGTGTGGAGGGACCATCCGAATCTAAGCTATGGATCGAATCCTCGATTCAATCAGCCGTATCAGTAGAGCCTGCCTTTGAATCAGTAGCTACCACCTCCTAAGGCATCCTTGGAAGATATTGTCGAAAGGTTAGCCACTAGTACTGAAAAATTTCAAGAAAAGACTAACACGCATTTGCAAGAGTTAGACAAACAAATGAGCAAGTTGGCACTTACGGTTAGCCATTTGGAGTCTCAAGGAAGGCTACCATCCCAAACGGAGCCTAACCCTCGACATAATGCAAGCACTATTACACTAAGGAGTGGTGCGATCTTAGAACCCGTGATTGGCACGAGTCGTTCCCAAGACAGATCGTGCGTCAAGAAGGGGTATTAGAAAATGTCTTTGTTAAGGTAAATGAGTTAATCTTTCCTACAGATTTATTTATCATTAATATGGAGGACGATAACTCAAAGAACTCTTCTGATATTCTACTTGGAAGACCGTTCCTAAGCACTACTCATACGAAGATTGATGTTCGTAGGGGGACTCTTACTATGGAATTCAATGGTGAGGTTGTCAAATTTAATGTTTATAAAGCGATGGGCTGACCAAGTACAATGTCGAATGTTTTTAGTGTCGATGTTATTGAACTACTAATGAATTTACATTTTGAATATGGTGAAGTAGATGGGTTACAAACTATCTTATGCAGGAGTTTAGACCTTGAAACTTTGAAAAAACTAGAAGAACTCAGGAAGGGCTTCGAGAACAATAGGAAAAAGTCGAAACCTTTCTACGAGAACTTCCAAGTGCACGTAATGGAAGGATTGACCCGTAATATGCCAAATAGATAACATTTAAGTTCGTCGATCTAACGACGTTAAACAAAAGCGCCCTTGGGAGGCAACCGAAATTCTTTTTTATTTTTAATTTTTAATTTTCATGTTTAATTTCAATTGAATAAAGATTGTCGTTTAATCCATTTAATGTGTCATTTTCAGGGTGCATCGTGGCATTTTACGAAAATCCAATATCAGTTATGGCGTGGGTACGCCTTGTCAAATTTCAGTGTTGCCATGTGTTTAAACATACACCGAAGATTGAACCAGTTAGAACCAACCTGAACTGCCTAAACCATCCTTCACCTCATAAAAAACACAGGGAGTACACTTTGCCAAATCTTTTTCCATTATTTAAATTTACACATTGAGGGCAATGTGGGATTAAGTAGGGGGATTCATTATGCATGCCATGATTTTTCTCTTTGCATATTGCTTATGATATTAATATTTTTTGATAATTATTTTCATGATTGAATTCTTTGTTATGCTTTGTTCATTTGGATAATTAGGAGCTCATGAATAATTATTGCTTGTTTTTTATCATTACACATTTTGTAGAGTTGAAATTATTATGAGAAAAGTCGAACACTTCATTAAACTAGAAACTTTTTTTTAGACTTGCTTAATAAGTACTCAATTATGTAAATAAATAAAGTGTGGATGTGAATAAATATATTGTGCCTTGGTTATGAGTGAAGATTCGGAAATGTGATCTCATTGAGTAACCGGGTTGAGGTAATTGACTTGTCATCTCAATTCGCGTAAAAAGATTCAAATAACGAACCAAAGCTTTGTAACACTCCGCTAACCGAGCTACCTTGTGTCTTAAAAAAATTTTAAAAAATAAAATAAAAGAATATATATACGTATGTAAATTTGCATACAATTAGCAAGTTTAACTAAACTTAAATTTTTGTGAAGTGGTTGATTTTGTTCATAATGGTTGAAAGTTTATAAAATGTGTGTTGATTAAACATGAGCGATTATTTGTTTTTTATCTTCTAATTGTTTGCATGAAACTTGGTTTAAGAATGAAATTCGATTTTTTAAAAAATTATCTAATAACATTAGTATAAAATAAACATTATGCTTGAGGACAAGCATAGGCTAAGGAGGGGGGACTTTGATAGTAAATAATTTGTACAATTTTATGTGTATTTTGGATTAATTATAAGGAAAATACTTCTAATTTCCTACATTTTTTTATCAGGAACACAAATTGATGTAAAGGCAAGCAAAAAGTGGACTTAAGAAATATGTGAAGAGATTGGCTACATTGAGATTTGAGAGAAATTAAGGGCTTAATTGCAAATAAATTCTTAGTTGAAATGGTCAATAACTTATATTCAAACTTTGTTATTTTCTTCATTTTATTTTGACTAAAATTTATTTTAACTAAATGTGAAATTTGTTTAGAAGGAGACAAGCTATTTTTAGTAACTCAATTGTGTATAAATAAGGATCTTTGGGTTCAGTTGAAAACGTACTTGATTTTGTGAGAAATAGAAGCAATTGAGCATTTATTTGTTTTTCTTTTCAATTCGTCAGTTCACTCTCAGCGATTTCCATCTCCATTTTAATTCCTTTGCAAATTTGTCCAATAGCTATCTTAATCCCTCCTCTTTCCATCCTTCATAATCACAAAAAATTCAACACATTCATCCATCAAGCATGATTAAAATCATGTGTCACTAAATTCTTTTTAGCCTTAGCTCGATTATCACTCTGTTAAAAAATAATTGTGAGTTATGAAACCGTGCTAAAAACCTTTTTATCAGTACCCGCTATCACTCCGATTTAGGGGATAGTACAAATTCGTCCCTTAAAGTTAATTCTACTTTCGATTCGAAAAGTGCACGTTGGATTGAGATAGGTTGGCGTACAGTTGGGAAGTCAAACCGATGATGCTGCATTCAAGTTCCCACGAACAAATTGGCACGTTTAGGTGGGAAACGCCTAGTTGGATTTCGTCAAGGGTGGTAAAGATCGGATTTAAACGACCCACGTAGTTGAGACCATTAATTTGAGTTGGGCTTTTCAGAGCGCAAAGCTGTTGAAATCTTAAATCGTGAGCACGTGCGACGTGGTTAGAAATTAGGCAAGGCTCGATTTTTAGGTCGACCAGAACTGGCTACTAGAGGAAAAGTTGGGAGTTGGGGCGTTCTCGAGCGCTATAACTAGCTTATCAATTAAAAAGGCAAGATTAATTTTCAAGGATTGATTCAAGATCAAAGAAAGTCGAGGTTGAGGCTAAGCTTATTAAATATATTTTTTCTCATTTTTATCTCGATTAATTATTTGCATCAAGATTCATTTCACTTTATTTATTTTATTTTGGTTTTATTTTAGTTTAACATTTTATCTTTGAACTCCCATTTATTTATTTTTTATTTTTTAGGCGACAACCATGAGTCGTGGGCACGCCCTTCAACATGACGTTTAAGAGGAAGACATGAGAGTAGATTACAGCAACCAATCCCTGTGGAATCGACACTACTGCCTTATACTACTATTTTGTATTATTTGTCATAGGAATAATTATATTTGGTGGATTCGACACCTATCAAATTCCCTTATTGATTTCCCCTCTTTGAAAAGAGAGGTTTTCAGCCTTTGAAATAGCCTCATTGAGTGTTCATCAAAGACCTTGATCTGGGAAGAATAGAGCAAGAATGACGAAGAACGCTATAGCAGTTCTTGAGAAATAGTCGGATTTAATCCTATTATTTTTCTCTCTTTTAGATTCTTGTTGGTATTATGATGAATACTATTATGATTGCTATTATTTATTTAATTAAAATGACTTAAATTTCTCTAAGTGCTGGATTGATTGTGTTGATTGCTTGATTATTCATGAATCATGTTTATATTTTATAGACCCTGAATGTTTTGTTTAATTAAATATTACCATGCCTAAGTTATAATCACATTACCATTGTGATATAACTATTCAATTAATCATTTAAGTGCGTTGAAATCGGCCTGGCAAATACTGCTGACAGCTTGAACCATTGAGGGAATTTTTTACACCGAGTCAATGAAGAGCTAAGAATAATATTTTTCTAGCCAAGTTCAGTCCAATATGAAGCAAAATTATGCTTTATAATTATATTTTTAATTCAATTAATTTGAGTTAAAAATAAATTATAAAGGCTGAAGTGAAGTGGATCGAAGTGCATGCAACCGAGTGTCGAACCACACTGACTTGAGCTAGCCCATGTGTCGTCCAAATGCTGACCAAGTCACCTGAATATGTTGAATTTTCAACCTTGAAAAACAGCCCCTAAAGTTTCCCTAAATCCCATTCAAACCCCTCCACTTTCAGTGGTTTCAAATATTCCCCCTAGCCAAATTTAGCAAAGTTTGAACTTGTCAAACTTTTCCCATGCATGGCATGCCAAGGGATGTTGGTGGCTGACATTTATTTACCCCTAACTCTCACCTATAAATACCACCTTGACTCACCTCATTTTACACACCAATTCACTTCATTCTCTCTTCTTTCTCTAGTTTTCTCTCTAAGCCTTCCATTCTATTTTCCCTCTTCCTTTGTCGATTTCCCCTCTTGAGAAAGAGTGGTTCTTCAGACCTTCAAATAGCTTTGTTGAGTGTTAGTCAAAGACCTCGATCTAAGAAGAATCGAGCAAGAACGACGAAAAACGTGATAGCAGTTCTTGAGAAATCGCCAGATTTAATCTCATTCTTTTTCTCACTTTTATATTCTTGTTTGTTATTATGATGAATACTATTGTTTATTTAATTAAAATGGCTTAATTTCTTTAAGTGTTGGGTTGATTATGTTGGTTTCTTGTTTATTTTTAAATCATGTTTATATTGTTATAGACCCTGAATATTCTGTTTAATTAAATATTATCATGCCTAAGTTATTATCGCATTACCCTTGTGATATAACTATTGAATTAATCATTTAAATGTATTGAAGTTGTGATTAATGGACACACTATTTAATTTGTGCATGTTTAATCTTCTAAGGAAGCTGAAGGTTACATTAGTGATGGTATTGAATGATACATAGCCTTGCATAACTTGCAAGATTTTTGTGATTAAATTGTTTCAATATAGGTGTATGTTGTTACTTCACTTGGCCATTCACTTACTTGTGAATTTTAATTTAATTGTTCGTGTTGACATCGGTGTATGCTCAAGAGATTACTTTCAGTTCATAAAGTATGTATGTGCCATAACACATTTACTTATTAAAAAAGTTTAATCAGTTGAATTGACATAGGAATATCGTCAAGAGATAGATTCATTTTTGTAAGTAATGATTTTCATAAGTTAGCAATATATCAAGTTGCCGTGAATTTTATTTCGTAACAAGCATGAACATCATTTAGATTTGATTAAGTAATTTAAGCAATTAACCTAACACGTTTATGTCATCTTGATTAAAGCTTAGAAATCGTGCATTGGAATTAACTTTTATTTTTATTTTTATTTTTAACTTAAATTAATTTTAGTTAAGTTTGACACTCTTTCAAATTATTATTTTTACCTTAACCAAATTGTTGATTAAATATTTCATAAGTATTTTTCCTATCACAATCCCTGTGGGTACGATACTCGACATTTACTTGTCACTTTATTACTTGAATATGATTGTGTACACTTGCACATTTCCATCGTTCAACCTGTACATTAGTTTTTGAAAGTGTCGATGTTGTAGAATATTGCCATTGGTGAACTCTTGTTGTTCTCAATGATAAAGCTTTGTTTTCAAGTGTTGATTAGATTTCTTGAAGAATTTGTTAAGTAATTCTTGATGGTTTGGAATTAAGGATTTATTTGTAAAAATAATAACTTCTATGTGATTCTTGTATAATCTTTAAGAGATTTGGGCTGAGTATTATGTTAAATAATCAGTTAATTTTAGTATTTAATAAATCTTGTTAGTTTAGAACTTTCAAAGCTATGGATTTAAAAAGTGGAAACTTAGGAAATGTTGGAAAACATATATAAATGATATTAAATGTTGTGTCTTATGTATTGGATGGAACTTGAGTTATATGTGAGGTTAATAAATTTAATTAAATTATTATTTATAAATCAAGAATTGAATCTAAGAGACCAAAACTGAGAAAAAGAGAAAGTCATGGAGTAACTCTATACTTACCGGAAGTGACTCGTACGTAAGTTCATAGTAACTTATTTCTTAAATATAAATTACTCAATTATGTTATTTTGATAGAAAACTAAATTTATGTATGGAAATGTTTAATTTTATTGAATTGTGGTAATAATAAGAAAATTTCTAGTGTTAAATAAAAATGTATGCACTTCAGTGCCCCTGAATGCACTTCGGTGCCCCTGTATGCACTTCGGTGCTTCTGTATGCTTAAGTTCAACTTTTCCATGAATGAATTAATAGATAATGATGTGAATAAATGCAATATGTTCTTTGAGATTAAAATGCATATATATATATGTGTGTGTATAAGGGTATTTTCTAAGCATTAATGTTTTAGTTGAGTTTAGTAGAAATTATTTAATAGATGCTATGAACTTGCTAAGCTTTAAATTTGGTTATGTTGTTTTGTAGATTGTGGTCAATTTTAGAAAAAGGAGGGATGAAGCAAGGATCACACTATCCATATCTCTTGGTAGTTTTTGAAGCTTTTGTATGGATAATGAAATGTATGTATGGCTTTTAGGTGAATTGGTCATTTCTTTTGGCTAGTTGAAAAGTTGGTTGTAATGGATGTGGTAAATCACTTGTTGGAATGGTCGTATAGCTATGTATATACTTGGGTTATTGTTATAATGAGTAATGCTAATTATGTGTCAATTGGTTTAATAGGCTTGAACGGTTGGATATATATGTGGTACCTTTGAAATGGTACATTGGTTAGTCCAGGACTTGCATTTTATTCAAATTGTCAAAGTGGATGTTTAGGATAGGATTGTGGTGCTTAAATTGGCATGTTGGTTAAATTTTGGTTGTTTTGGTGTAAAAATTGTTGTTTAAATTATGTGGGAGACACTAGGTAAATGGCACATTATTAGTGTATCTTGTTGAGAAAGTTAGGTTGAAAAAATGCATTATCTTAGAAGCAATTTATGATGCACACGGCTTGTGATGCAGGCTGTGACATGGTCGTGTGCCTTTTTGTGGTGTAGTGCAGGTCACACGAAAAAACACACGGGCTAGGACACGACCGTGTGTCATGATTTTATATAGGAACACAGTCCCTCACACGAGCATGTGCTGCAAGTCAAAATAGACACACAGCTGGTCACACAATTTGTGACATGATCGTGTGACTACTTTTCGAGTCCATACACGGTTTAGAGCAGAGGTGTGTGAAAGAGGGTAACGGGCATGTGTTTGAGACACACTATCATGTGACCCTTGTTTTGAGAATTTTCAATTTTTTCTTCTAAGTTTTTTTATGCAATACAACATACCCTTGTATTTTTCTATAATTTGTTACGATCATGTATGTTTTAAGTAAATTAGTATAAATGGTCTTATTACGATTATTTTATGATTGATTTTAATTTCATTATAAGATATTTGTGTTAGTAATACTCCGAGGCCCTAGCTGGCGATGGTTACGGGTTTAGGGTATTACATGAAACACATTTATTAGAAGCATCACTTGATACAATAGGCAGTAGTCGAAGGAATTGTTAATGTGATGAAAGTAGCTTTTGAAGATAACCTTACGAATTTGTTTACTAAGACTTTAGTAACTATGAGTTTTAACAAACATGTTGAGGATATGGGAATGCGAAACATGACACATTTACTTCACTAGGGCAAATGGGAGATTGTTGGGAAATGTGCCCATATTGTAGAAAATATGTATATGTTTTCTATTTATTTGAATGATGAATAAATAAATAAAGTTAATTTCACATTTCTCTATGTATGTCTTTTGTATTTTTTGTCTTTCATATTTTGCATGCATAGCGAAATTGTGACAAGCAAATATTAAGCTCATTGATAGCCTAAGTTTAAACTAAACATAAGTTGTAATGTAAGAACATTTACATTGCGATAAAGACAATTTACTTCAAAAGATAATCTAAATGAGTTTGTAGTCCTATAAAAGAATCAAAGTGAGCATTTGATTCAAATACTGAGAAGGATTATTATGTCATCTACAATTCCAATTCGGGAGATGGCTAGTCTTGGTTATCAGAGTAGTTGACTCTACGGGTAGAGACATAGATGTATTCATTGGTAGAATGATACATTTGATTGGACCCAAGATGAAATAATTTTGAATCCATTTATGAATTAATTCACTTGTGACATTCATAACGTGATTTACCTAAATCTTGCATTAGTCACTGACTATGCATATACAAACTCATGTGCTTTTATATAGGTGGAGGCTTATGCTCTAAAGATGATCGAGCCCATAGCCGGTATGTTAGGTACATAACTTGTGTATGGCATGACTTTACTAGCAATAGTGGAATTCGTAGCTCAATTAAAGAGTTAATGATATCCTCACATTAGGATTATGTCGATTGATAAATCTGGAATGTGGCCAGGGGTTTCTAGTTCTCGAATGAGCAATTTATCACAGTCATTTGTTGATAGTGATTATATTAATCATTAAGAAGACACAATGGTGATAAAGAGATAAAATAGGATTGTTTTTTGTGAAATGATTTAACTTAAAAGAATAAAGGATATCATATGAGGGTAACACACACATAACGAGGTCATTGGACAAAGCAATCGGATGAATTGCTTTCCTAAAGAGTAAACAATAAGGAGTTTTCAAATCATGGTACTTCTTGTGGACTAACTAATCTGTCGATTTTATACCTAGTAGATTGAACTAATTTTCACACTTGAAGAACTTGAAACCAAGTATTTTCTTTATGTTTTTATAGGATTTAACTTAGATTCTTCTTTTGAATAAATTGTGTAACCTAAGTGCTAAAATGTTGTTTTATTGTCTTTAAGGCTAATTGAGACCTAAAGGTTACCTAATGTACTTTGTGAGTGTGCAGGAGACCATAAAAAGTTGCACAAATATGAAGTTGATCGGTTCGTCATGACATAGGATGATCTATGTCGCAACAAAGGGAAAAGACTTGGAGATTTCAAAGGCCGGCTTCTTTTTCGTGTCATACATAGGCTATGTCGAGACAATGCCTACATGATGACACTTCATATAGGGACTAATATTTTCGTTATGACACAGGTCTTGGGGTTGGAATCTGAATCGAGTAAAGGGCGTTTTAATCTTTACAATCCCACTTAAACATGAAGAACGACAGTGGACCTAGGGTTAATGAAAATGGCCGACCAAGGCTATAAATAGGGCCTTTAGCGTTAGGTTTAAAACACAGTTTACTAGCTTTTAGTATTTTGTATTTTTGTTTGGAAAGAGATTGTAGAACTCGTGTAAACGTTCGAGGAATTTATCCTAACAGATTGCCAATACAAATCAAGTTTCTTTTTCATTTGAGTATTCAATTATATGTTTTTATATATCTTTGTTTCAAGTATGATTAAGAAAACCATGAGGAACTAATTCCATTTTGGGGAATTAGAGAGTGGAAGTATGATTATTTAATTGTTTCTTTAACGGAGATTTTACCTTTCGAATCAGCTATTTGGGAAAGGAAGAACATCAAACAAACACTAGGCTTGATAACCCTAAAATGTCATTTAGGTAGGAATGAACCCAAAATTGATATTGACCATCCATGAAAACCTTTTCCCTAAACTGGTTTAGATTGTGAAATCTAGTGATAAGTAGTCTTTATTGACTTGCTATGCTAGTGGAAGATCGAGAGATCCAACTAGGTAGTGACTAGTTCATTAGAGGAAAATCCCCAAAACCCAGCAATTGAAGAACTCATACGGATGCAACCTAGAATCCATAAAGTCGTTTATTGATCTTCTACATCTCAGCTCTTTACTTTATTTCATTTCTATTTATGCTTTTCACTATCAACTCTTTTTATTATCTATCGTGCTATAATCCCTAGAGTGATTACTAATTACTTTTATTCTTTGCAAGGATTTAATTTACTATCGCCTCAAGCCTCCTTTAGGTACGATCCTCGGAATACTACCAAGTGTTTTGTTGTACACATTATATTTACAACTTAACTCGTATACTTTCAAAGTCGGTCAAGTTTTTGGCGCCATTGCCAAGGTGGTAATGCTTTAGTAAATTTTATTCTTTCTTTGTCAATAGAATAATTAGAAAAAAATTAGTTTATAGATATGATTTTATTTACTTGCTTTATTTAATTTATTTTTATTTGATTTTCGTATTTTTCTATTTAATTTAAGTTTATTGTATGACTTGGAGCCAAGGAAACTTGGTAGGTCCAATTTCTAACCCTAAAGCATTGATTCAGCAAAATTACAGATCCAGCAATCAATGTAAAATCCCCCACCATCGAATGAAAGAGAAGAAATAGTTGACCCAATTGAAGATCTCGCTATCAACACCAAAAACGTTCATATTCCTCCGCAACTCCCTGCAAACGAACCAATGGTAGAAGAACCAAGAACTTCAGCTTTTAAGCACAGCACTGTGATCGTGAATGGGAAATATGCTTGAACAGAATGTTTCGTAGCACAATTTTGAATTTCTTTGATGATGATCTTTCCCACGTCGATGGTCTTTGCCTTCAGAATCGAATAAAGCAACACCATTCATTCCAATGAAACAATAGTTCCTTGTGGGATAGGCATGAGACTAAATTGAACAAACTAAAACCACACTTTTGCTATCAGTGTCAAGTTTTCTCTACGACATGTACGAATTCAACTTTTTGACAGCATCCATTCAGAACCTGGAACTGTAAGTTCTCGAAGAATCTCTTGCAATTTTTCTTCCCCTAAATTTCTCATCGAAAAAGATGCTCGTCTTCTTCAAAATCAGTTAAGTCAAAGAATTCATTGATGGTGCTTGACTTTAACGGTACCTTGATTCCTCGAACGAGAATTTTTGTAAGTTCACTCGAGGTAAAATTTGCATAAATTCTCGAACCAATTCCTCATCTGCATTCGGTTGCTTTTCACAAAACAACCCCCACTTCAAAGCTTCAGCAACTTATCGAATGTTTGCCATGAAATCCGCATACTTGCTTTCTTTCCAAGTAAACCTTTCTCTGGCAGCATCTGCTGATTTTTGAACATATTGTCGTACCTTGCTTTAGTTTTTGCACTGTGAAATTTGTTTTACACTTCTTCAGTTACGGCACGACTTCTCTTGCGAGGCATGATTTTAACCTGATAAAAAATAAGTGGACACAAATATTTTTCTAAAATTTAATTAGTATAAAATATTAAGAATTTAAAATAAATTAAAAAGTTAATAAATTGAATAAATTAAAAATTAGAAAAAAAATTTCTTACCACCTTTTGATGAATAAAATCCAAATTAAATAATTAGGGTAAAAAGAAAAGATTTTAATCTAGGGTCGTTTTGGAGGGTAACTTAGGGTTTTAGGGAAATGGGGTACATGACCTAAGCTCTTAGGGCGTGTGGTGCGCGGTTAGGTGATGGCGCACAAGGCAGCAGCAAGGCATCGGTAGCAATAGCACACAACAATAGTAGGCACATGTCTTGGCTCGATAGCAGTAGCACTCGACAACAGCAACAACAGTAACACGCTTGGACAGCAACAGCAATAACGCATAGCAGCAGTAAGGGCATGCAGATCAATTGGAGCGTGGGCGACCAGGTGCAGGAGTTTTCAGAGGCTTGCAGCAACTTGCGACTGGAGGTAGGGATGACATTTGACGATTCCTGATGACCTTTGATGACTTTCGATGGTGGCTGCTGTCGACACTAGTTCTAGGTATGGGATGGTTTGAATAGTGGATTAATGAAGAGGGATGATATTTATAATGCATGAAGTGTAATTTTCATTCAAACTCTCACATTAAATTAAATTATTAAATAACCTAAGTCCTACTTTAAGTTAATAACAATTAACATAGAAATATATTAATTGTTATTACTTAATTTATTTGAATTAAAACTCTAAAATAATTCCTAACTGAACCTTGATAATAATTACTATAAATCATAAAATTTAATTTATAATTTTTTAAAATAAATAACATAAAATAAAAAATTTATTCTTAGCTGTTTAAAAATATTTTAAAAAAAAGATAGCTAATTTTAATATTTACAAAAAGAACAACCAAATTTTACAAAAATTCAATTAAGTCCTTAAACTTAAATTAATTTGAAAATTGGGTTGCAATTAAAACTTGGATAAAAAAATTGACCCTTTTTATTTGCAAAATTCAACATCAAAAATTTATTTTCTAAATTAGGAAATAATTTCCCAGAAAATTATGGTAAAATTAATTCCTAGGAAAGATTGGAGGGGTCACAAATGGTCTCGTTTAAGTTCGAAACTCCTAGACAGAATTCATTTCAACATACTAGTCAAAAAAATATAACCTAAGTTCATCATAAAAACAAAAGAAAATTAATCATCAGATAAAATGAACTACTATTTATCCCGCTCAATTTCACATCCCAATAATGTTTTAACCGTTGAGCATTGAATCGAAAATTACCTCTCTTACTGTGGAGTTCCCGGACTCCATATGGAAAGACTTTATGGATAGTAAATGGACCAGACCAATGTGATTTCAACTTACCTTGGAAAAACTTCATTCTAGAGTTGAACAATAAGACTTTCTGACCTGCTTCTAATTCTCTGACTCAAATGTGCTTGTCATGCAATCTTTTTAATCTTTCTTTGCATAGCTTGGCATTATCATAAGAGAATGTTCAGAATTCTTCTAACTCATTGAGCTGAAGCATTTGTTTCTCTTTAGCAATCTTGGGATCCAAATTAGGCTATTGAAGAGCCTAGTAAGCTTTGTGTTCTAACTCTAAAGGCAAATGACATGCTTTTCGAAATACTAACCTAAAGGGAGACATCTCTAAAGGTGTCTTGTATGTTGTTTTGTAAGCCCATAAAGCATAATCTAGTTTCTAGGACCAATCTTATCGGTTCGAACACACTACCTTCTCGAGCATGCCTTTTATTTCTTTATTCGCTAGCTCAGTTTGCCCATTCATCTGCGGATGGTAAGCTGTAGCAACTTTGTACCTTACTCCGTGTTTATCGAGTAACCACTTCAACCATTTTTTCACAAAACTGGACCTCTCATCACTGATGATAGCTCTAGGAGTTCCAAATCATGTGAACACATGCTTCTGTAAAAACTTCTTCACTACCTTAGCATCATTTGTCGGATCTGGCTCAACCTCAATCTATTTTGATACGCATCATTTGTAGGATATGCCTCGACCTCAATCCATTTCAATACGTAGTCGACCGCTACTAGAATATACTTGTTACCAAATGACAGAGGGAATGGACCAAGAAAGTCAACACCCCAAACATCAAACAATTCCACTTCCATGATGTTTATTCGAGGCATTCATTTTTGTTGGTGATATTTCCAACCCTTTGGCATCGGTCATAATTTTTGACATAGGCGTACACATCCTTGAACAAAGTCAGCCAAAATAATTCGGCTTGCAATACTTTGGCCACTGTACGTGATTCTCCTAAGTGTCCCCCAGTTAGAGACGTGTGACATTGATATAATATTGCTTGTACTTCATCTTCTGTCACACATCTTCTGATCATCTGATCTGCACACTTTTTAAACAAGTATAGCTCTTCCCAAAAGTAGTACTTAGCATCATGAAAGAACTTCTTCCTTTTTTTATACATATTATCATAGGGAATCAAACCACAAGCTAAGTAGTTAGCAAAATCAACAAACTAAGTGGTGTTATGACATACCTTGAGTATATGTTCATCAGGGAACGTCTCTTGTATGGGTACAAGAGTTGAATTTTCTTTTCATGGCTCCAATCTAGACAAGTGATCGCTATTGGGTTCTCTATGCCTCTTCGATCTTTAATTTCTAGATCAAACTCTTGAAGTAGTAGTACCCAACGAATTAGTCTTGGCTTGACATCATTCTAGCAAGTAAGTATTTAATTACCGAATGATCCGTAAAGACGATCACTTTCATACCTACAAGATATGATATAAACTTGTCAAAAGCAAACACAACTATAAGTAATTCTTTCTCAATTACTGTATAGTTCTACTAAGCTCCTAACAAAGTCTGACTTGAATAGTAGATGGGATGAAAAACTTTCTTCCTTCGTTGACCCATCATAGCTCCGACCGCGAAGTCACTTGTGTCACACATTAGTTCGAACGACATTTCCCAATTTGGTGTGATGGTAATCGATGCTGAAACTAATCGATTCTTCAAATCATTATATGCTATCAAGCATTCTTTATCAAAGTTGAACATCGATTCCTTCTCTAACAACTTGTTTAAGGGTTTAGCAATCTTAAAGAAGTCCTTGATGAATCTTCGATAGAATCCGGCATGTCCCAAAAAGCTCCTTGCACCCTTTATAGATGTTGGAGGTGGTAGCTTCTCAATAACATCTACTTTGGCTTTATCAACTTCAATTCCTTATCTTGTTACTCGATGCCCCAAAACAATATCTTCTCGTAGCATAAAATGACACTTTTCCCAGTTGAGAACAAGGTTTGTCTCTTCGCAACGCTTCAATAACTTATCTAGATTGACTAAGCAATCATCATAAGTGTCCTCGAACATTGAAAAGTCATCCATTAACACTTCCAAATACTTCTCGACCATGTTAGTGAAAATGATCATCATGCATCTTTGAAATGTACCAGGTGCATTACATAAACCAAATGACATGCGTCTAAATCTGAACATACCATACGGGCATGTGAACATCATTTTGTGTTGATCTTTCGGTACGACTATAATCTAATTGTACCCCGAGTACCCATCTAGAAAACAGTAATAGTCTTGCCTACGAGTCTTTCTAGCATCTGATCCAAAAAGGGGAAAGGAAAGTGATCTTTCCTAGTCGCTTTGTTCAAGTCGATGCAAATTCACCATCCCGTAACTATTCTAATTGGTATCAACTTGTTGTTTTTATTCTTTACGACTATAATACCTCCTTTCTTTGGCACGCACTGGATAGGACTTACTCATGAACTGTTTTAGATGGGATTAATTATACTCGCATCTAACCACTTGATAATTTCCTTCTTTAATACATCCTTCATAATAGGGTTCAGTCTCCATTGTCCATCAATCATCCCTTTCTTATCATCTTCAATAATAATCTTGTGCATGCATACAGATGGGCTAATACCACAAATATCAGCTATGGTCCATCTAATAGCCTTTTTAATTGCTTCAACACTTTAATCAATTTCTCTTCCTGCTCCTTATTTAGTTATGCTGAAATAATCACAGGCAAAGTAGAACCATCACCTAAATAAATATATTTCAAGTGCGAGGGTAATGCCTTAAGCTCTAATGTAGGTGGCTCTTTAATTGACGCTTTTGGTTGAACATAATCATTGCTTTCTAACTCTAAAGATTAAAAACAAGCTTGTGGATTAAATCCCCTCGAATTAGCTTTTAGCAAAGCTAAGTTTTCCTCCCCTTCTTCATCACTTAGAGGGTCTATCAGCAAAATATTTTCTAAAGGATCTTCAATAGAGTTGAATTCCTCTTTAATGATTAACTCTTCTAACTTGGACATTGCAAAACAATTACCAACTACATCAGGAAATCTCATAGACTTAAAAACATTAAACATTACCTGATCGTCCTAAACACACATAGTTAGCTCTCCCTTTTACATATCAATCAGAGTCTTTTCGATTGCTAGGAACGATCTTCCTAGGATGATTGTCACTTCTTTATTTGCTTCAAAGTCTAAAATGACAAAGTTATCAAGGAAAATAAACTTATCTACACGAACCAATACATCTTCAATTTTTCCTTTAAGATATGCTATGGATCAATCAAGTAATTGAAGTGTAACTGTAGTTGGTCTAACATCACCTATCCCCAACTTTTTGAATATCGACATGAACATTAAGCTAATGCTCACGCCCAAATCGTATAGTACTTTACCACAATAAGTTGCTCCAATGTTGCATGGTATAGTAAAGCATCTAGGATCCTTCAACTCTAGGGGTAGTTTATCTTGAAGATATGCACTGCATTCCTTCGTTAGGGCTACTGTCTCAAATTCTCCAAGTCTTCGCTTATTCGATAGGATATCCTTCATGAACTTGACATAATTCGGCATTTGTTTAAATGCTTCTACCAATGGAATGTTGATATGAAGTTGCTTGAGTACGTCTAGGAACTTCTTGAATTGTACTTCCTACTTTTTCTTTTGAAGTCTTTGAGGGTAGGGTGGTGGAGGATTCTAACTTGAACTGACTGCTTCATTTTCTGTGGCACTTCTGCATCTAACGAAGTTATTAGATCATCGGACTTTACTAGTTTAGAAGTCTCTTTCTCAACATTCACCGGTTCTGGTTCTGGTGAAATTGGTGCTGATTTTGGTAAAGTTGGAGTTTCAACACTTAGTTGAACTTCCATTGATTCTTAAGCATCAGCTTGCTCTTCTTCTACTTCAACTGCATTGGGTTACAATGTTTTTCCACTCTTCAAAGTCAATGCTTTATAATGCTCCTTTCTCAGATTTCTCAAATTCTCTGTATCACTCGGCAAAGCACCTTGTGGACGGTTCTTCAGTTCAGTGGCAAGTTGCCCTACTTGATTCTTCAAATTCGTTAGAGTGGCATCATTCTTTTCCATATATGTCTTCAATAAACTCTTTAAGCTATTGGATGATTCAACTTGTTATGGCTTCAGAACTTGTTGGGTAATTCCTTGTGGCTGGGTTGGTCTCGATTGAGTGTAGTTGTTACTAGGTCCAGCCCCTTGATTACTCCATGAGAAATTAAGGTGATTTCACCAAGATGGGTTGTAAAAAGTTGATTGCAGTCCCTACCTGCGTCGGTTTTGGTTCTAATTGACCATGTAATACACAGATTGTAGGTTCGATAGGCATTCTTCGAACAAGTTCCCTTCTCCACAATATACACAAGAAACATTCTCGAATTGACTAGGTGGTTGAGCTGCAACATTATTAAACCCATTAGTAGTAAAAATTTTAAACATTGAGGAAATCGATAATACCTGACCTGCGAGTGAAGTGAGTGGATCAATTTCATGGATTCCTTTAACTCGTCGTCCTAAGATTGCTCAATTAGTCAGCCATTGGTAATTATTGCTTGCAATCCTCTCTATAATTTCATAAGCCTCATTTTAAGACTTAAAAAGAATAGCTCCATTGGCGGAACGTCTACTACCATCCTTATGTGCGAATTAAGATCATTATAAAACATCTCTAATTGGATGCAATGTGGGATTCCATGATGAGGGCATTTTCTTAACAACTCTTTGAATCTTTCCCATAACTCATACAAATATTCATCATCCATTTGTTGGAATGTAGTAATTTCACTCCGCAGCTTAGCATTCTTACTAGGAGTGAACTAATTCCTAAGGAATTGTTTTGCTAGCTCTTGCCATAGTGTAATAGAATTTGGTGGCAATGAGTTCAACTAGGCTCTAGCTCTATACTTTAGTGAAAATGGGAACAACTTAAATCAAAGTGCATCTTCTAACACTATTGCTATCTTGAAAGAATTGCTCACCTTCATGAACAGTCTCAAATGAAGATGAGGATCTTCGATAGGCATTCCACTGAATTGGTCTACTGTTTGAAGCATCTAAAACATCATTGGATTAGTTCGAATTGTTGTGCCTCAATATCGAGTCTCCTAATTCCTGAATTAAGCTCATGGAACAACGGCACTGCATATTGTCTCAAGGCGCTATCCCTATCATCAGTAATAAGGATAGGATTATGAGTATGATTAGTTCCATTTCCTTGATTTTTATTCTTAAAGTTCATCTCTTCAGTCCTTCTTTGAGATGTTTGTCTTCTTCTTTGTCGGAAAGTTCGTTCAATTTCAGGGTCCACTAGGAGTAAGTCGATAATTCAATTAATACTCATAAACACCTGAAATAATCAAAAAATAATAAGTTAGAAATTAAATAGAAAAATAATTAAACCAAAATGTAAAACAATTAATTTCACAAATAATTTTGACAATCCCTGACAACAGCGCCAAAAACTTGGAACGATGAAAATGTTCAAGTATACACAATCGTATTGAAGTAATAAAGTGACAAGTAATTGTTGAGTATCGTACCCATAGGGATTGTGCTAGGAAAAGTATTTATGAAATATTTATTGAACAAATTCGTTAGGAACAAGATAATATTTGTGACGGGTATTAATCTAAACTAAATTAATCTAAGTTAAAAAAAATAAAAATAAAAATAAAGATGATTCCGATGCATGATTTCTAAGGCTTTAATCAATATGACATAAGTGTGTCAGGCTAATTGCTTAATTACTTAATTAAATATAAATCATGTTCATGCTTGTTACGAAATAAAATTCACGGCAACTTGGTACCCTGCTAACTTATGAACAACATCACTTACTAAAATTCATTCATCTCTTGAACATATTTCTATGTCAATTCAACCGACTAAACCAATTTTTATAAGTAAATGTGTTAATGCACATACATACTTTACGAAAGCTAAATAATCTCTTGTACAGATATCTATGTCAATTCAACCGACTAATTAACAATCATAAGCAAGTAAAGGATCAAGTGAAGTAACAATCATATCTCTATGTTGAAACAATTTAATCACAAAAATCCTGCAAGTTATGCAAGTCTATGTATTGTTTAATATCGTCTCTAATCTAACCTTCAGCTTCCTTAGAAGATTAGACATGTACAAATTAAATAGTTTGTCCATTAATTACAAATTAAATCCACTTAAATGATTAATTCAATAGTTATATCACAAGGGTAATGCAATAATAACTTAGGCATGATAATTTTGAATTAAATAAAATATTTAGGGCTCATAACAATATAAACATGATTTAAAAATAAACAAGCAATCAACACAATCAACTCAAAACTTAAAAAAATTAAGCTATTTTAATTAAATAAACAATAGCATTCATAATAGTATTCATCACAATAACAAACAAGAATATAAAAGTGAGAAAAGGAATTGGATTAAATCCGACGATTTCTCAAGAACTGATGTCGCGTTTTGCATCGTTCTTGCTCAATTCTTCTCAGATCAAGGTCTTTAATAAACACTTAACAAATCTATTTCAAGGGATGAAGAGCCACTTTTTCTCAAGAGAGGAAATCAGCAAAGGAAGAGGGAAAATAGAATGGAAAGCTTAGAGAGAAAACTAGATAAAGAAGAGAGAATGGAATGAATTGGTGTGTAAAATGAGGTGAGTGAGGGTGGTATTTATAGGTGAGAGTTGGTGGTTATACTTAGTAAATAAATATAAGCAGCTAATATCCCTTGGCCGGCCATGCATGGCAAAGTTTGACAAGTTCAAAATTTGCTAAATTTGGCTTAGGGCAAATATTTGAAACCACCAAAAGTGGAGGGGTTTGAATGGGATTTAGGGAAACTTTAAGGGATATTTTGAAAGGTTGAAAAGTCAATATATTCAGCTAATTTATTCAGCATTTGGACGGCACATAGACTAACAAGTCAGTGTGGTATGACCCTCGATTGCATGCACTTCAAGCCACTTCACTTCAAGCTTTATAATTTATTTTTAACCCAAATTAATTGAATTAAAAATATAAGTATGGAGCATAATTTTTCTTCATATTGGACTGACCTTGGCTGGAATAATATTCTTCTTAGCTCTTCATTAACTCAGTGTAAAAAATTCCCTTAACAGTTCAAGCTATCGATACTATCTACCAGACCGATTTTCACCAATTGTGCAAAACTATCAAAAAATCACCAAATTCATTCTTAATATTTATAAAAATAATTAAAAGTCAACATGTTGGAAATTTTAGCAAAAATTAATTATTTTATAATTAAATTATGCTTTTCGACATTAATTACTTAGAATTTGCATGAATTTAGGTTAAAAAGGTATAAAAAGTCTATATATTTTCATCGTTCTTGGTGTTCACGAATGGGAAATACCATTTTTGGTTCATTCCCACCTAGATGACTTTCTAAGGTTGTCAGGTCTAGTGTTTGTTTGATGTTCTTCTTTTCCCAAACAACTTATTCGAAAGGTAAAATCCCTGAAAAACAACAATTAATTATTCATATGTTCACTCCCTAATTCCCCAAAATGGAATTAGTTCCTCATGGTTTCTTTGATCATCAATAAAACAATATATGAAAAAATATAATTGAAGAAAAGAATGAAAAAGAAACAAAATTTGTATTAGCAATCTGTCGGGAAAAATTCCTCGATCGTTTATGCGAGTTTCTACAATCTTGTTTCAAATAAAAAAATATAAAGTAAAACTAAAAACTAGGATCTAATGAACAATCCTAAACCCTAGTGCTAAAGGCCCTATTTATAGCTCTTGGACGGTCATTTTCATCAACCCTAGGTGAGCTACCATCCTTCGTCTTATGTTACATTGTGAAGACAAAAACGGCCATCGCTGACATAGAGTTGAAGCTTGGGGCTGATGTTGCAACACACTAGAACCTGTGTCGTGACAAAGCAAGCAGTCCCTTGATTCTTCTGATCCCTTTGTTGCGACATAGGGCTGTCTACGTCGTGATGAAACAGTCAGTATCACTATGGCTTAACTACTGCTAGTCTCCTGTGCACTCACGAAGTAGGTTAGCTAATCTTTAGGCCTCATTTGGCCTTGAAAGCAATAAAATAACCTTTTTAGCACAATTTATTAGAAGACGAAACTAAACTAAAAATCCATAAAACATAAGGAAAATTACTTGATTTCAAGCTCATCAAATGTGAAAACCAGCTCAATCTGTTACGTATAAAATTGGCAGACCAGTGTACTATTTTCTTTGGTCTTATTTTGCATGAAAATAGAAGTATGGCCATATGTATTGAGGGTAGGCAAACACATTATGGTGGAGGTATAAATAAAAGAGGGAAATAGAGAAATCAATATAATTTATGAACTTTAGCTTAGCCAAAAAGAAAAGAATAGTGAGAAATGAAAAGAAAAAGAAGTAAGATGAGTAGGTACAAAACAAGAAGAATCATAGGTAAGGAAACACAAGAAAAGTGAAAAAATCGTAAAGTCACCAAAAAGAAAAAGAATTTTACTCAAGAAATAAAGAAAAGAAAATACTCATAGGCTAACTAAGGAGATTACTTTATATTGAGATTACCTAAAAATTGGAGAGAAAAGAAAGGTGAGAGAAGGAGAAATAAGGGGGTGAGATGGAATGGGACATTAAGGGGAAGAATAGGGAACAATACAATGTGTCAAACTATTTTTGTATTTGTAATCCTTTTGTTCTTAACTGTTCCTTGAATGTCACACTCATCCTAAGTCTCAACACGTTACAAGTCAAAAATTCCCATGTGACTTAAACAACTCTATGCATGAAAAGATGTGAAATTGTATAATCTCTGCATGACTACCTGTATTGTACTAGGATAATCAAAGTATTTGTATTAAGTACTGATGGACTTATATTTGATAAAACTTTTATGTTTGTATTTCTTGTAAACTTACTAAAGTTATATCTTTTCTGGACAAAAATGGTAAAATACTTATTCATCATGTTAAAGTTATTAAGAAATATGAAATACCTAGAATAAATGCTATGATCCCAATCTTCATATAATATGAACTCAAGCTCTTCTATATTTTTTTCTTTATTTTTTTTTGCTTGAGGATAAGAAAAGACTTAACTATGGGGGAGTTTGATCTATCATTTTTATAACCACCAAATTGAGCTAATTGTCACACTTGATGAGCTTGAAATCAAGTATTTTCTTTCTGTTTTCGTATGATTTAACTTAGATTCTTCTTTTGAATAAATTGTGTAACCTAAGTGCTAAAATGTTGTTTTATTGTCTTTAAGGACGATTGAGGTCTAAAGGTTAGCTAATGTATGTTGTGAGTGTGCAAGAAACCATAAAAAGTTGCACAAATATGATGCTGATCACTTTGTCATGACATAGGATGATCTACGTCGCAACAAAGGGACCAAACTTCGAGATTTCAGAGACTGACTTCTTTGTCACGACATACATAGGTATGTCGCGACAACGCCTGTAGGATGACACTTCATATAGGAACTGATGGCTTTGTTACGACACAGGTCCAAGTGTGTGGCGACATCAACCCCTGGGCGCAAAATCTGCACCGAGTGAAGGGCGTTTTGGTCTTTACAATGTCACTTAAACACGAAGAACGGTAGTAGACTTAGTGTTAATGAAAATGATCGGCCAAGGCTATGAATAGGGCCTTTAGCATTAGGTTTAAACACACCATTTACTAGCTTTTAGTTTTATTTTGTATTTTTATTTGAAACAAGATTGTGGAACTCGCATAAACGTTCAAGGAATTTTTCCCGAAAGATTATCAATACAAATCAAGTTTCTTTTTAATTTGTGTATTCAATTATATATTTTTATATATCTTTGTTTCAAGTATGATTAAGAAAACCATGAGGAACTAATTCCATTTTGGGGAATTAGGGAGTGGAAGTGTGATTATTTAATTGATGTTTAACAAGGATTTTACCATTCAAATCAGTTGTTTGGGAAAGGTAGAACATAAAAAAAAAACTAGGTCTGACAACCCTAAAACGTCATTTCGATGGGAATGAACCCAAAATTCGTATTTCCCATTCGTGAAAACTTTTTCCCCTAATCGGTTTTAACTGTGACATCTAGCGATAAGTAGTCTCTATCGACTTGCTATGCTGGTAGAAGATCGAGAGATCCAACTAGGGTAGTGACTAGTTGATTAGAGAAAAATCTTCAAAACCCAATAATTGAAGAACTTATACGGAAGCAACCGAAAATCCCCAAAGTCGTTTATTGATCTTGTACATCTCAACTCTTTACTTTATTTGTTTCTATATATGCTTTTCACAATCAACTCTTTTTATTATCTTTTGTACTATAATCACTAGAGTGATTACTAATTACTTTTATTCTTTGTAGGGATTTAATTTACTATCGCCTCAAGTTTCCTTTGGGAACGATCCTCAGAATACTACCAAGTGTTTCGTTATACACATTATATTTACAACCTGACCCGTATACTTGCGGAAGCCTAAAATCTACACCGAACGGGAGTAAGTTCGGAGGCGATCACTAACTCCATGATTAACTAATTACGAATTAGCGAAGCGATGCTTTTGGACATAATTTCAATTATTAGAGCCTAATTGTATATGTTTGGTTAGTTCGCTTCGCTAGCTCAACAAAGCTTGATTGGACTACATTGAATCAGAAGAAAATTCTACAACTTTGAAAATAATTTAATTGAGTCAATTTATTTGATATGGAATTAAATATAGGTGGTTGTGAGAATTATTCAACTAGAGAATTTGATTAAAGAATTTTCTTTAAAATATAATTTGAAAAATCTAAGTGATTTTTGGAAAATTAGTTTTGATCAAGTAAACTTAAATTAATCAAATTAATTAAAATTAATATGATACTTTTTTAAATTAATTTTCAAGTGAGACAATTGGTCCAATGGATAAATGAATTTGTCAGATAAACTATTCCAAAAATAATATTATTTTAATAGTTTAATATTAAATTAAATTTAATATTTATTTTAATAGTATTTTATTAATTTAAAATTAAAATGATTATTTAATTTTAAATTTAATTTAATTTTTATCATGTAGATAAACATTTTATCATTTTAATAAGATTTAATATTAAATTTAATCTAATATTTACCTTGATAAATGTTATATTAATTTAATATTAAAGTGATTACTTTGACATACTTGAATTCAAGAGAAAGTTGTGAAGAGAAAATTCTCTAAAGAGATTATTGTAGTAATTCTTTAGAGATATTTTTTTGATTTACAACTTGACCTTAAATTTTAGAGAAATGGCGAAATTACCCCACTGATAATTTTTGAAAAAAAATTCTAATTCGAAGTGAGTCCACACTCAGCAAACGTGAGCTTGAGGATAGCAGAGAAGACTACTCGGTCAAAGTGGTCATCCTAAACTAGTCGAAGAGGAACAATTTTGATTAAGTATTTATTACTTTAGATATCACAACCAAGATCTTGTTTTGGAAAAAAAATTAAAACTATGGTTTTTCCTAAATTTATTTTCCGTTGCATTTTTAAATCCATATTTTCCTACAATACTGGTGTTGGCTATGTGCCTGTAACACCCCTCACCCGTCTCCGTCATCGGATTAGGGTTATAGAATGCTACCGCACATAACAGAATAAAACATGTTATATCAATTCAAAATTCTCTAAATGAACATTAATTATCAATCTTAAATTCGAAAACATGTTATTCATATATTATCGGGGTTAAATCGAACTTACAAAGTGGGTGTATTGCAATGTGGGTGTATTGTAAACTATCAAGGGGGAACACTCCGATGCAAGTGTTAGAAAAAGTAATCTAGCCAAAGGCTATCACTGTAAGAGTGTGTGTCGACGCAATTACATACTCCCTAGGGGTTTGTTGCACCTCATCATTACTTCCCAATAACAAGGGTATAGTAATGCAATGACATCCCTTAGTCACATTAAAAAAAGAAAAAAAAAAGAGAAACAGGAGAAAAATATATATGTGTGTATTATTTTACAATAAATGTTGTTTTGTTAGAATGAATTTAAAATTCAAAGCATGATGCTAGCATTGATGAAATTGCAATTTTAGTTATTCATACCTATAAATTGTCAACGCAATATTTTGTCATTTGAATGTAATTCATGCATTAGGATTTCAGATGCTTCAAGTTGCTAGAATGATTATTGCATTGAAAAAAAATTCTTTTGTAACCTTGCTAGTTTTTGTTTTACTTGAGGACAAATAAAAACTCAAGTTTGGGGGTGTGATGGTACTAAAAATAACATATGTTTTCTCCTAATTTATTGGATAATTTATTCCCATTTAGTTGTCATTAGTATATATTTTAGCATTTTTTTAGTAAAGTACATTGCATTTTCTAACTCAATGGACCTTGACCTAGTTTTCCTTAATTTTTCCATATTTTACTACTAATGTCACTGCATGAGCACTTCTAGATTGCACCAAAAACTGTTGTTGCAAGAGCAGTTCCAGATTGCACCCAAAACTTTCACCGTAGGAATATTTCCAAAATGCACACAAGACTATCACTGCATAAATATTTTTCAAATTGCATCCAGAACTGTCGCTGCATAAGTATTATTCAATTGCACCAAAGAATATCGTTGCATGAACATGTTCAAAATTGTCGCTGCATCTGATAGCTATTTGATAAGAATAGAAATGTTTGAGTTGTCCAATCTGGTATAACCAACTTGTACAATTTAATTTCGCAGAATAGACACCTGTACAATTTGGGGTTAAATATAAGCACACACAAAGCAAGAAGAGGGAGAGTCTCTTCTTCCTTTAGTCTCTTATTTTGCAATATTATTTTCTTCAACCTAGCTTTTGAGCTTTTCGACTATGGAGGCTTCAGACCTTTCGGGTGAACGTGAAGGTGATGCAGACTAGCTCCTGATGAGGAGTTCCTAAGTGTGACACAAGAGGAAAGTAAGAGAGCAAGTCGAGTAGCCTAGGAATAGTATTCTCCATTTGTTTTTTTATATTTCCTTTCTTAAACGATTGTAATTCATGTTATTTCAAGATTATATGGAAGTACACTTGATTTCTAGACTAATTGATATTTTATCGAAGCTTGCCTTTACTATTTAATCTTTGGGTGAATGATTTAAACACAAAAGTGTTATTGTAGTCACAGTCACTGAAAGGTACAGTGACAATTTAAACTAACAAGCAAGACAGCGGAAGTTGCTTGGGGATTGAAGGAATTTGGTCCATTTGTTCTTAAGTATGCTGCATTGCCAGCACTGGAAGGTGAAGTTAGTGTGTATACTAAAAACATAGATCTAATAGAAAAGCCAAGTTTGTAAGATGTTCATTGCACTTCATTGCACCGACAAATTACTTGTTATTCTTAACCTTGTAAGCCACACTTAGTTTTCTGCTGATTATTCACGTTGTGGATCCCATTTTACCTTTATTACATTTTATCTTTATTTTCACATTATTACTCCGACAACAATTCTCACAATTTATTACATGTTACTTATTCATTGCACCGACAATTTTAGACAACAAACACCTATCCTCGTGGGGTCGATATCCGACAGATTCACCTCTGTCTACTATACTTGCATCGATGGTGTATGCTTGCACATTGTTGTGACGTTCATAGCAGGATCATACCTCAAGAAAAATTTCAACCATGTTTGAAAATATTGCCATCATACAGTGCTGAAATGTTGTCGGGGCATTTCAAAGTCCAAATAGCATCCTTCGAAAGGCAAAAGTTTCGTATGGGCATGTAAAAGTGGTCTTTTCCTGGTCTTTTGGATCGATGCCAATCTGATTATATCCTTAATAACCATATAAGAATCAGTAAAATGCTTTACTCGATAACCTATCCAGCGTCTAATCTATGAAGGTTAAAGGAAAATGATCCTTTCGTGTTGCTTTATTTAATTTACGGTAGTCCATACACACTCTCTATACAGTGACTGTCCATGTTGGTATAAGTTCAATGTGATCATTTTGTACCATTGTCACACGTCCCTTCTTCGGCACACATTGGACAAGGCGTACCCGTGAGCTATCTGAGATGGGGTATATGATACTTGCGTCTAACCATTTAATTATTTCCTTCTTAACTACTTCCTTCATCTTTGGGTTTAACCTCCTCTGATGTTCAATTGAATTGCCATGACATTCTTCTAAAAAATTTTATGCATGCAAATAGTAAGACTAGTACCTTTTGTTTCAACAATTGTCCAGCCGATTGCTCTTTAGGATTGTTGCAAAACATTTATCTATTTTTCTTGTTGCTTTGAAGTTAAATCTAAAGAAGTTACTACTGGTAAATTTTCTTCTTCTGATAGGCCTGTAATGTCACAATAGTTGTGCAAGTGGACACACGTCGAAGCAAGTATAGTTGATAGAATAATTCTATCGGATATTGATCCAACAGGGAATGGGTTCTTGATGTCTATATGTCGAGGTAATTAAAACTAAGATTAGAGATAATGTGAGTAAAGATGTTTGCGCAATTAAATCAAATCGGCACACTAAAATAATCAAAATTGTCAATGTAATAAAAGTTAATTGTTAGTGTAACTGAAAGTAAATCAAATTATTGTTGAAGGTTTGGAAATTTAAATGCAAAAAAGTAAAATGATGATCAAGTACGAAGAATTGGAGTGGATCACTAACTTCACTAATTCCCAACGCTAGATGCGTCGTCAAGGTATTGTATAGATGAATTGTCGTAACAATGAGGTTCCAATGAAATCTTACCAATTACAGCTCTTTGTTTAATCGAGACTCAAGTACCCACAATTACCCCATCTCTCGATGTAGGTAACAATGTGTACAAGAACAAGTGTAGAATCTCTTCCAATCCCAAGCAACTCTCGCTATCTTGCTTGTTAACCTAACTTGTCATTGCATCTCTCGATGTCGATAGACTACAATTCCACTCTCATGTTTAATGCAGTTAGGTCTAAGAACAAACAGATGAGAAGAATCAAATAAGAATTAAAGTAATCTAACACTGAAAGATATTCTCATATTCATTCAATTGTTATTAATAATCCATTAGCATAAAAGAGGAGTTAATGAATACATCAAAGCTTACTATCCCTAGACTACTAGGACTATTCCTTAATGCTCCTCTTGTGCCTAAACCAAGCACTCCTCGTCAAGAGTTGTTTCTCGTCTGCTCAGTCAGCTCACCGATCTCCAATAAAAATTCAAAAACACAAAGTAATTGCAAATTTAATTCCTTCCCTCTTGACATCTTTCTTCATCTATTCTCCTCTATTTATAGGCTTCTAAAATGGTAAACCTTCTCTCTTCTCAGATCCAGATCCAATTGCAACTGTAAAAGTTTATTACAGCCCAGCTGTGCACTCACACAGATCTGGTGTGAACTTCATGAATCTGCAGGTTGTCGCAACATTGCTAGGCATAATTTGAAACCTTCAATTGTGGCGAAAATGTGCTCTTCCCTTACACCGGTGCTTCTAGTTGTGATTGCAACTTGAATTCTCTCATTTCAAGTAAAGATTCCTATGTCGCGACATCGATGGTCGCAATCGCAGTTTCAAGCTAAATTTGTGGCTACATTTTCCGATTCTTTTTAGCTTTGGTCTTCTAAGATGGATCTTTGCGCAAACAATTCTAAGACGCAATATATATATGCTGCACGTAATGACATTAGTGCACAAAAAGAGATAAAATAACAAGAATTTAAACCAAGCATAAATGAGTTAGAAAACATGAATACTAAGTATGAAATGCCTAACATGCATGCTAAATATAGTACAAAAGAGACAAATAATACACAAATTTAGGGAGAAAATAGGTGTCATTTCTAATGCTATCACACCCCCAAACTTGAGTGTTTACTTGTCCTCAAGTAAACAAAAATCAACAAAATCACAGAAAACATGTCACCGTAATTATTATTTTCACAACTTAATTTTTTTGGGATCCTAATGTACAAATTACATTCACATGATAGAGGCATGAACAATTAAAACTGCAACATCACTTATGTTAGTAACATGCTTTAAATCTTACCCTTTATTAAACTAATACAACATTTATAGCAATATTTCTTTTCTTTCTTTTCTCTTTTTCTTTTCTTTTTCTCATTCAGCATTTTTTTTATATGTGACTGAGAGATATCATTGCATTACTCTACCTTGGTTCCTAGGCAATAACAATGGGGTGCAACAAACCCCCAGGAGGCATGTAATTGCATCGGCACACACTCTTGCAGTGACAGCCTTTGGCTAGATGATATTTCTAACACATGCAATGGAGTGTTCTCCCTTAATAAGTCACAATGCACTCACCTTGGAGTGTTCTTTATTAATACAATGCCGCTACAATTGGAAAATTAGTGCAAGATTCAAATATTGCTACTCTCCATTCATTACTGAACCAATTCAATTATTCATTAAAAAATAGAAGAGCTCAATGTTCATTCACATTTATTCAATTCATATGTTAGCATCTCAATCAATTCAAGATTTACGCATCAAATAAAAAATTGTGGTCACATTTTTGTTGAAATTCTGCATTTTTTCGTTAACTAAAGAAACAAGTAAAATTCAAATACGTGGACGTAATTGCATTTCCATTTCACACAATATTCCCCCCAAACTTAATGTCTACATTGTCCCCAATGCATTGACAATATTATACAAATAAGAACAGAAATGCAACTACAATGAAGTTAAACTAATATGAAAAATGCAGTGACAGATAACAATGCAAATGACAATGAAATGCATGCAACTATCTACAGAAAAGTAAACTAACTCATTTATTTAGCAGCCGATGTCGTGGCTACTCTGGTTTTCTTTTTCTTCTTCCTTGAGTGCAATCCTTCCTCCTTATGCTTCTTCTTTTTATCCTTGCGCTTCCTCTTCTTGTCATTCGAACCAATCAGAGCAGTGGATTGTTCCTCTACAGCTGGTTAGGTGGTAGCCTCATCAACATTTACATCTAATGGGTGGATCTCAGCTAGCGGTGCAACATAGGGCACAATGGTGAGAGGATTGAACTCCTCTACGCAGCTGGTAACTACCTCAACTAGACTCGCATAAAGTGGAGCCATGTCGTCACAAGATGCCCCCACATTTATGAGTGCTTCGACAATATCCTTAGCGATATCTATCAAGGCATCATCTTGCTTTTCTTCCTGCTCCCCTACAGGGTCCTTCTTCTCAAGTTCTTCTCTCTTTCCTTTTCCTTCTCTTGGCCTTCTTCTTGTTTTGCTTCTTCTTCCCCAGGCTATTCCTGCTCAGTGGGGGTCTTGTCAGCGCTTTCTCTATGTCAACACCCATAGATACAATTGAGGTAGTCACCTCCTCAACCATAGCCTCCCGCTCTATAATATTAGCCAGAAGGCTGTTCGAGAACTCTTTTTCGAACTAGTTGGCTATTGTTCTGAAGCAATCCTCCATATCATTAGAATTCCCCTCATGCTTTTCGTCATCTGAAATGTGGACTCTCGTTGGAGAAGAGACATGTTGAGGCCTACCATCAGGAGTAGGCTGTTCGAAGGATGAGGGAGCCTCCCTAACAATGGGTGGAAAGACAGGGAACTTAGGCAAGAGATTTAGGCTCAGCCTTCTCAATGCATCGACAATAAACTTGTTCTATACTCTTGTGTACGCATAAAATAAATTTTATCTGTAGTCCATCTCCTCCAATGTGCTGACAATACGAATATTTTGCAGGTCAATGCAATCAATACTTACTTCCGTGGAAGCCAACCTCTTTCCCAACTGAGGGTCTGTGGTTGCATCAGTCTGTTTTCCTTTTTCTTCTCTTTTTCCTTGTCCTTCTTCTTTGGTTCTTCTCTCGCCAGTGGCATCTCTTGGCCCCTCGTCATCCTTTCTATAGAGATATCGTTGATGGGGCTCTTGTTATCCAATACCTCCTCCCTATCTCTAGGCACAATCCCACATTGCTTACATAGTAGCATGATTAAGGAAGAAAATGATAATATACTTGTTTGTTTAGATGCTGCTTCAGCAATCTGGTCATGGAGGATTGCGCCAACATCAATATGATGGCCCTTAATATTGAATGCAAAATGCACATGCGATCTAGTGTCATCATTGTACTGTGTGTAGAGGGTAGGATGAGACTATTCACAAAGTGGAACCATACCTTGCTGTAGGTAGTCAAATAACGACAGTGCATGGTAAAGTTGTGTGGCCCAGTGCCCGTCTAAAGGCACCATCAACACAAAGATCTTTCATATCTGGTCTGCACCTTCATCGGTCAGTTCTTCTACAAACATTGTGTGGATGTTTTCTTTCTCAACTATCCAGAATAAAGTGTTGATATGGGCAGCACTCCATGGTACTAAACCCTCTCGCACAAAGACGAACTCCTGCTCAGTGTCAACAAGGTTGGCATAAAAATCCCTTACCATTGTTGGGGAATATCCGACTGGATGCTCATAGAAGAATTCCCAGCCTAGTAGACTGATTGTTCATGCGATTTGCTTCCCCAAAGTCTGGTGTGAGGACAGTTGTAAACCCTATTCTAGGTGACAGTTTCGTCTTAGCATCACATCATGATAGTGATCCTTGGCCACTTTATATAGAAATAAGACCGGTTTTTTTATAGTGGTTGGTCGGTGGACCGAACCACGGTGGCGAAAGTTTCAAGGGTTTTAGAAGGAGTTTTCACACCTCTTGTTCTGGCCATAATTACTCAGTAAAAAGGTGAAGAGAAACTTACAGAGAAAGAAATAAACTCGTCAGAAAGTAATAGCGAAAATAACACAGAAGAAAAGTTATAGTAATAATGTCGAATGTAAGTGGAAAATGAAGTCGGTAGAGAAGGGTTTTATAAACATGAAAATTAAGGAGACATGATGATTGCAAAAGTTATGGGAAAATGTTGTGTCTGCAGCCAATAAAAGCTAGGCTGCAGATCGTACCCCTTCTTTTGATCCAATGGTTGGGGAGAGAAGAAAATCAATCGGCACGATCCTTGCTGAAAAAGTGTTTCTTAGTCATCACAGAATGCTCTGACAAGTAATGCTTGTGATGCATCGACAAAAAGACGATTTTTATTCCTGCATAAAATTGAAAAGGAAACAAGTAAAAGTGAAAAGATAAAAGAAAATGTAAAATGCATTGACATTATTTAAATGTAACCAGATCGATGGTCTTGTTCGGTTCTTTGACTTCTGGGCTCACATAATGCTTCAAACATTGGCCATTCACCTTGAACTATTGCCCATCCTTCAGATTCTTAATTGTTATCGCACCACTTTGGAATGCTTCGACAACCTTAAAAGGGCTCGACCATCTTGAATGCAATTTACTTGGATGCATTTTTAAACGTGAATTAAACAAAAGTACTAACTGACCAGGGATAAATTGTCAATGCAAGATGATATTGTCATGCCATCTCTTGGTCTTTTCTTTGTATATTGTAGCGTTCTCATAGGCATTACGGCGTATTTCTTCCAGTTCAGTAATGTCTAACAATCTTTTCCTTCCAGCAGCATCATAGTTCATATTTACCTGCTTGATTGCCCACTTAGCTTTATGCTCAAGCTCAATTGGTAGGTGGCATGACTTTCCAAACACTAGCTGATAAGGCGGCATCCTTAACGGGGTTTTATATGCGGTGCAAAGTGCCCACAATACGTCATGTAGCTGCGAAGACCAATCCCTCTTAAATGGATTAACCACTTTCTCAAGGATGCTCTTAATCTGCCGATTGGACACCTCCGCTTGGCCATTTGTCTATGGATGCTATGTTATGGCCATACGATGCTTCACACCATATCTTTTCAATGTTGTCGCAACTTGATTTTTGTGAAAATGATTACCTAGATCACTTATTAATGCTCTAGGTGTTCCAAATCTCGTGAGGATGTAAGTGTGGAAAAACTTCAACACCGTTTGAGCATCATCTTTTGGCACCGCAATTGCTTCGATCCACTTTGATACATAGTCAGCAGTAACTAAAATGTACACATTCCCAAAAGAGATACGGAATGGCCTCTTGAAGTCTATACCCCAAATGTCAAATAGCTCCACCTCTAAAATAGGATGTTGGAGCATCTTGTTGCATCGAGATATTGAGCCAATACGTTGACATCAATCACATTATTAGGCAAAATTATGGGCGTCTCGAAACAATGTAGGCCAATAGAATCCAAATTGTAGGACATTTGCAATAGTCCTCATTCCACCAAAATGGCCTCCATAAGGAGCACCATGACAATGTCTCAAAATGGAAGTCATTTCCTCTTCAAGAACGCAGTGATGGATAATGTTGTTGGTGTATACCTTGAACAAGTATGGCTCGTTCCAATGATACTTTGCAGTGTCGCGCAAAAATCTAGCTTTCTTTTGACCAACAGCACTCAAGAGTAGCTACCCACACACAAGAAAGTTTACAACATCAGCATACTAGGGTGATGCGTCGATAAAGAATAACTGATCATCTGGAAATGCATTGACAATTTGAATTTTATTCCCATCTTCACTTTTAACTTCCAGTCGAGACAAGTGGTCAGTTACAAGATTTTCAGATCCCTTTCTATCCTTGATTTCAACATCAAACTCTTGTAACAACATAATCCATCTAATTAACCTCGATTTAGAGTCTTTCTTCGTAAAAAGGTACCTAAATGCAGAGTGATCTATGTACACTATAATTTTTGCGTCGAATTGACCTGTGCTTCAGTCAAAGTTTTACTAGCATAATAAATGGAATGAAATACCTTTTCTTTGCATTGACCCAACACATCTCCTACAGCAAAATCACTTACGTCACACATTAATTCAAACGGTTGCGTCTAGTCCGGTACGACGATGATCGGAGCTTGTACCAGCTACTTCTTTATCGTGATGAATGCTTCCAGACAGGTGTCATCAAACACAAACTTTTCATTCTGCTCTAGTAATGAGCATAACGGTTTAGCAATCTTGGAAAAGTCTCGAATAAATCTCCTATAGAAACTAGCATGTCCAAGAAAGCTTCTTATTCCCTTAACATTTGTTGGCAGTGGTAATTTATTGATGATTTCAACCTTTGCTTTATCTACCTCAATACCCTGACATCATATGCGATGGTCGAGAAAAATGCCTTCAATTACAATGAAGTGGCATTTTTCCCAATCCAAAACTAGATTTGTGTCCTTGCATCTCTTCAGAACTTTCACCAGGTTGTCAGCGCATTGGTCAAAAGTTTGCCCATAAGCCGAGAAATCATCCATGAATACCTTTAAAAAATCCTAGTTCATGTCTGAGAAGATAACCATCATACACCTCTAGAATGTGGCTGGTGCATTACACAATCCAAATGGCATACGTCGGAAGGTAGGTGGCATGTAAACATGGTCTTTTCTTGATCTTCTGGCGCAATGGCAATTTGGTTGTATCTAGAGTAGTCATCTTGGAAGCAATAATATGGTTTACCAGCTAGCCTATCCAGTATCTGGTCAATGAAAGGTAGTGGAAAGTGGTCCTTCTTTGTGGCCGCATTCAGTCGACGATAATCCATGCATACTCGCCAACCAGTCGCAATGCGAGTAGGGATCAACTCGTTCTTGTCATTGCTCACAACTATGAAGCCACTCTTCTTGGGCACACATTAGACAGGGCTAACCGAATTGCTATCAGAAATGGAGTAGATGATGCTCACATCTAGCCACTTGATAATCTCCTTCTTCACTACTTTTTTCATCTTCTCATTGAGTCGTCTCTATTGCTCAATGGATTGCTTCCCTTCATCTTCCAACCGAATCTTGTGAATGCAAAAAGAGGGACTGATTCCTCTGATATCTGCAATGCTCTAGGCTATAGCTCTTTTATGCTTCTTCAAAATGGTGATGAGCTTCTCTTCTTGAATTGCATCGAGGGATGTGCTGACAATAACAGGTAATGTATCATTGTCACCCAAAAAGACATATTTCAAATGTGTTGGCAATGGCTTCATCTCCAAGGTAGGAGCTTGTTCAATCGATGGTTTAAACATGGAGATCGTCCTATTAGAGAGATCCAAAGATTCCAATTGCTAATTCTGCCTCAGCTCAAAACTGCTAACCTCAGCATTGTAGTCACATTCAGCTAGGACTTCATCAACGAATGTCACTGTACCTTCATCTAAGATTGCTGAACTCCATTCATTAAACTCTTCCATAATTATTTCATTCAGCACGTCAATATGGTGACACTACTCTTTACTCTTAGACGGATATGCCTCAAACACACTGAAGGTCACATGTTCATCGTTTTGTTGCATGACAAGCTTACCCTTGAAAACGTCGATAAAAGTGTGTCCCGTTGCCAAAATGGTTGCCCCAGAATGATGGGCACTTCTTTATTTGCCTCGTAGTCAAGGATTATGAAATCGATAGGGAACACGAGCTTATCAACTTGCACAAGGACATGTTTGATTTGGCCTTTAGGTTGCGCTAGAGATCTGTCTGCAAGTTGCAATGTCACCGCAATAGGCTTCATTGATCCTATTCCTAGCTTCCTGAATGTGGACAAAGGCATGAGATTAATATTATCTCCTAAATCACATAAAACTTTACCTAGATAATGATTTCCAATAAAGGAAGGGATTGTGAAGCTGCTAGGGTTTTTCATTTTTTGTGGCAACTTGTTAGTTAGCACAGCGCTGCACCCCTCTGTAAGCACAATCGTCTCGAATTTTGACAATTTCTTCTTCTTTGATAATAGGTCCTTCATAAATTTTCCATAACTGGGTATCTAAACAATAATATCTACAAGAGGTATGTTAATATATAATTGGTACAAAGTAGAAACAAACTTTTGATAGTCTTTATCATGGTTTTTCTCTTTAACTCTTTGTAAAAATGGCAAAGGTATACTGTCAGTGGGTTGTTGAGGAATAACCAGTTGCATCGACACAGGCAGTTGCATCGACGTTTTTGTTGAGTGAATTATAGGCATAGATGTCACTACAGTTGGCTCTTCCTCATTTATTTCTGCTATGTTTCCTTCAGTTGCAACTTCTCCTTGATGCATTGATTTGGATGTATTGACATGTTCTTGGTCGGAATGTTTGCTTGGTTCTGCCATTTGTTTTTCACTTCACAGTGTGATAGCCTTACAATGCTCCTTCCCCTTTTGCGTCGGATTCTCTGCATCACTAGGCAAAGTACCTGGTGACCTTGAACTTAGAATAGAAGCCAACTGTCCTAGTTGGGCTTCTAATGCTCGAATAGAACAATATTTACCTTGGACTATTGCTTCAGTCCACATGATATGCTCTCACATCAGTGCCTCAAGAGCAACCATAGCATTTGACCTTGGTTGAGAAAACTACAGTTGTGGTTGCTGGTGTTGTCCTTGCATATGTAGCATTGCATTCTGTTATGGCTGCAATCGCGTCTATGGTTGCATCTAGTTGTGTGCCTGTAATTGATCAAGATGCTAATGTACCTGTGAATTCTAATTAAAATTCTACTGTTGATGGTTGTTGTAACTCCGTTGTTTATAACTCTCTTGGGTAAAGGAATTTTCATATCTATATGTGGAAGCATTTTGATTTACCCAAGGTTGTTGAGCTCTGTTATTGTATGAGATACCATAGGAACCTCTTCTGATGTTATTAACGTAAAATGCATTTTTAGCATGTTGTGGGTAATCCTTGTAACTATGATTGTGATCGTAAATTTCACATGAAAATGTCGGCACATCCATCTATTGGGCCACTTGGATAGGAGCAATGTCACTTGTCCCCTTCATGTTCTTTATAATATTGGCCAAAGAGGATACCTGCACGCTTAAAGCATAAATAGCATCTAATTCAAGAACACCAGGGTAAGTTTTTACCTGAGCAAAACGAGAGATTGGATATTGATAAGCATCCTGTTCAATTCTCTCTAGAATTCGTACAGCTTCATTGTAGGCATAATCCAACAGAGGACCATTAGCAGATGCGTCGACAAGATTCCTTGCCTGACCATTCAATCCATTATAAAAGATCTCTATCTGGGTCTTTTGTTAAATTTCATGCATTGGGCAGCATCTAAGTAGAGTCTTATAATGCTCCCATTTTGTATCTAAGTTCTCATCATCTTGCTGATGGTATGCTGTAATGTCATTATGCAACCTTGCATTCATTGTCGGCGGATTGAATTGTAAAACCAATTGCATTGCTAGCACATTCCATGATGTAATAGATCTAGCCGGTAATACTAAAAACCATGTTCTTGCTTAACCCTGCAGCGAATAAGGAAATAATTACATTTTGAAGGCATCATCAGGGACACCATGTTGACTAAAGGACGTACAAATAAGCAAAATTGATTTTAAATGTTCTCTAGCGTCTTCATGAGGCAAACTAGAATATTGCCTATTTGAATTAAGCATCTGAAGCATCACCAATTTCAGCTCACAATTTTCAGCCTATATAGCTGGTCATACAACCCTTGGTTGTAAATCATCACGGATGGGAAAAACAAAATCTCTAATTCTCTTATTTTGCACTTGTTCAATTTATGGAGGTGGTGGTGGTACATTATTTATTATTTGTGGTTGCACTGGAGGAACTCCATCTTGTGGCAGCAATGATGGTAGGTTGTTGTTGTTACCGGTCATTTTGCTTTTATTCTTGTCTTTTCCTCCTAAGTATCCTCTCAAGTTCTGGATCAAAGCTCACAATCTACTTAGGATTTCTCCTTGTCGACATGCAACTTCAAATAATTGTGATAGGAAATTAAAAAAAAGAATGTAAACAAATTAGTAAAAGTTAGAAGTTAAGTAAGAGAGAATAATTTCATCTACAAAGATAAACATCAAACAAACACCAGTCCTCGGCAACGGTGCCAAAACTTGATTGGCTTGTAACGTCACAACAGTTGTGCAAGCGGACACACGTCGAAGTAAGTATAGTTGATAGAATAATTCTATTAGATATCGATCCCACAGGGAATGAGTTCTTCATGTCTATATGTCGAGGCAATTAAAACTAAGATTAGATATAATGTGAGTAAAAATGTCAGCGCAAATAAAACAGATCTACACACTAAAATAGTCAAAATTGTCAATGTAATAAAAGTTAACTGTCAGTGCAACTGAAAGTAAATCAAATTGTTGTTGAAGGTTTGGAAATTTAAATGCAGAAAAGTAAAACGATGATCAAGTGCGAAGAACTGCAGTGGATCACTAACTTCACTAATTCGCAATGTTGGACGCGTCGACAAGGTATTTTATTTATGAATTGTCGCAGCAATGAGGTTCCAATGAAATCTTACTAACTACAGCTCTCTGTTTTATCAAGACTCTACCTACAATTACCCCATCTCTCGATGTAGGCAACACTATGCACTCAAGAACAAGTGATAGAATCTCTTTCAATCCCAATCAACTCTCGCTGTCTTGCTTGTTAACTTAACTTGTCACTGCATCTCTCGATGTTGGTAGACTGCAATTCCTCTCTCATGTTTAATGTAGTTATGTCCAAGAATAAATAGATGAGAAGAATCAAATAAGAATCAAAGTAATCTAACACTGAAAGATATTCTCATATTCATCCAATTGTTAATAATAATCCATCAGCATAAAAGAGGAGTTAACGAATACATCGAAGCTTACTATCCTTAGACTACTAGGACTATTCCTTAACCGCTCCTCTTGTGCCTGCACCAAGCACTCCTCATCAGGAGTTGTTACTCGTCAGCTCAGTCAGCTCACCAATCTCTAATAAAACTTCAGAAACGCAAAGTAATTGCAGATTTAATTTCTTCCCTCTTGACATCTTTCTTTGTCTTTTTCTCCTCTATTTATAGGCTTCAAGAATGGTAAACCTTCTCTCTTCTCAGATCCAGATTCAATTGCAGTTGTAAAAGTTTATTACAGCCTAGTTGTACACTCACGCAGATCTGATGTACACTTCATGAATATGCAAGTTGTCGCAACATCGCCAGGCGCAATCTGAAACCTTCAATTGCGGTGACAACGTGCTCTTCCCCTATGCTAATGCTTCCATATGTGATTGCAGCTTGAATTCTCTCATTTCAAGTAAAGATTCCTATGTGGCGACATTGTTGGTTGCAATTTCGAGCCAAATTTATGGCTGCATTTTCAGATTCTTTTTAGCTTTGGACTTCTGAGATGGATCTCTGTGCTGACAATTCTAAGACGCAATATATATATATATATGCTACATGTGATGACATAAGTGCACGAAAAGAGATAAAATAACAAGAATTTAAACCAAGCATAAATGAGTTAGAAAGCATGAATACTAAGTATGAAATGCCTAACATGCATGCTAAATATAGTACAAAAGAGACAAATAATACACAAATTTAGGGAGAAAATAGGTGTCATTTCTAATGCTATCATCTTCTCCAAGATATGCATACTTCAAATGTGCAAAGGCTTCAGTTCCAGTTTTGGTGGTTCCTCTACTGGCAGTTTAGAAGTTTTATAGGCTTGATTAGATAGCTCCAAAGACTCATATTTCCTTTATGAATGCACATCTAGTTGATGAACTTTCGTAAGTTCATAATTTTTTTCAGCATTTTTGAACTCCAAAATTTCATCCAACATTTCATCAAGAAAGAATTTTGTCCATTGTTCTATTATTTCATCAAGGATTTTTATGGAGTCAATTTCCTCATTATACTCTTGTTCCTCTTCCTGTTCATCATCATACTCATATGTTGGCTACTCTCTAGTTACTTTTATTTTTTCTTAATGGTCCGTCTTTTTTTCTTCTTTTACCATGGCATTCTGGATATCAATGTACTTTTGTGATTTGTCTCTACTTCTGGGTATATTTGCTTCATTATGCTCTTGCCCTTGTGATTTCAAGTTCTTAGTATCAATCGGCAAAGTTTCTTGTCTTTTTAACTTTAAGGCATTTGTTATCTGCTCCACTTGATTTTCAAGAGCTCTTAAAGAAGCAGATTGACTTTGAAGCAAGACATCATGCTTTGTCATGTATTCCTTCAATAGAAATACAATGGATAAAGACTTTGATGCTTGGTCTTGTTGGATGTTTTGCCATGAAAAAGATTGATCATTGTTAGATGGTGCCATCTCGATATTCTGCACAACATCATTGTGCATATTTCTAATATCATAATTATCCCAACCAAAGTTTGTATGTTGCTCCCATTCTGGATTGTAAGTGTGGGAATAAGGATCATCATTTCTACTAAAATTCCCCATGTAGCACACATACGCTGAATTTGATGAGTACTCATCAAACCTATGGTCTTGTCCAACGCAAGCTAACTCAACGGAATGTAGCTTATCAGCTATCATTTACCTCTACATTGTTTGGATTATATTAGTAAGAGAAGATACCTGGACTGCTAATGAAGTGATGGCATCAAACTCCATAATGCTAGCAGCTCTTGTACTTTCTATTTCTAGATCTAAATTGTATTCTTGAAGAGAAATGCCTCTTCTCATACACTTGCAAAACTTGTAAAATAAAAAAAATAGTTAGCACAAAACAAAACTATTAATGCAGTTAACACCAACTTAATCAAATCTCATTAATTTGCCAATCCCTGGCAACAATGCCAAAAACTTATTGCGATTGTAACGTATGCGCAAATTGTGCAAGTATACACGTCGCTAAAGTAATAAAGTGATAAGAGAGTTATCGTTCTCCACAAGGATTAGAACTGATAATGTAATCTAATTCGGTTATTGTCATGGCAAAATAATAATGTCATGGTATAGTCAGTGTATGTTAATGTCATGACTTTAAAATAATGTCAAAGCAAATGTTAGTAAATGCTACGCTATGGCAAAGTAATATATATATAAAGAAAAAAATAAACTACGTATTCTAAATATATATATATAAATAGAAATAAATAAAATACTAAAAACATATATGCTGGAAAATAAAATATAAAAATAGTTGATTGTTATTGTACGAGAAAAATAAATGCTTGAAATATAAATACAAGAAAGTAAATGGTAAACAGTAAATAGGAAGAGATGAACGATGGTGGAAGTGTTGGCAAGATATCAAGAGGAGACAACCAATGAATAATAAACTTGAATAAATTCGGAGTATATTCTTAAATCATAAAATGCCATGGCAAACTTTTGACACTTAAACTGCTCTGTCATGCAATTCTTATTGCTATAATCACAAACATTCGAACTCTCATCGTATCAATGTGAAGTGCATTGTAAAAAGTAAACTTGAATAAACAGTAAAATATTAGATTAACCATTAATCAAAATATAATAAAATATCATCAAAATAAATTTATAAATAATCATTCTGAAAACCATCTCAACAAGTACAATTAAATAAACTAAGAACCGAGGATGAACACAAGAGCTGTTGTCACCAGCCTCCTCCTTCTCCAGTGCTCGGACTAGATCTGGAGGGTAGAACATCTTCTTCCTCGTGCTTAGCTCTTCAATGGAGTCGTGAACTTTATACCCTACTTGCCTTGGAAATTCGCTAGTGATTTCCTCATTGGTCATGCGTGATGTGCCTCAATTCTTTTCTCAGATTTTCCCTTTTACTCTTTCACACTTTTCGTCATCTTCTTCATGAATATTTATAGGAGAGAGACATTTCGGTATTCATGTGCACAACTCAGCATCCGTATGCTTCTAGAAGAGATCTGGTATTGTCACACCTTAAGCATGGGTTCTAGTGCAATCTCCCAGCTCATCAGTGTCCAACTGTCATCTTCTAAACGATGTTAAGGCATTACTCCATTCGATCTCCATGGCTAACAACACTCCTAGGATTGCCATGAAATAAAAATTATGTCACAGCATAACCATGCATCTTGGTTCCTTCTCCTACACCTGCTCCTACGTCTACACCTGCACCACATTCTACCACCGCACCTTTCCTTCCAAACTTAGAGTAAAAATGAAATAAAAATATACAACAAAGCTTTATGCATGAATGCATGAAAAACATTAAAATCTATCCTATAATGCCTAATTTCACCTAAATTCAAGCACTTTCCCGAGGTTAGAAATGCATAAAAGATAGCACTTTTTGAGAGTTATTAGTCCTGTAGCCAAACCATGTGACAGGGCAAAGGCCGTGTGACAAGGCGAAGGCCATGTTGTATAATAAACATGGCTGTGTCTCTGAACTACATACAAAGGCAGATCACATATGAGGAGACATACGATCGTGTCCCCAAACAGCATAACAAACTATGGTCGTGTGAACCAAAAGTTACCAAAATTTAAACAGAGCACACGGTTGTGTCACATACCCATGTGAGACACACGACCGTCTACAAAATCGTATGGTAGACCATGTGTACCATATGGTACCTTAAAATACAATATTTTCACCAATGCTTAAGTCTCAAGCTTACCAAATCATTCATTCAAAGAACTCAAAACTCATCAAAATTATGCCAAAATAAGACAACTTCCTAGTTCTAACCCATATGCCATAAGGAACCATCATATCCAACCTAACTAAACAATTCAAATTATTCATCTAAACATTCATATATCCATCAATGTGCAATGTACCATCAAGAGCTACGGGATGCTATAGTAAATAACTAAACAAACATAAATTAATTCAATCTAAAATTTATTTTGAAACAAGCATCAATAGATTTCATTCAATAAACATGTTATTCATACTAAAACGAGACTTAAATCGAGCTTAAGAATCTTTAAAAAAATGAGTAATAAACAAAGACTAATTTAAAACAAAACATAAAAGTTAGGTAAAAATTGAAAACAAGGGTCACACGACCTTGTGGCCAGACTGTGTGACAGGGCGAAGGCCGTGTGGTACAATAAACATGGTCGTGTCACTCAAGCGTGTACGAAGGCAAAGACCGTATATGAGAAGGCACACTTCCGTGTCCCCAAACCGTGTAACAAATTATTGTCATGTGAACCAAAAATTACCAAAACTTAAACAATGCACACAGTCGTGTCCCATACCCGTGTGAGACACACGACCGTTTGTCAAACCATGATGAGGAAAACAAATTTTAGTACAAACGGGAAATTTGTCACAGAGGTAGCATAGTAGACCAAAAACTATCATCGATATTTGCAAGGAATTATAGTTCGAATATGTTTCTTCTCATAATATGGTATGGAATTATTATTTAAAAATCGGGTTACCTGATGAGTTGAAAGGTGCATTGAATATTCAACCATGAAGTCAACTAAAACTCTCTCCTTAATCACCGTCTTCGGTGTGTATTCTTGGAACAATGGAAATGTGCAAGTGTACACAATCGTATTTAAGTAATAAAGTGACAAGTAAATGTTCGAGTATCGTACCCACAGAGATTGTGATAGGAAAAATACTTATGAAATATTTAATCAACAATATGGTTAAGGTAAAAATAATAATTTGGAAGAGTATCAAACTAAACAAAAATTAATTTATGTTAAAAATAAAAAATAAAAATAAAAGTTAATTCCAGTGTACGATTTCTAAGCTTTAATCAATATGACATAAATGTGTTAGGTTAATTGCTTCAATTAATTAATTAAATCTAAATCATGTTCATGCTTGTTACGAAATAAAATTCAGGTAACCCGATATCTTGCTAACTTATGAACAACATTACTTACAAAAATCAATTTATCTCTTGACGATATTCCTATGTCAATTCAACCGACTAAACTAATTTTTAATAAGTAAATGTGTTGTAGCACATACATACTTAATGAACTCAAAGTAATTTCTTGAACATACACCTATGCCAATACAACCGATTAAATTAAAATTCACAAGTAAGTAAAGGATCAAGTGAAGTAACAACATACACCTATATTGAAACAATTTAATAACAAAACTCTTGCAAGTTATGTAAGGCTATGTATCATTCAATACCATCACTAATTTAACCTTCAGTGTCCTTAAAAGATTAAACATGCACAAATTAAATAGTGTGTCCATTAATCACAATTTCAACAAGCTGAAATGATTAATTCAATAGTTATATCACAAAGGTAATGTAATTATAACTTAGGCATGATAATATTTAATTAAAGAAAACATTCAGGGCCTATAACAATATAAACATGTTTCATGAATAATCAAGTAATCAACACAATCAACCCAACATTTAGAGAAATTTAGGTCATTTTATTAAATAAATAATAGAAATCATAATAGTATTCATCATAATAACAACATGGATCTAAAATAGAGAAAAATAATAGGATTAAATCCGACGATTTCTCAAGAACTACTGTCGCATTCTTTTTCGTTCATGCTCGATTCTTCCCAGATCAAGGTATTTGATGAACCACCATAGGATTATTGTCATCCTCATCATACACTAATACTTCATATTAACTAGTGAGTCCATTTTCCATCTTTCTTGTCGGCGAGGCTTCTTGGTCGAACCGATAGATAGTGCTAGAGGCTACCCACTCTTCATCCGTTCTAACTATCACATGGATGGTGCCCTTAACCTTTTATTTACCCTTAAGATCATTACGTAAGCTTTGAACTTTTTGGGAACCACTCTGATTCACAAATTCTACGAGCTCACCATTTAGTAGTGCTTCCTTTGTAGCGTCTTTCAGAGTGAAACAATATTCAGTCTTGTGCCCAGCGTCGTTGTGGATCTCTCGAGCCCATTCCTCTCACGGTGTGCCTCATTGGGGATGCCTTGGGAAGGATACCAAGATCCTTTACCCGATTTAAAATGTAAACATGGGTAGCATTTAACGGGGTGTAAACTTCAAACCTACCCTAGGGAACGTATCTCCTAGTGTGCTCTACTTGAGATCTCTAGGGTGCACTGAGAGAATCCCCTTGTGCCTAACACCTCTACTATCTATCACCTCTTACTTACAATGATTGGTGAAGAGGGTCTTGCTTGCTGCGAGGTTTATTTCTATTCTTACATTGCCTATCCTCTCTCTAAAAGGTGCTACGCGATGCCTTTTAATCTCCTCCACCTTTGTAAGCTTGTGAGCTCGCTCATACAGATTAATCAAACTCTGCAGTCTGTTATCTGTAAAGGAGTATTGTACATGATCATTCTATACCCCCATCATGATAGCATTTATAACCCACTAATCCTCTAATTTTTTTTTGTATTGAGAGTTGCTGCATGAAACCTCTTCACATAGTCCTAGAGGGATTCGCCCTCTCTTCGCTTCACTAACATCAGCCCCATAAGTGTGCTAATTATTTTTCTGTGGGCCCTATATCTACCCAAAAAATCTAGCCTAATTGAGAGAAGCTTCGAACCGAGCCCTAGAGAATGGATAAATACTTGTATTTTGTTGCATCTGATGCTCCCAATATGCTCATATAGTCATTGTACTACATCAAGTGAGCTCGTGGGTCCTTTCTCCCCTCAAACATGTCTTTTAGGACTTTGAAGTCATGCGGCAAGTTCACCGCTGCTATCATAGGGGCCATTGGGATTGTTACAATAGAACAGCCAATCCATGTCTTGAGATTCGAGGTGCAATGCCCTTACATCCTGTCGTAACTTGTTCATCTCGTTTTGCCACTCTCTCACCTGCATGTCTTCATTCTACATACTTACGTTATTGTGAAAACCAAAATTATCAGAATCTACCTCCCTTCTCAACTCCTCGTTCTGCTTTAGTAACTCCTGCTGAAAAGCATATTGCTGTTCAAACCATGCTTCATTCGCAGCCATCTATTCCCTCATAAACCTCATCTTCTCTTGAAAAGCGAAGAACTACTACGAGGGTGTTTCTTGAATAGGAGAAACTGGTAACCCCTGACCGGTGGATACGTTCAGGTCCAACGGACCAGAAACTCCTTGATAAGCTACATTGTCGAAGTTTTTCGATCTATCGATGAACCAACCGGCAAACAAATCTGCCTCATTATGTTGACCGGCAGAACCTGATGCTTGAGCCTGTCTAGAAGAAAGATTGAAGGGAAAGTTCTCATTTAGGTGAGCCATTTCTATTTGAGAATGAAGAAAACTGAAAAATTTTGATGATCAAAAGTTTGTCTATGCTCACCACACTAATTTGTTTAGTTATTTTCTTTGTCAAATTAATGGATACATTCGAGTATTTGTACATACTATCACTATTCATGACATGATCCTCACTGTTCATGACTTGACCCCACTATTCCTAGGACTGACATTCTGAGCGGGACACGGGCATGCTGGACACGTGTAAGCTCTAGGTCGCCCACTAGACCTCACTGCCCTCTATATGCGAACTCCTTAGGTATATGTGAACTAAGACCGCAAACTCTCCTTGGCACGTCCAAGGTGATGTTGCGGGCTCCCCTTGTTGTCCTCTCATTGTTTGCCTCGCACTCATCCATCTAGCGGGACTTGCTTGGGTCGTAGGTAGGTGACCTAGATCCTATTTGGGTTTCGGGTTGGTGATCACCGATGTATAACAACACTTATTTTGGCCAGTCATTTTATTTTTTAGAATTTTATTTTATTTTTTCCAAAAAAAAAAAGAAACCTGGGTTTTCATAGGAGAATAAGGTACTCAACTGCTAAGATGAAACCTACGTTTCTCACCTGTAACACAATTCCATTAAAATTTTGGTTTTCCATGTAAAAGCTTGAGTAATTCTTGTAAAACTCCATATTTTCCCTCTTACTAAAAAAACTAAAATTAATTTTAAAAAAGAACAAATAAAGGAAATTAAAAAGATAAAAGGTTTTTTCCTTATAAAAACTCAAGCAATTTACTGTAAAACCTCAGTGTCTCTCTTACTAAAAACTAAAATTAATTCTAAAAAAGAAAAAAAATAATGGAAATGAAAAATATAAATTGGTTTTTCGAGTAAAAATTCAAGTTTTTTCTATAAAATCCGAGATAATTGTCTATAAAACCCAAGGTTTTTGCCTTCCCTTTTATTAAGAAAAATATGGAATTAATTCTAAAAGGAAAGAAATAAAAGAAATTAAAAAGGTAAAATGGTTTTTCTAGTTCAAAATTTTTCTGTAAATTTCTAGGTTTTTCCTTACTGAAAAAACTTAAAATTAGTTCTAAAAAATTTAAAAAAATTAAAAAGAGAAATTGAGTGACCAAAATAGAAATTTTTTAATGTTGGATTATTAAAATGAATATATCTAATTGAAAATTAACGGTGAGTAACTAAAATGATAAAAGTATGAACTGATAGTGTCTAAAATGATAAATGTATATAACGATAGTGCCTAAATAGCAATTTTTTTTTATTTTTGATGTCCAAACTGAAAATTTATAATAGTTGGATGACTAACTAAGTAATTTATTTTTCTTTTCATTTGAAAAAACAATCAGACCCACTAATCTTTAAAAATATATTATTTATCCACTAATTCCTAAACTATAAAATTCTAAGCAAAACAATTAGTAAATTACCACTATGAATATTGAAACAAAAAACCAATTTTGTTAGATCCATTGTTTTAACTCTTGGTAGTTAGGGGGAAAAATGGAGTAAGGATGGTTGAGAGGATGACAATAAGTGCACAATCTATAGCTTTCTATTCAGTATTCACCTGAGATCATAACATACTTATATTCATGGGAAAGACTTCGATTTCCTTGCCTTGCCTAGATACGCCATTGGGCCACCAAAAAGAATCAAAATGATGAAGCAAAGCTGGTAAAGATGATCCCCAGGGTCTGATAACAATTGGAACAAAAACTTTTATAATGATAAATCATCAATTCCTAAAAACAAAGCTTGGAACTCAAAAGTACTTTACATATATGAAATTTTACATCATCCTCGTTAATTTTTTTAACGGTATTTTTATTAAATCTGTTAGAAAAAGTAAATTGAAAAAAAAAACAAAAATTGATAGCAAAAAAAAAATACAATTAAAACCATTTTGATAAAACATGCAAATGTTGATGATCAAATTTAATATTAAGCCATTCCTAAAAACAAAGCTTGGAACTCAGAAATACCTTTACAGATGAAGCCAATGGGTTTAAGCTCCAAACTCAACGGTTTATTCATTTAACAATCTTTCACCTGGGACGGATATAGAATTCCATTTCCCTTCAATGTTTGAGGTTGATTATGTTTCAATTCATTTAAAAGAAGAAAGTGTTTTCATCATCATTTTTTGTGCCTTGTTTTTCGAGTTGTATCGTTAAATCATAGTCGTGGATATTTTCAAGGGTAAATTATAAAAATAGAAATATTTTAATCATTTATTTATATTTGAAATATTATGTTTTAGTATCGTTTTGTTACGAAGTGGTACTTTAAGCTTTATTACTTCCCTCACGACAATGCTACATGGCAGTTCTACTGGGTATTAAATGTCAGCTTGAATATTCAACTGAGTTTTTCTTTTTTAATTGTAATTAATTTAAAATTTTTAATTAAAAATTTATTTCAATTCTAGCCGGACATCCAAATTGACTTTTAAAACCCATTTGGACTGCCACATAGGATTGTCATTAGGGAGATAACGGAGCTTAATGATAGAGTGACCATTTCATAACAAAACGATAACGTAAGTAACTAAAATGTAATATTTCAAACATAAATGATTTAAATGTAATCTGTAACAAACAAAAATTACTATTTTTATAATTTACCCTAAATTGTATTACGTTTCTATTAAACGAATTGAAAAATTGTAATCCATTCGTACTAAATTAACAAAAAAAAAAATTATTCCAAGCCAATTGTGTTTCATACAAATAGTGATTTGCATTTTCATTTTTGTTCCTCGTACCAGACCCATCGTTTTAGATAACATTGGTCTTGATCATGTTTATTACAGTATTTTTTTTTACTAAATCGTGAGTGCTCATGTTCTGAATCCTATTTTGTGCAGATAAACTCTATCTATATTTAATTTGATTTAAATTTCATCATGTGGAATATTTTAAGATTTATTTTATTTTATGTTTGATTTCTGCCTCAGAATAATTAATTTTTATTGATGTTAATAATTGTCAATCAATAGTATTATAAATCTACCCTTTTTTTTTTTGTGAATTAATTGTACCCTACTTCAAAAAAAAAAAAAAAAAAAACATTAGATAAAGCTGTTCCATTAGCTGACTTCTTGGGGTGAAGTAAGAATTGATGAGCTCATGCAAACTCCTTTTAGGCTACTTTCTTTGTTTTCTTTAACATTTCCAAGCAATAGTGAAAGGCAAATAAGCTAATTTCCCCCTGGGTAAAAGCTGTGTGATAAGCCAAGCACAAGTGGGAATTTTAGCTGTAGTATCGTCATCAAAGAATGGGAGGGGGAGGGGGAGCCCACCGCCATGAAGAAAAATAGAAAAGGAAAAAATTGGGACACACTACTTGTTTCTTTGATGACAACATGTGTGAGTTGGGTTTATGGGGTTCTCAAAGTTTCAAAACAACCCCAAAGAAAAAGAGTTAATGATCAGTTGTGAACATGTGAGAACCGCAAGTTCTCAAATTAAAAGTTAAAATTTTCTTTTTTTGAAAAAAATGCTATCCAGAGGGGAGGAAAGGGAATATCAGAGAAAAGCTGTTGGATATGATGCCAAGATGGTCCCACGTTGATCTATCGAACCTTAGATACAAAAACAATGATCTAATGAAAGTATGCCAACTTCTCAAATTAAAGTTTAAATTTTCTTCTTGGAATGATTCAGGGTTATGTTGTTTAACTCATGCCAGCCTCCTATTTGGCACGACTTTATTCAAGTCTCAAAGTGTTTTTTATGGACTTAGAGGTTACTTGAAGAGTTATGTAATATATTCATATATTAAAATATGAAGAGTCTTGTTGAGGACTGGTCTAAGTCACTTGAATATGGAGAGAAATATGACCTTGAGTTCTAAGTTGCCAGAAGGTTAGGTTTTTTTAAATACTCATGGTTTCGTTAGACTTGTGGACGATTTTGCAGTAGTGGAAGAGGTTATGAGAAACCGAAATGGGGGTGTATCATTAATTATAATAGGTTTCTAAGAAGTTGTTCAATGTTTGAAGCTTAATTATGAGATATTTTGGATGGTTTAAATATCCTAATTGATCGTGGCTTGGATAATGTGATTATTTAGTTTAATAGTTTTGAAGAGGTGATGACCATTCAGGAGAACGTTACATAATTAGGAGAATTCTTCAGTCATTGTCTTAGATTTTCCACTAGAATTTTTGTTATATACTTAGAACAGAGAACCAAAAAATTGATAGCTTTGCCAAGTTGACTTACTCGAGCGGTCAAGATTTGTGAATGTTTGGAAAATCCCCATTTGGGGAGTTAGATTAGTTGGCATAGTTTATTTCTTGTAATTTTCTTTTTTTCACAAAAAAAAAATGAAGAGTCAGGATAATATAGAACAACCCCTTTATCAAGTTGCATGGAATCAAAGGGGAAAAAAATGCATTTATGGGTGAAAACTTAAGCCAGCAGGAATAAGTATGGACGCACATTGATTGGTGTCGCTGACTGGTTGAAGAAATCCCTACACAAGATTGTTGGGTTTTCATCGACTCATCATTGATGTATAGACAATATGAGAAAGAGCTAGCACAGGTTCATACCACCCTAGCTTCTTGATTCGGACAATGATCACTCGTTTGAAGAATGTTATAAAAAGGGAAAAGGGCTGAAGATAATAATTACATTATTTTTTCTCGGGGAATATGGTGACCATAACTTGCAGTCTAGTCATGAGGCAGTGACTCATCAAAACATATCGAAAACAGGAACAATGGACCACTGGGTCGAATGATTACCGCCCTTTAGCAAGTTTTGTGTTTAGAATCAAACCCAGCTAGATTCGATTAAATCCCATAATACCTAGTGAATGCACTAGAGTATCGTATAAACTGCAAAACATATCTACTTGAAGAATGAATGAAAAACAGCCTTTATTAATGTACAAAACCCTTTGTTTTTGGATCAGTTTTAATCAATCTTGAGATCTAAAGGAAGGTTCTTGTTTGTTAGGAAACAGGTCACTGGAGATCCGTGCTAACAGATACCATGATTTAGCCTTTTCACCTACCTCACCCAGCTCAAGTATGGCCTAGTGCCACCAAATTTGCTAACAAATATTATTATTATATTAGTTTGAAACCCTAATTCTTAACTCTATCAATAATAATAATATCTTTTCAATCCAAGTTTTTGCTTAAGCTAGCTTTAAGCGTAGGTTTAGATGGACGATGTAGTACAGTGAAGTAAGTTTAATTCAGTAACGGAGTTAAAGGAGGTTAGTAAGGGCTCAACCTCCCCTTAAAATGAAAAAAATTTCTATTTAAGTTTTTTATAATTTATAAAATTTTAAACTTATAATGGTAAAATTACATTTTGACCTAAAAAATGATAAAAATTTTATTTTATCATTTATAATTATAAAGATATAGATTATTAAAATGGTGAAATTACATTTTTACTATTATAAAAATATACAATTTAATTTCGGCCCCCAAAAATTCTTGGCTCCGCCACTAATTTAGTTTACTTTTTGTCTCACGCTACAGTATCACTATAATATTTAATCTCATTACCCCTCTATTTTTATATTAACCGTAGATAAACGCACCGTAAATCTAAATTCACTCTAATTAATTTTGATAAACTCCTGTTGAAACATGAAAGTTCATAAATATCTACCATCAAGGTTAAAGCTAATCTTAAACCTATTAAACCAATGGAAAAAAATATTGGAATTACTAAATTCTAGAAGTCACATAGATATTTTTTGTTTCCATTTTATAATTTGGTGATTACGGTTTCCAACCATTCAACTTTGGAATCATTAATATAACATCCCATCCGATTACCAATAAGAAAAAACTATATTTCTATCAGTCATCCAGCTCCATCCATTAATCTAAGCACTCACGGTAAAGAAATAAAAAGTTTCAACTTTTGTTATTACGATCATAATTTAACAAATAAAATAATCAAATTTGTAAAAGAAGTCCTATGGCGTTTGAAAAGTGAGAGGGAATTAAAAATAGTGTTTAGATAGGAAAGAGAGAAGTATTTTTGTCATTGGGTAGCTTTTAAGGGCTATCAACAAGTGTACTTAAATAGGGATGGAGTCGAAAAATATTTTTGGTGGTAAAAATTAATTTTTAATAGTTTTTATATTTATAAATTTTAAAAAATTAAATTAAATTTTTATAATTTTAGGAGGTTAAAATGTAATTTTATTTTTATTAATTTAAAATTTTAAAAAATTTTAAAGAATCTAAACAGTATTTTTTCCATTTTAGGGTGGATCGGACCTCCTGCCAACCCCGTTGGATTCACTTCTATACTTAAATATCTAACATGAGAATCCCATGTAATGACTTGATAGTCAAGGATATTTATGGTCTCAGGTGCAACCCTAAGTTCAAATCATATTAATCATATTTATTGTTCGGGTTTTGTACTGTTATTACATTTAAAAAAAAAATTTCTAACATGGAAACAAAACAAATGAAAGGGGGCTAAACCTGAAAACATAGTTCACTAAGTGGGTGTAGAAATTTTATATTGGTTTGTTTTTATCGTATTAAAATATTTAATGTTATATAAATTTTAATATACTAATAATTCGTAGTTATATTATTGTTAACGTAATTCTGTAGGCTTTTTAGAGAAAAGACTCCTTATTGGTAGGCAGCTTTCGGGTTTTTATTTTATATTCTACTTTGTGAGTGCTGTCCAAAGTTTTAGTTGAAAAGTATGGGAAAGCAGAATCTTTGTTCAAGTCATTGTTTCCCATCTTAAAAGCTACACTTTTCTTTTCTTTTCTTTTCCTTTTGTTGTTTTACGAAATAAAGCAGAGAAATATCAATTGAGAGGTGTCTATAGGATTTGGTTCTTGAGCTGGCTTTCATGGACAAGCAGCTGTTCTACTTTAGAACACAATTAAAATGTTTAGGTATCTTGTTATATTTGGAGTTGATGAGTCTGGAATTCACTAATTTAAGTACTTTACACTAAAAAAATATATTAGATTTCATAGATAAGGATGCAAGGTTTGTTATACCACCTTTGCTCGGCCTTACATGTGTAGCTACTAGGCGAACCTCACACTGGACGTACCTTCAATATCAGAAAACTCCACGGCGAACCCAAATAGGTTGAGCACAAAATTACCTCTGTCAGGAACATGTGAGATCTGATATTCTTTGATTGCTTAGCTGTCCTAAGACATCACACCATCAACCTAAACAGTCACATCATTGTCCCTGCAAATATGTGATTTTGTTGATATGAACAGTTCAGTTCAATTCAAAAGTCATAATAGCAATAGGTTTAGGTTTTTTCAAGGACCAATCACGAGATCAATTCCAAGTAGTTAAAGTTAAATTTCAATTTATTCATTCAAGATTTTGTCACAAAATAAATTCGAAAATAAGAGTTGAAACTTCAAGACGATAAATTTTGGAGCAATGATGAAATAAAAAGGATTAATTTTGTTCGTGGACAATGTTAATAAGCTTAAGCGTTTCCCTTCAAGAACCCTAATCAATTCCATAAGCTTAAGCGTTTCATATTGAGTTTAGATTTGAGGCTTGATTTTTATTAAATATGAGTCCAATAATATATTTATTAGTCTTTATTATTTTATTATTATTATATTCCGAAATTTTAATAATTATTAAGTAATTTAAATTATTTAGGAGTTTTATGTCAACAAGAAAAATTAGTTTAAAGCTACTTCTTGTTTAGATTAATTAGAGTTTTAGTTTACTTAAGAGTTTTATTTATATTTATTTTGCTAGCCTATATGTAGGGCTTGGTATTGTACACAAAAACAGATGATTATTATTCAAATTCTCTTTGAGTTTTTATTTTCAAGAATTGTTCTTGAGTTTTCTTTCACAAGAGTTTTAACAATATTTTAGATTGTGGGTATCATCTTCAAACTTTGACTTGTCAAGTTTTATTTCTTGGATGGAAAATTAAAGCCGCCTAAAGGAGGTTATGGACTCTTCGTGTTTCCAAAGCTTCTTAAGACATCTACATACCACGTTCTTTTAAATTTCTTTCTATTTATTTTATTTGCTTCCTTTAATTTTTTTAAATTCATAGATGTAATTTATATTCGTTGATATTTCAGATTGTTTCAAAATTCATCTTTCTTTCTGAGCGTCTAAAGTCAAATCCATGATTTTGGACAAACTTATGATCTAGCTTCCGCATCCACATCGTCATTCTTTACCATTTGGTATAATATTTTGGGCGTTTTGGGTGTTCTTAGTTGCTTTCTAAACTTTGATTTCCATTGCAAACAACGTATAAGCAGTTTTTACCTAGAAATTTTTTTGGAAAAAAATATTTTTGAATGGGTAAATATTTTTTAATTGATCTGAAATTTTATATACTGATTTTTGGCACTATATTACAGTATAAAAAATATTTCTAAAAAAAAAAGTGATTGAAAAAAGGAAGAAAAAAAGAAAATATGAAAAAAAATCCGTGGGTTGAATTTTGTGCTGAAAATCTCCATATTGAACATACATCATTCAAGGAGACTCTAGTTTAAATTTTGTGATTTTTGGAAATCGAGAACATCTCAAACAAAGTTTGTCAATTTGCTTTCAAGTTTTTCGGGTTTTCAGGTTTCAGCAATTTTTATTAATTCTTGGCTTTAGGTTTTGGTTTAATTTTTTCTTTTTATTGTTTCTTTACATACTCTAAAACTTTCTTGTTTCTTGTGTTAATATTTTACCGAACGTTGTACATTCCTTTCTCTGTGCAACGCATTTCTTTGGTGTCTAGCCGATTTTGGATTCACAGTGTTATTAGGTTACTTTGTTTGTTTGATTCTAATACATTTTGATTGATTGATATAAACACTTTTAAAAGACTCGCAAGATTAATTCTTACCTCATTAAAATTTTTTTTTTTTTTGAGTGCATAACAGCGATGTTTGCATAATCTTTTCTTTTTTAAGTGTTGTGTTTTTTAGGCTTTCATAATGACTTGTGACACTCGTAATAGTAAAAACCAGGATGAGACACCATCCGGTGACAAAGAACAAGATGTTATAGTTGAAAATATTTTGGGGATGGTAAGATTTCAACATAAACAATTGAACGAGGTTTGTGACACATTTGAGGCCAATTTGATTAAGTGTCGAAAGGAACTATAAGAGAACATTAAGCAAAGAGTTGGTCAGCTTACCCATTAAATTCAATTTCTTACTCAAGCTATTGCTCGTTTGGAGACTTCTTCAAATCGATGGTCCCATGCTCGTGATGTTGATGATGGGGATAATGAATAGCTTCATATTCCTCCTAATATTGGTAGACGAGGATATTGTCACTGTGGTGAAACTTTGGGTATTCTTTATTGAAGCCAACCTTCTGTAGCTAAACCGAAGTTCGACATTCCCCCATTATGAAGGAAGAATGATCCAGATGCATATTGTGATTTGGAGGCTAAAATTGAAATCGTGTTCCGTTGTTATAGATGTCTGGAGGAGCAGAAAGTTCCATTGGCTACATTGACATTTTCAGATTTTGCACTGAGTTGGTGGACTCAACTTGTGCTGAACTGCCAAAGGAATCATGAGCGAGATGTTGATTCGTGGGACCAGTTGACACAAATCATGCCAAAACGTTTTATTCCACCTTACTATTATAGGGATGTTAAACGGAGACTCCAACATCTTGTTCAAGGTAATCAATCTGTTGATGAATACTTTAAGGAGATGGAGATGCTCATGCAAAGAGAAAATATCTAGGAGGATGAAGAAACTACCATGGTGCGGTTTGTGGATGGTTTGAACATTTCGATTGCCAATGCTCTTAATCTTCAAACCTACATCACTCTTGAGGAAACGGTACACAAGGCAATTTAGATTGAGCAGCAGTTTCAACAACATCAATCTCGTCCGTTTAGTTTATCATAATATTATAGTGGTACAAGTTCTAAATCTACTTTCAGGAATTCGAAACCTTCTTATGCTACTAATAAGTTGATACCAAAACATGATGAGACTAAACCTTTTGCGTGGAAAAGTGGGGATCCTACAAAACCTTCTTCTACATCTTTTAAGCAACCCACTTCTACTAATTCTTCCCTAAAATAATAAAGAGCTCGTGAAATTGAATGTTCTGAGTGAAAAGGGTGTAACTATAGTCGTGATTGTCCCAACATGAGACTTTTGTTGATCAAAGAAGAGGTGAGTATACTTTTGATTTAGATAACACAGATCCGGATATGCTCGAATTGATTAATGATGTTGATGATGGAGGTGAATTTTATGGTGAAGAGCTGGTGGAACCAATAAATGATGTTCCTTGTCTAGTTGTAAGGCGTACCCTCAACATTCAATTGAGGAATGATCATGATCTTAAAAGGACTAATATATTCCATTCGAGATGTCTAATTCAACATAAATTATGCTCACTTATCATTGATAGTGAAAGTTGTGATAACATTATGAGCGGCTACCTTATGGATTCTTTTGCTTTGTCATGTATCAATCACCCAACACCATACCATCTTCAATGGCTTAACGAAGGTTCAGAGATTTGTGTGGTAAAACAGTGCTTGATCACTTTTAAACTTGGGACTTAAATTGATGATGTTTGGTGTGATGTCATTCCCATGCACGCCACCCACTTGTTACTTGGTAGACCATGGTAGTTTGATCGTGATGTTATTCATCATGGTAAATTGAATCGATATTCCCTTATTTTTCACGGGAAGAAGAACATTTTATCCCCTTTGAATCTGAAAGATGTTCACAATGATCAAATCAAGATGATGAAGTTCTGTAACGAGGTTATAGGAGGAAAGACACAAATTTCAAAAAAGGCTGAGAGAAAAGAGACCGCTAGTAAAAATAGCCAAATTAATGATGGCCTAATGGTGAGTGCATCCACTTGTAAGAAAAAAAGAGTGATTCACAATTTTAATGCAAGTGGGAAAGATGTAGAACGAGCCTTACTCACTAAACAACATTGCATCCTTGTTTGATTTAGGCAACATTGTTTATCTTTAAATAATCTCCATTCTTTGCCTAGTGTTTTTGTGTCTCTTTTGCAGGAATATAAAGATATTTTTGAAGAGGCACCTAAAGGATTGCCACCTTTAAGGTGTAGTGAGCATCAAATTGACTTAGTACCTGAGTCAACAATTCCAAATCGACCAGCTTATCGAAGCAATCCTAAGGAGACGAAGGAGTTACAAAAGCAAGTGGATAAACTTTTGGCGAAGGTCACATTCATTAAAGTTTAAGTCCTTGTGCAGTGCCAGTAATTTTGGTGCCAATGAAAGATGGTACGTATCAAATGTGTGTCGATTGTATACCAATTAACCAAATTACTATAAAGTATAAGCATCCTATTCCAAGGCTTGATGATATGTTTGATGAACTTTATGGGGTGTGTGTCCTTTACAAATATTGATTTAAAAAGTGTTTACCATCAAACTCGAATGAAAGAGGGGGATGAATGGAAAATAACCTTTAAAACTAAGTTCGGTTTATATGAATGGCTCGTTATGCCTTTTGGTTTGACTAATGCACCTAGTACTTTCATGCGCTTGATGAACAACGTTTTGAGACCTTATTTGGGTAAATTCGTTGTAGTATATTTTGATGATATTTTGATTTACTCAACTCCATTAAATGATCATGTTTTCCATATTAAATCTATTTTGGACATTTTGAGAACTAAAAAGTTATTTGCCAATCTTGGTAAATGCACTTTTTGTTGTGATAAACTAATATTTTTAGGTTTTATAGTAAGCGCTCAAGGTATTAATGTTGATGAGGATAAAGTAAAGGTAATTAGGGAGTGGCCCACTTCTAAATCAATTACCGAGGTGAGAACTTTCCATGGTTTGACAAGTTTTTATAGATGTTTTGTGAAGGATTTCTCCACTATTTTCGCCCCATTAACTGAAGTTATTAAAAAGTCTGGGGGTTTTAAGTGAGGAGAAGCTCAGGAAAAGGCTTTTCAAGCGTTAAAGGATAAGCTATGTTCTGCTCTGGTTCTTAAATTAGTTGATTTTTCTAATATTTTCGATCTTGAATGTGATGCTTCAGGTATTGGAATTGGTGCTGTATTGATGCAAGAAAAAAGGCCAATTGCATATTTCAGTGAAAAACTAGTTGGGGCACAATTAAACTACTCAACTTACGATAATAAGTTGTTGGTATTAGTTCCTGCTTGAAAAGTTTGACAACATTACTTGCTGCCAAATGAGTTTGTTATCCATACAGATCATGAATCCCTCAAATGGTTAAAAAGATAAGGTAATTTGAACAAGAAAAAAGCTCCATGGGTAGAATTCCTAGAGATGTTTCCATATACAATTAAGTACAAAACAGGTAGAGAAAATGTAGTTGCTGATGTATTATCTCGTTGATATTCCTTGATAACTGCATTAAATGCTAAAGTCTTAGGGTTTGAACATATCAAAGATTTATACTTAAATGATGTTGATTTTGCAAATGTTTTTTCTCCAATTGTGGGAATGCTGCCTTTAACAAGTTTTATCTTATAGATGGGTTTCTTTTTCGCCTAAACATGTTATGTATTCCATAATGTTCCATGACAGAGTTATTAATTCATGAGGCAAATAGTGAGGGCTTAATAGGACACTTTGGTGTCGCCAAAACACTAGATATTCTACAGGAACATTTTTATTAACCTCACATGAAGAAGGACATTGAAAAGGAATGTTCTAAATATATTACTTGTAACCAAGCAAAATTTAAGGTAATGCCTCATGGACTTTATACTCCTTTATCGATTCCTTCTTCGCCATGGGTAAACTTATCCATGGATTTCATTCTTAGTTTACCACAAACTAAAAAGGGTTGAGATAGTATATTTTGTTGTTGTTGAAAAGTTTTCAAAGATGGCTTACTTCAGTCCTTGTCACAAAATAAATAATGCTACACATGTGTCTGACTTATTCTTTAGAGAGGTGGTGCACCTACACGAGATACCTCGCACCATTGCATTTAACAGAGATGTAAAGTTCCTAAGCCACTTTTGGAAAGTGTTGTGGGGTAGGCTTGGTACTAAATTATTACATTCTACTACATGTCACCCATAAACGATGGACAAATTGAGGTAGTTAATTCAATCTTAGGTGTTTTATTATGAGTTGTTGTGGGTAAGAACATTAAAAATTGGGAAGAATGCTTGCCATTTGTTGAATTTGTATATAATTGATTTATTCATTCGACAACTAGCTATTCCTCATTTGAACTTGTTTATGGTTTTAATCCCCTAACTATACTTGGTCTTGTGCCTTTGCCTATAAAAAAGTATTTCTAGTTTCGATGGTGAGTAGAAAGCTGAAATAGTAAAATCCATGCATGAGACAACAAGACAACAAATCACAAAAACAAATGAGGTGAACGCCCACAAAGCTAACAAGGAGGGCACAAACAAGTTATCTTTGAGCCTGGTGACCAGGTTTGGGTCCATATGAGAAAAGAACGGTTTTGAAAAAAACGTAAGACGAAATTAGACCCACGTGGTGATGGACCTTTTCAAGTACTCAAGCGCATTAACGATAAGGCATATCAAATCGATCTTCCCGATAAGTATAATTTTAGTGCTACTTTTAATGTCGCTGATCTTTCACCATTTGATAGTGTAGATTTAAGGGCGAATCCTTTTGTGGAAGGTACGAGCAGCTCGATTCAAGTCAAAGGTCATAATAACGATGGGCTTAGGTTTCCTCAAGGACCTATCACAAGATCCAAATCCAAGCAGCTAAAGTCAAAACTCAAATTATTTGTTCAAGATTTTGTCACAAAACAAATTTGAGAAGAAGAGTTGAAACTTAAAGATGATGGATTTTGGAGAAGTGATGAAATAAAAGGGACTAATTTTGTTCGTGAGCATAAACTCTCAATATATGATGATAAGCCCTTGTGGACAATGCTAACAAGCTTAGGCGTTTCCCTTCAAGAACCTAATCAATCCTGTAATCTTAAGCGTTTCATATTGAGTTCAGATTTTAGGATAAATTTTTATTAAATATGAGCCCAATATTGCATTTATTAGTCTTTATTATTTTATTATTATTTTATTTTGAATTTTTAATAATTATTAAGTAATTTAAGTTATTTAGGAATTTTATGTCAACAAGAAAGATTAGTTTAAAACTACTTACTGTTTAGATTAATTAGAGTTTTAGTTTACTTAAGAGTTTTATTTAAATTTACTTTGCTAGCCTATATATAGGGCAGGGTATTGTACACAAAAACAGACAATTGATTATTATTCAAATTCTCTTTGAGTTTTTGTTTTCAAGAATTGTTCTTGAATTTTCTTTTAGAACAGTTTTAACAATCTTTTAGATTATGGGGATCATTTTCAAATTTTTCTTGCCAAGTTTTTTTCTTCCCAAATTTTTTTCTTTCTTTATTGTGGATTCTTTGTGTTTCTAAGGCTTCTTAGGACATCTACATATTATATTCTTTTAAATTTCTTTCTATTTATTTTATTTGTTTCCTTTAATTTTTTTAAATTCTTAGATCTAATTTATATTCGTTGATATTTTAGGTTGTTTCAAAATTCATCTTTCTTTTCGAGCGTCTAGAGCCCTAAGTCAAATATGTGACTTTTGACAAACTTACGATCTAGCTTCCGCATCCACATTGTCATTCTTTATCATTTGTCATTAATGGGATCCAGACACGTGGCAGCCCTTGTCTCCAAGAAGTAAATTCATTAAACACATAACCAAATACTATGAACTCTCTATCTCACTCTCTCTCACTTCCATCACTGAACACAACGACTCTTCGTTGCACTAGGGTGAACTGCTATCATTACAACCACCTACTCCTCGTTGAAGATTCCACACGTCAAAAATTTGGTATGGTGAACCTAGATTCAAAGACGAATACAGATTGCAATGTTCTTCCAACTAATGAACACAATCCCCATGATAATCATCAAAAACTCTAGAGAGACTCCACTAGTGTAACAACCCATTTTTCAATGGTTTCGAGACCACAATTTTGACCATTGAGTGAGCAAAGTTCATTTATTTAATATTTATAAGGTTGTTAGAATGTCATATTGAAATTTGGTTCGATAATTTCGTCGTTTAGATAGTTAATTAGGTAAAAAGGACTAAATCGTAAAAGTTGCAAAAGTTATTCGCTATTAGTTTATGTGTTAAATAGATAAGAAATATTAATTAGAGGGTTATATGAAGTAAATAACGCATGTTATCCATAGTGGACGATTTAAGTCTGGTATATTATAAAATTTAAGTTAATATTAAAAGGCAAAATAGTAATTAAATAATTAATAACAAAAAACAGAATAGGTAAAAGTGATCATCTTCTTCATTTATTTCATTATAAATTGAAATCACCATTGTTTCATTAGGGAAGAATCGATCAAGCTTAGTTTGATTGCATGTAAGTGTTTTCTACTTGTTTTTAGGTTTTTGATATTGTTGTAGTTTAATCTAACTAACCCAGGGACTATTTTGAAAAATTATTAAATGTTTTGAAAAATTTCATTTATGAATTTTAATATTCTTGAAGTTAAATGATAGGTTTATAAGCTTGGTTGTTAAATATGACTATTTTGTAAATGAATTTTGGTTAGTTTTAAGTTTAGGGATTAAAATGATAAAATAATAAATTTAGCATGAATTTCTTATGAAATTTCAATAATTGTGGGTTGTAAATGAATAAGTGAATATATGGCTTCCATGTTTTTGGGATTAATTATGATAATTGTATAAGTTTCAATTTTAGTGACTAAATTGAATAAAAGGTAAAAGTACATGGTAATAATTTAAAATATCATTAAAGGGTCAAATACATAAATTTAGATATTTTAAGGTATTTAATTAGTTAATTGAGTTAAATTATTATATATAAATCAAGAAACGGATCAACTGGTCGATAATTGCGAGAATAGAAAAGTCGTCGAGTAATCCTCAGTGTAGTGTTAGTAGCTATTTTATTTGGGTAAGTTCATATTAGGGTTATTATGCTTATTGATGGTTTGAATTCAAAATTCTTATGTGTATATGTATGTGTGTGCTTATAGTTAACATGGTTAATTGAGGTAAGTTTTGAAAGTGGAAATAAAAGATTGAATTGTACAGGATCGAAATTGTATATGCTTGAATTGAATTATGTTATCCTATGAAATGTTTAGGATCAAGTTGATCATGGTATAATGTTATAAATATGAAAAGATTATGGAATACGAGTTAAGGCTTGTCTGAGCTTAGTGAATGATTAAGTGATCTGTCGGTTTTGTACCTAGCATATTAAATTAGTTTTCACATTTGAAGAGCTTGAAATTAAGCATTTTCCTTATATTTCAATAGGATTTAACTTAGATTTCGATTTTGAATAAATTGTGTAAAGAAGTGCAAAAATATTGTTTTATTATCTTTAAAACCAATTGAGGCCTAAAAGTTAGCTAACGTACTTCGTGAGTGTGTAAGAGACCTTTAGAAGTTGAATAAATGTGAAGTTGATCACTATGTCACATCATAGGCAGCTCTACATCACAACAAAGGGATCAGACTTGAAGAAACGTGGGACTAACTTCTTTGTTACAACATATATAAGCTATGTCACGACAACGCTTGCACGATTACACCAAATGAGACGGCTGATCTCATCGTTGCGACATACTGATGTGTCATAACATCGACCCCTGTACGCGATTTCTACACCGAGTGAAGGATGTTTCTTTCTTTACAATGCTACTTAAACACGAAGAATAGTAGCTAACCTAAGGTCGAGGAAAATAGCCGTCCAAAGCTATGAATAGGGCCTCTAGCACTAGCATTTTACACACCTTTTATTAGTTTTTGTTTTTATTTTGTTATTCCATTTTAAAAATGAGATTGTAAATGTTTCATAAACGATCGTGGAATTATTTCCCGACAGATTGCCAATACAATTGATGTTTCTTTTTCATTTCATTTATTAAATTATATGTTCTTATATAATATTACTTTTATGATGATTAAGAAAACCATGAGAAACTAAATCTTATTTTGGGGAATTAGGGAGTGGAAGTATGAATATTTAATTGTTGTATAAAAAGGTAATTTGAATCGGATCAACTGTTTGGAAAAGGAAGAACATGAAACAAACACTAGGGTAAGTAGTTTCTATTGACTCGTTATGTTGGTGGAAGATCGAAAGATCCTGTTAAGGTAACGACTGGTTGGTGGAAGAAAAATCTCCAAAATCGATAATTAAAAAATCCATACTGAAGCAACCTAATTTCCCAAAGCTGTTTATCGAAATTTCAATCTCTTTCATTTGCTTTATTTATTTATTTATTTTCTTTTATGCTTTCCAAAAAAAACTCCTTATTTTACTATTGTATTATAGTCCCTAAAGATAGTACTAATTAATTCTTCTCTTTATAGGGATACAGTTCACTATTGCTAAAGCCTCCTTTGGGTACAATCCTCAGAATACTGTCAAGTATTACATTGTACAAACTATATTACAACTTGAATCATATACTTGCAGAAGTCGAAACACATACCGAAGAGGTGTATGTTCGGAGGCGGCCAAGTTGTTGGCACCGTTGCTGGGGAGGCAACGCTTTAGTGATTTTATTTCTTCTTTTTTATTTGAATAATTAGGAGAAATTTAGGTTATAGATATGACTTTTCTACTTTCCTGTACATTTTAATCTTCTATTTTTGACTAAATTTGGTTTTACTTTTCTAAAATGATGAAAAATGCATTACGAATGTTTTTTTTGTTTAGAATGGTTACAATCTAGTATTGCTCGAGAATCAATTTATCATAATCATTTTGAATTAAATCCGTCTCTAATATCTTGGATTACTGACAATATTACATTTTATGATCCTTTGATAGAAGATCTTTCCACATTTTTGCGAAAATTAGAGATGATTTGTAGTATAGTCTCATACGCAGGGGTAGCTCTAGATGTTATTGAACTATTATTGATTCCTTTTACTCTAGATGGCAAGGCAAAATCATGGCTATATTCATTTCACCCAAACACTATCAATACATGGGGAGAGTTTGTGTACATGTTTCTTTAACGAATGATTTCCATGCCTAAAATTATGCAGAGATATATACAAATGTTTCATTTTAGGAAAACTATGACAAAAAACATTAGAGCAATCTTGGGAAAGATTTAAAACCATACTCAGATCCATATTAGGAGGAGGGCTTCAAATCACTTATACATATTCAATATTTCTATGATGGGTTGAGTACAAAAAAAAGACGCAAAGTGGATATTATGGTTGGGGGAAGTATTTGGACCAAGACATTGCAAGATGTCACTGACATACTGGAAATAGCAAGTGCGAATGAAATATTCTAGGAAGAACAACATAAACCCTTAAGCGATTCCTATGAGGCTATTTCTAACTAGATTGCAATCGACTAATGTGAAGAAGAAGATTCTGAGGATGAAGGACCGAATGAAGAACAACCAAGTGTCATAACCACCCAGTTAGAGAGGTGGCAACAAAGCAAAGAAACAGTAGATCAAATGATGCCAAGTACCATGAAGATGATACCATCAACCGTGAGGCCACTAAAGGTAGAGTTAAAACCATTACTAGGACATTTGAAATATGGGAATTTGGGGGGAAAATACTTTACCCATTATAATTGCATCAGGGTTCAATGGGTCATAAGAAGCTCTGCTAGATGTGCTTAAACGTCATGAGAAAGCCATTGGGTGGACGATTACTGATATCAAAGGCATAAACCTAGCATTTTGTCAACATAGAATTTAGTTAGAGGAAGGAAGGAAACCTGTGGTAGATGCATAGAGAAGACTTAATCTAGCCGTGAAGGAAGTAGTGAAGAAAGTACTATTAAAGTGGTTAGATGCGGGTATTGTATACTCAATTTCCAATAGTGAATGGGTTAGCCCTACACAATGTGTACCAAGAAAAGGTACTTTGGTAGTAGTAGAGAATGACCATAATAAGTTAATTCCTAAACAAACAGTCATAGGGTGGAGAGTGTGCATTGATTACTGGAAATTAAATGATGCAACGAAAAAAGATCACTTCCCGTTACCTTTCATTGATCAAATGTTAGATCAGTTAGCAGGAAAAGAATATTATTGCTTCTTAGATGGAAACTTGAGTTACCATCAGATCCCTATACATCCTGATGATCAGAAGAAGACAACTTTTACATGCCCTTTTGGAACTTATGCTTTTAAAAGAATGTCTTTTGGACTCTATAATGCTCTTGCTACATTTATGAGATGTATGACCACTATTATTGTAAATATGCTGAAAGAAAGGCTAGATGTTTTCATGGATGATTTTTCAGTCTATGGGAATTTATTCCAGGAATGTTTGTTGAACTTAGAAAAGGTGTGAAGAAACTAATCTAGTACTTAATTTGGAAAAATATCATTTCATGGTAAAGAAGTATTAGTTCTAGGACATCAAATTTCGCAAAAGCTAATAAAGAACCTGCCACATCCCATAAATAGTAAAGGTATTCGAAATTTTTTGCGACATGCAGGATTTTACAGAAAGTTTATTAAAGATTTTGCTCATATTTTTAAACCCTTAAATTTATTGTTACAAAAAGATGTCCATTTTTTATTTAATAATGATTGTAAAGATGCCTTTAAGAAAATAAAAGAAAAATTTGTGTCTACTCCTATAATTATCACATCAAACTGGAACGAACCCTTTATTATTATGTGCGATGCCAGTGATTATGCTATAGGTGATGTCTTGGGCTAGAAAAAAGATTGCTTATTCGGAGCTATTCATTATGCCAACAAAACTCTTAACCCAGCACAATGCAATTATACTACCATTGAAAAGGAGATGTTAGCAGTATTTTTGGTTGTGAAAACTTTTGTCCTTACTTAATGGCTAATCGTGTCTATATTTATACAAATCATTCAACATTGAAGTATCTAATGGAGAAGAAAGAGATGAAGGCACAATTAATGAGGTGCGTATTGCTGTTACAAGAATTTGACTTATGGATTATGGATTAAAAAGGAACAAAAATCAGATTGCGGATCATTTATTGCGATTAGAAATCCATCATTCTTCTACACCTCTACAAGAAATAAAAGAGATTTTCATAGATGAGAAGTTATTCAGAGTAGAAACACGATTACTAGGAACACCTTGGTACGTAGGTTATGTGAAAAATTTAACAAGAGGAGTGTTCCCACCTAAGGTATTGTGGCAACAGAAAAAATGAATTATTCATCATGCGAAAAATTATATCTAGGAGGATCCTTATGTGTTTCGACAATGTGCTGATTATCTAGTACAAAGATGTGTAGTTGAAGAGGAGATAAATGATATACTTAATGGATGTCATGAATCTCCTTGTAGGGGACATTTCGACAGAAAACGTACAGCTCATAAAGTGTTGCAATCAAGATTTTGTTGGCTTACTATGAACAAATATGCTTACAAGTTTGTACAAAATTGTTATTAATGTCAACGAATGCGGAATATCTCAAAATGGATTGAAATGCCACAAGTGGGAATTACTGAGGTACAAGAATTTGACGTTTGGGGAATTGATTTCATGAGACCTTTTCCCAATTCATTCAGAAATCAGTATATTCTATTGAATGTAGATTATGTCTCCAAAATGGGTTGAAGCTATGGCATTACCAACTAATGACACTAAATTTGTGGTGAGGTTCTTACGAAGAAATGTTTTTTCAAGATTTGGAACCCCTCAAGCCTTAATCAGTGATGAAGGGCACACTTTTACAGTAAACAGTTCAGAGCTGCCCTCGTAAAGTACAGTATCCGACATAAAATGGAAATAGCATATCACCCACAAGGTAATGGTTAATCTAAAGTTTCCAATCGAGAAATTAAATAGATTCTCAAAAAAATAGTAAACCCTAATCACAAAGACTAGGTGAAAAAATTAGATGATGCTTTATGGGCCTATCGGACAACCTACAGAACACCATTAGGAATGTCTCTATACAAGCTTGTTTATGGAAAAAACTGTAACCTACCTATTGAATTGGAAAAAAAAGCATATTGGGCTATCAAAGAACTAAACTTACATATTGAATTAGAAAAGAAGGAGAGGTTGTTTCAATTACAAGAATTAGAAGAATTTCGTTTCATGGCCTATGAAAACATGAAATTATACAAAGAAAGAAGTAGGTTACGGCACGACACTCAGATTCGAAAGTGAACCTTCGAGCCAGGATCGAAGGTATTACTGTTTAATTCAAGGTTAAAATTATTTCCCATTAAACTCAAATTAAGATGGACATGACCATACACTATCAATCAAGTAAAACCATATGAAACAATTGAGTTCATAGGTAAGAACGGTCAAATTTTCTTAGTACATGGGCAGAGAGTAAAACCGTACTATGGGGGAACTATGGATTTACTCATTGACGAGCAACCTTTATGCTGTAAGAAAGTGTGGAATAACAGAAACACCTAAGGGATGGATAGCAATTGAGATTCAGAGTCCGATGAAAACTAATCTCAATGTCGTGATGCCAATAGCCCATGTCACGACAATCAGCCACGAGAACAACAAGGACACTGGCCATGATGTCACGACACACACCTTCCATGTCGCAATAATGCGTACGTTACGGAACATCAGGACTAGTCTCGAGGTAATGACACATCTACTTGATGTTGCGACACACCAATGTAAGAGATGGAATTTCAAGTAAACTTTAACTCCTAACACTTACACATGTTAATTTTAATGTAAATACTTTAATTAGTGTAAAATAGTAACTTCTAAACCCACTAAATTTCTTCCTAATCATATAGTATAAATTCTCCCCGTTCTCTTCAATTTTTATTCATAAAAAAAAACCTAATTTAGAAAATCTTTGATCAAATGGTTTATTCAAGATCAAGCGGTTCTAACCCTATTTTTAGTTTTCAGAAAATGATTTAGACAAGTATTTACAATAATTACAGCCATATTACTTCATACAAGAACAGGGATTTGACCCTTTAATGAGAGTTTGTAAGGGTATTTGGGAAACTATGGTATATCATGAGTGGACGCAATTTTGTCTGCCCTACAAAGAGCCAATTAACATCTCTATTGTGCAAGAATTATAATTGGTAAAGAAGAAAAGGGAGGTAGGATGATCTTGTGCGCATCTTCAGGGCCCTTTGAAAATTCGAGGAGTTGAGGTATATATGAATGAGGTACATATTTGTAGGTTTTATAACGTGCCATATTTACCAGGACTACCTCCATAGAATTAATTTTAAAGAATTTAAGAATATCGATACCGAGAAAATTCTAATATTCCTGATAGCGGAGAAGGAATTATGGACATATCGAGAAGGCACTGCTATCCCAGAAACTTTTAATCAAGAATTAATGAAACCCAAAGCCAAGATTTGGATTAAATTGATTTGTTTAAGGATTCTTCCTACTTCAGACATGACCGAGATATGCCCAACTCTTGCCATCATGACATATGGGATTCTAATGAAAAAATGAATATGTGTGAGGAAGTGAATTTACCGAACCATGGTGGAATGTGCAATGAATTTAGGGAAATGTATATTTTTTTCTCATCTAATAATTGCCATGTGTAAAAAAGCAGGGGTACCAACTGAACGGTTTGATTGAACAATGAATCCGCCTAGTAAATTATTAGGTGATGATTTGTTCGCTCAATTCACATTGTTATAGCAAAGCCAAAATGAGGAGCGGAGGAGGAGAGGACTGAATGATGAAGATGAATAGGGATTTTTTTTTTTTAGGATTAGGTTTTAATTGTTTCTTTCATAGTTTTTGTTTAGGATTTATTTTATTGTTTATTCATCTGTTTTAATCTCCTTTATATATGTTAGCTTGTTTTTATTTATTTATTTAAAAAATAAATAAATTTTTGTATATATTTCAACTCTACATTAGGGAGACACATCATTTTGAGCTACTTACGAAAAAAAGAGGAAGGATAACCACCATTAGACAAGGAACTTCCTTGACCAATCGGATAACTCGTCCTTATTAGTTAAGGGGTTGCACATTGAGGACAATGTGTTTTCTAAAGTGTGGGGGTAACATTTTGCATATAATTTATTTATTTTTTTGGTTTTTTATGTGTGCTTGAGCTTGTAAAAATACAAATGATTGGTTAGGAGAATGCATAATAGGTTGAATGTATTTGTTGATAAATTTGGCATGATGATGAGAAAATTTTAAATTTTTTAGTATGAAAATTATTAAGTTCTTAAGTTACACTAAGTATAGATAGAAATGTATTGTTGATACCAAATGATGTGAATGATATTGGCTGCCTTCAAATGTACTCCCGTTCGATATAAGTTTTAGGCTTCTGCAAGTATACGAGTCAGGTTGTAAATATAGTGTGTACAATGAAACACTTGGTAGTAGTACGAGGATCATACCCAAAGGAGGCGTGAAAAGCATAAATGAAAAATTAAATAAAGTAAAGAGTTGAGATGTAGAAGATCAATAAATGAACTTTGGGGTTGTTAGGTTGCTTCCGTATGGATATCTCGATCTTCCGCCAATAGAGCAAGTCGATAGAGACAACTTATCGCTAGATGTCACAGTCTAAATTGATTTGGGGAAAGGTTTTCACGGACAGGCAATACCAATTTTGGGTTTATTCCCACCTAAATGATGTTATAAGGTTGTCAGGCCTAGTGTTTGTTTGATGTTCTTCCTTTCCCAAACAGTTGATCCAAAATGTAAAATCCATGTTTTGCAATAATTAAACAATCCTTAATTCCCTACAATGAAATTAGTTCCTCATGGTTTTCTTAATCATAATTGAAACAAACATATAACTCAATACTCAAATGAAAAAGAAACTTAATTTGTATTGCAATCTGTTCGGGAAAATTCCTCGAACGTTTATGTGAGTTCTACAATCTCATTTCAAACAAAAATACAAAGTAAAACGGAAAGCTAGTAAATGGTGTATCCAAACCTAATGCTAAGGGCCTTATTTATAGCCTTGGCTGGCCGTTTTCATTAACCCTAGGTTTGCTGCTGTTCTTCATGTTTTAAGTAGCATTAACTCGAAGTAGATTTCGTGTCTAGGGGTCGATGTTGCGACACCCCAAGACCTGTGTTGCGATGAAGCCATTAGTCCCCATACGAAGTGTCATCTTGCAGATGTTGTCGTGATATAATCTATGTATGTCGCGACAAATAAGTCAGTCTTTGAACCTCCAAGTCTAGTCCCGTTGTTACGATGTAGATCATCCTATGTCGTGACGAAGTGATCAGCTTCATATATTTGCAACTTCTTATGGTCTCCTAACACTCACAAAGTACATTAGCTAACCTTTTGGCCTTACTCGGCCTTAAAAACAATAAGACAACATTTTAGCACTTAGGTTGCACAATTTATTCAAAAAAGAATCGAAGTTAAATCCTACCAAAAAAAAAAGAAAATACTTAGTTTCAAGTTCTTCAAGTGTGAAAACTAGTTCAATCTGCTGGGTATAAAACCGACAGATCAAACTTCCCTACACTTAAGTCTTTGCTTGAGTTCATATTATACAAAGATTGGGATCGTAGAATTTATTCAAGGCATTTCATATTTCTTAATAATTTTAATATGATAAATAAGTATTTTACCTTTTTTTTTCAGAAAATATATGAGTTCATTAAGTTTACAAGAAATACAAATATAAAAGTTTTATCAATATAAGTCCATCAATGCTTAATAAAAATAATTTGATTATCCTAGTACAATACAAATATTCATGCTAAGATCATGCAATTTCACACCTATTCATGCATAGAGTTGTTTAAGTCACATAGGGCTTTTCGGCTTGTAACGTGTTGAGGCTTAGAATAGGTATTACATTTAAGGAATAGTTAAGCACAAAAAAGGGTTACAAACATGAAAATAGTTTGGAACATTGTATTATTCCCTATTCTTCCCTTTAATGTCCCATTTCATCTCACCCCCTTATTTCTCCTTCTCTCACCTTCTTTTTCTCTCTAATTTTAGGTAATCTCAATATAAACCAATCCCCTTAGCTAGCCTATGAGTACTTTCTTTTCTTTGTTTCTCGAGTAAGATTTTTTTATTTTTGGTGACTTTATGATTTTATCACTCTTCATATGTTTCCTTACTGAAGATTCTCTTGTTTTGTATCTACTCATCTTTTCTTCTTCTTTTGATTTTTCACTATTCTTTTCTTTTGGCTAAGCTAAAGTTCATACATTATATTGATTTTCCTATTTCCCTCTTTTCTTTTATACCTCCACCATAATGTATCTCCTTACCCTCAATATATATGGTCATACGTCTAATTTCATGCAAAATAGGACCAAAGAAAAGAGTACACACAAATCAACATTTTAGGTTCTTGAGGCTTGTAGTGTAGTTCACCAAGAAGAGTTATAAGGCTAAAAAATGAGTATTAATTGGAAATTCAAAGTAGGGTTTGACTTTTTAGCTTTAAATGTATCCAAACAATGCCTTAGGTCATCCCTAAACACCTTAATATGCATAAATATTAATTTAATCATACAATCTTAAAATTACTATCTATTATATATACTAGCATACTCGTTTCCTCATATTATGCACATCCCTTGGTATCAATAACAGCTTTCTATCTATACTCAATTTAACCTACAGAACTCAAAAATTTCATGGTCAAAAATAAAAAATTCCTCACCATCATGCGAAATTTATCAATACATACAATCAACCTCTTGTACATGCTCCTAACCAAACACTTATATTTCTACAAGCTCAAACAGACATCAAAACAAATATAAAAGCTTAAAATTAAAACTATATGCAAAAATTCTTATGTTACCCTCTACACCTTAGAAAACACATTGTCCTCAATGTAAAGCCCTATAAATAGTAAGGAAAGAAGTTACCCGATTGCTCGTGAAAGTCCTTATCGTCCCGTGGCGGTTGTCTTTCTCCCTCTTGGCATGAATGCTCAAAATTTTTGTGTCTTCATGGTGTAGGGTTCCTACAAAACGAATTAAGGCATATATGCAAAAATAATTCATAATCCCATTCTTACAAATTATATAAATTTTTAAACAAAAACCAAAACTGAATAGTTCAAAATTCCTTTTATATAAAAATAAATGAAATAATGACTATAAAAACTAAATAGAACTTATAAAAGAAACTATTAAAACCTATTCTTAAACAAAAGTCAAACTGTAAGTCCTTATTCATCTTCATTATTCAATCCTCTTCTCCTCCGTTCTTCAGTTTGACTTTGCTGCAGTAACGTACATTGAGCGAACAAGTTATCACCTAACAATTTACTAAGTGATTCATTGTTCAATCAAATGTTTCAGTTGGTAGCCTTGCTTTTGTACGCATGGTAGATACTAAATGAGGGAAAAGTACACCTTTCCCTAAGTTTTTTGCACATTCCACCATGCTTCGAAGGATCCATTTACCTACACATATTTGTTTCTTTTTTAGAATCTCGTGTGCCATAATGGCATGGATTGGGTGTATCTCTTTCATATCTGAAGTATTAGTAACCTAGAACAAATTAATTTCATCCACATCTTAGCTTTAGGAATCATTAGTTCTTGGTTGAAAGTTTTTGGGATTGCAGTGCCTTCTTGATAAGTCCATAATTCTTTTACCGTTGTTAAGAAAATTAGGATCTCCTTGGTGTCGATATTCTTGAACTCCTTTAAATAAATTCCATGAATGTAGTCTCAGTAGTAATATGGCACACTGTAAAACCAACAAATTTGAACTTCATTCATATATACCTCGATTCCTCGTATTTTTAAAGGTCATTGAATCTTCCTACAAGTCCTCCCGACTTCACGTTTCTTCAAAGCCCAATAAAATTCCTGAACTATCGAAATGTTCACCGGTTCCTTGCAAGGTAGACAAAATTGAGTTCATTCATGATCAACCACTGTTTCCCAAAATACCTCTATGAACTTGCATTAGAGGATCAAACCCTTGCTTCTGAATGATGGTATATGGCTGCAATTGTTGCAAATACTTGCCTTAGTCATTCTTTGGGAAATTGAAAATAGGATTAGCAACACTTGCACTAGAACCAACCATTTGATTATGAATTTTTAGAAATTTAGGGTTTTATTAGTAATGAATTGATTAAATGACTAGAGAGGAAGGGATTCTATACTAAATGCTTAACAAGACTCTTAATGAAGTTAGAAGTTAATTTTTTTACAGAACTTAAAGTATCTAAATTTAATTTAAACTATTAGAATTTGATGGTAACCTGAATACCCATATAAGAAACTATAATATTCTTTACGTATGAAACGATCTAACATTTGGTCAATGAAGGGTAATGGAAAATGATATTTTTTCATTACATCGTTTACTTTTGCAAATGCTTCCAGACAAGCAGCATCAAACAAAAACTTTTTATTTTGTTCTAATAGTGAGCAAAGAGGTTTTGTAATTTTTGAGAAATCTCGAATAAATCATCGATAGAATCCTGTATGGCTGAGAAAACTCCTTATTCCCTTGACATTAGTAGGTGGAGGCAACTTCTCAATAATCTCCACCTTTTCCTTGTCTACTTCGATGCCCTGACAGGAGATACGATGCCTAAGGACAATGCCTTCAGTTTCCATGAAGTGGCATTTTTCCCTGTTTAGTACTAGATTAGTGCCCTCACATCGTTTTAAAACTCTATCTAAATTGTTAGCGCCTTTATCGAAAGTGTGACCATAGACACAAAAATCATCCATGAGTACCTCCAACGAGTCTTTAATCATAGCAGAAAAAATTGCCATCATGATTCCTTGAAATGTGGTTTGTGCGTTACACAGAACAAATATCATTTGACGAAAAGCAAAGGTACCAAATGGACAAGTAAAAGTTGTTTTTGCTTGGTCCTCCGGCGCAATTGTAATCTGGTTGTAGCCAGAATATCCAATTAAGAAAGCAGTAACAGGCCTTACTAGCAGGTCTGTCCAGCATCTGATTAATGAAGGGAAGTGGGAAGTGATCTTTTTTTGTGGCAGCATTCAAATGACAGTAATCCATGGAAACTCGCCAACCTGTAGCAATGCGAGTAGGGATTAATTCTTTTTTTTTATTACTTACAACTGTAATACCGCTCTTCTTTGGAACGCATTGGATTGGGCTCACCCATGTACTATCAGAAATTGGGTAAATAATGCACGCATCCAACCATTTGATGATCTCTTTTTTTACTACTTCCTTCATTTTTTTCATTTAACCTCCTTTATTGCTCGATGGACTGCTTTTCCTCGTCCTCCAGCCTAATCTTGTGCATGTAGAAAGAGGGACTAATGCCTCTAATATCTACAATGCTCCAAGCGATGGCACGCTTGCAGTATTCACATTAATTTCTCCTCTTGACTTGCATTGAGATTTGCGAAGATAATTACTGGCAGGGTATCTTTGTCACCAAGGAAAACATATTTTAAATGCGTTGGCAATGGTTTCAACTCCAAAGTTGGAGCTACTTCAACAGACGGCTTAAATACAGGGATCGCTCTATTGGTCAGATGTAAGGACTTCATCTGCCAACCATGCCTGAACTAAAAAATATTTGCTTCAACCTTGTGGTCACAATCAAGTAGGAAATTATCTTCAGTTGTCACCACAAGTTCTTCCAAAGCTGCTTCGCCTATTAAATTCTTCCGCAATTAATTTGCCCAGTTCATCAATATGATGATGATGGTGTTATGAACGTCACAACAAATAGGTGCAAGCGTACACTGTCGATGCAAGTATAGTAGATAGAATATCGATCCCAACAGAGATGGTTATTTATGTTTAAATCTGTCAAAGCAAATTGAGTTTCAATGGTAAGAAATGTTAATAATAATGTCAACACAAATTGATTAAACTACACAGGTTAAGAGTAAAAATTGTCAGTGCAAACGTAATACAAAATGTCAGTGCAATTGTAATATAAAATGAAAGAATTGTAGAGATGTTGTACTGTAAATTAAGAAATATAAAAGAAATAAATCAAGTTAAGGAAGTGGAGAGGATCACTGACTTCACAAGTCACAACGCTAAAGGTGATTACAAGGTAACTTGTAGATGAATTTGTCGCCGCAATTATGTTCCAATGAGATCGTACTAATATCAACTCTTTGTTTAGAAAAGACCTAAGTATCCACAACTACCACACCTTCCAGTGCTGATAATGTTGAGAACTCAAGAAGAAGTGACTAGAATTCCTCCTAGTCTCAAGCAACTTCTGCTGTCTTGCTTGTTAATCTAACTTGTCACTGCACCTTCCATTGACTGTGATTGTAATCGCACTTCTGTGGTCAAAACAGTTAAATCCAAAGATAAACAAATGAGAATAATTGAATAGAACTCGAAGCAAATCTAATATTGAAAGATACTTTCGTATTCAAATAATTATCAATAGTATTCATCATCAATTTATAGAGGGATTAACAAAGGAATTGAAGCATCCTATTCCTAGTCTACTAGATTTCTCCCTTAACTGCTCCTCTTGTGTCGCACCAAGCACTTCTTATCAGAAGCTGTTACGTCCTTGTGGCATAAAATCTCCTTCCTCCAAAAGTTAGGCTTCCATGACAGCTTTCTTCGAAAATAAATAAGAGAAATTATAAATTTGAAATCTTCACACCTTGATATCCATCTTCTCTTTCATCCTTCTATTTATAATCAGTAGCCATTCCAGATCTTTCTCCCTCTTTAGATCTAACTCCTTGATGTAGCTGTAAAAGTTGTTATTTTCAGCTATGCACTCATGCAGATTTGGTGTGTTTATTGAGCAGTTGCAAATAGTCACGACATCTCTGGACGCAAATTATGAATTTAATTTGCTATGATAATTTTCTCCTGCGCTGGTGCTTCTGGATATGCTAGCAGCATGAAATCCTTGATAAACTGTGGAAGCATTCATGTGACGTCATATTTGGCTGCAATTCTAGATCAACTTGTGACTGCAAATTTGAATGCTTTCCTACTTTGGTCTTCCCAGGTGGATTTCTGCGCTGATAACTTTAGACGTAAAACTAGTGCTAGATACAGTGACATTAGTGACACAAAAGAAATAAAATGAAAGAAAATAAAATCCAACAACACTGAGTTAGAAAATGTAAATACTAAGTATGAAATGCTAATAATGCATGCTAAATATGGTACGAAAGGAACAATTTACACATTAATTTAAGGAGAAATTGAGTGTCATTCTAATGCTATCACGCTCCCAAACTTGAGTTTTTACTTGTTCTCAAGTAAATAAAAGCTAGCAAAGTTATATCTAAATTTTTATCACCACATTCATCATTCTAGCAACTTATATTCTCAGAAATCCTAATGTATAAATTATAATCATATGCTGAAGTATTGCGTCGATAATTTATGGGAACGAATAGTAAAAATTGCAACTTCAATAATGCTAACACCATGCTTTAAATCTTAAATTTTCTTAACCAACACAACATTTATTGTATAATAATATACATATATATATATTCTTTTTATAAACTTTTCTTTCTTTATTTCTTTCTTTTATGCGATTAAGAGATGTGATTGCATTATTATACTCTTGTTCCTGAGCATTAACAATGGGGTGCAACAAACCCCCAGGGAGCATATAATTGCGCCGACACACACTCTTGCAGTGAAAACATTTGGCTAGATAATTTTTAACACTTGCAGTGGAGTGTTTCCCCTTGTTGAGACACAATTCACCCACATTGGAGTGTCTTTTATTTAGTAAATATAGCTACAAGATGGTAAGTTGATTTAATTTTTAAAGAATGATGCTACTCATTTATTACTCAATCTCAATCATTCATCCAAAAATAGAAGGATTTAACACTCAATCATATTCATTGAATTTACGCATTAGCATTTTGATTTTTCTCTTTTCTTGGGAATCTCTTCAACCACTTTGCTTTTTCTTTTTTCTTGGGAATCTCTTCGACCACTAGGGTGTCTTGACCTCGTTTCATCCTCTCAACAGAAATATCATTAATTGGTCCTTTGTTGTCCAGGACCTCCTCATCATCTTTGGGCACAATTCCATTATGTTGACAGAGTAGCATAAAAGAGAGGGAAAAGGAAAGATAACAATTTGATTTCCTACAGCTTCTGCGATTTGGGCATGTATAAGCTCCCCAATGTCGATGTGTTAGTGGTGCAAAATGAAATGCAACATACACATACGATCTAATATGACCGTAATGCTGTGGGTAGAAGGCATAACACGGTTGTTGATGAAATGAAACCATACCTTACAAAAATGTTTAAGGTACCGTCTGTGCATCGGATAGTTGTGAAACTCATTGCCCGTCCATGTAGCTAAATTGATATAGAGGTCATTCATCATTTGGGCTAAACAATCATCATCCAAATGGTGTATAAAGGGTCTATGGTCGTCTACTCATTTCGAAATTCTTAACAGTACATTGATCTGCGCATCACTTCATGGAACTAGCCCTTCTCGAACAAAAATAAACTCCTGCTCTTGGTCCACCAGATTCGCATAAAACTCCCTCACCATTGTGGGAGAGCAGCTAGAAGGATGGTCACAGTGAATATTACGTTTTAGCATAACATTATGGTACCGATCTTTGGCCGTAGTCGTTAAAAACAAAATCAGGCCTGTGGATGAAGGCAGTGGTATCGTGGACTAAACCATAGTAGTAGTCAAAGTGTTCTTTGATGGGGTTTTGGGTGTGTTCTTTAAAGCACGGTTTTAGCCATGGTGAGAAGAAAGAATTTCAAGAAGTTTGACAGAAAAAATTGCTTTTGGGATTAGAAAAGAAAATATGCAAACAACGAAAGAGAAAAGTTGCAATAACAATGGCAATGTGAAGAGAATAGGTAGCTGCAGTGAGAGGCTTTATAACCTAGGCATAATATGTGGAAAAACATGAGGAAACGTTATGTCTACAGCCATTAATTGCCGGGGTGAAGATTGTACCGATTTGTTTTGATCCAATGGTTGGGAGGGAAAGAAATCTACCGGCGTGATTCTTGCTGAAAAAGTAATGCTGACTCATTGCAGAATGCATCGACAATATGTGTTTCAATGCTTCGACAAAAACATGATTTTTATTTCTGCAAGGAATTTAAAACAACACAAGGAAAAGTGAAATAATTAGAAGTAAATAAAGAAATGCATCAACATTATTTAAATGTCACCAGGTTGATAACTTCGTCTGGTTCTCGAACATTTGGGCTCGCATAATGTTTAAGACGTTGGTCATTTATTTTAAATTGTTGTCCATCCTTTAAGTTTTTGATTGTCACCGCACCACTTTGGAATGCTTCGACAACTTTAATTGGGCCTGACCATCTCGGTCTTTAACACTATCTGAACGTTGTCTTTTGGCATCGTAATAGCTTCAATCCACTTTGAGACGTAGTCAATAGCCACTAAGATATACACATTTTCAAAGGAGTTTGGAAATGACCCTATAAAATCTATACCCCAAACATCGAAGAGCTCTACCTTCTTGATGGGTTGTTAGAGCATCTCGTTGCATCGAGATATGGACCCAGTACGTTGATAATGATCACATTAATGTGCAAAATTGTGGGCGTCTCGAAATAAATTTGGCCAATAAAATCCTGATTGTAAGACCTTTATAGCAGTCCTTGTTCCATCAAAATGACCTCCGTAAGGGGCATCATGGTAGTGTCATAGGATTGACATCATTTCTTCTTCAGGTACACAGCGTCGGATGATATTGTTGGTGCATACCTGTATTTGGTTGCATCACATATGAACCTGATCTTCTTGTGACCAATCACACTCCAAGGTAATTGACGACAACAACATACCATGGTGATGCGTCGACAAAAAATAATTGCTTCTCAAGAAATGCTTCGACAATCTAATTTGTTTGTCCATTTTCACTCTCAGTTTCTAGCTGAGACAAGTGGTCAGCTACTCGATTCTCAAATCCTTTCCTATCTCTAATTTTGATATCAAATTCTTAGAGGAGTAGGATCCATCTGATGAATCTAGGTTTGGCATCATTTTTGTTGAAAAGGAATCTTAATGCTGAGTGATCCGTGTAAACTATAGTCTTTACACCGACAAGATAGGAACAAAACTTGTCAAATGCAAAGACTACTGCTAGCAACTCTTTCTCCGTAATAGTATAATTAACCTGTGTTTCAGTTAGAGTTTTACTAGCACAGTAAATAGAATGAAATACCTTTTCTTTTCTTTGGCCTAGAATAGCTCCCATAGTAAAGTCACTGGTGTTGTACATTAGTTTGAATGGTTGCATCTAGCTGCTTCTTTATTGTTGTGAATGCATCCAAACATGCATCATCGAGCACAAACATTTTATTCTGCTCTAGTAATGAGCATAAGGGTATAGCTATCTTGGAAAAATCTCTAATGAATCTTCTATAAAAGCCAGCATGTTCAAGAAAGCTTCTTATTGCTTTGATAGTGGTGGGAGGTGGTAATTTTTTGATGATTTTTACTTTAGCTTTATCAACTTCAATACCCTAATAAGATATGATATGGCCAAGGACAATGCCTTTAGTAGCCATGAAGTGGCATTTCTCCCAATTTGTGTCCTCAATAAGATTTGTGTCCTCGCATCTTTTCAAAACTCTTGCCAAATTGTCAGCAGATTGGTCAAAACTCTGTCCATAGATCGAGAAATCATCCATGAATACCCGGAGTGAGTCCTCAATCATATATGAGAAGTTCCCCATCATGCACCTTTGGAATGTCACTAGCGCATTACATAACCCAAACGAAATTCATCGAAAAGTAAATGTTCCAAAAGGACATGTGAACGTTGTCTTTGCTTGATCGTCCGACGCAATGGTTATTTGGTTGTATCCAGAGTAGCCATCCAAGAAGCAATAATAGGCTTTGCTAGCTATCCTATCTAGCATCTGATGGATGACAGGTAGTGGAAAATGGTCTTTCTTTGTGGCTACATTCAGTGGTAGATAATCCATGCATACTCGCCATCCAGTTGCGATGTGAGTAGGGATTAACTCGTTCCTGTCGTTGGTCATGACTGTAGAACCACTCTTTTTAGGCACACATTGAATGGGACTTACCCAATTACTATAAAAAATAAGGTATATAATGCCCACATCTAACCATTTAAGGATTTCCTTCTTTACCACTTCTTTCATTTTCTCATTGAGTCGTCTTTGTTGCTCAATGGATTGCGTCCCTTTGTCTTCCAGCCGTATCTTATGCATATGAAAAGAGGGACCGATGCCTCTGATATCTGCGATGCTCCTGGCTATGGCTCTTTTATGTTCTTTCAAAACTGCGATGAGCTTATCTTCTTGCATTGTATCGAGGGATGCGTTAACAATAACAGGTAACGTCTCGTTGTCACCAAGGAAGACATATTTCAAATGTGATGGAAATGGTTTTAACTCCAATGTAGGGCCTTGTTTGATCGATGGTTTAAACACCGGGATTGTCCTGTTAGACAAATCCAAAGACTCCAATTGCCAATTCTGACGTAGCTCACAATTATTAACCTCCTCTTTGTCGACACAATCATCTAGAATGTCATCGGTAGAGGTCGCTACATCATCATCAGACAGTACTGAACTTCTTGTATTAAATTCTTCCCGAATAATCTTATCCAACACGTCAATGTGGTGACAATGTTCATTGGATCCGAACAGTGATGCTTCAAACACATGAAGGTTACTTGGTCATCATTATGACGTATAACAAGTTCTCCTTTGAATACGTCGATAAGTGTTTGTCTTGTTGCTAGAAATGACCTTCTAAGAATTATAGGTACCTCCTTGTCTGCTTCGCAGTCTATGATGGTAAAATCAGTAGGGAACATCAACTTATCTACTTGAACAAGAATATATTTGATTTGTCCTTCCGGTTGTGTTAAAGATCTATCCTGCCAGTTGCAATATTATCGCAGTCTGTTTCATTGAACCTATTCCTAATTTCATAAAAGTAGACAAAGGCATCAGGTTAATACTTAAATTTTAGAGTTAAATGTCAATGTATTGAAAATAAATCAAATTGTGCTGAATGTTGAGTGCTGAATATTTAAATGTATAAAATGTAAAAATGAGCAAGTGTAAAGGGTAGAAATGGTTCATTGATTCTCTTAAGTTGCAATGCTAGATGCATCGACAAGGTAGAGTGTAGAAGAATTGTCACTACAATGAAGTCTCTTTGAGTTCTTACCAACAACAGCTCCCTACTTAATCCCGACTTAAATACCCATAATAACTCCACCTCTCGGTGCGAGCAATGATGTGTACTCAAGAACAAGTAGCTGGTTCTCAACCCAGTCTTGAGCAGATCTCGGCTAACCCACTTGTTAAGCTAACATGTTAGGGCATCTCTTAATATCAGTGCACTACAATTTCATTCTCATGCTTAAAGCGGTTAAATCTAAGAATAAACAAATAAACAGTGTAAAATAAGGATCAAAGTGATATAACATTAAAAGACACTCTCATATTCATTTAATATCATCAGAATCCATCATCGTTTAAGAAGAATTAAAGAGTACAACGAAGCTTACTATCTCTAGACTACTGGACCTACTCCCTAATTATTCCTCTTGCCTTGTATCAAACACCTTCTCGTCAGAAGTGATTGTAGACTTGCTTCATTTGCTTCCTAATTCCCAGCTCAAATCTTCAAATTCACATAGAAATTGTAGAATTTAATCCCTTAGATCTTGATGATTTCTTCATTCTTTGTTCGTCTATTTATAACCTCCAAAATGTTGCAAGTTTTCCAGATCCAGATCTAGATTTTTGCAGCTGTCAAAATTAGTTAGAGTACAGCTGTGCACTAACGTAGTTCTAGTATGTTCTTCAGAGATCTGCAGTTTGTCGTTGTATCACTAGACGCATTCTAAAATCATAATTGCAATGACATCTATGAAATTCCTACGTTGGTGCTTCTAGCTATGGATTCAGCTTGATTCTACTCATTTAAGGTTTAGTTGTAATGCAATGACATCTATGAAATACAAAAGAGATAATTAAGACACTAAATTAGGGAGAAAATCTATGTCATTTGTAATACCATTTCATTCCAAATAATTCAATAATCACACATCAAATGAAAAAAATGTGGCCACAATTATTTTTCTTAACTTTGCATACTTTCATTGAACTTAAAGAAATAAATATATTCCTAAACTTGTGAGTGTAATTGCATTTCCATTCCTTATTTCCCTCCAAACTTAATGTCAGCATTATCCCTGATGCACTAATAATACTATACAAATTATAATGGAAATGCAACTACAATGCAACTATGAAAATAAATAAAATGCAGGGACAATAAAAATGCAATGAAAATAAAATAAAATGCACGCAACTAACTACGGAAAAGTAAACTAACTCATTGTGTTGCAGCCTCGGAAGTGGCTGCTTTGGATTTCTTTTTCTTCTTTGGGAGCTCCTCCTTTCTTTTCTTCTTAGCTTTTCGTTTGTGCCTTTTTCTTTTTGTTTTGTTGGTGGAGTAGATTGCTCCTCCATTGCTGGTTGAATGTTGGTTTTATCGACAATTATGTCCAATGGATGGAGTTAAGTAAGTGGTGTTGCATATGACACAATAGCTAGAGGATTAGAATCCTTATTTTTGGATGTAACTGCTTGGTCCAGCTCGCCCCAGGTGGTGTCGATTGTTCAACAGATGCACCCACACTTGTTGGTGCATCGACAAATTTCTCAGCTAAATTTTGCCCTAGGTGGAATCCTCATCTTCTTTCTTCTATTCTTTTTCTTCTTCTTCTCTTTCTCCTTCTTCTTTTGCTTCTTCGTCGACTGCAATATCCACGGATACAGTTTATGTTTGTTCCCCCCCCAATAGTAGCATCTCTCTCCACCATTTTAGCTCCTAAACTATTTGAAAGTTCATCTTCAAAGAGGCTGACAATATTTTGGGAACAATCTTCCATCTCCTTGGATTACACCTCTTTTCTTTATCATCAAAGATGTGGATTCAATTTAAGGACTGGACGGATTAGGTTCTTCCTTCTAAACTAGGCTACTCTGATGATGGAGTGGCTTCATTGATGATTGGAGAGAACACAGGGAATTCAAGCATTGGGTTTCTACTCAAACCGCACAATGTGGTGACAATAACATTATTTCATGCCCTAGTATATGCATAGAATAAATTCTGTCTGAACTGCACCTCTACTACTGCGTCGACAAGCCTGATTTGTCTGGTGCTCATTTGATCAAATTTTTTTTAATTTCATCAAGCTTCCTCCAAATTAGAGGGTCTATGGGCGCATGGGTCTAAGCAGCTTTCCTTTTTCCTTTTCCCTTTTCCCATTTCTTGCTTTTGTGAAACCTCCTTCACCACAGTAGTTTCTTGCCCTCTAGTCTTCCTCTCTATCGAAACATCATTGATTGGGCCCTTATTTTCCAGAGTCTCCTCCCCTTCACGAGGCACAATGCCTCTTTCTTTACACAGCGACATTATCAAAGAGGCGAAGGGTAAGATACCTGTTATTTTATGATGACATCAGAAATTTCTTGATGAAGGATTGCGTCGACATCAATTCTACATCCTTTCAATATCGAATGCAACAGACACATTCTATTGAGTGTTGCGATGGTATTGTGGGTAGATGGCAATAGACGATAGTTTATAAAATGGAACCATACCTTGCTTTGGACCGTAAGGTAGAGGCGGTGCATGGTGTAGTCATTTGGATTGTTTCTAGTCTAAACTATTCCGTCGATGTATAAATCGCTCAGTAAAAGTTCTGTACCTTGTTCAATTAGATTCTCCAGAAACTCCACATGTTCATCCTCCCCCTCAGCGATATGGAAGAGAGCGTTTATGTGGTCAGCGCTCCAGGGCACCAACCCTTCACAAACAAATATGAACTCTTGTTCAGGGTCCATTAGATTAGTGTAGAATTCCCTCACCATGGAGGGAGAGTAGTCGGCCAGATGGTCGCAAAACCATTGCCATCCAAGAAGAGAGATGGTTATGGTGACTTGCTTCCCCAAATTCAATAGTGGGGACAACTAAAATCCTTGTTTAGAATTACATTTCCTTTTCAGCATAATGTTGTGATAGCGGTCCTTCGCCACTTTTGACAGGAGGAGAACAGACTCTTTGGGTCGTGGTTGGTTGGCATTCTTGACCATAGCAGTCGAGGATTCAACTGTCGATTTAGATGGGGTTTTGGCTCCACGTGTTCTTGCCATGAGGACTGAAAGAAATAAAGTGAGAATAGTTTGTAGAAAACACAACAAGTTTAAGATAAAGAAAATATGGCAACAATGGAGGTTACGAGTGTGAGAGAACAGTCAACACAAAATGTCTGTTTCATAGACGATGAAGGCGAAGAGACGTGATGTTAGTAGAAAGTACACTATGTTTGTAGCCAATAAATTCTAGGACACAGATCATACTTTTTCAAGACGATCCAATGGTTGGGGATTAGAGTGAATCAACTAACGTGATTCTTGCCCAAAACATTTCGCTAAGTCATCAAAGAAATGCACCGACAAGTCATGCTTTCTTGTGCGTCGACAAAAAGGAGATTTTTATTCCTTCATAAAACTTAAAGAAAAGAGTTAAAAGAAAACAAAAAGTAAAAATCAAAATTTTGCAAAGACATTATTAAGAAAATGTAACCAGGTTAATGGTCTCTTTTTGTTCGTTGATGCTTAGGTTGCAGTAATGCTTCAATCATTGGCCATTCACTTTAAATTGATGTCCATCGTTCAAATCTTTGATTGTCACCACACCATGTGAAAATGCTTCGACAACTTCAAAAGGTCCTAACCACCGTGAGTGTAATTTCCTTGGATGCAATTTTAAATGTGAGTTAAATAAAAGCACTTACTGACCAGGAGAAAATTGTCGCTGCAAGATAATGTTGTCGTGCCATCTTTTAGTTTTTTTCATTGTAAATGGTCGTACTTTCATAGGTATTACGCTGAATTTCTTCCAGCTCCGAAATGTCCAACAATCTTTTCTGTCCAGCAGCATCATAATCTATGTTCTCTTGCTTGATTTCCCACATGGCCTTATGTTCAAGTTCGACAAGCAAGTGACATGATTTTTCGAACACTAACTGATATGGAGACATTCCTAATGGAGTTTTGTAAGCTGAGCAAAGCACCCACAATGCAAGGACCAATCCCATCTAGATGGTTTAACCACCTTCTCAAGAATACCTTTAATTTGTCGATTGGAAACCTCTACTTGTCCATTCGATTGTGGATGATATGTGGTTTCCATGCGATGCTTCACACCGTAGCATTTCAAAGCTATCGCCACCTGATTGCAATGAAAATGAGTGTCTTGATCACTTATTAATGCTCGAGGTGTTCTGAATCTTGTAAGGATGTATGTGTGAAAGAACTATAACACCGTTCGAGTATCATTTTTTGGAACAACAATTGCCTCGATCCACTTGGAGACATAGTCAACAGCTACCAGTATATACACATTCCCAAAGGAAATTAGAAATGGTCCCATGAGATCTATACCCCACACATCAAAGAGTTCAATCTCCATGATAGGTTGTTAAAGCATCTCGTTGCGTCGAGATACAGAACCGATGCGCTGACATTTGTCATATTATTGAGCAAAATTGTGTGCATCTCGAAACAATGTAGGCCAGTAAAATCCTAATTGCAGAACCTTTGCAGCAGTCTTAACACCACCAAAATGGCCTCTATAGGGAGCATCGTGGAAATGCTTTAGGATAGATAACATTTTGTCCTCAGGAACACAACGACGAATGATGTTGTCAGTGCATACCTTAAATAGGTATGACTTATTCCAATGATACTTAGCAGCATCCCTAAGAATTCTGACCTTCCTATGCCCTGTTGCACTCAATGGTAGCTTTCCATAAACTAGGTAATTGACTACATCTACTTACCATGGAGATGCATCGACAAAGAATAATTTCTCATCTGGAAATGCGTTTACAATTTGTGACTTATTTCCATCCTCACTTCTAGCTTCCAGATGAGATAAGTGGTCTGTTACTTGGTTTTTCGATCCTTTCCTGTCTTTAATTTCAACATCAAATTTTTGGAGTAAATGGATCCATCTAATCAGCCTGGGCTTGGCATATTTCATAGCAAAAAAGTATCTTAAAGCAGAGTGATTAGTGTATACTGTAATTTTTTTGCCGACAAGATATAAACAAAACTTGTCAAATGCAAAAAGTACTGCCGCAACTCTTTTCAAGTGGTCATATAATTCACCTACGCTTTAGTTAGGGTTTTACTAGCATAATATATTGAATGAAATACCTTATATGTCCTTTTTCCTAGCACAACACCTACAGCAAACTCGCTCGCATCGCATATTACTTTGAACGGCAGCATCCAATCTGGTGCGACAATAATGGGTGCTTGTACTAACTGCTGTTTAATCTTTAGAAATGCTTCCAAGCAAGCTTTATCGAACAAGACCTTTTTATTTTGCTCTAACAAAGAGCATAATGGTTTCGCTATTTTAGAGAAATCTCAGATGAATCTTCTATAAAATTTGACATGGCCGAAAAAACTCCTTATTCCTTTCACATTATTGGGTGGAGGTAGTTTTTCAATGATTTCCACCTTCACTTTATCCACTTCAATGCCCTGACAAGATATTCGATGACCAAGGACAATTCTTTCGTTGCCATGAAGTGGCATTTTTCCCAGTTTAGAATCTAGTTGGTGTCCTCGTATCTTTTAACACTTTTTCCAAATTGTCAGCGCATATATCAAAATTTTGCCCATACAAAGAGAAATCATCCATAAATACCTCTAATGAGTTCTCGATCATATTTGAGAGGATAGCCATCATTCACCTTTGAAATGTGGCTAGGGCATTGCACAAACCAAATGGCATCCGTCGGAAAGTAAAGGATCCAAATAGGCATGTGAAAGTTGTCTTTGCTTAATCCTCCAACGTGATTGCAATCTAGTTGTATATAGAGTACCCATCAAGAAAACAGTAGTAGGCCTTACCAGCTAGCCTATCCAACATTTGATTAATGAATGGAAGTGAGAAGTGATCTTTTTTTTTTGTCACATTTAAATAATGGTAATCCATACACACTCGCCAACCTATAGCAATGCGAGTAGGGATTAGCTCATTTTTATCGTTACATACCACTGTTATGCCACTCTTCTTAGGAACGCATTGGACCTGACTCACCCATTGCTGTTTGAAATAGGGTAGATGATGCTTGCGTCCAACCACTTGATAATCTCCTTCTTCACTACTTCTTTCATTTTCTCATTTAGTCTTCGTTGTTGCGAGAAATGGGGTAGATGAACCAGTTTTCATTTTCACTACTTGATAATTAGCTCGCCCTTGAAAACATCGATAAGAGTGTGTCTCATTGTGAGAAATGGGTGCCCTAGAATAATAGGCACCTCCTTATCATCTTCGCAATCAAGTATGATAAAGTCGACTGGGAACACGAACTTGTCGATACGGACAAGAACATCTTTAATTTGTTCTTCAGGTAGTGCCAAAGATCTGTTTGCAAGTTGTAATGTCACCGCAGTGGGCTTTAAATGACCAATCCCTAATTTCTTGAAAGTTGACAATGACATAAGATTAATGCTAGCTCTTAGGTCACAGAGAGCTTTACTTGAATAATGATTTCCAATAGAAAATGGAATTGCAAAATTTCCAGAATCTTTCATTTTTTGTGGCAATTTATTTGTCATCACAGCGCTACATCCTTCTATGAGTGCAATTATCTCAATGTCGAAAAGCTTTTTATTTTTTTATAGTAGCTTCTTAATGAATTTCCCATAGATGGGGATCTGCACAAGAGCATCAACTAGAGGTATATTAATGTGTAATTGTTTCAAGGTAGATACAAATTGTTGATAATCTCTGTCATGCTTTTTCTCCTTAAATCTTTGCGAAAATGGCTAAGGTATGCTCAAAGCAGGTTGTTTTGTTGTAACCGGTTGTGTCGACATGGGCAGTTGCATCGATAACTTCTTAGGATGAATGGTCGGCATCGGTGTAACTACTGGTGGTTCTTCCTCATTTACTTCAGCTGTAACTTCTCTTTTTTGCTTTGGTTTGTTTGCATCGACAGGTGCTTGGTTTTAGCTACTACTTTGCTCTGCAGATTGCTTTCCACTTCGCAATGTGATAGCCTTGCAATGCTCCTTTCCTTTTTGATTTGGATTCTCAGTATCGCTTGGCAAAGCACTTAGTGGTCGTGTGCTCATGTTAGAAGCCAATTGTCCTAGTTGTGCTTCCAACGCTCAGATGGAAGATGAATTTCCTTGTACAATTGCTTCTGTCCTAGTAATATGCTCACGTATCAAAGCTTCAAGACTATCCAATGGATCTACTATTGATTGAAAATACTATCGTTGTTGATGTTGTCCTTGCATATTTGACATAGCACTCTGTTGTGGTGGCATTCGAACTTGTGTCTGCATCTGATTGTATGGCTGCATCTGGTTTTGTGATCGCATTTGACCAGGTTACGTATGCATTTGCGGATTGTGATTATAGTTTTACTGTTGTTAATTGTACTCCCTTGTCTAAAATTACCTTGATTTGAGGAATTTTCATATATATATGTGGACGTATTCAGACTCCCCCAAGGTTGTTAAGCTTTATTTGAACTGTTGTATGAGTTATCATAGGAATTTCAATGGATGTTATTCATATAGAATGCATTCTCAGCATGCTGTGGGTAATCCTCGTAATTATGGCTGTTGCCACAAATTTCATAGAAAAATGTCGGGACATCCATCTGTTGGGCCACTTGAATAAGGGCAACATTACTCGTCCCTTTCATGTTTTTTATCATATTTGCCCATGAGGATACCTGTATACTCAAGGCTGATATAACATCTAATACCATATCTCTAGGATTTGTTTTTACCTGAGTAGAAGAAGAGATTGGGTATTGATAATCATTTTGTGCAATCCTTTCTAGTATTCGTACGACTTCATTGTAAGTGCAATTCAACAAAGGACCTTTAGAAGATGCATCGACAAGATTTCTTGTCAGCGCATTTAATCCATTTGCTCTACTTGTGGTAGTGGTGGTATATTGTTGTTGACTACTTGTGGTTGCACTGGAGGAACAACATTTTGTGGCAACAATGGTGGTAAATCATTGTTATTTCCAGCCATTTTCCTTTGCTCTTGCTTTTTCCTCCGAATCGTCCTTTCAATTTTCGGATCAAAACTAACAATGTTGTTAGGATTTCTCCTTTTGGACATAAACACCTAAAAAGAAATTGAAAAGAATTAACAAAAGATTAGTGATCAATAAAGGTTAGAAAATAACAAATAAATGCAACTACAGAAATAAACATCAAACTAACGTCATCCCCGACAATGGCATCAAAACTTGATCACGCTATGAATGTCACAGCAAATAGGTGCAAGCGTACACTGTGATTCAAGTATAGTATGATAGAATTGAATCTATCGAATATTGATCCCACAGAGATGGCTGTTTATATTTAAATCTGTTGAAGCTAATTGTGTTAAAATGGTAAGAAATGATAATAATGTCAATGCAAATTGATTAAACTACACAGGTTAAGAGTAAAAATTATCAGTGCAAACATAATACAAAATGTCAATGCAACTGTAATATAAAATGAATGGATTGTAGAGATATTGTAATGTAAATTAAAAAATATAAAAGAAATAGATCAAGTGTAAAGAAGTGAAGAGGATCACTTACTTCACAAGTCACAACACTAAATGTGACTACAAGGTAACTTATAGATGAATTTGTCGCCACAATTATGTTCCAATGAGATCGTACTAATATCAACTTCTTTTTTAGCAAAGAGCTAGGTACCCATAACTACCACACTTCCAGCACTGATAATGTTGAGCCCTCAAGAACTAGTGACCAAAATTCCTCCTAGTCTGAAGCAACTTCATTGTCTTGCTTGTTAATCTAACTTGTCATCGCACCTTCTAGTGATTGTGACTGCAATCGCACTTCCGTGATCAAAACAATTAAGTCCAAAGATAAATAAATGAGAAGAGTTAAATAGAACTCGAAGCAAATCTAATATTGAAAGATACTTCCTATTCAAACAATTATCAATAGTATTCATCATCAATTTAGAGAGGGATTAACAAAGGAATTGAAGCATCCTATTCCTAGTTTACTAGAATTCTCTCTTAATCGCTCCTCTTGTGTCGCACCAAGTACTTCTCGTCATAAGCTGTTGCATCATTGTGGCATCAAATCTCTTTCCTCTAGAATATAGGCTTCCATGGCAGCTTTCTTCGAAAATGAATAAGAGAAATTATAGATTTGAAATATTCACACCTTGATGTCCATCTTCTTTTTCATCCTTCGATTTATAATCAATAACCATTCCAGATCTTTCTCCCTCTTCAGATCTAACTCCTTGATGCAACTATAGAAGTTGTTATTGCCAGCTATGAACTCACGTAGATCTGGTATGTTCATTGAGCAGTTGTAGATTGTCGTGACATCTCTGGATGCAAATTATGACTTTAATTTGCTGTGATAATTTTCTCCTGCGCTGGTGCTTCTAGATATGTTAGTAGCATGAAATCCTTAATAAATTGTGGAAGCATTCATGTGACTACATATTTGGTTGCAATTTTGGATCAATTTGTGACCATAACTCTGAATGCTTTCCTACTCTGATCTTCCCAGGTGGATTTCTGCATTGACAACTTTACACGTAAAACTAATGCTAGATATAGTGACATTAATGGCACAAAAGAGATAAAATGAAAGAAAATAAAATCCAACAACATAGAGTTAGAAAATGTAAATACTAAGTATATAATGCTAATAATGCATGCTAAATATGGTACCAAAGGAACAATTTACACATTAATTTAAGGAGAAGTTAAGTGTCATTTCTAATGCTATCAGATGTCAATGCTCTATACTCTTGAAGAGAATTGTTTCAAAGACACTAAAGGTAACGTGTTCCTCATTGTGTCGCGTGATTAACTTACCTTTGAATACGTTTATAAGAGTGCGACCCATAGCAAGAAATAGGCATCCCAAAATTATGGGTACGTCCTTATCAGCTTCGCAATCATGAATCATGAAATCTGATGGGAACACAAACTTATCTACTTGGACGAGAACATATTTGATTTATCCTTCAAGTTGTGCCAAAGATCTATTTGTCAGCTGCAATGTCACTACAGGTTGTTTCATGTGACCAATTCTCGATTTCAAGAATGTTCACAAGTGCTCCTAGATCACAGAGAGTTTTTCCTAAGTAATGATTTCCAATGGAATACAAAATTGTAAAATTCCCAAGATCATTTCATCTTGGGTGGCAATTTATTTTTCAGTACAATGCTGCAGCCTTCTGTGAGCGAAATTGTCTTAATTTCAGTCAATTTTTTTTTCTTGGATAAGAGCTCCTTAGTAAATTTCCCATAACTAGGAATCTACACAATAGCATCAATAAGAGGTATATTAACATGTAATTGTTTCAAAGTGGTTAAAAACCTCTAATATTCTCTTTCATTTTCTTTCTCCTTAAATCTTTGTGGAAACGGCAAGGGTGTTAAAACATTAGACTATTGTGAAACAACCGCTTGTGTCGACATTTGAAGTTGCATTGATAATTTTGTGGGTCGAATGATTGGCATGGGTGTAATTACAGATGACTCCTTTTCCTTTAGCTCTACTGCTTCTTCTTCTAATTCAACTTTTTCTTTTTTCTCTACTTTATTTGAGTCGACAGGTGCTCTATTGGAATTGCTGCTTTGTTCAACAGTTTGCTTTCCACTCCGAAGAGTAATAGCTCTGCAATGCTCCTTCCCCTTTTGAGTTAGATTTTCAGTATCACTAGGTAAAGCACCAAGTGGTTTCGTGCTCATATTAGAAGCTAGTTGTCCTACTTATGCTTACAATGCTCGGATGGAAGAAGAATTTCCTTGCATAATAGCTTTAGTTCTTGTAATATGTTCACGCATCAAAGCTTCAAGGGCAGCTAATGGATCTGCTCGAGGTCGAGAGTAATGTTGTTGCTGTTGTTGATGTTGTCCTTGCATATATTCGTATTTGGCATTGTAGTCTGTTGTGGCTGAATACGAGTATGTGACTGCATCTGATCATGATGTGCATGCACTTGAGGATTATGGTTGTAATTTTGTTGCTACTGATTCTAACTCCCCTATCGAAAATTTCCTTGACTCTAGGAATTTCTATATCGAAATGTGGATGCATTTTGATTGCCCCAAGGTTTTTGATTCTTGGTTGAACTATTATAAGAGTTACTGTACGAATTTCCTCTGATGTTATTGATAGAAAACATAATTTCTGCATGTTGTGGGCAATCCTCGTAGCTATGATTTTCACCGTAAATTTCATAACAAAATGTCGGGACATCCATTTGCTGGGAAACTTGAATGGGAGCAACTTCACTTGTCCCCTTAATGTCTTTAATCATGTTAGCCAACGAAGATACCTGTGCACTTAAAGCTGATATGGAATCTAATTCAATAACTCTAGGATTCATTTTTACTTGAACAGTTCAAGAAATTGGGTATTGATAATCATTCTATGCGATTCTCTCCAAAGTTCGCACAACTCATCATAGGTGCAATCCAACAAAGGACCGTTTGCAAATGCATCAACAAGATTTCTTGTTTGCGCATTTAATCCCTTGTAGAAAATTTTGACCTTTGTTTTTTATTGGATTCCATGCATGGAACAACATCAAAGCAAAGTTTTGTAACGCTCCCATGTGGTATGTAGATTCTCATAAACCAACTGGTAGTAATCAGTAAAATCATTCCTCAATCAAGCATTCATTATAGGTGGGTTAAACCGCAAAACAAATTGAGTTGGAAGTGCATTCCAAGATGTAATAGATCAAGCAGGTAATCCAAGAAACCAAGTACGAGCCCTTCCTTGCAATGAATAAGGAAACAGTTGCATCTTCAAGGCGTCATCAGGAACATCATGCTGACTAAAAGAAGCACAAATTAGCAGAAAAAATTTAAGATGCTCTCTCGCATCTTCATGAGGTAAACCAGCATATTGCCCATTCGAATTTAATATTTGAAACATAACCGATTTTATCTCAAAATTCCCAACTTGGATCGCTGATCTAACAACCCTTGGTTGTGAGTCATCTAACACAGGAACAACAAAATCTCTGATTGTTCTATTTTACATTTGTTCTTCTTGTGGCAGCTGTGGGTTGTTTAAATTCTGTGGCTGTGTTGGAGGGACATAATTTTGTGGCGACAAATTTGGTATAGCATCATTTTTAGGTAAAGCCATATTCCTTTGTTCTTGTCTTCTCATTCGAATAAGAAACACAGATTGAAATTTTCTACATTGGATTAAATGCACAGACAAAAAATCTTGTCGATGGATCTACAAACGATCATTTGTTAGATTGCACCTACGCTGAAGCAGTGCAGATTTTGGAGAGAATTACGCAAAATGATTATCAATACTCGATTTCTCGAACTACACAAGTAAAAACGAATCCTAGAGTTATTGAGTTAGACGTCATATCAGCTTTAAGTACATAATCTTCGTTGGCTAACATAATCTAAAACATGAAAAGGACGAGTGACATTGCCCCTATTTAAGTAGCGCAGCAGATGGATGTCCCGACATTTTGTTGTGAAATTTATGGTGAAAATAATAGCTATGAAAATTGTCCACAGCATGCCAAAAATGCATTTTATGTAAATAACATTAGAGGAAACTCATACGATACCTCTTACAATACTTCAACTAGGACTCAACAACCTTGGAGGAATAAAAATGCGTCCACATTCCGATATGGAAATTCCTCGAGTCAATGGAGTTACAATCAGTAGCAGTAGAATTGCAACCATAATCCTCAACTACATACACATCACGATCAGAGGCAATCACATGCTCGTATACAGCCATAGCAGACTGCAATGCCAAATATAAACATGCGAGGATAGCATCAACAACAACAACAACATTATTTTTAACCAAGATCAAATCCATTAGCTACCCTTGAAGCTTTGATGCATGACCATATTACAAGAACTGAAGCTATTGCATAGGGAAATTCTTCTTCCATCCGAGCGTTCGAAGCACAATTAGGACAGCTGGCTTCTAATATGAGCACGAGACCATCAGGTGCCTTACCAGTGATATTGAAATTCCAAATCAAAAGGGGAAGAAGCATTGCAAGGCTATTACTCTTCGAAGTGGATAGCAAACTGTTGAACAAAGCAGCAACTCTAGTCAGCACTTGTCGGCGCAAATGAAACTAAGGAGAAGTTGTATCTGAAGAAGAAGCAGTAGAGATAAATGAGGAGGAGCCACAGTAATTACACCCATGCCAACAATTCGATCATCAAAATTATCAATGCAACCACCAATGTCGACGCAATCAGTTGTATCACAACATCCTAATGTCTCCATAACTTTTCTATTTACACAATGATTCAAGGAGAAAGAACACGACAGAGAATATCAAAAGTTTTTGGCCACCTTGAAACAACTACGTGTTAATATACCTCTCATCGATGCTCTTGTGCAGATTCCTAGCTATGAGAAATTTATGAAGGAGCTTTTGTCAAAGAAAAAGAAGTTGACTGACATCGAGACAATTGTGCTCACAGAAGGTTGTAGCACTGTACTGACAAATAAATTTCCACCTAAGATGAAAGATCCTAGTAGTTTTATAATTTCGTGCTCCATTAGAAATCATTATTTAGGCAAAGCTCTTTATGATCCAGGAGCAAACATCAACCTTATGCCCTTATCATCATTCAGAAAATTGGGAATTGGTCACATTAAGCCCACTACGGTGACATTGCAACTAGCAGATAGATCATTAACGCAACCTGAAGGACAGATTAAAGATGTTCTCGTCCAAGTAGATAAGTTTGTGTTCCCAGCAGATTTCATCATACTAAATTGCAAAACTAATAAGGAGGTACCCATAATTTTGGGACGCCCATTTCTTGCTACGAGTTGCACTCTTATAGATGTTTCAAAGGTGAGTTAATCATGCAACATAATGATGAACACGTTACCTTCAGTGTCTTCGATGCAACTCCCTGCAAGAGTAAAGAGAAATGTCACCACATTAATGTCCTGGAAGAATTAATTACGAAAGAATTTAATGAGCGTAGTTTAGTAGTGCAAGAAGAATTTGCAGTGACATCCAAAGATAATTTCCTACCTGACTGTAACCACGAGGTTGAGGTGCATTTTTGTGAGCTTAGACATGGTTGGTAGATGGAATAATAGGACGATCCCTATTCTCAAGCCATCGATTGAAGAAGCTCTAACTTTAGAGTTGAAACCATTGTCAATGCATTTAAAATATGTTTTCCTTCGTGACAACGATACCTTGGAAGTAATTGTCTCCGCAAATCTCAATGCAAGCCAAGAGAAGAAATTAATCAGAATATTAAAGCAACACAAGCGTGCCATCGCCTGGAGCATTGTGGATATCAGAGGCATTAGTCCCTCTTTCTGCATGCACAAGATCAGGCTGGAAGATGAGAGAAAGCAATCCATTGAACATCAACATACATTAAATGAGAAAATGAAGGAAGTTGTAAAAAAAAGAGATCATAAAATGGTTGGAAGCAGGCATTATTTTCTAAATTTTTGACAGTGTGTGGGTAAGCCTGATCCAATGTGTTCCAAAGAAGAGTAGTATTATGGTGGTAACCAATGACAAAAATGAATTGATTCCTACTCGCATTGCTACCGGTTGGCGAGTTTGCATGGACTATCATCGTTTGAATGTTGCCACAAAAAAAGATCATTTCCCACTTTCATTCATTGATCAGATGCTGGACAGGCTAGTTGGTAAGGCCTATTACTATTTTCTTAATGGATATTCTGCCTACAACTAGATTGCAATTGTGCTAGAGGACCAAGCAAAAACAACTTTTACTTGTCCGTTTGGTACTTTTTCTTTTCGTCGAATGCCACATTTCAAAGGTGCATGATGACAATCTTTTTCGTTATGATTGAGGATTCATTGGAGGTATTTATGGATGACTTCTTTATTTATGGTCACACTTTTGATAAATGCATTGACAATTTAGCTAAAGTTTTGAAGCGATGCGAGGACACTAATTTGGTGCTAAATTGGGAAAAATGCCACTTCATGGCAACTGAAGGCATTGTCCTTGGGCATCGTATCTCTTGTCAGGGCATAGAAGTAGATAACGCCAAGGTAGAGATTATTTAAAAGCTTTCCCCACTTACCAATGTCAATGGAATAAGGAATTTTCTTGGCTACGCAGGATCTATCGATGATTCCTCTATGATTTCTCCAAAATTACAAAACCTCTCTCTGCTCCTTATTGGAGCAAAATAAAAAGTTTTTGTTCGATGCTACCCGTCTGGAAGCATTTGAAAAAATTAAGCAGCAATTAGTGCAGGCGCCTATTGCCGTCGCACCTAATTTATCACAACCGTTCAAAGTTATGTGTGATGCGAGTGACTATGCTGTAGGTGCAGTGCTTGGGCAATGCAAAAGACAAGGTATTTCATACAATATATTATGCTAGCAAAACTCTTACTGAAGTGTAGGTTAATTATACAACCATAGAAAAAGAATTGTTCAAAGTAGTTTTTGCATTCGATAAGTTTCGTTCATAGCTTGTCGGTGGAAAAGTTACAGTTTATACTGATCATTCTGCATTGAGATACCTCTTTGCCAAAAAAGATGTTAAACTAAGGTTGATTAGATGGATCCTATTATTACAAGAATTTGATGTTGAAATTAAGGATCGAAAAGGATCGAAAACTCAGGTAGCAAACCATTTATCTCGTTTGGAATTTGGGAGTGAAGATGGAAATACATCACAAATTGTTGACGCATTCCCAAATGAGAAGTTATTTTCTGTTAATGCATCTCCATGGTATGCAGATATTGTCAATTATTTGGTCAATGGAAAACTGCCATTGAGTGCAAAAGGTCACCGAAAGGTCAGATTTCTTTGCAATGCTGCAAAGTACTATTGGAATGAGCCATACCTGTTTAAGGTATGAGCCGACAATATTATTCGTTGCTGCGTCCCTGAAGAAGAAATGCTCCCTATCCTAAAGCATTGTCATGATGCTCCTTATAGAGGTCATTTTGGTGGTGTTAGGACTGCTGCAAAGGTCATTTATTCAGGATTTTATTGGCTAACATTATTTCGAGACACCCACAATTTTGTTTAATAATGCGATAAATGCCAACGCACTGGATCGATATCTCGACACAACAAGATGCTACAACAACCTATCATGGAAGTTGAGCTTTTTGATGTCTGGGGTATGGATTTCATGGTACCATTTCCCAATTCTTTCGAAAATGTTTATATTCTGGTCGCTGTTGATTATGTTTCAAAGTAGGTCAAAGCAATAGTTATTCCTAAAGATGATGCTCGGCAGTGTTGAAATTCTTTCACACATACATTTTCACCCGATTCGGCACACCTAGAGCATTAATCAGTGATCAAGGTAGTCATTTTCATTGTAATCAAGTTATGACAGCAATAAAGCGTTATGGTGTTAAACATCGAATGACAACCACATATCATCCGCAAACCAATGGCAAAACTGAAGTATCCAATTGACAAATCAAAAATACTCTTGAAAAGGTGGTTAATCCATCTAGATGCGATTAGTCTTCATGGCTCAATGATGCATTATGGGCTCTTCGGACAGCATATGAAACACCATTAGGAATGTCATTGTATCAGCTGATTTTTGGTAAATCATGTCACTTGCCTATGGAACTTGAACATAAAGCCATGTGGACAATTAAACAAGTGAATACGAATTATGATACTGTTGAACAAAAGAGATTGTTGGACATTTTGGAACTAGAGGAAATTCGACACAATGCTTACAAGAAGGCTGCCATATAGAAAGAAAAAACGAAGCGATGGCATGACAACATTATCTTACGGTGACAATTTTCTACAGGTCAATTAGTTTTTTTTATTTAATTCATGTTTAAAACTAGATCTTGGTAAATTGCATTCCAGATGGTCAGGGCCATTCGAAGTTGTCAAAGCTTTTCCTCATGGTACGGTGACAATTAAAGATTTAAATGATGGGCATCAATTCAAGGTTAATGGCCAACGGATGAAGCACTATCTCAGTCCAGACAACTATGAGCAAAACGAGACCATTAACCTGGTCACATTTCCTTAACATGTCATTACATTTATTCTATTTACTTTTTGTATTTTATTTTATTTCAACTCTCTTCTTTATTTCTTTGCAGGAATAAAAGTTAACCTTTTTGTCGACACACATAAACACAACTTGTTGACGCATTTTAATTACTCACTCACCATTGTGAAGCATTCCAGGAAAGAATTACATCGATTGATTCATACTGCTCCCTAACCTTTGGATCGATTCGAAAAAGGACAATCTATGCCATTGCATTTTTTTGATGCAGACACAGTGTCCTATCATTGCAGCAGAAATCATCACGTCTCTTCATCTTCTTCTCTATAAAACACCAATTGTATCGACAATGTTCTGTACAACCACATCCACCATTGTTGCTGCAAACCTTTCTTTCCTTCAATCTTCAAATTTCCTGCAATTTTTAATCTCTTTATCTCATACAGCCATGGCTAGAACTAAAGGAGAAAAAACCCCTTCTAAATCAATCGTTGAATCATTTACAATGGTGGTTTGTAACACCGAGCAACCGCCACCCAAAGAGCCGATACTATTTCTTACCAAAGTTGCCAAAGACCTTTTCCATGACACTATGTTGAAGCATAACTGCCACCCAGAGCAAAGATTCTAGCTGTCTCCACTACTCACACTATGAAAACAAGTCAACAGAACCATCTCGCACTTGGGGTGGGAAAAATTTTACGATCATCCTAAAGGATATTCCATGTCTCTCGTCTACGAATTCTACGCCAATTTAGTTGATAAGGAATAGGAATTAGTCTTTGTTCGAGAGGGACTGGTGCCATGGGGTGTTGCCCATATAAATGCCCTGTACAACATTGCTGAGGGGGAGGATGAGCATGTCGCTTTCTTGGAACAACTTACAGAGGAAGGTGTTGATTCGTTAATGGATTATCTGTGCATTAATGGTGCCATTTGGATAGGAAACAACCCTAACAACTATACAATACATCATCATTTCCTTACGGTTCAGAGCAAAGTGTGGTTCAATTTCATCAACTATTTCCTACTACCCTCTACTCACAGCACCACAGTGACTTTAGATAGAATGTGTCTCATACATTCAATCATCAAAGGTTGTTGGATTGATTTAGGTACAATCCTCCATTAAGATATTACAGAGTCTGCAGCGAAGCAAATAGGTATACTACCTTTCCCCTCTCTTATCATGTAGTTGTGTCGATAGAGGGGTGTTGTGCTTCGCCAAGGGGAAAAGTTCTTGGAAAATAAAGGACCTATTAATGATTCCTCGGTTGAGCGCATGACGAGGGGGCAAGAATTACCATTGGTAAAAGAAGCTTCACAAAAGAAACAGAAACGGAAGGCAAAAAATAAAGGCAAAAAATAAAGAATTTGAGCAGTTGGCTGACTGAATGAGTATCCAGCAAATCAAACTTGTCACGCAGTCGAGGACATGGAGCACTCACAAAACTTATTCTATGCCTACACCAAGGTATGGAATACTGCAATCGTCAGCACACTACGTAGCATGAGCAAGCAACCCTTGCCAAAATTCCCAGTGTTTCCCCTATCATTAAGGAGGCAACACCATCAATTGAGAAAGCCACTTCAGAGGGGAAGGATCACTCTGTCGAGTCTCACATATGGTCCAAATTTTTATGATGAGGACCAGGATGTGAACTCGAGAGACGTTGAGGAATGTTTCCGTAATATTGCTAGCCTCTTTGAAGATGAATTTTCTAATAGTTTAGGGACAAATATGGTGGAGAAGGAAGCTACTATTGTAGAGGAGCACACGACCATGGAATTTGTGCGTATCGAGAAGGAGAAGGAAGAAGAAAAAGAAGAGAAAGAGGAAGTTCTTGTCATAACAAATTTAGTTGGGGAATTTGTCTCCGTACCTTACAATGTGAGTGCAACTACTGAAGCCCTGATGCCATATGTTACGAGTCAGGTAGAGGCTGTGACATTTAGAAATGATGATTTTAATCCTATGGCTATAGTGCCTTATGTGTCACCTCTTATTGAAATTCATCCTTTTGCTGTCACAGTTGATAAAGCCGGCACACAATCGAACCTGGAGGAACAATCAACCGCCTAATTAAACCAACGAAAAGAAAACGTAAGCGCAAAGATAAAAAGAAGCGTAAGGAGGAGTGTCCCAAGAGAAGAAAAAGACCAAGGCAATCACATATTCGACTGCAACATACTAAGTTAGTCTTTATTTTTCAGTACTTAGTTTAGTTTCGTGCATATCATGTAGTATTTTTATTGTCACTGCATTTTGTTTGTCAATGGATTTGCATTGTAGTTGTATTTCCATATATATTTGTTTATTATTGTCAGTGCATTGGGGACAATGTAAACTCTAAGTTTGGGGGGAAATCTGTATGGAATGGAAATGCAATTGCATTCACATTTTTAAGCTATTTTTTGTCCTTCAATTTAATGAAAGTATGCAAAGTTATGAAAAATGTGACTTCAATTTCTTTTCATTTGATGCTTAATTCTTGAATTATTTGAGAAGCTAATGCGTGAATTGGATGAATGTAATTGAATGTTGTGTCCTTTTATTTTTGGATGAATGGTCGAATTTGCATTAGTAATAAATGAGTAGTAGCATTATTTGAATCTTGGAATAACTTGCCATCTGTAGCTATGTATATAATTATAACTATTAATAAAAGACACTTTTACGTGGGTGCATTATGACTTATCAAGGGGGAACACTCCAATGCAAGTGTTAGAAAAAATATTCAGCCAAAGGCTGTCACTGCAAGAGTGTGTATCGGCACAATTACATACTTCTTGGGGGTTTGTTGCACGCCCTCATTACTGCTCAGAAACAAGGGTATAGTAATGCAATGACATCTCTCAGTCACATTAAATTCTCCCTATTTAGAGTATAATTTTTTCCTTTTGTACACTTTTACGTGGGTGCATTATGACTTATCAAGGGGGAACACTCCAATGCAAGTGTTAGAAAAAATATCCAGCCAAAGGCTGTCACTGCAAGAGTGTGTATCGGCACAATTAAATACTTCCTGGGGGTTTGTTGCACGCCCTCATTACTGCTCAGAAACAAGGGTATAGTAATGCAATGACATCTCTCAGTCACATTAAATTCTCCCTATTTAGAGTATAATTTGTTCCTTTTGTATTATGTTTAGCATGCATTTTAGCATTTTATATTTAGTAATTGCATTTTCTGAGTCAGTGATGTTTGGTTTAATTTTCGTTTCTTTTATCCCACTTATGCTACTAATGTTGTTACATTTAGTGTTAGTTTTGTGTTTTGATATGTTAGTGCAGGGATCTATCTTAGAAGATCAACGAAGGAAAGTGTTCAAAGCTGTGGCTACAAGTTTAATCTAGAATTATGCCCAAACATGTCATCACATAAGTACTTCCAGATTACTTCAGGGATTTTCTGTGTGAACATATTCAGAAGTTCCAGTGCATGAGGATGTCAAAGTGTCACAGCAAATTAAAGTATAAATTTGAATCTAGAAATGTCACGACAACCTGCAACTGCTTACTGCATACACCAGGACTGTATGAGTGTACAACTGGATTAACTAACTTGTACAACTGCAAGGAAGTTAGATCTAAGAAAAGAAGGACATCTGTACTGGGTAGTGAAGATAAATACTAAGGAGAGAGAAAAGAGAAAGGAGATTTGGGAGCTCATGAAAAATTAGTTCCATTCTGATTTGTCTTGGGAAGGACACCTGTACTATTTAGCTGTAGTTAAATACTAATAAGGAGAGAGAGAAATTGTCTTCTTTCGGATTGATTTTTTCTTGAAAACATTTTTTCGAAGCTTGCATCCATGGCAGCTTAACATTCTAAAGGGTGACTTGACGCAGAAGAGGAGGCAAATAGCTCTTGAAAAGGAGCTCCTAAGTGCGACATGAGAGGAGAGTAAAGGAGCAAGTCAAGTAGCCTAGGAATAGTATTCTCTATTTGTTCTTTTATATCTCTTTCTTGACGTTGATAATTCATGTTATTTCAAGTTTGTATGGAAGTACTCTTGATTTTAGACTAAATGATATCTTATTTAAGCTTACTTTTACTGCTTAATCTTTCGATTTGATTTTTTTACCCATGGAAGTGTGATTGCAGTCACTAACATTGAAAGGTGTAGCGACAAATTAAACTAACAAGCAAGACAACAGAAGTTTCTTGGGGATTTAAGGTATTTCATCAACTTGTTCTTGAATATGTTGCATTGCCAGCACTGGAAGGTGTAGTTAGTGTGCATGTTTAAGTCCTAGATCTAGTAGAAAAGTCAAGTTTGGTAAGACATCCATTATGGCTTATTGCAGTGATAATTACTTGATATTTTAAACCTTGTGAATCACACTTAGTGTTCTGTTGACTATTCACGTTAGGGACCCTTTTTCTTTATCATTGCATTTCCTCATTAATTTTACACTATTGCTTTGACAAATCAATCTTAGAATTTTATTGCATTTACTTATTCATTGCACCGACAATTATAGTCAACAACAACCATCCTCGTGGGATTAATATCTGACAGATTACACATTTTTCTACTATACTTCCATCTATAGTGTATGTTTGCACATATTTGCGGTGATGTTCATACCACGATCATCTATTGTCAAAGAAAGAATAAAATTTACTAAAGCGTTGGCTCCTCAGTAACGATGCCAACAACTTGACCGCCTCTGAACGTACTCCCGTTCGATATAAGTTTTAGGATTTCACAAGTATCCGGTCAGGTTGTAAATATAGTGTGTACAATGAAACACTTAGTATTTCGAGGATTGTACCGAAAGAAGGCGTGAGGCAATAGTAAATTAAATTTGTGCACAGAATAAAAGTAATTAGTAATCACTCTAGGGATTACAGTACGAGATATAATAAAAGGTTTGATTGTAAAAAGCATAAATGGAAAGAAAACAAAGTAAGAGATGTAGAAGATCAATAAATGACTTTGGGGTTATTAAGTTGCTTCCATATGAGTTCTTAAATTATTGGATTTTGGGGATTTTCCTTCAATGAACTAGTCATTACCCCAGTTGGATCTCTCGATCTTCCCCCAACATAGCAAGTCGATAGAGACTACTTATCACTAGATGTCACAGTCTAGACCCGTTTGGGGAAAAGGTTTTCATGGATGGGCAATACAAATTTTGGGTTCATTCCCACCTAAATGATGTTCTATGGTTGTCAAGCCCAGTGTTTGTTTGATTTTCTTCTTTTCCCAAATAGCTGATATGAAATGTAAAATCCTTGTTAAGCAATAATTAAATAATCATACTTCCACTCCCTAATTCTCCAAAATGGAATTAGTTCCTCATGGTTTTCTTAATCATAAGTGAAACAAAGATATATATAAAATATATATATATATATATATATATATATGAATACTCAAACGAAAAAGAAACTTGTACTATATTGACAATCTGTCGGGAAAAATTCCTCGAACGTTTATGTGAGTTCTACAATCTTGTTTCAAACAAAAATACATTGTAAAACTGAAAGCTAGTAAATGGTATATCTAAACCTAATGCTAAGGGCCCTATTTATAGCTGACCATTTTCATTAACCTTAGGTCTGCTATCATTCTTCGTGTTCTAAGTGGCATTGTAAAGATCGAAACGCCCTTCACTCGATGTAGATTCTACATCCAAGGGTCAATGTTGTTACACACTAGGACCTGTGTCGCGACGAAGCCATCAATCCCCATACGAAGTGTCATCCTGCAGCAATTGTTATAGCATAGCCTATGTATGTCTCGGAAAAGAAGTCAGTCTCTGAAAACTCCAAGTTTCGTCCCTTTGTTGCAACGCAGATAATCTTATGTCGTGATGAAGTGATCAGCTTCATATTTGTGCAACTTCTTATGGTCTCCTGCACACTCATAAAGTACACTAGCTAACCTTTAGGCCTTAAAAACAATAAAACAACACTTTAGCTCATTGATTACACAATTTATTCAAAAAAGAAATCTAAGTTAAATCCTATAAAAGCATAAAGAAAATATTCAAACACTTTAAGTGTGAAAATTAGTTCAATCTGTTAGGTATAAAATCGTAGATCAAACTCCCCCACACTTAAGTCTTTGCTTGTCCTCAAGCAAACAAAATAAAGAAAAAAAATAGAAGAGCTTGAGTTCATATTATAAAATGATTGGGATAGTAGCATTTATTCGAGGCATTTCATATTTCTTAATAATTTTAACATGATAAATAAGTAGTTTACCATTTTTGTTCAGAAAAGAAATGAGTTCAATAAGTTTACAAGAAATACAAATATAAAAATTTTATTAATATAAATCCATTAATGCTTAATACAAATTCTTTAGTTATCCTTGTACAACACAGATATTCATATTAAGATCGTGCAATTTCACACCGTTCATGTATAAAGTTATTTAAGCCACATAGGGCTTTTCGGCTTGTAACGTGTTGAGGCTTAGGATAGGTATTACATTCAAGGAACAATTAAAAGGGTTACAAACATGAAAATTGTTTGGCACATTGTATCGTTCCCTATTCTTCCCCTTAATGTCTCATTCTATCTCACTCCCTTATTTCTCCTTCTCTCACCTTCTTTTTCTCTCTAATTTTTGGTAAGCTCAATATAAACCAATCCCCTTAGCTAGCCTATGAGTACTTTCTTTTCTTTTTTTCTCGCGTAATATTTTTTTCTTTTTGGTGACTTTATGATTTTGTCACTCTTCATATGTTTCCTTACTGAAGATTCTCTTGTTTTGTATCTACAAATCTTTTCTTTTTCTTTTGATTTTTCACTATTCTTTTCCTTTGGGCTAAGCTAAAGTTCATACATTATATTGATTTTCCTATTTCCCTCTTTTCTTTTATACTTCCACCGTAATGTGTCTACCTACCCTCAAAACTTATGGTCATTCATCTATTTTCATGCAAAATACGACCAAAGAAAAGAGTACACACAAATCAGCATTTTAAGTTCTTGAGGCTTGTAGTGTAGTTCATCAAGAAGTGTCATAAGACTTAAAAATTGGTACTAATTAGATCTTCAGAATAGGGTTTGGCTTTTTAGCTCTAAATGTATCCAAACAATACCTTAGATCATCCCTAAACACCTTAATATGCATAAATATTAATTTAGTCAAACAATCTCAAATTATTATCTATTATTATATATACTAGCATACTCGTTTCCTCATATTATGCACATCCCTTACTATCAATAACACATTTCTCTCTATACTTAATGTAACCTATAGAAATCAAAAATTTCATGCTCAAAAATTAAAAGTTTCTCATCATCATGTCAAATTTATCAATACATACAATCAACCTATTATACATTCTCCTAACCAATCACTTGTATTTTACAAGCTCAAGCACACATCAAAACAAAAATAAAAGCGGAAAATTAAAACTATATGCAAAAATTCTTATCTTACCCCCGCACACTTTATAAAACACATTGTCCTTAATGTATAGCCCCATAAATAGCAATGAAAGAAGTGACTCGATTAATCGTGAAAGTCATTTTCATCCTGTGGTGGTTGTCCTTCTCCCTCTTAGCATGAATGCTCAAAATTTTTGTGTTTTCATGGTGTGGTGTTCCTAAAAATAGAATTAAGGCATATATATATGCAAAAATAATTCCTAATCCTGGTCTTACAAATTATATAAAATTTTAAACAAGCACCAAAACTGAATAGTTAAAAATTCCTTATATATAAAAAAATGAAATAATAACTATAAAATCTAAATAAAACTTATAAAAGAAACTATTAAAACCTAATCATAAACAAAAGTCAAACTATAAGTCCCTATTCATCTTCATCTTTTAATCCTCTTCTCCTCCGTTCTTCACTTTAACTTTGTTGCAATAATGTAAATTGAGTGAACAAGTCATCACCTAGCAATTTGCTAGGTCGATTCATTGTTCGATCAAATCTTTCAGTTGGTAGCCCTGCTTTTGTACACATGGAAAATATTAAATGAGAGAAAAGTACACCTTTTCCTAAGTTCTATGCAGATTCCACCATGCTTCGGTGGATCCATTTACCCACACATATTCGTTTCTTTTTTAAAATACCGTATGTTATAATGGCATGGTTTGGGCATATCTTTGTCATATTTGAAGTTAGGAGTAACCTAGAACAAATGAATTTCATCCACATATTAGCTTTGGGCTTCATTAGTTCTTTGGGATTGCAGTGCCTTCTTGGTAAGTCCATAATTCTTTCCTCGCTGTTAAGAAAATTAGGATCTCCTCCATGTCGATATTCTTGAACTCCTTAAAGTCAATTCTATGAAGGTAGTCTTGGTAGTAATATGGTACATTGTAAAACCTACTAATTTGAACTTCATTCATATATACCTTGACTCCTCATATTTTCAAAGGTCCTTGAATCTGCCCATAAGTCCTCTCGGCTTCATGTTTCTTCAGAGCCAAATAAAATTCCTTAACTATCTAAATGTTCACCAATTCCTTGCAAGGTAAATAAAATTGAGTCCATTCATGATTAACCACTGTTTCCCAAATACCTCTACAAACTCGCATTAGAGGATCAAACCCTTGCTCCTGAATGAAGGTATATGGCTGCAATTATTGTAACTACCTGTCTAAATCATTCTCTAGGAAATCAAAAATAAGATTAGTAGCAGTTGCACTAGAATCAGCCATTTGATTAAGGTATTTTAGAAATTTAAGGTTTCTATTAATAATGAATTGTTTAAATGGCTAGAAAGGAAGGGATTTTATACTAAATGTTTAACAAGACTCTTAATGAAGTTAGAAGTTAATTTTCTATAGAACTTAAAGTATCTAAATTGAATTTAAACTATTAAGTGTTAGAGTTTTACATGAACTTCTGATGATTACGTGAGTATGTTGTGACATTTGTCTAGTATGTCGTGACGTCGAGGTTAGAATTGTTGTTCCTCAAAGAAATTATTGTCTCGACATAAAGGTGGTGTGTCACGACGTCGAGGCCAATAGCACTGTTCTTCTTGTACTTGGTGGTTGCGACGTAAGATATGGTTTTCGAGACACAAAGACCATTGTTCCTCTTATTCTGAATTTGAGTTGCTGTTGATTCTTTAGAGATTTCTACTGTTCAAATCTAACACTAGTTCTTTTCCCCAGATTTCTTTATAGTACAAAGGTTGGTCATCAATAAGTATGTCAATAGTTCCTCATAATATGGCTTTATTCTTTACCCATTGACTAAAAAATTTTCACCATTCTTATCTATCAACTCAATCGCTCCATATGGTTTTACTTGATTGATAGTATATGACCCCGTCCATCTTGATTTGAGTTTTCTAGGAAATAATTTGAGCCTAGAATTAAACCAGAGTACTTTTTGTCCCGGTTCAAAAGTTCATTTTTAAATCACGGCATCGTGATGCAACTGACTTCTTTCTTTATAATGTTTTGTATTTTCATAAGCCATGAATCAAAACTATTCCAATTCCTGCAATTGGAATAATTTCCCTATTTTTGCTAACTCAAGATCTAAATTTAGTTCTTTACTAACCCAATATGCCTTTTTCTATAATTCAATAGGCAAATGATAGTTTTTTCCATACACAATTTTATAGGGAGACATACCTAGTGGTGTTTTGCATGATATTCGATAAGCCCATAAGGCATCATCTAATTTTTCCACCTGATCGCGCAATAAACGTCACAACAATTATGTGCAAGCGGGCACTGTCGATGTAAGTATAATAGAGAGATTTGAGTCTATCGGAGATCGATCCCACGAGGATGGTGTTCTTGTTGCTTAAAATTGTCGAAGCAAATGAAATTAAAATAAGGAAAATAGTTAGAAATAATGTCAATACTAATTAAGTCAAAACTGTACAAAGATTAGAATTAAATCTGTCAACGTAAACACTATAAACTATACCATAAAATGTCAAGGAAACTTAATAGAAAAATGAATTGAATATTCGAAGATGTTTTATGAATGTAAATTCAGAAAATTAAAAGAAGTAGATCAAGTATAAAGAAATAGGGGGATCCCTGACTTGGCAAGTTGGTAGACACTAAATGTGACTACAAGGTAACTGGTAGATAAATTGTCGTCGCAATTAAGTTCTAATGAAATCTCGTTCTATCAACTTCTTTGTTTAGAAAAGACCCAAGCACTCACAATTACGACACCTTCTAGTGTTGGTAATGCTTTACACTTGAGAACAAGTGGCCAGAATTCCTTCTTGCCTCAAGCAACTTCTGTCGTCTTGCTTGTTAATCTAACTTTGTCAATGCACCTTCCAGTGTCTGTGACTGCAATCACATTGCTGCTGCCATAAGAGTACATTGTGCCTACAGCCAATAAATGCTAGGACACAGATTGTACTTTTTCGAATTGATCCAACGGTTGAGGATCAAGGTGAATTAACCGGTGTGATTCTTTCCTAAAATGCTTCGATGAGTCAGCAATTAAATGCGTCGACAAATTGTGCTTTTGTGTGCGACGACAAATCGTGCTTTCGTGTGCGTCGATGAAAAGAAGAACTTTTATTCCTGCGGAAAATGTGACCAGGTTAATGGTCTCATTTTGTTTTTTAATGTCTAGGCTTAGGTAGTGCTTTAATCGTTGGCCATTCACTTTGAATTGGTGCCCATTGTTTAAACCTTTGATTGTCACCGTACCATGTGGAAATGCTTCGACAACTTCAAAAGGGTCTGACCATTTGGAGCATAATTTTCCTAGATGCAATTTTAAACGTGAGTTAAATAAAAGCACTAATTGACTTGTGGAAAATTGTCACCGCAAAATGATGCTGTCATGCCATCTCTTAGGTTTTTCCTTGTAAATGGCAGCATTTTCATAAGCATTGCATTGAATTTCTTCTAGTTCTAAAATGTCCAACAATCTTTTCTGCCCAGCAGCATCATAGTCCATGTTCACTTGCTTGATTTCCTACATGGCCTTATGTTCAAGTTCGATAGGCAAGTGACAAGATTTACCAAACACCAACTGATATGGCAACATTCCTAACGATGTTTTGTATGCAGTGTGAAGCACCCACAATGCTTCATTTAATCGTGAATACTAATCACGTCTAAATGGATTAACCATCTTCTCAAGAATACATTTTATTTGTTGATTGGATACTTCTGTTTGTCCATTTGATTGCGGATGATATGTGGTTTCCATGCGATGCTTCACACCATAACATTTTAAAGTTGTCGCCACTTGGTTACAATGGAAATGAGTGCCGTGATCTCTTATTAAAGCTCGAGGTGTTCTGAATCGTGTAAGGATGTATGTGTTAAAGAACTTTAACACCGTTCGAGCATCGTCCTTTGGAATAGTTATTTCTTCAATCCACTTTGAAACATAATCAACAACGACTAAAATATACATATTTCCAAAAGAATTTGGAAATGGTCCCATGAAGTCTATACCTCAAACACTGAGGAGCTCAATCTCCATGATAGGCTGTTGTAACATCTCGTTGCGTCGAGATATTGATTCGGTGTGCTGACATTTGTCACATTATTGAGCAAAAGTGTGGGCGTCTCGAAACTATGTAATCTAGTAAAATCCTGACTGTAGGCCCTTTGCAGCAGTCCTAACACCACCAAAATGGCCTCCATAAGGAGCATCGTGGCAATGCTTCAAGATAGAGAACAATTCTTCTTCTAGAATGCAACAACGGTAATATTTCCAAGGAATACCTTGAACAGGTATGGCTTATTCCAATGGTACTTCGTTGCATCTCGAAGAAATTTGACCTTCCGGTGACCAGTCCATTCAATGGTAGCTTCCCACGGACTAAATAATTGACCATATCTGTATACCATGGAGATGCATCGACAAAGAATAACTTCTTGTTTAGAAATGTGTCTACAATTTGTGATTTATCCTCATCTTCACTTTCAGATTCCAATCGAGATAAGTGGTCTGCTACCTGATTTTTCGATCATTTTCTATCTTTAATCTCAATATCAAATTCTTATAATAGTAGGATCCATCTAATCAGCTTAGGTTTGGTATTTGTTTTAGTTAAAAGGTATCTCAAGGTAGAACGGTCAGTATAAATTGTAATTTTTTCGTCGATAAGATATGAGCGGAACTTGTTAAATGCAAAAACTACTGATAGCAACTCTTTCTCTTTAGTTGTATAATTTACCTGTGCTTCAATTAGAGTTTTTCTAGCATAATATATTGTATGAAATACCTTATCTTTGCATTGTCCAAGTACATCACCAATAACATAGTCGCTCGCATGATACATCACTTCAAACAGTTGAGACCAATGCGGTACGATGATAATAGGTGCCTGCACTAGTTGCTACTTAATTTTAACGAATGCTTCCAAACAGTCATCATCGAACAAAAACTTTTTATTTTGCTCCAGTGAGGAGCAGAGAGGTTTTGCTATTTTGGAGAAATCTCGAATAAAATGACAATAAAATTCGACATGGTCGAGAAAACTCCTTATTCCCTTTACTTTAGTAGGTGGAGGTAGCTTTTCAATGATGTCGACCTTTTCCTTATCAACTTCAAAACCCTGACAAGAAATACGATTGCCAAGGACAATACCCTCAGTTACCATGAAATGACATTTTTCCCAATCAAGCACCATATTGTTGTCCTCGCATCGCTTCAACACTTTCGTTAAATTGTCAGTGCATTTATAAAAATTGTAACCATAAATAGAGAAACCGTCCATAAATACCTCCAAGGAATCCTCGATCATATTAGAAAAGATGGCCATTATGCACCTCTGGAATGTGGCTGGTGTGTTACGTAAACCGAATGGCATTCGACGGAAAGTAAAGGTTCCAAACAGGTAGGTAAAAGTTGTCTTTGCTTGATCCTACGATCCAATTGCTATCTGGTTGTAACTAGAGTATCCATCAAGAAAATAGTAATAGGCCTTACCAGTGAGCCTATCCCACATTTGATAAATGAATGGAAGTGGGAAGTGATCCTTCTTTGTGGCAGCATGTAAACGACTGTAATCGATACACACTCGCCAACCTGTAGCAATGCGAGTAAGGATTAGTTTTTTTTTATCATTGCTTACCACCATAATACCGCTCTTTTTTGGCACACATTGGATCGGGCTCACCCATGTACTGTTCAAGATTAGATAGATTATTCTTGCATCCAGCCATTTGATGATTTCATTCTTCACGATTTCCTTCATTTTTTCATTTAATCGATGTTTCTTGTCAATTGACTGTTTTCCCTCATCCTCTAGCCTAATTTTATGCATGCAAAAAGAGGGGCCAATGCCTTTGATATTTTCAATACTCCAGGTGATGACTCTCTTATGCTGCTTCAATATTCCAATTAACTTCTCTTCTTATCCTGCGTCGAGACTTGCATTGACAATTACTGACAATGTGTCATTGCCACCAAGGAAAACATATTTTAGATGCGTTGGCAATGGTTTCAACTACAGTGTCAGAGCTTCTTCTACCGATGGCTTGAAAGTAGGGATCATACTATTCGTTAAATCCAAATATTTCATTTCCCATCCATGTTTGAGCTCATAAACATTAGCCTTAACCTTGTGGTCACATTCTAGAAGGAAATTGTCTCCAAATGTCATTACATATTCTTCTATCATTGCTGAACTACATTCATGAAATTCTTCCGTAATTAACTCGTCCAAAATATCGATGTGGTGACATTGTTCCTTACTCCTAGAAGGAGTTGCTTTAAAAACACTAAAGGTAACATGTTAATCGTTATGTCGCATGATCAACTCGCCTTTGAAAACATCTATAAGAGTGCGCCCTGTTGCAAGAAATAGGTGTCCCAAAATAATGGGCACCTCCTTATTAGCTTCGCAATCAAGTATGATGAAATCTGTTGGGAACACAAACTTATCAAATTGAACAAGAACATCTTTAATCTGTCCTTCAAGTTATACAAAAGATCTATCCGCGAGCTGCAATGTCACCGTAGTGGACTTCATATTACCAATTCCTAATTTCTTGAATGTTGACAACGACATAAAATTGATGCTAGCTCCTAGATCACATAGAGCCTTTCCTAAATATTTGTTTCCAATAGAGCATGAAATTGTGAAACTACCAAGATCTTTCATTTTAGGTGGCAGTTTATTTGTCAGTATAATGCTACACCCTTCTGTGAGTGCAATTGTCTCGATATTAGATAACTTCTTCTTCTTTGATAAGAGCTCCTTCATAAATTTCCCTTATTTGGGAATCTACACAAGAGCATCAACAAGAGGTATATTAATATGTAATTGTTTTAAAGTAGATACAAACCTTTGATAGTCTCTGTCATGTCCTTTCTCCTTGAATCACTACGGAAATGACAAAGGTATATTAATAGTGGGTTACTGTGATGCACTCAGTTGTGTCGACATTGGTAGTTGCGTTGGCAACTTTGTAGGTCGAATGGTAGGCATAGGTGTGATTACCGGTGGTTCTTCTTTATTTATTTCGACTCCTTCTTCTTCAAATGCAACTCTCCCTATTGCTTTGTTACATTTGCGTAGACAGGTACTACATTGGAGCTGCTGCTTTGTTCGATAGTTTGCTTTCCACTTCGTAAAGTAATAGCTTTGCAATGCTCTTCCCCTTCTGATTTGGATTTTTCGTGTCATTGGGCAAAGCACTTGGTGGTCTTGTGCTCATATTAGAAGCCAGATGTCTTAGTTGTGCTTCCAACGCCCGGATGGAAGAAGAATTTCCTTCGACGATAGCTTCAGTTCTGATAATACGCTCATGCATCAAAGCTTCAAGAGTAGCTAATGGATCTGATCTTTGTTGACAGTACTTGATCAGTGTTTTTACGTCACAGCAATGTGCAAGCGAACACACGTCGATGTAAGTATAGTTGATAGATAAATCTATCGGATATCGATCTCACGAGGAATTGGTTCTTGATGTCTAATTGTTGGAGCAATCAATATTAAAATTAAGTGTAATGTGAGTACTGACGCCAGTACAATATGTTAGATTTGCACACTAAAATAATTAGTAATGTCAACATAATTAGATTTAAATGTCAGGTGTTGAATTTCAAAGTACTAAAAGTAAATCAAATGCGTTGAGTGTTGAGTGCTAAATATTTAAATGCATGAAATGTAAAAGTGATCAAGTGTAGAAGGGCAGAATTGGTTCACTGATTCTGCTAAATCGCAACGCTAGATGCGTCAACAAGGTAAAATACAGATGGAATGTGACTGCAATGAAGTCCCTTTGAGTTCTTACCAATAACAACTCTTTACTTAATACCGACTTAAATATCCACAATCACCTCACCTCTCGGTACGAACAACGATGTGTATTCAAGAACAAGTAACTGGAGTTTGTCTCAGTCTCAAGCAGCTCTTGCCTAACTTATTTGTTAACCTAACCTATCACTGCACCTCTCGATGTCGGCTCACTGCAATTTCACTCTCGTGCTTAAAGCGGTTGCAGACACTCTCGTATTCATTTAATATCATCAAAACCCATCATCGTTTAAGAAGAATTAAACAGTACAATGAAGCTTACTATCTCTAGACTACTAGGCTTACTCCCTAATTATTCCTCTTACTCTACATCAAGCACCTCTCATCAAAAGTGATTGCAGACTTGCTTCATCAGCTCCCCAATTTCTAGCTCAAATCTCCAATTCACAAAGAATTTTTAGAATTTAATCCCTTCGCTCTTTATATCTTCTTTCCTTCTTTGTTTGTCTATTTATAACCTCTAAAATGTTGTAGGTTTCAGCCTTCATTCTCATATCTAGGTCTAGATCTTGTAATTGTCAAAATTAGTTAGATTATATCTGTGCACTCACACAGTTCTAGTATGTTCTTCAAAGATCTACAAATTGTCACTGTATCGCTGGGCGCATTTTGAAATCATAATTACAGTGACATCTATGAAATTCTTGCGTTGGTGCTTCCAGCTGTGAATTCAGCTTGATTCTACTCATTCAAGGTTCAGTTTCAATGTGGCGACATTTGTTGGTCATGATTTCCAGCTGATCTTGTGGCTGTATTCGTACAACATTAAAAGTTCCTGCACTGACAATATTAAGAAACAATATATTGATTGCTTGTGTTGACATTAGTACAAAAATAGATAAAAAATAACAATAATTTAAACTACTTAACAATGAGTTAGAAAATATGGAAACTAGGTGTAAAATGCTAATGGTGGATGCTAACTGAAATACAAAAGAGACAATAAAAGCATTAAATTGGGAGAAAATCTATGTCATTTGAAATACCATCACACCCCCAAACTTGAGTTTTTACTTGTTCTCAAGTAAGCAAAAATTAACAAAGTAACAATTAGAAATGTCACTGCAATCATTATTCATACAACTTGAATTCTCTAAATTCCTAATGTTTAAATTGCATTCATTTAATAGAATGATGCGCTGACAATTTATAGACATGAACAACTTAAAACTGCAACTTCATCAATGTTAGTATCATGTATTGAATGTTATCGTTCCTTGAACCATTTTAGCAATTTATTCTTCTTTTTCTTTCCTTTATTCTTTTTTCTCATTTTTGTTTTTCAAGTGACTGAAAGATGTTGTTGCATTACTCTACCTTAGTTTCTGGGCAGTAACGATTGGATACAACAAACCCTCAGGAAGTAGATAATTGCACCGACACACACTCTTGCAGTTACAACCTTTGGCTAGATGAGTTTTCTTTTCTAAGTCTGCAACGGAGTGTTCTCCCTTAAAAGTAACAATGTACTCACAATGGAGTGTCTTTTATTAATACAATGTCACTGTACTGGTTAGTTAGTCCAAGATTCAATATCAACATCATCCATTTATTACTGAAGCAATTTCAATTATTCATTCAAAAATAGAAGACTCATCATTCATTCATATTCATCCAATTTCCACATCAAAATTCAAACAATTCAAGAATTACGCATCAAAATACAAATTGTGGACACATTTCTATTGAAATTTTGTAAATTTTCATTAACTAAAGAAACAAAATAAAAGTCAAACATGAAGGTGTAGTTGAATTTCCAATTTAGATAATCTTCCCCTTCAAACTTAATATCTACATTGTCCCCAATGCACTGAAAATAGTTATACATATATAATGGAAATGCAACTATAATGCACTAAACTAAAAGGAATGCAGTAACAATTAAAATGTAGGCATAATAAGAATGCATGAAAACTAACTAAAAAGAGATGTAGCAAATTATTCAACAGCAACCGATGAGAGGCTGCTTTGGTTTTCTTCTTCTTCTTCTTCTTCTTCTTCTTCTTCTTCTTCTTCTTCTTCATTGGACTCTCTCCCTCGTCATGGTGTTTCTTTTTCTTATCCTTGCGCCTTTTTCGCTTTTTATCCTTTGAACCAACTGGCTCAACAGATTGTTCCTCCTCAGCGAGTTGGGTAACGGCCTCATCAATTGTCACCTCGGATGGGTGGATTTCAATGAGTGGTTCCACAAAGGGCACAATAACCAGAGGATTCAGTTCCTCGATCTTGCTAGTAACAACTTTAGCCTGGCTCGCAGTAGGTCAAGCCATATCTGAGCTGGATGTCTCCACAACATTCTCAACGATCATTGTTGGGGCATCGGTGTCCTTCTCCTCTTGCACGTCGGTAGGCTCTTCTTCTTCCTTTTCGTCTTCCTTTCTCTCTTCTTCCACGTCTTGATCCTTCTCTTACAAGTGATCACCTCCCTAATTTGCTTCCTCTTCTACACGCGGCTCATGGTCAACTAGGCCAGTGTCAATGCAATCAACTACACCGATATCTTCTTCCAGAGCAGATGCCCTTTCCGCCATATTTGCTCCCAGACTATTTGAGAACTCATCTTTGAATAAATGAGAAATGATGCAATGAAGATCGTCATCAACCTGCGATTGCTCGTCATCCTTCTCATCATCGAAAATATGGATCCGAGTTGGTGTAGGGGCAGGCCTACTATCAGGGGTAGGTTGCTAGGACGATGAGTATTTCATTGGGCGGTAGATGGATGAGAAAGTTGGGAAATTTGGTAATGGTATCTAGTTGATCTGACTCAATGCAGCGACAAGGGCTTCATTCCACACCTTAGTGTAGGCATAAAACTTATGGAGTTGAATATCCATATCGTCCACGATACTGTCAGTATGGATAGAACGCATGTCGATGCGATCTAAGTGAACTTCCATCAAGGCCAGCTTCATAGCTACTATAGTCTCTATCGGCACATTAGGTTTGTCAGCCATCTTCTTACCCTTTCCTTTGTCCCTTTTCTTGGAGGTCTTTTTGGCCACTGGGGTGTCTTGGCCTCGTGTCATCCTCTCAATAGAAATATCATTGATTGTGCCTTTGTTATCCAAGACCTCTTCATCATCTTTGGGCATCATGCCCTTGTGTTGACAAAGTGTCATAATAAGAGAGGGAAAAGGAACGATACCAGTTTGCTTTCGCGTAGCCTCTACTATCTAGGCATGTATGAGTTCACCGATGTCGATGTGTCGATGATGCAGGATAGAATGCAATAGACACATACAGCCCAATATGGCCATAGTGTTGTGGGTTGAAGGCATAACATGTCTATTGATAAAATGAAACCATACCTTAAAAAAAATTAAAAGGTATCGCCTATGCATTGTATAGTTGTGAAAGCCATTACCCGTCCATGTAGCACCATCGATGCAGAGATATTTCATCATTTGAGCGAGGCAATCATCGTCCAGACTATGCATAAAGGTGCATGGGTGTCTACCCTTTCCAAAATCCTTAGCAAAACATTGATATGTGCAGTGCTCCATGGAACAAGCCTCTCTCGGACAAATACAAACTCCTACTCTTGGTCCATTAGATTTGTATAAAACTCCCTAACCAAGGTAGGGGAGTAGCCCGAAGGATGGTCACAGAAATATTCCCACTCGAGGCAGCTGATGGTACGGTGGACTTGCTTTCCAAGGGTTAGGTGTGGAGAAAGTTGAAGGACCTGTTCAGGGTGGATGTTGTGCTTAAGCATGACATTATGGTACGGGTCTTTGGTCGCAGTCGTTAGAAACAAGACTGGGCTAGTGGATGAGGGTGGTGGTGTTGTGGACGGAACCACAGTAGAAGTGGTTGGGGTAGTTTTGGAGGAGGGTTTAGGAATGTTTCTTGAAGCACGAGTTTTTGCCATGGTGAGATGAAAAGAAAGTAAAGAAGACTTTGCAAATAAATATTGCTTCGAAATCAGAAAAGAAAAAATGCAAACAATAAAAGAGAGGAGTTACAGTAACAATGGCAGATGTGAAGAGAAAAGGTAAGTGCAATGGGAGACTTTATAACCTAGGCGTAATGAGTGGAAAAACACGAGGAAACATCGCGTCTACAACCATTAATTGCCAAATTCTACAAATTGTACTTTTCTTTTGATCTAATGGTTGGGATAGAAAGAAATCAATCGGCACGTTTCTTATTGAAAAAGTAATGCTGACTAATCGCAAAAATACGTCGACAATATGTGATTCAATGCTTAGACAAAAATTTGATTTTTATTTCCATAAGGAATTTGAAACAACACAAAGAAAAGTGAAACAAATAAAAATAAATAACGAAATGTGTCGACATTATTTAAATGTCACCAGGTTTATGACTTCGTCTAGTTCTCGAGCATCTGAACTCGCATAATGTTTAAGACATTGGCCATTTATTTTAAATTATTGCCCATCCTTTAGATTTTTTATTGTCACCGTACCACTTGGGAATGCTTCGACAACTCTAAATGGTCCTAACCACCTTGATCGCAATTTTCCTGGATGTAATTTTAAATGTGAGTTAAATAAAAGTACCAACTGACCAGGATGAAATTGTCGATGCAAGATAATGTTGTCATGCCATCTTTTTGTCCTTTCCTTGTATATCGCAACATTCCCAACGGTGTTTTGTAGGCGGTACGAAATGCCCATAATGCATTGTGTAGCTGCGTAGACCAATCCTTTCTAGATGGATTAACCACCTTTTCAAGTATGCTTTTAATTTGACGATTAGATACTTCAGCTTGACCATTGGTTTGTGGGTGATATGTGGTAGTCATACGATGCATCACACCATATCGTTTTAATGCAGTCGCCACTTGGTTATTATAAAAACGGGTGCCTTGTTCAGTTATCAACGCTCTCGATGTTCCAAATCTCACGAGAATGTATGTGTTAAAGAACTTTAATACCGTCCGAGCATCATCTTTTGGCACCGTAATAACCTCGATCAACTTCGAGACGTAGTCAACAGCCACTAAAATATACACATTTCCAAAAGAGTTTGAAAATGGTCTCATAAAGTCTATACCCCAAACGTCGAAGAGTTCTACCTCCATGATGGGTTGTTGGAGCATCTCATTGCACCGAGATATTGAACCAGTGTGTTGACAATGATCACATTGTCGTGCAAAGTTGTGAGCATCTCGAAACAATATGGGCCAATAAAATCTTGACTGTAAAACCTTTGCAATAGTCCTTGTTCTGCCAAAATGGCCTCCATAAGGGGCTCGTATTTAAATTTTAAAAGGGTATTCAATTATCTCGGTTCAAGAAAAAAAAACCACACCCAGTGAGTTAGGACATTATTTTTTCAAATTCTCGAGACAAAGAACATTGCCTTGATTTATTAAAACAATTTGAGTATTTAAAAAAAAAACAAATTATCATTGTATGCAAAAATATGCACATGATTTACAAGTATAAATAATAAAAATAATATATATATATATATATATATATAATACAATAAAATAAATTAAGTAGATAAATAATCGAATAAGTGAATAAATAAAGACAAACAAATAAAATAATATACATATGCATATAAAAATGATCTAATAAAAAAAAGAGATAAACAAGAGGAAAAAAAAAGCATGTAATATATACATATAAGAAAAAAAAAAATTTAATTACATTAAAACTAGGTCAAATTTTGAATTTTTAGAAAGTTCGATTGTCAAATTCAAATTTTTGGAAAGTTTAGGGTCAAATTAGAATTTTTGGAAAGTTCAGGGGTCAAATTAGAATTTTTAGAAAGTTTGGGCGTCAAATTGGAATTTTTGGACAATTTACGGGTCAAAACATAATTTTATAATAAAGCATGGGCTTCGTGGATAATAAACCCAAAATCTTGACACGTGGTAGCCCCTGGACACTTTTGGGTGAAAGATCAAATTGAAAACCAAGTGAAATTGTAGAGTCGGATTTAAAAAAAACAAAAATTGGGGCAAAAGGACCTAATTGAAATAAGTCAAAAAAACAGAAAGACCAAAGGAATAAATATCCCTTTTTATGAAAACACGCGGATCTTCCATTGGTTTGGACTAGGTCGAATCTTCGTCGTCAAAACGACGTCGTTTTGGAGCCTATTGAGTTACGCTAAAACGACGTCATTTCACTAAGGCTATAAAAGCCAAAATTCTTTTTTAAAAAATTCATTTTCATCTTCTTTCAAAAAAAAAACTATTATTTCTTCTTTTTTTCTCTCAAACCTTCCTTCTTCCCCTATGTCTGGCCCAAGTGTCCGATCTCTGATCTCCGATCACTGGCATTGGCAACTGCCGCCTACGGTAGTCGAAAAGGTAAAAAACTATATTTTTTAAAAAAAAGTTTTAGAAAGTCTGAAAATCCCAGATTTGGAGTTATTTTTTATAGAATCCCAACCAAAATTTTTTTTAAAAAATAAGAAACCTTTCGGTTTCTAAAAAAAATCAACCCTCCAACAAGGCTCCGACAATTCTCCAACGACGATGGTGTTAAGGTATGAACCCTAACCACCACCCTTTTTTATTTTATTTATTTAAAACTTGTTTCGAAATAAGAGGTAAAAAATAAAATGTAAAATAAATGCGAATGTATATACATATAAACAATAATATACCTAAAAAATGTCGATTCTTTGTATTCAGGATGCTAGAAAATTGTGTATCAATTTTTTGTCCCCCTAAAATACATTTTTCTCATGTTTATATACATATTTTTCTACAATCTTTTTCCGACTTTTCCAGTATGAGCAGGTTGCATGTGGATCGTGGAGATCTGGATTCGAGGGTGGTGTCCGAAGATCCCAACGACGACTACGTTGGGCATTGACGATAGTGGCAACTAAAAAGGTGCTAGGGTTTCTTGTGTTTAAGGTTTTGGGCTATTTGGGCTTTTAGGGTTTTTTTTTTGGGGTTTGTATTTTAATTGAGTATGTTCATTTGGGTTTGGTAAAATGCATTTGGATTTGTTTTTGTTGTTTAATTTAATTCTTTTATTTTATTATTACATAATTGTAATAATAAAAATAATAAAATACAACACTTGTGTATTGGGCCCGGATGAAATTGAGCTTATACACCCGATACCTCATTTTCTAACACCACTTAACTTTTAAACCAAATCGCTTATACTAACTTTTAATTCAATAATTAAATTCACCCATTCAAAATTTCATATAAAAATTATTAACTTATTTAATTTAAACACTCATCATAATAATTTTCTCGTCGGGTTTGTGGTCCCAAAACCACTATTTTTCGACACCACTGAAAAATGGGTTATTACATTTACTTCAACAAAGATAAAATAGATATTACCACTTTTCAAAAGATATATTAAACACAAATTTTCATCAACTAGGCTACACGAAATTCTCTCTTAAAGTCACCTTACCGAATTTGTAACATCAAGTCAAAAACTCGATTCCTCACAAAATCGATCACTCCAACCCACCTAATCACTTCTAATCATCAATACTAGACCAAATAAACATATACTAAGCATCAATTTCACATTTAAATCAATTTCACAAAAATCCGAAAAATCAGTTCATGAATATAATGAAATTCAAATTTCTTTACATTACCTTACAAAACATATTTAATCTTGATAAATAAGATCAAAAACCTTATAATAGATACATTTTGAGTTGGAACATCCATTGATTTTTGGATTTCCTCTCAAAATTCAAAAACCACCATTAAAGCACCTTAGGCTTTTGAAGAAGATGACATTGGTAAAAACTCATGTAATTATAACTCAAATCATGTAAATATGTTCTAATCATCATAAAAATAAGTTTAGAAATAGTAATTATCTTTTATTCATTCTAAATCCTTTGATTGAAAATCTTGGTTCAAGAATCTTGAGAAGTTTCAGAATATTTTTGGCTACTTTTGTGAATAATTTCGGGTGAAAAGAGAGTATTTTGAGAAGAAAATTTGTTGAATCTATTCTCTGATGATATATCTTTAAAACCATGAAAAAAAGGAATTTAATAGCTCTCTAATATGATGTAAATGGTGTGAAAAGTAGGCTAGATACATTGTGTTTAAAACTAAAACAACCCACCAGAAATTTTGAAAATTGAGAAATTTGCCCAATGACCACTACCACATTCCCTTACTTCACCAACTAAAAGCCCTCCAAAATTCCAAATCTAAAGGTTTATTTTCCAAATAAATACTTCAAAATTTCCCTTATTTTATAATTAAATTCAATTTAATTAATATTTAAATTTAACTCAATTTTACCCACAATAAAAATTATTTTAAAATTCTTTTTTAACCCAAATTAATTATTTTCACTAATAATTATTTAATTACTTTAAAATTAATTTTTCAAAAATATTTTTATTTTTCCGGATTATTGTTAAATCGATTTTAGATGAAATTGACCTCCTAAATTAAATTAAAAATTACTATTAACTCGATAAATTCCTAAATTCACGCTTGAAACCCGAAAAATATACTCGAAACTACTAGACTCGGTTTAAGGATAGTAAAGATCGAAACGCCCTTCACTTGGTGTAAATTTCACGTTCAGGGGGCGATGTTGTGACACACAAGAGTTGTGTCATGATGTAGAAGGATAGTCTACTCCTTGGTAGATTTCCCAAGCGTTGTCGCAACACGCTATGTCTATATCACAACGTAGAAGAAAGCTTTTGTATTCTACGAGTCTAGTCCCTTTGTTGTGACACAGATCAGTCTGTGTCGTGACATAGTGATCAACTTCATATGTGTTCATCTTCTAAAGGTCTCTTTCATACTTACAAAGTTCGTTAGCTAACTTTTAGGCCTCACTTGGCCTTAAAGACAATAAAAAGCACCTTTTTACACTTTTTACGCATTTTATTCAATAACTAAAAACTGAAATAAATCTAAAGTATAAGGAAAATGCTTAATTTCAAGCTCCTAAAGTGTGAAAAGTAGTTTAATCTGCTAGGTCAAAATATGACAGATCACCCATGAACTATTTGAGATGGGGCAGATAATTACTGCATCTAACCATTTGATAACTTCATTTTGCACTACCTCTTTCATGATAGGATTGACTCTCCTTTGTCCATCGGTTCTAGTTCGCTCTCCCTCCCCTTAAATGATCTTATGCATGTATAAGGAAAGACTTATTCCTCAAATATCAGCTATGGTCCAACCAATTGCTTTTTTAAATTTCTTCAAAACGGTAATTAGTTACTCCTCTTGATGTGTTGTTAATTCAGCTGAAATAACACAAGAAAAGTAGAACAGTTACCTAAATAAACATATTTCAAATGGGAAGGAAGTACCTTAAGCTCAAGTTTAGGCAGTTCCTCAATTGACAACTTGGGTTCTGCATATTAACAAGTTTCTAATTCCAATGGTTCCAACTGTGCTAGTTGAACATAGTCTCTCAAATTGACTTCCATCAAAGTCATGTTTTCATCACCTTTTTCATCTTCCAATGGGTCAGACTTTAAAGTGTTCTCCAATGGGTCTTCATCGAAATTTCTTTCAATAGAAACCAAGGTTTCTAATTCTTCAATAACTGAAGACTCTTCCGTTAGATCAGGAAATTTCATAGCTTTAAGAATGTTAAATGTTACCTAACCGTCTTGAACTCGCATGGTGAGTTTGTCTTTTTGCACATCAATTAACATTCTACTCGTGGCTCGCAAAGGTCTCCCAAGGATGTTCAACACTTCCTTATCTGCTTCAAAATCTAAAACAATAAAGTCAGCAGAAAAAATAAACTTATCGACTCTTATAAAAACTTCCTCGATCTTTCCCTCGGGATATGCTAAAGACCAATCCGCTAGTTGAAGCATCACAGTTGTGGGTCTTACTTCACCTATTCCCAACAGCTTGAAAATAGATTTAGGCACCAAGTTAATGCTTGCTCCTAAGTCGCACAAAGTTTTACCACAATAAGATTCTTTGATATTACAGGGTATAGTAAAGCTTTCAAGGTCCTTCAGTTTCGAAGGTAGCTTGTTCTATAGGAATGCACTGCACTCCTTGGTTAAGGCTACAGTCTCATACTCACTAAGCCTTTTCTTCTTGGACAAAATATCCTTCATAAACTTTACATAATTAGGCATCTATTTTCAAGCCTCCAGCAATAGGATATTAATGTGAAGTTGCTTTAGAAAATCCAAAAACTTCTTGAATTGCATCACCTATTTCTACTTACGTTGCTGTAATATTTTAGGGTATAGAGGTGATAGAGCTTTCGAATGAACTAGAAAACTTTTCTAAAGACATAAATTTGTATCTAAAGAAGGTGTTAGCTTATTAGAATTCACTGCTTTAGATTTTACCTCATTAAACATTGCAGATTCTGGCTCTTTTGGGTAGAAATCTCAACTGTTGGTTGACTTTCTGACCACCCCTAAACATACTCCTATTCGGAGTATATTGATCGCTCTATGAACGTCACAGTAATAATGTGTAAGCGTACACTGTCAATACAAGTATAGTAGACAGAAGAGAATCTTTCAAATATCAAATCCCACAGGGATGGCTACTTCTGTTTATAATTATCGATGAAAAGAAAGTTAAAACTAAAGAAATTGCAATGAATAATTTCGGAGTAATTAAATAAGAGAATGCAGTGAAAGTATGAGAATAATTTGTCAAAGTAATTTAAAAAATTTTAAGAAGTAAAACAGTGATAATAAGATGGGGTTCCTTGACTTGAAAAGTTGACAAAAAGCTAAATGTGATCACAAGGTTAATAATAGATAAATTGTCGCCACGATTATGCACAAATGAAATCTTACCAACCTTGACTTCCCTATTTATCAAAGACTCAAATACTCACACTAACCACACCTTCCAATGCTAGCAACGCTTTATATTTAAGAACAAGTGGACTGAATTCCTTCACTCCTTAAGCAACTTCCGTTGACTTGCTTGTTAACTTAATTTGTCGTTTCACTTTCCAGTGACATCCAATCACACTTCCATGGTCAAACAATTAAATCCAAAGATAAACAATGAAGGAAAGATTAAAATAGAGATCATTAATATCTAAATTTAAATTATATTTCCATACAACTCAAATTATCAAAACTTATTAGCGTTTAAGAAAGAAAAATAAAAGAACAGATGGAGTACTCTATTCCTAGTTTATTCGAAATGCTCCCTTACTCTCCCTCTTACGTTGCACTTAGGATGCTCTGGTCACGAACTGTGCACTACCTTCCTCCTCTTGTCAAGTAGCCCTTAGAAGCTTAAGCTACCATGGAAGCAAGCTCAAGAATGCTCTTTAGAAGAAAATGAATTCTACTAAATGTTTGATCCTCCAAAAGAAGTTTTCTCTCTCCTTTCCTTCGGTATTTAATAGCTCATGCACAGTACAGGTGTCCTTCCTCCTAGAATTAATCTTTTCCAGTCGTACTGGTTGGTTATACCAGCTGTACAAGCACACAAATCTGGTGTGTTTATCAGATAGTTGCCAATTGTTGCGACAGTTCTGGGCGCAAATTTGGATGTTATTTTGCAGCGACAACTTTGTACACCTTCATGCATTGATCCTTTTAGACAAGTTCCTGTAGTGACATATTTGGGTGTAATACTGAACAACTAATGCAACGACATTATTAGTAAAAGCATGATAAAATTAAAGAAAATTAGGCCAAGCTTCCCTAAGTTAGAAAATGCAATAACTAAGTTAAAAAGACTAAAAATGCATGCTAAAGATTATCAAATGGGAACAAATTATACCATAAGTAAGGAGAAATCAATGGTCTTTTCTAATGCTATCACACCCCCAAACTTGAGCTTTTACTTGTCCTGAAGTAAACAAAAGCTAGCAAAGTTATAACAAAGATTTTTGTCAATAAATAGTTATTCTAGCAACTTTAATCTTCTAAAAATCTTAATGTATGAATTACATTCACATGACAGAATATTAACTAAAATTCCAATTTCATCAATGCTAGCATCATGCTTTAAATCTTAAATTTATTCTACCAAAACAACATTTATTGTATAACAATATACACATATTTATTTTTTCTTCCCTTTTTTCTTTCTTTTTCTTTTTTTTTTATGTGACTGAGGGATGCCGTTGCATTACTATACCCTTGTTCTTGAGAAGTAACGATGGGCTGCAACAAACCCCCAAGGAGTATGTAATTGCACCAACATACACTCTTCTAGTGATAGCCTTTGGCTAGATTACTTTTTCTAACACTTTCATTGGAGTGTTCCCCGTTGATAGTTCACAATACACCCACATTGGAGTGTCTTTTATTTATAACTATACTTATATACAAGTAGCCATAAATAGTAAATTTATTAAAGATTCAAATAATGATACTATTCATTCATTACTAATGCAATTCCAATCATTCATCCAAAAAAATTGAAGATACATAATTCAATCACATTCATCCAACTCATTCATAATCATTTCACATGATTCAAGAATTAAGCATCAAATGGAAAATTTTCAAGCACATTTTCAATAACATTGCATGCTTTCATTGAACTTCAAAGGACAAACTTTTAAAATGTGGGTGCATTTGCATTTCCATCCCATATGCATTTCCCCCAAATTAAAGTCCGCATTGTCCCCAATGCACTGACATTAATTTACAAATATATATGGAAATGCAATGACAATGTAGATGCACTGACGATAAAAATGCAATAACAAAAGATGCAATAACGAATAAAGTACAACTACATGATATGCATGAAAATTAAAACTAAAAATTGAAAAACTCACTCAATTTGCAGCAATTTTTTGTTTCTTATGCTTCCTCTTTGCTTTGTGACACTTTTTGTCTTTCATGCGCTTGCATTTGTTTTCCTTGGACTTTGCCTTGTCTTCGGATTGCTATGTAGCAGAAAGCTGAACATCGACTTCATCGACTATCATTTCGGAAGGATGGATCTCTGCCAGTGGCTCAATGTAGACTATGATGGTCAATGGATTTGGATGCTTAATTGGTGTTGTCACAGCCTCTGCTTGACTTGCAGTAGATGACGCCATTTCTTCACTTATTGCACCCATAACTGTGGGTGTAGGGACAAATTCCTCTGATGAATTTGCTCTGGTTTCTTCCTCTTCTTTTTCTTCTTCCTTCTCCTCTTTTCTCATCTCTTCAACGGGTGTGGCTTCTCTCTCAGTCGGAATTTCTTCTTCAGCAACAACCGTAGTCTCAAGATTACCTGGCAATGTTCCTCAAGCAATCCTCTACCTCCTTTGATTCCACTTCTCCTCTTTCATCTGGAATATGCACTATTGGTTGAGAAGCTATGGAGTGGTCCTTCTCTCCAGAATTATCTTCATCAATTGAAGGTTCAGCTTCCCTAATGATCGAAGGGATGATCAGGAATTTTGGCAAAGGTGTTGTGCTCATTCTCCTCATAGTGGTCAGCATGGTACTATTCCATGCCCTGGTGTAGGTATAGAATAGATTCTGTGAATGCTCTATTTCTTCAACTATTATGACAAGTTTTATTTGTCTGATGTTAATTGCATCGCCAATCTATTCCAGCTCCTTTACTTTGCGCCACAATGTTGGGTCTACAGTCACATGCGTACTGCTATTGCCAATTTTTTTCCTTGCTCTTCTTCATCTTCTTGGTATCTACTTCCTTTATTATAGGAGTCTCCTTACCACGAGCCATCTTCACAATTGACACATCATTGATCGAGCCCTTATTTTTTAGGATCTCCTCTCCTTCGCAAGGCACTATACCTCGCTGCTAACATAATCGTGTTATCAAAGAGGGAAATACCAAGATACCTATCTGCTTTATTGCGCATTCCGTAATTTCTTGATGTAACTTTACACCGACATCTATCTTTCTACCCTTTATGATCGAATGTATCAGACACATTATATCAAGGGTGACTGTCGTACTGTGCGTAGAAGGCATTAAACGGTTGTTAATGAAATGAAACCACACCTTACTTTGCAGTGACAAAAATATCATGTGCATGGTGTAGTTGCTTAGATTTGAATGTCCACATAGCACCTTCGACACACAGGACTCTTATCAACATCTCAGTCCCTTCTTCAGTTAATTCTTTAATGAACTCCACATGCTCATCCTCATCAAAGACAGTACTGTATATTGCGTTGATGGTTGCAACATCCCATGGTATTAACCCTTCACAAACAAATATAAATTCGAACTCCTGGTCAGTAAGGTTAGCATAGAATTCTCGCACTATAGAGGGGGAATTGGCCCCAAGATGGTTACAGAATGTCTCCCAGCCCATTCTCGCGATGGTGCAAGTTACTTGCTTTCCAAGGTCCTTTGCTTCGAAAAGTTGAAACCTTGCTCTGGATGGTAGTTTCTCTTCATCTTATTGTCTTGGAAGCGTTCCATGGCTGCCTTAGTTAGGAACATCACTGGTTTGTTGGAGGGTTACTGCTTTATTTCACAAGTCGTCATAGCAGAGGACGATTCAAGAACAGTCTTTGTTAGTTTATTTGCTCCTCTTGTTCTGGCCATATCTGGTGGTCACAAAAGTAGATTAAGAAGGATGAGAAATCAAAGCAAATTTCTAAGTATAGCAATGAAGGTTTGTGAGTGAAACAGACGGCACAGAAAAATTGCTTTATAGAGAGAGAAGGCATGTTTGTATGTACTGCAAAGAATGGTTAACAGGTTTGAACTCAATAAATGCATCCAATCAGATCTCTCTCTTTTAAACCAATCTAACAGTTGGGTCTGAAAGGATGAATCGTCATGATTTCTTTTCTAATACGTTTTGATCCTCTTATGAGTCATCAGACAAAATCCAACGATAATAATATATTTATCCACCGACAAAAGAGTGGACTTGAACTTCAAAGAAGTATGCGATGGTTTCAATTACATAGTAAGAGCTTTCACAATAGATTATCTCAAAGCTAGGTTCCTTCTATTAATCAGCACAAGAAGTTGCATAGACCAGTTTGGCTTAATCTCAATCTTATTCGCCCCAACCTTGTTGTCACAGTTTAGTAGAACATCTTTATATGATATCATCACAAATTTTTCAATAAATCTTATGCTATGCTCATTTAATTCTCCCTTAAATGATTTATCCAGCACATCAATGTGGTGACATTCTTCCTTGTCATGACAGGGAGTGGCTTCGAAGACACCAAAAGTGACATGTTCCAGATTATGACGCATTGTTAATTCTCCTTTGTACACATCAATGATAGTGTGTCCCGTAGCCAAGAATAGGCATCCCAAGATTATGGGTACCTCTTTATCGGCTTCACAATCAATTATAATGAAATTAGCAAGGAACACAAACTTGTCTACTCGAACAAGAATGTCCTTAATCTGTCATTCAAGCTGCAGCAATGACTTATCTGCCATTTGCAATGTCACTACAGTAGGCCTAATGTGACTAATTCCCAATTTATTGAATGTAAACAGTGGCATCAAATTGATACTCGTACCTAAGTCACATAAAGCTTAACCCAAATAATGATTACCAATCGAGCATAAGATTATAAAGCTTCCAAGGTCTTTCAGCTTAGGTGGCAACTTATTTGTCAGCACTGCACTACATCCTTCTATGAGTGGAACTGCTTCAATCGCAGTCAACTTCTTCTTCTTAGATAATAGCTCCTTCATGAATCTCCAATAAGTGGGGATCTACACCAATGCATCCACAAGAGGGATGTTGACATGAAGTTGGTGTAATGTATTAAAAAATTCTGGTATTGTCTATCATGCTCTTGTTCCTTGAATAAATGTGGGAATGGAAAGGGTATAGGGTCATCTATTTGCCTCGACATAGTAGGTTGCGTCGACATTGAAAACTGCGTCGATAACTTTGTCGGTCTAATCGTAGGCATGGGAGTAATAATTGGTGGAGCTGCTTTGACTGATTCTTCCGTAGTTTCTTCAGGTTCACTATCCTCACCCTAGTCCAGATCATTAATGATATCAGGTGCTACCTTTGATTTAGTGCTTGGCTCAACAGTTTGCTTTCCACTTCGAAGATAACCTTACAATGCTCCTTCCCTCTTGAGCTTGGGTTCTCTGTGTCACTCGGTAAAGCACCTAGTGATCTTGCGTTCATATTCGAAGCAAGTTGCCCCAGTTGTGTTTTCAATGCTCGGATAGAAGAGGAATTTCCTTGCACTATAGATTTTGTTCACGTCATAAATTCACACATCATATTTTCAAAGGCTGTTGTGGGTTTAGTTTATGGTTGTTTGTATTGCTGCTACTGTCCATGAACATTTGGATGTTGTATTGAAGCTTGTTGTGGTTGTACATGGGCATGTGGTTGCATCTGTTCTTGTAATTTGTTGCCGCTGGTTATAATTACATTGTCGATAACCGCCTTGGTTTGATGAATTTACATATCTAAATGTCGCAACATTCTGATTTCCTCAAGGTTGTTGGTTTCTCGTAGAGTTATTGTAGGAGTTACCATACGAGTGTCCGCAGATGTTATTGACATAGAAAGCATTCTCTGCATGCTGTGGACAATCCTCATAACTGTGGTTGTCGTCGTAAATTTCGTAACAAAATGTAGGGACATCAATTTGTTGGGCAACTTGAATAGGTGCGATTTCATTAGTCCCCTTCATGTTCTTTATCATGTTTGCGAGCGAAGAAACTTGTGCACTTAGAGCAAATATAGCATCCAACTCAATAACTCCAAGATTTGCCTTCACTTGAGTAGCTCTAGAGATCGGATATTGATTGTTCTGAGCAATTCTCCCTAGAATTCGACTAGCTTCATTGTAAGTATAGTCCAACAAAGGACCATTAGAATATGCATCGACAAGATTTCTTGTTTGTGCATTCAGCCCATTGTAAAATATTTTGATCTGCGCCTCTTGTTGAATTACATGCATGGGACATCGTCTAAGAAGAGATTTGTAGCGCTCCCATGTTGTATGCAAATTCTCATCATTAAGTTGATGGTATGCAATGATATCATTTTTTAGCTTAGCATTCATTGTCAGTGGATTGAAACGTAAAACAAACTGAGTTACGAGTGCATTCCACGATGTAATCGATCCAGTAGGTAATCCAAGGAACCAAGTTTGATCCCGTTCTTACAATGAGTAAGAAAATAGTTGCATTCGCAAGGCATCATCAAGAACACCCTTGTAACAACCCAAATTTGAGAATAAAGACTAAGTTATGATTTTATAAAATTTAGGGATCTAACTTGTAATTTTAGTAAAGTTTGGGGACTAATTTGAGTTTAATTAAAATTTTGTGATCAAATTGGGAATTTTTGGAACTTATTTGTAAAGTGATTCAAATTTGTGGATATTTTGAAAACCCTAATTAAGTTTGGTCCTTTTGGGAAATTTATCCTTTTTGTTGGGTATTTAATCTCTTTCTCTTTGTTTCAAAACCTTTTATCTCCCATTCTAATTTTTCTTTCTTTTTCTCTCTTCTCCAGCCACCTTCTGACGACCCACCCACGATCGTCCGTGCACCACACCGTCGGCACCTTCGAGTTCCTCGTCTCATCGTGAGTCGAGCCCCAATCCTTCTACCTCTCATCATCGACTGTTTACGAGATCGGTGTAAAACCAATTCGAAACTCCCTTTTATGTCACGGTCCATCGCGAGCTCCGCCCCTTTTGTTCCTGATCTTGACGTGGATATGTGAAAGGGAGCCGTTTTCTTCCTTTTGTGTCATTCCGGTTAGATTTTGTGCCGCCATTTATGGAGGATCTATGATCGGCACCATCAAGGGTGTTGCAAACCCTAATCTTTGCTTTGCTTAAGTGTGATGAGAGTTGGGCCTTTGTCACAAACCCAAATCCAATGCCAAGTCTAATGACCCAAACCAATACCCAGCCTTGGGCAAACCAAAGCATGACCCAACTTGTGACCTTAGTGTGAAACCAAGCACAATGTTAGTGACCCAATGTTTAAAACCTAAACTCAAATTGAACTCAATACCTAAACCTTAAAATCAGATAGCCAAACCCGTGTGACCTGACCCGAACCCACTTTGACCCTCTTTGACCATTTACCCGTTGACCATTAACTGTTGATAGTTTACTTGACCATTGATCGTTGACTTTTTGAGTTGACCGTGAACTTTACTCGAGAAGCCCTACCCTGCCATTTTTCGACGTCCTAAGTCCGTTTTCACTGTTCGTTTTGTCAAATTCTAACCCAGAGGCTTCATTTTGACTATTTTATTCTTAATTTTGTACTTAGAGATATTTAGAGTTTTAATTTTGGGAAATCTAATGCTAGATATTTGTGTTTAGGTGATCATGACTCTGAGGCTGATGATTTACCTCCTCCTCTTGTGCAACCTGCTCTTACACCAATTTTGAAACCTACACGTGAGTTATTTTAGTTAGTGTTGCGTTTAGTTTGCGGCATAGGAATAGTATTAATATTAAGTTTATGTTTGTAGGATCTAATCCCGTTAGACCAAGTACTCGACCAGTGCATGGTGGATGACCTCCTCGTTGTTATAGTTCAGCTTCTTAGAGTTGTGTTTCTATCTATGTTACATCTCTTTGTGTGATATTGTTTGTGTTGAATTAATTAGGTGATATTAATTTGTGATGTATAGTGGAATGATCTTGTGATGTGTTATGTGATCGCATGATGATTTTGTCTGCATACTTATCTATTTGTGGAATACTTGGATACTGTGAATAAAAATATTGTGTGCTTTGATATACATATATCATATCATGAGCTTAAGATTGAGACTGTGATAAATGTGACATTATGTCATTGTGTGTTCATGGGTTGGGATTGTACAGCAGAAGACGTGGTAATCACCCCTTCAAATGGTTGATATAAAACTACACTGCGATTGGTGACGATTGGTTGGGGAGGGGTTCTGGGGAACCTATCCACTGTGTTGGTGTGCTGGAGAATAGGTGCATTGTATTATGCTTGTGTTTTCATAGTATTTATCTATTAAATGTTGTGTGGTTACTTTTAATGCTATGAATGATTGTGATATTGTAACTGTGGATGTATACACTTTAAAGACACACTAGGCTCTTTAGCTCATTCCCCAATAGTTTCTTTTTCAAATACATTGGATTTAGGCGACTTGGTACTCGGAGGATCTCACGTTTTTATATTTTATTATTATTATTCAGACTATTAAATTATTAAATTATTTTGGGATTGTAATGTTAATTTTAAGTTCGAATTTTGGTTATTTGTTTAAGGTGTTTGATTAATAGTTTTAAGTTGCGAAATTATTCAGAAACGCGGAAAATTAACTGTTTTATTATGACTTAATTTATTTACAAATTAAATTATTTCTGAGGGTAAAATTACGATAGTGACCTTCTAGATTCGGTAATATCTTCTAGACCGGGAATAGGGGGTTATAACCCTGCTGACTGAAAGAAACCCAAATCAGTAGAAAAGATTTAATATGCTCTCTCACATCTTCATATGGCAATCCAGCATTAGAATTTAACATCTAGAACAAGATCGGTTTTAGCTTAAAATTTCCAGCTTGAATTGTTGGTCGAACAACACCTGACTGCAAATCATCTAAAATTGGAACAATAAAATCTCGGATGATTCGATTTTGCATTTGATCTTCTTGTGGCAGTGGTGGATTATTGATAACTTGTGGATTTATTAGAGGATTCTGTGGCGGCAACAGTGGTATTTCAGCATTTATTCTTGGCAAAGCCATGTTTCTCTGTTCTTGTCGCCTCAATCTAATGGTTTGATTGTTCTCCGGATCTAAGTCAATAATATTTTCAAGATTTCTCTTGGTCATAAAACACCTAAAATAAAAACAAGTGAAAAACAATAACAACAAGAAAACAAATCAGTAACAAATAAAGATTAAGAAATAACAAATAAATGCAGAGACAAATACAAACATCATCCCCGACAACGACGCCAAAACTTGATCACGCTATGAAAGTCACAGCAATAATGTGCAAGCGTACACTATCGATACAAGTATAGTAGACAAAAGTGAATCTGTCGGATATCGATCCCACAAGGATGGTTGCTTCTGTTTATAATTGTCAATGTAAAGAAAGTTAAAACTAAAGAAATTGCAATGAATAATGTCGGAGCAATTAAATAAGAGAATGCAGTGAAAGTATGAGAATAATTTGTCAAAGCAATATAAAAAATTTTAAGAAGTAAAATAGTTATAATAAGATGGGGTTCCCTAACTTAAAAAGTTGGCAAAAAGCTAAATGTGAGATCAAGGTTAATAACATATAAATTGTCGCCACAATTAAGCACAATGAAATCTTACCAACCTTGACTTCCCAGTTTATAAAAGACTCAAATACTCACACTAACTACACTTTCCAATGTTGATAATGTTATATATTCAAGAACAAGTGGACTGAATCCCTTCAATCCTCAAGCAACTTTCGTTGACTTGCTTGTTAACTTAATTTGTTGCTGCACTTTTTAGTGACAGTGACTACAATCACACTTCCATGGTCAAACAATTAAATCCAAATATAAACAATGAAGGAAAGATTGAAATAGATTCAGATCTGAATTTAATTTATATTCCCATACAACTCAAATTATCGAAACTTAACAGCGTTTAAGAAAGAAAAATAAAAGAATAGATGGAGTACTCTATTCCTAGTTTACTTGATGCTCCCTTACTCTCCCTCTTGCATCGCACTTAGGGTGCTCTGGTCATGAGCAGTACACTACATTCCTCCTCTCGTCAGGTAGCCCTTAAAAGTTCCCATCTGTAAAACTCCATCAATGAAAAATATAAGTACTTTAAGTATACTAGCAAAATACAAATGGTTTTTTATGAGATTCTTCAACTTAACATCCATCTATGCATAGAACTATTTAGGTCACATAGGTCTTTTCAGCTTGTAACGTTCTGAGGCTTAGGACAGATATGAATTTTCAAAAGCACAATAAGCATCAAGAGGTTATAAATACAAAAATAGTTTGGCACATTTTATTATTCCCTTCAGTGACCCATTCCACTCACTGTCTTATTTCTCCTTCTCTCACCTTCCTTATTTCTCCATATAGAAAATCTCAACATGATATGGTCCCTTTAGCTAGCTTACGAGCTTCTATAAATTTTATTTGAATGAGTTTTTCTTTTAACTTTGTGACTTTGTCACCTTTTCATAATTTTTCTTACTCAAAAATGCTTTCTCATTTTTTTCATACATTTTTACCCGTCTTTTCTTCTTTTGGATTTTTCTTTTGTTTTGCAATTTCGGGCTAACCTAAAGTTCACATATCACATTGATTTTTCCTATTTCACTCCACTTTTACAAACTACACCTTTATGTATCTACTTACCCTCAATACATATGGCCATGCATCTATAATCATATATTTTGGGACCAAAGAAAAAGGATAAATACAATTTGATATTTTTCAGGTTTAATAGTTTGTAATATAGTTCATCAAGAAGGGTCAATAGGCTCAAATATTGGTACTAAAGGTAATATTAGAAGGTTTTCTTTTTGCTCTAAATGTATTCTAAACAATGTCTTAGGTCATCCTTAAATATCTCAATATGCATAAACTTCAATTGGTTAAATAACCTCAAGTATAATCATTTATCGTATATACTAACATGTTTGTTTCCTTATATCTTTCATGTCATTTGGTACAAGTAATATCTCATAACCTATATTCAGTGTAACATATAGAACTTCGTAGTCTAATACTCAAAAATTTAAAAATCACCGATTATCATGCCAGTTTAATTTGAACATACAAGCAACCTATGTACATGCTCCTAACCAATCACTTGTATTTCTACAAGCTCAAACACAAGACAAAATAAAGCAAAAACTAAAATTCCTATGTCAGCCCCACACTTTAGAAAACACATTGTCCTCAATGTGTAACCCCTAAAAGTAAAGAAAGAAGTTACCCGATTAATCGTGATTGGCTCATCAGTTATTGGTGGGTGCTTCCTCCTTTTATGATGAATAGCTTTCAAATGTTGTGCCTTCTTTGTGTGAGGTTCCTACATAAAAATTTAAAGTAGACATATGAAAAATAATATAGTATTAATCCTACTCCTACTATTAAATAAGTCCAAAATTCTCAAAATAAATTAGTACAATTCTCTCAAAAAGTCTTAAAACTATTAAAACACTCAATCCTCCTCCATCTCATCATCTTCATCAATGCCCTCATCCTCACCCTCAGTATCTTCTTCATCTTGCTCCCCCACCATTGCCCCAAACATGTTAGGTGTGTAGTTAGGAACCCAAATGTTATTCTATCAAGCGAACTCTTCAAACAACGATCTTGATTCTTGCATCTACTGTATCATCCAATCCAACTTTGGATGACTACCCTCACCAACTTTTTGTTGGTCCCTTGCCAACCTTTGGAAGAAGTTGGTGTGGTTGTCGTTTCCCTCTATATCTTCTTCCCCTCCTTGATTTGCTTATCTCGAAGCTCTATGTATTGTTGGAAGAGAGTATAACCAATGGTGCTCTTTGGCGGCTTTAATGATTGTTCTGTGGATGTCATGGGTACTCCTACCCTTTTGCACTACTCATGTTTCGGTGGATCCATCTGAAACCTGCTTTTTTTGCAAAATAGCGAAGAGTAATACCGCTCAAAAAGTATTAACGTTAGAAATATTTAAAGCAAGTACTATATGTGTGCATATAAATTGAATCCGCATCTTAGCTTCAGGAAACATAATTGTTTGATTAAATGAAGTTGGGATGCTAGTGCCGGAACGATATTTCCATTCACCCATCCCCTCGGTTAGATAATTTATTACATTGTTCACATCAATGTCTTCAAAATATTCCAAATCTATTTATTCCATAAAGTCCTGTTTATAATATGGAGTAGTGTAAAAATTACAAATAAGCTGAGGGGTGACTCTAACATTTATCCCTCATACTACTAATGTAACCCATGTATGACCATCAGTGTTCCTAGACTCTTAGTCCCGTAATGATGCATAAAATTCCTGTACTACCGAAACTATAGTAGTTTCTTTGGGAATCATCCAAAAAGGTTCCCACCAATGATATCCCCCATCATACTCATTAACTAACCCATTTACTTCTCAAATTTCGTTAATGTTTTTTGAGGAAGGCCATTGGCAAGAATTCATTGTCATGTTCCCAATCAACTCATATGCATCATTATATGTTCGGTTCATTAAAGCCCCTCCTACCGCACCATCGAGTTCAAATCTTTTGGATGCGTCCAGTCCATTATAGAATGTTTGCTATTGTAACCACTCAGGCAAACCGTGGTCTGGGCACTTCTGAAGTAAGGTTTTAAAGTGTTCCCATGTTTCGTGGAGTCCCTCACCCTCCAATTGACGAAACGCTAAGATCTCTCTCCTTAATTTGACTGTTTTTACTAATGGGGAATATTTTCTGTAAGAATTTTCCCGCTAACTCGTCCCAAGTAATGATGGAACCTGGTGCGTGCACGTCCAACCAAGAGAAGGCATTATCAATTTAAGAAAAAGGGAATAATTGAAGACGTATCGCATCATCAATGACGCCATTGTACTTAAAATATCACATAATTGAAGGAACTGTTTCAAATGTAAACATGGATCCTCTATCATGGTGCCTTGAAATTGCAGACTATTTTGGATCATATGGATCATTACCAGCTTTATTTCAAACAATTTTGCTGCAACTGTTGGCCTAGCAATACTTTTTTGAACCAAATCCATATTGGGTAGGGAATATTCCCTTAATATTCGTTCGTTTTGTGCCAACGGTTTGTTTGCTTGTAATTACGGTGGTAATCTATCTTCTTGAATATTACCGTCGACAAGATCGGTAGGTGGAGCTTCGTGTATTTGTTCATTGCTAGGTGGTGGTGGATTTTGCATTTGTCGCTATTGTTGACAATTTCTCCTAATAAGTGCTTCGAGATCCGAAATTGGATCTACCAAATTTCCTTGGCTCCGAGTCATAAACTATTTATAGAAAAATAAAAAATTAATAAAAATAAAGAAAAGAAACGTATCTATAACCTAAAATTTTTGTAATTATTCCTTATTGTAAATGCAAAAATTAAAAATCACTAGAGAAGTTGCCTCCCCAACAACAGTGCCAACAACTTGGCCACCTTTGAATGCACTCCTATTCAGAGTATATTTTTAGGCTTTCTGCAAGTATACAAGTCGAGTTATAATATATTTACAACGGGGTAGGTAAGTACTTCGAGGAACGTACCCAAGGGAGGTTAAGCTCTATTAATTCTAACTCCTACACTGAAAAGATCTATTTAGTACTCTTATTAAATTTATAGTACAAAAAGTAATAAAAGAGGGTTTTAGGATTTTTAATGATAATAATAAAAGATGCTAAAAAGAAATAAATAAAATCAATTAAAATGAGATAGGAGAATCGATAAACTTGATCATGGGGAATTAGCTTACTTTGGCATGATTTCATCAACCGTTGGTTCGGGTTTCTTCGTCAATCACCTTGTCGTTACCCTAACAGGATCTTCCAATCTTCTACTAACATAATGAGTCAACAATAACTACTTATCTTTTGACCTCACAGTTCAGATTGGTTTGGGGTAAAGGTGTTCACGAATGGGTAATACCAATTCTGGGTTAATTCCCACCTTGATGACTTCTCGAGGTTGCCAAGCCTAGGGTTTGTTTCTCGTTCTTCCTTTTCCAAACAATTGATCCACGAAAAAACACCACATAATAATTAAATCATCATACCTTCACTCACTAATTCCCAATAAAGGGTTTAGTTCATCATGGCTTCTTGAGACATTATAATTTCAACATAAATAGTAAACATCAAGATTGAATTGAAAATATAAGTAATGAAACTTAGAGATTTGTATTGATTGTTGGAAGAAATCCACAAGCATTTATTCACGTCTACAAATCTCGTTTCCATAAAATAATAACAAAACAAAATAACTAAAACCTAGGAAAAGAAATAACTAAACCTAAATTACAAAGAAATAAATTAACTAATGGAAATGGTGTGTGTAAAATAGAGGCTCAAAGGTTCTATTTATAGCCTTTTGATGGTTGTTCTCCTCAACCCTAGGTCATCTGTCATTCTCGAGCTAAATGATGGGTGGTAAAGACCAAAACGCCCCTTACTCAATGTATTTCCACGGCCAAGAGTCGATGTCACGACATAATCGACAGTGTACTCCATGGGTATATTTTCCAGGGTTTGTCGCGACAAAGAAGACAACTTCAAGATTCTTTGGTTATGGTCCCTATGTTGCCTTATCCCATATCTTGTGTCATGACATAGTGATCAGTCTTGATATATGATGCGAGCACGAGTAATGCGAGCTCTAATAATGCGACCGTAGACCTTGCAAGCTTGGAAGATGTGAGCACTAGTGTTGCGAACACTCATGTTGCGAACACTCATGTTGTGAACACTAGTATTGCGAGCACTCATGTTGCAAACACTAGAGCTGTGAGCACTGATGTTGTCAACACTCGTGTTGCGAGCATGGATGAAGGGCGAGCCTCGCACGACTCAATCGAGCTACCTAAAGGACCAATCACACGAGCACAAGCCAAGAAATTCAATCAGGCTGTCACGAGTTTAATTAAACAAATTTGGGAAGACACTTCATGCATTACACGCATTTCATACAACCCGTCATGCATTCCCTACAATGTGCTGCACATTCAACTTTGATTTTAATCTAATTAAAGTGTTGGAATATAAAGTATTAACCATTTAGTTATTTTAATCCATGTCTTAATTATGTTTTGTGTTATTTTAATATGTCCTAACCAGCATGTTTAAGATGATGTAGGGATGTCCATGACTGACCAACTTAAGCTTTTAATGCACCTACCAACATTTGAAGTGCTGAAAACACCTCTCTAAAAAGGGATTTTGTGATCAGCAAAGGAATTCAATGTTCTCTTAATGCATGGCTGATTGGGTTCATCAAAGGTCTCAAGGTATTTGAATGCTCTACTCAAAATCATTAATGCACCGCCCACATTTATTCCAAATGCTTGAGGAATTTCAGCAGAATTTAAAAGCACTTCTTCCTAGCTAACCAAGCACTAAATTCGACCAACTACTCAGTTAAAGCAACCACCGCATTAACTTAAAGTGCATGGGAATATTAGATGAATTTATGGTGTAATTTTGATTAATTATTTCATGACTTTTTAGCTGGTCATTTGTAAGCCTTTAAATATGAGGCTTGGCACATTTTGTATCAACTTTTTGTTTTATAAATTTTAATCTTATTGTGAGTTTGCAAACTCCTTGTTCTTATTTGACTCAAATTGACTTATCAAGTAACCCTTGTGGCGTAATCTAATTCTTTTATCACTTCTTTGAAGTGTGGCGTTCACCCTTATACTGATTGGTTCCTATCTTGCTAGATAGAGGGTCACAGTTCTTCTTGTTTTCATTCTAAGAACTAATATAGGAATCGGGTCAATATTCTTCTATAATATTGGTTCATTCTTGAGTCCTTAAAACCAAATTCAAGCCTATCCAACTATATCATTTACATATCCATTCATCCACCATTTCAAAGCCTATCATTTTCATTTCCAACCTTCACAAATTCATTACGAATGATACTTCTTAATTTCGATTGGGAACTCACACGACTTATAATCACCCCTCGAGGACGAGCTTGCACCAATATAGTTTGCCTTCTAATGACCTCCTACACACTCACAAAGTATAGTAGCCAACCTTTAGGCCTCAATAAGCCCTAAAGTCAATAAAAGACTCATTTTTGTCTATTTCACACATCTTTTAACTTTCTTAAAACTTAATTAAATCTAACAATAATACTTAATTTCAAGCTCCTAAAGTGTGAAAATTAGTTTAATCTGCTAGGTCGAATTACAACAGATCGCTTTCCTCCTTCTCAATAGGTTCATCTTCAACATCAATCACTTTAGGTTCCAAAGTCTTACCACTTCGCAAAGCCACTACCTTGCAACGTTCCTTACCTAAATTCCTTTGATTTTTTGTGTCGCTCAGTAAGGCTCCTTGTTGTTTATTACGAAGCTTCGTAACTAACTGGCCTATTTGGTTCTCCAAATTTTTTAGTGTTACTTCTTAGCTTTGGATTAAGGCATCATTCTTCTCCATATACGCCTTCAACAAGTTCTCCAAATTGTTTGATGATTCAGCTTGGGGCGGTTTTGAAGCTTGTTGATTAAACCCTTGAGATTGGTTAGGTCTATACTGCATGTAGGTGTTGTTTGGTCCATTTCCTTAGTTGCTCCACGAAAAGTTCGGATGGTTTCTGATGTGAGCTTCCGAACTTTGAGGGTTCAAAAAATAGCTTGTTGGAAGAATCATCTTGAAATGGTTCACAAGGTAGAAACCTTAATTCAAAGCACTTGAATTCTCTAAGGAACCGTAGCTATATTAAAACTACGACCCGCTTAAACTTGACCATATACTCGAATCTTGGTGTATTGAAGTCGTCCACCCGGGGATGGTAAACAGAGTGATAAGATAAATTTTGAATGCCACAAACTTTGAAGAAAGTTTGTTAAGTTCGAACAGTTCAACAAAGAACCAAGAGAGAAGTATTCTCACAAATGATTAAAATTCAAGCAAAGGTTTTTTTTAACATAGTGATTTAGGACGAAATTTATAGGCTTGAATTGACCTTTCAAGTTCCTATATGACCCTTCAAATTTGGTCATTTAACTAACTTAAAAACAGACCATTAAATTTAATTTAACTCATGATCGCTAGCCCAAAAGCCATGTCTCTTCACATGTCTTTGAGTAGATGAGAGGTAGTCCATGGTTAGCTTAAAAGTCATCTTCTTTATGAAAGCTTAATGGTCCTTAAAGGTGTTGTTTGTAGTCCCTTCTTCTTCCATAATCGGTTGTTTTTATTGCTTGTGATGCCATGAATTGGCCTTTAAGTGCTTGAAACCGATCAGATTTGAAGAGCCACTCTTGGTCCATTTGAATAGTCACAATGCATCAATATTGAAAGCTGATTCTTGAATGAATTTTGTGCATTTATTCACCTTCAAAATCCACCAAAAACGTCCTCTTCTTGTACTACCAAATTAAGTGACCAAATGCAAACCTTTTCATGCCAAAATCAAACAGCCTTTGCATGTGAACGTCCCTAGATCTTCTTACTAGCCAAAAATAATTCCTAAAACATATTAAACATGCATTAAGACAACTTAAACATGCAAATAAGCTAAAATGGATTGAACAGTCACCTAGGCAAGAATAAATGAATATTTGAAAATTTGCAACCTATTCAAATTCTTATTTAACTTAAAACACCCTATTTATAATAAAAATAAACACACTAACTCATGTTTAAACTAAATAAACACACAAGATGTTTTAATGAATGGTTTAAAGATGCAAACTAAAATGAACTAATGGATTACTAAATGCATGACTTGATTTAAAGATGCAAACTTTAACTAACATGCGAGTTACATAATGCATGATAAGATTTATGATGCATATTTAACTAACATGTAAGTTACTTAATGCATGTCATTATTTATGATGCAAACTTAATTAATCATGAGAGTTAATGGATGTCATTACATAATGCACGACTTTATTAAATGCAGATCACATAATGAATGTCATATTTAAAAGATGTAGATTAATAATGCATGATATAATTAAATCACAATCTTAATAAACATAGGAGATGCTTTTATGAATGACTTAATTAAATGCAAAGCACTTAATGCAAGACATAATTAAAGATGCAAACACTTATTAAACTAAAATAAAACTTAAATAAAATTAAAAAGTCCTTAAAAACATTAGCCGAATAATCAATCAGGCCTGTGAGATGTTTCATTTTGCACTTGGGCCCCTCGTGTTTGGGCCAATCTCGATATCTTCTAATTGCATCATAACATGATGTGACCGTGCTCACATCAGTTTCGCCATGAAGGATTGTAGAAGTTGGACTGGGGTCCTTCTCCACTTCTATTCTGGTGTTGATTTCCCACGTAATAAACCGACTTGTGATTTGGTGGACAATTCTAAAGAATGGTCATCCCCAAATACACGCAAGAGACAACATCAAATTGACTCGGTGATTGAGTTGCAAAATTATTCACACCATTAGCGGTAAATTCTTTCAACATTGAAGAAATAGACGATACTTGAGCTGAGAGTGAAGTGAGGGCATCAACTTCATGAATTCCGACTACATGTCTTCCTGAAGCTACTCAATTTGTTTACCACTAATAGTTGTTGCTAGCGATCCTCTCAATGATCTTGTAAGCCTCGTTATAAGATTTAGACAAAAGAGCACCATTCGCAAAAACATCTTTCATCAATCTTGTGTGTGCGTTGAGACCATTGTAAAATTTCTCCAACTAAATACAATGAGGAATCTCGTGATGAGGACACTTACGAAGTAACTCCTTGAATCTCTTCCATGCCTGGTACAAGGATTCGTCATCCAATTATTGGAAGATACTGATCTCATTTCGCAACTTAGCATTTCTGCTAGGTGGAAAATACCAAAAATCTTTCTAGTAAGTCTCGCCAAGTAGTAATTGAACTTGGTGGCAACAAATTAAGCCATGCTCATGTTCGATCTCGCAATGAGTATGGAAATAGCTTCAACCTCAATGCGTCTTCAGTCACACGGTAATCTTAAATGAATCACTCACCTCCATGAACAATCGAAGGTGAAGATGTGGATCTTCCATGGGTATTCCACTGAACTAGCCCACCATTTAAAGCATTTGAAACATCATTGGTTTCAATTCAAATTGGGGTGCCTCAATATACGACCTCCTAATTCCCAGATTTAACTTATTGAAGAGTGGCACAGCGAATTGTCTAATGGCACGATCCCTATCATAGGCTATGAGGATAGGATTACGCACATGATTGGCTCCATTATCTTGGTCATCATTATAATTTCCAAGGTCCATCTCAGCTAGTCTTAGGGCAAATCGCTCATGTATTCTCTGTCTACATGTTCGCTCGATTTTGGATATGAATTAAGCATGCACTTTTCAATTATTGTGTCTATTAGCCGATGTCTGGTTCGGATCACTCAACTAATTCTAATGCATCCAATCATGTAGGAATGAAATACATACTTGAGTTTAATTGAAAACATGATCAACCAAGGCACAAACATCATAAGCATGATTTAAACGAATTTTATTGGATTAATGCAATCATCCTAGCTAAACAGATTTGAGTTACCATCGTTGATGTTAAAATCCCAAAGCTCATTGCAAACATGATTAAACTAAATAACAAAGAAGGGAAAGAGTAAACTCTATCGATGTGGTGGTCGTGCGAACTCCAATTGAAGCTGTCTTCCTTCAATCCTTGTGTTGCTCCTCTACTGATGGCTCCTCAAGGTTGTTGGCCAAGAGATGATCTCTTCGAGACTTTGCTTGCTAAAATTTAAAAGGGAAAGAAGATGCTAGGCATGGGGAAAAGAAGAGAGAATGAGAGAATAAGAGAATGAAAGATGATGGATGAGTAAGGGATGATTTGAGAAGTGAGGAATGGAGTTGTATTTATAAGTGAGGGAGGTGAACGGCTTTACTAAAAATGGAGTGACCAATCCCCCCTTTTTTTCCTTTGTATGGTCGACCACATATGGTGGAGTTAGGTGCATGGTTGTTGCTTGATTTAAGCATGGAATCATGCTAAAATCAAGCAAGGGTTTGGATTGCTTCAAAGAAAATATTTGAGGGCTCTTTTCTGATTCGATTCCAATTGTAGGGACCTCTGAGAAATATCCCAAAACATCTTCTTTGACAGCCACATACTTGTGTCGAAATTAGGCTTGTATCCACATGGTTTGGACAGTTTGTGATCCACATAAATAATCGAACTTGTCCACTTTGTATCATTAATTTAACTGGGTCAAATTAGCAACTTAATGACCCAATTTTACATGATCTTTGCCATCCAAGTGAGTGATTTTGCCCATGTCCATTATAATAATCTTTATTATATGATTCCATGGTCCAATTGCATTACAAAAATATCACATGTTAATAAATAACACAGAATAATTCATTTTATGCACAAAAATCATATAATAAAACACAAAAGTACATGTTTAATAAATTCACGTCCAACATTAACATTTAAGCAAAATTCACTTAATTATTTAACAAATAATTGAGATTAATATTCTTTTTAAGTAAAAAACTAATAAAAATAACTAAAAAATCCTATATAATTTTGAGTTTACAATTCTTTTAAGGTTACCATTGATGAGGAGCTTCAAAATCAATGGTTTCTCTAAGTTAACATATACTACCATAGATGCATATCGACCCCTTGCCCTGCTATCGATGTTGAAATCCAACTTGGTTACTTTGACGATCATTCCCCCAATATCCCATAGGATTTGCTTTTTATAAAGATGACTGGGAAGACCTGGAAATCTAATCCAAGTGAGGACCATATTAGGATAGGGTAACCCAGGATTGAAATCGATTGTCCAAGGTTGGACGATTAAGTATTGGCCGAAAATTAGCCATGGACCCTGAGAAAGAATTTTTTTCATAATCTTTCGAACTTTGAAATTTGACTAAAAAAACTATTTTCAATATCCATTAATTGAAAAGGTTTAGATGGTCTCCAAATTCCATATAATCTGTTTTGCAGAACCGTAAATCCGATGTTCCGTCCCAATATCTTCAAAACCATAGAGGTAGACATCTCTTTTTCCAGAATCTAGTATATTCTCTCTGAAAATATATGGAGAGAATGCCATTAACAACTGATTTTTTTAACATCATGTCGCAAGAGAATTCGAAGAATACAAGAGTAGATTTTTTTTCTTCCATTCGATACTCCTTTTCTCCAAATTATGATTATTAAGACAATGAAATTGATCACAATTAAACCAAATAAATTATTTTTTTTCGAAAAAGACAATGAAATTATTCACCAAACAATTTTTAAGCATTGACACTAACAAATTAATGTTATACTACGAAGCACAGCCATAGGGAATACTAACACACATTAGATAAATATCCATACTCTTATCCAAGCGGAAATTTAATATTTGATTAAATTAATTTTATACATTTAAATACAAAATTAAATTATTATTCAGTTAGCAACTTTGAACAATACATACACATGACTTATTAATGTGACAAATGATAATTTCTTATTTATAAACAATTTTTTTTTCTAAATAATTTATAATGGATTTTCTTTTACTGTTTCATTAAATTTATCATTTAAATTGATTTCTATTGATTAAAATATACCAATTTTATATATTCAATTAAATTTTAATTTCAATGAACACCTAACAAGATTTATTCATGTCAAGTTACAAACTCAACCCTGAAAGTTCATCCAAAATTTGAGAAGATTTATGTAAAATTATTAAACTCAAAATATGAGCTTAAAAAAAATAAACTCATTTAAAATATAGATCAAACTCAAACTTAAGCATATTACTCTAATATAAATATTAAAATAATATTAAAAAAATTATATAAAAAATTTCAATAAATTTTAAAATTATATAAGATTATTAAATATTAAATTAAAATTTTATAAACATTTTAAAAAATTAAAAAATGATATAAATAAACTTAAAATGAATTTGAATTAATCTTTTACAAATATAAATAAAATTTTAAACTCATATTTTGAACTAAACAAAGCTTAGGTAAACAAAAAAACATGTTAATATCATGCTTAAAATCAACCTAACTCATGAACACCTCCACCTGCTTGAGTAAATGATCCAGGTGGTTCATTGATTTTAATACTGCATTTTGCCTTCGGAAGCTTGCAATCTGCATGGAGGAGCATATATATAGCCCAAATCATAGCTTAAATTATAAGAAGAGATATTACTTGGGCAAAGGGCAACATTTATAAGCAAATGAAGTAATAAGCTACAACAAAGTAGGAAGTAGCATGGACCCACCTTTATTACCAAAATCTATGGAGCTGTTATCTCATCTCACCTGATCAGTACTGGGTCACTCTATGAATCGCTACTTCCGTCATTTACAAATTAATTCTAGCAACACTTACCAATAAGTACATATACCAGCTATTAAATCGAACAAGATTTGTAATTGAATTACGGCACAAGATATGGTTCACTCAAGGTGCCGTGTGCATGAAAGTGTCCTCATCTAATAGTTTTTTGAGATCAATCAAGTCTTCGTCCAAATCTGTCGTTTCTTCCGCAAAATTGAGAACCTTATCGTACAAGACCTGCCAAGTTAATGCAAAGACCAAACTTAGTTTTCATGCATGCTTTCTAACTCTTAATACTGATAACCATCCATGAGATACCAAGATCTTGCGAAGTAATCTCACAAAAGCTCGATTTCAGTGAAAAATCTAAACATCTCTAATAGGACTGAGTTTTCATGTGTCAATATACTTTACCAAGAGTAACTAATATCAATGTATTAGAGAGAACATTTTAATGGCTTGAGTGTGAGTGACAGACATGGCTTTGCTCAATTTTTTTAAGATTTTCATATGTTTGAAGGATCGTATCCCATCCCTATGTCTATGTATGATTAACATGGGTACTTTTAGAAAAATGAAGAGCTGGAATAACATAGTTTTCAATTACCTTCTCTTGGATCTCAGTGACAACATTTTTCACCCTACTATATTGATCTCGGCCTGCAGGATTCTGGGCCATGGACTTAACTCGGTCAAGTGCCTTCTGCAACCTTTCTTCAGTTTGCTTCCTGCCTTTTTTCAAGAAATCATAGTCATCCTCCTTTGAGGGCACAGATACGCTAGGACCCTTGGTGAGTGTTTCAGGTTTGAATCCACGTAAACCACTTCCTTTCCGTCTCCAACGTAAGATCACCTTCTCCACAATTCCTACTGACCAGACGATCTTCCTATAGTTTTTCCTTACCTGGTGGCCTCTTACATGAGCCTTTCATAAAAATTAAATGAAACTAAAAGTTAGGGTTCAACAATTATGATTGTCAAGGAAAATGACGACTCAATATAAAGCATGAATTATAAGAGCCAATAAACTAAAGAAGCAATGGCAAAGGACCTGAATCTTGACAATGCGTTGGCGGATTATCAGAAACTCTTTTCTGCCCTTCCAACCACGAAACTTATTTTGTATGCGAATGGCAGCAGCATGCACGCGCTCATCATGTTGTCCAGGCTTGTTTGACTTGACTGCTAAAAGTGAAAGTGCACGTTCATCTGACATTCCATATTTATCATTACCATACTCTTTTAACTGCCTGTTTTGGAAAGACTGTACCCTGAAGACTTGATGGATGCAAGCAGCAGTTTGCGTGGCATTACGAACAGCAGCTAATGAATCCTTTAGTGATGGGCCATCAGAAGCATCCCCATAGTTGTTGAGTGGAGCTGTGTTTAGTTCCAAAATTTTCTGTATAACATCTGGTCTAGAATCTGTGGTAGTGGCACTGCCTTGCTTATCCAATTTGAGGGATAGAAGGTGGTAACTCAAATCAAATTCCGCAAGATAACCAGAAATTCCTTTATGTCCATTGGCTGAGGCCAGGTCAGCAGGCGTTCTGCCTAAAGGACATTCTGGTGTTGGATTTGTTAATGCTCCGGGAGCTGAACCCAATGAAATAAGGGAAGCAACTGTGCGTTCTCTGATGTTAAAGACAGTTTATTTCAGCAGAAGCCAGACAGACCACAACAAGCACATCATTATTTTAGGACCCTTATTTTAGCCTAGAGCTCTACAGCCTAGAATATGCTTCTTTCACAAATAGGGTAGTAGGGGAAATTAATAAAAAAGATGAAAAATAAAAGACACAGAACATACTTTAACTTTGATTTTCAAGATGCTTACCTGCCAGAAGATGCCGCCCAATGAAGTGCAGTCCAACCATTCACATCCCGGAAGTTAACACTAACACCAGCAACTATCATTGGTTCTAAGGCCCAATCATATCCAAGAGCAGAAGCAAAATGTATAACACCTTGGCCACCCTCGTCCAATATACTAGGGCCTTTTCCACCTTCCACTATCTTCTGCAGGAGCCATACACGCAACTTCTCTTTCAATAGCTTTTCGAGCAGCTGCTCCTTTACTTTTTCTCGGAAAAGATCTTCCTCCAAGTTATGTGCCAACATTTGGTCCCATTCCTCAATGTCCTCCTTCAGCAATGAATTAATTTTACTGCTCAGCTGGGATATATCAGCACTTCTATTGGTGTTAGAAGCGGGAGAACTGGAGCCGAGGCACAATAATCTACCAAATCTCATATCATGAATTTCAATCGCATTACTGCTAGGATTGTCAACAGAATCTATATCTTGGATATGACTGACTCGGTATTCAAACTCTCGGACTTCACTACAAGCTAATCTGTTGGAGCATGTGACATAGAAGGGAACCCTGCCAGCCTCATGTATTGGAGTGTGGCAACGAAGAACACCATCTGCTATGACCTCTGCTGGAACTTCTACTTCCCCAAACATGCATGACCACTTGCAATTTTTAACATGGCCTTGACTTTTCAAGAGCCTTCCTGTGATGAGGACCTGTGTGAAATAAAGAAAATAGAGGGAAAGAAAAAATGTTAATACATGAGAAAACTAGTTTTTTACATTCCACTACAGTGAGGAACTAATTATCCAGTATTTCAGTGTCATCAGTGAAATGTTGACATTTCAATGCTTGCTTGCCTTTCATGGAAAAAAAACAGCCTACCTTGATTTCAGAGCCTAAATATGCCCAATTCGGTGAAAAATCAATAATACTGAAAAGCTGATCATGAGAGAGAGAAGGACCCAGCATAAAGGTATCTAACTGCTCCTGAGAGGGAATAGAGGAAACATCAACCCCATTTTGACCTTCCACCTCATCCCAATAGGCCCCAGAACTGGAATGTGTATGCGATTCATCTACATCGCCAAGTTCTTTACTCATCCAGCGGTTGAAACTATCAAGCTTCTTCAGACCTTCTTCTGCTAAAGATCCATCAAACAGATGTGGTCTCATAGCAGAAGAGTAAACAGATTTCCCCTCCAGTGTCAAATAGTTTTCTGAATCTGGTTTAGGAACATATTCATGGTCCCCTTTTGAGGGGTCTGTCAGCTGGTTATTTAGTAGAGAATGATCATGTTGCTCTTCTGGATGCAGAGTGTGATTAACTTCTTCATGAAATCTTGAAGTAAGATCATATCCCAGGTCTGGATGCAACTTCTGGTCCAATGACCACTTCACTAAATGAGAAGAATCACCCTCGTAACCCTGTTTAGGGGCCAAATTAGGACTTAATTGAAGAAGAAAAGGTAGAACACACACAATGCATTAAACTGCAGCATTGCAACTACTGCATATCATATAAGGTAATAGCTTTTAAAGGACCTAAATTTTCAATTACAGCTGGCATGACTGTAATGACCATTAGTAATGCCTTTTTCTTTAAATAGTGCGATTCAACTTTTAGCATGTATTAAGCTAGAATTTTCAAAGCCATTATCAAAGATAGTTATGGCAGAGAAAAATTCATGGTTTCAAAAACTACAATATGCTAAATGAGGTAAATCACCCCATTACCTGCCACTCTTCTTGAGCATGTGATTGACCCTCAAACGCCTGCTTTTTAAGAAAGCTGTTGTCAAATAGCAGCCCCAAAGTATCATTTTGTTTCAAGGTAAATAGTGGCCGATATTGTGCAGATTCAACCCCACAATCACAGTTTTCCAAGACATCCTCCCATGATGTGAAATCAAGGTTCTTCTGGGGCTCAAACGTTATTCCAGAATCATTATACGCTCTATCCTTGTCAGTTTGAGTAAGTTGAAAAGCAGTTAGAGATGGCTTCCCATGATAATTATCTGTTAGCAGTGAAGGCCAGTAGTTAGCAAAAACGGAGAGGTAAATCAACAGGAAAAAAGGGAATAACACAAAATCAAACAATTAACATACTTGAATGTGATTCATGAACATTTGAACCATAGAATCTGGTATCAGTCCTCCCCGCAACAGGCTGATGTGAATCAAGAAAAGAATGGAACTGTGAACTTGCTTGATGATTATACACTGCATCAAATATCATCTTCATTGGTAAGAATAAGACAGACTAATGCATTCATTACTCACAAAACCAACATATCATCAAACTACATTAAATTAGCTACCTAATCATTTATTAAAAATTGAGCCATATTTAGCTAAAATAAACATACCTGATTCAGCATCTTCATATTCTGATGCCTGCACATGCACACTGTTCATGCTTGCTGTATCCATAGTTTGTGAAGGAATCTGACTTTTACTGGGATGAAAATTGGAAGACAGAGAACTTTCAATCTCAGAATTGGGTACAATTCCTACAGCTTCTTGGAAATATGGAATAGTTCCTTCAGTTTCTTTGAGACGGTTAAAATTTGTCCTATTTCCCTGACAAAATTTCAGAAAGTAAAAAATATAAAAATTAGAAAACGGCATGTGAACTGTTAAGAAACTTACAGAAAACACTAGAGAATGAGCCAAATATTAAATTCAATTATGTTCAGAGTTAAGAAATGTATATGAAAATCTACAAAATTACATTTTGTGATGCCAAAGACCTTTAATGTTTTAGAAGAGATTAAGGAGCAATGTTTTACTATGACTAGTTGTTCAGAAGGCAATGCTCACAACAGGAAAAAGGGTGGGGAAAATATAGGAATTAGCAGCCTTTTATCCCCTCTAATTTCCTGTTTGCTCCCTTAATGCTGTATAAGAAACTTCCTTTTCCTGATTCAGAACAAGATTGGCGCAAGTCGAATAGAATGCCTAGTCCTGGTACAAGAGGGGCAAGTTCACCACCTAATGTGAGTTGGTCCAAGTTAATGGCACTAAAAGACAGTAGAAAATATGAAGGAAGAAAATGAGCAATCATTCAAGGTAGAGAAAGCCACACAGCTTAGATGGAAATAGCTCAAGTAAATAAACGGGAGTGAGAGGACAAATAGTGGACAAAGAAACAAACAATATACCAGTTCATTCCGCTCAAGTATATATACATATACATATATATAATATTGACCATATAATATACAACATCTGACCATCAACACAGTACAAAATACAATACTTATCCTTGATTTAAGCCAAGAAAACTAAGTTCTTGGCCTGCTAAAATTTTTGCATGCACAATAAAGAAATCAAGTAAAACTGAACATAATTGAATGTATTACCTTGTTTTAGAGCATTCAGACCCGTACCACTTCAAAATGTACAAATGAAGAGATAAGAAAGATATCGACAAACAAAAAGCTGCTCCATCAATTTATATCAACTTCTTAAAACTACTTTTTGACCAGGTAATAATATTCAGAATTCTGCACCCATACCATCATCTAAAGCTAAAAATATATGGGTTTCAATTTCTAACTTTTACCAGTCAAAGAACCTTCTAACAAACGAAGCTATAAAACTATTATAAACTTCAAATAGTTCTTTCAAAGATGGAAAAGCAGATGCAGAAAGAAAAAGAAAAAGGCGATAGAAAAAGGTCTGACCTTTACATCTCGATAGTGGACAAGAGCAATGTGTGAGAGATCCCTACACATAGCAGTGAATTATGTCAGCAACCAAAGAGAGATTCCTCAAATTAGTACTGCAGCAGAGAAACTGATTACAGTTTCAAGCAAAAAGCACATGCATTTCAAACAACAAAACATGACCCACACTAGCAGAATTGATTGCAAAAATTAGAAATCTCTGCCAACATGTTAAATACTCTATTATCATGATGCAAAACATACTATAAAAAGACAAGGAATCTCAGCTTTGGTATTTCATTAAGTTAACCTTATTGAAGGTATCAGTATGAGTTGATTGTTGACCAAGTTTTTTCCTAATTTTAGAGAAGAAAAGTCAAACTGATCAACAGAATTTCAAACTTAACAGCCATCTTTTGACTGTAGAAACAAAATATCAGAATTAAAAATGCATGTAATATAGAAGCATCCTATCATGGAAAAGAAGAGAATAAAACCGACTTCAGTACAGGCATAAGCAAAAGAAAATTTTCAATACAGTCTAAAGAACTGTCTTGGTGTATCAGTTTAACTGACATGAAAGAAATTAAATTCTAGGTTCAAATTCTAGTAATAGGAAAATTAAAGGACGAGTGTGTAATTTTCAGGAACAAGAAGAAATATGATTGCCTTCAACTCTTACAGTCTCCATCACCTAAGTTTAGATTATCAACTCCAAAGTAGAGGAAGAAATTTTTTGTAAATCAAATCTAACTATTATTTCATTGAGTGAAATAAACCAAGAATAACTAAAGCTAAATTTAATTATTGAAATAGAAAATGAAATGCACACACAATTATGTCAAAACAATGACCGCCACATGGCCCATAAACATATAAAGACTCACTCTTCAAGCATCCAATAACTGCGTCTTTGAAAATTTTCATTTTCTTCTCCATGAGCATAGTAGCAATGCAGAACATCAATGCTTCCTGCCTGAAAAGATTAACATCTGTCCAATGGTTTTCACTTGAAGCAAAGAAAACTTCATACAAAATGTGTTCTTTCTTACAACAAAAGAATTCAAAAAAGATAAATAAAAGAAAGTGTGGCTCCTGCTTTCATAAATATAGACGACAAGATGACACTGACCCTTACCTTGAGTCTCTCATGAGCTTCCTTCACTGTCTTCCCATCCTTTTTCTTCCTCCAGTTATGTCCATCCTTTCTAAAGTATCTCAGTACCTTTCGATCAAAAAGAAAAAGTGAACCACCTGAAAACACAAACAATTGGATAATTAAATTTGGGATGTTAGCATAGTTTAAATATCAAAATGACCTTCAATCCAATTTGCGATGTTAGCATATTTTAAATATCAAAACAGCCACTAACTGAAATCAGGATGTTAGAATATTTTAAGTATCAAAAAAACCATTAATTACTAGTAGTAAACTTGTTCTGCTCATTATTGTAGAGGATGAATCTAACCCAAAATAAGCAATCTAAAAAATGCACCAAGACAAGCACTGGACTGTGTGATTTTGTAATCAATAATCAGCAAGTTATCAATCAACTAAGGGTCTAAATTGATAGCCCAGAATAAAAGAAAATAAGATATCAACAGATTTTAGGAAAAAGTAAGCCATTAGAATTTAGATGTCAAGTTAATGATGTAATTTTACCTGCCCTGGAATCAGAGGACTGAACACATACAAAAAAAACAGAGAGAGAGAAGAATGGCATTCTAATAAACTAAGAAATAACATATTAACATGGTTTGTTTGAGAACATTTTAACTATAGTATTTACATCATAAATGGTTTTCTATCTGATGCACAATCCAAATACAATTCCATTACCTAAGAAAAGGATTAAAAGAATTGACAGACAGCAAAATGTTGTGGAATATTTTGAGAAAGAAACCTGCAATCCCACAAGGGAAAGATATTGAGCAGATATTCAAAGAAGCAAATGACACTATTATCCTAAATGGCAGGAGAAATAGAACTTCAGAATCAAAGGAGATATTCAAAGAAGCAAATGACACTATTATCCTAAATGGCAGGAGAAATAGAACTTCAGAATCAAAGGAGCAATATTTTCATGATGTCAAGATAATTATCAACCAGTAATCATCTAACAGCATGAACCATTACAATGCAATTAAAAGATCATACTTGGTGGCATATGTGCTGGTTCGGAAGAAATGTGGAATTTCTTATAATTTCTAAGAATTTCACATATTTCAGCTGGTCTTAGCCACCTATGCTGCGCTTCCAGGAGTATTTGATCAATATCTGCACCAAACAAGATGTCTAGAGTTCGCTCAAATCTATGCATATAATTTAATATCAGAAAGTAAAAAACCATCAAATTACTCAAACCCTCACATTAACTTCGTAATGAAAAAGATTCTTGATTAATACACAGTTGTGTGTACCAAAAAAGAAGAAAGTCAAAACAGCTTCATTTGCCTTTTAATTCTGACCCTAAGCCTCTCTCTTTTCAACAAAATTAATACCACTTCTGCTTAACCATTTCTCTTATTCCGCATAAAAGAACTCGAATGAGAAGCCAGTCTCGAACAAATTAATTTAAAACCCACCACAAACTAAAGTATAAGAAAGAACACTACATTTTAGTAAACTAAACCATTAAAAAAAAGGTGTTAAAACAAGCAAATTTCAACATTCACTAGAAACCCAAATAAAAGATCATGTAAAAAACTAGGGGGGGTAGAAGAAATTAAAAAGAATATAGAAGAGACAATTATATAGGTACCAAGTTGATTAGTAAGACCATAGCGCCTAGACTCTGCCATAATCTTGGCTTTCTTTCTTCTTTTTCTCTGTTCAACTCCCTCTCTCTCTCTTAGCTCAAAATATAAAACCCTTGAGAAAAAGCTCCTTTCCAAGAACAGAAGTTATACTCATTTTAGGATCTGTTAAAGCCCAAAACAAAAACAAAAAACGCGGTTTATCGAGAAAAGAGAAAGTGGGTGATCGAAGGTAACGCGCCCTTTGCCATGTAAGTTTTAATTTTGTTTGTAAAGAAGAATTTTCAAATATAGAAAATTTATATATACATATTTAGAAGAGAAAGAGGGAGGAAATCACCGAGGAAATGGATGGAAGAAGGCTTATCACTATCACCCAGGATTCAACGTCGTAGACTTATTCTCTTTTATCATTTTCCCCAACTTAACTAAACTTAGAAGATTAAAGGTGTGTTCGTTTCTCGCTAAAATGGTTTTCGAAAAATATATTTATTATTTCCTTGGGTTTGTTTGATAGAAAATAAATTTTTAAGATAAAATATTTTTCAAAATATGAGTAAATAAGGCTTTTATTTTTGAAAACATCTTATAAATTTTATTTTTGTAATATTTTTTTCCTTTCTCTTCACTTTCATCATAGTGATTAAATAATCGTTCTTCTTCTTTTTTATCCATTAGCTTCTGCTTCTCCTCTTCAATTATGTTTGTTGGTCTCACCTCTTCATCTCTGTCTCGTCATGTCTGTCAATCGACCATTGTCTTTATCAAGTCTACATTTCAAATAAATCCTAAAAATTTGGCTTTCTAGTCCTATCAAGGTATATAACTATCTTCTTCTCATCAAGGTTGCTTCATTCAAAATGGGTTTGTTTAATTTTTGAGTGAATTTACTGAATTTTAGAAAATCGGTAACAACTAATCTTGTTATTTTTTTGGTTAAAAAGGAATTTCATAGCATTTCTCATGATGGCTATCAACCATTTTTCCCTTTGCAATTCCCCTCACTCTTTCCCTCAACCACAGCAGTAACAAAGTTTGTAAATTTATCATAATCTTCCCCTAAACCGCAATGAAAATGAAAAACACCATAGGACTCAATCTAGCCATTTAGATATCCAAATATGTAGAAAATTTGATTCTTTCTTCAATTAGGTGTTCGTGAGAATGATTATGAGAAATTTGATTTTTCAATAAAATAGAACTTACCCTTTAATTTTTTGTTTCCTTTCTTGTATTATTATCTGATTAAGATTCTCTTGTACAGGTACATTAAGTGCTATACTATATATATATTAATTGTATATATCAAGTTGAAGATATAAAGTTTTTTTTTTGGCAACATAGGGAACTTTTTCTTTACTTGGGATTTTAAAGAACTTCAACAAATTACATTATTGGTGAGCAACAAAGGAAGGGATATCACATTCTTTAAAACATGTTTGTATATCAGTCATGGATGATTGAATTGAGTGTTTTAGCTTCTATTATTGAATTATTATCATTTCCTGATTCTCTTGCTATAATCAAATAAATAGTTGTTCTTTTAGTTTATACAAAAAAGTTGTCTTCTCACTCATTGTCATGGTGTCTTTAAAAAAAATTATTTATTTCATTCTTTTTAATATTCAATGATTTAATCATCTCTCTTTTTTACAAAGTTTACGATTAACAAGTAAAAGTTCCTGTTTGAAACTATTAACCATCTTGGTAGGGAATATGTTTTTGAAAGACAGTAACAAAGCTCCAAATTACAGGGCTTCTTCAAATGTCTGTTCAAATATGGTTGGATTGTGCCTAAAGGGTATACATGTAGGTAAGATTTTCTTTCTTTGTTTAAATTTTAGAATAATATCTTTAGTGTTTTAAATGGATTATAAATAATGTTGTTCTTTTGTAAGAAACATTAAGAATCATGTGATTAATTTGCAACAATGCAATTATTTTTTTTGTAAAAAGGGTATGGACATTGCTACTTTATATGAGGGTTATTATGCTAATGTAGGGATCAAAATCTTAAGGGCACAATTCTAGTTAGATTCACAATTAAATCAAATGGAGAGATTAGTAGTCATATTTTAAAGGGTGTGATGTTCAATAAATTTTTTACTGGACTAAAATCAATTTAATGGTGATATTTTTGCCCACTATTTAGGTGAAGTTAATATGTTGGTGTTCATGATAGGCAGAGATTAGTAGTCATATTTTAAAGGGTGTGATGTTCAATAAATTTTTTACTGGACTAAAATCAATTTAATGGTGATATTTTTGCCCACTATTTAGGTGAAGTTAATATGTTGGTGTTCATGATAGGCTTGTTGCAACATTAATCCAAGGGTAGGTTGAAAAAGATAAAGGTAGAATAAAGGTTGGTTTGGTCAATGATGTGATATTAAATTAGCTATTAACAGGAAACGAAGAGATCATATAAAGTTAGTGTTTACGGTTTGTTAGAAATGTACATATTGTTATTTTCTATAGAAGAAAGCACTAACTCCAATTATTCTATTTTTTACCCACATATAAATAGATGAGAATCTATATCTGGAAGGTCTACAAAGGTATTGGAAGAGGATACTTTTAAGCGAGTGTTGCACCATTAAGATGGTCCTAAGCTCCATCTTGAGCTCTTAGTTTCTCAAGTATCGTGATTGTTCTATTTTATTTAAGTTTTTTTTTCTAATTAAATTCTTTTAAAGGTGGTTCATGAGTTTCATGTCATATGTTTACAGACTTTGGATCTAATGGACCTTGGTGAACAAGCATGCTCCCCTAAACAAAATGCTAGCTGAGTGTGAATGTATTTGTGGGATTTGTGGTGCACATTTTTGGAGATTTTTCATGGAGTACAAGTTGTGATTGTTAAGTCTAGTTAGTCAATGGTGTTGGGGAAAAGTAGGAAATGGCATTAGCCATTGTCAAAGATGCATTGCACTACTGTTGCATTAGATTCTATGAATTAAAATCCTACAAATAGATTTGCAAGATGTCAAAGACAATGTATGAATGTTAATATTCTAGTTTAATAATTGAGCAATATTATCTATTTAGTTTTATCTATTTATTTATAAATAAATCATTGTATTATATGCAAAAAAAAAAAAACAATGTAAAATATAATTTTATAGATATAAAATAAAGTCAATCATTTTCCAGAAATCATTTTTCGAAAACTATTTTCAGTGAAACAAATGGAGCCTAAGTTATAGAATTAGAAATTGGAATACAAAGATTATTCTCTTTATCCGGTTTGATTAATGCTAAGACTGCTTTTAGGGAGTTTCAATTAGTTGTAGATCTTTCTTTTCTTCAAAAGCCAATTTAGCTATGGAACGATGAAAATGTGCAAGTGTACACAATCGTATTAAAGTAATAAAGTGACAAGTAATGTCGTGTATCATACCCACAAAGACTATGCTATGAAAAGTATTTATGAAATATTAATCAACAAATTGATTAAAAAAAAAGAAAATATTTGAGAGATTCTAATCTAAAGTATTATAAATTAAATTAAACTAAGTTGAGCTAAGACTAAATTATATTCCTATGAATGATTTCTAAGGGTTTTAATCAATATGACATAAATGTGTCAGGTTAATTTCTTTAATTACTTAATTAAATCTAAATCATGTTCATGCTTGCTACGAAATAATATTCACGGCAACCCGGTATCTTGCTAACTTGTGAACAACATTATTTACAAAAATCAATTTATCTCTTGAACATACACCTATGTCAATACGATAAATTAAACTAATCTTTGATAAGTAAATGTGTTATATCACATACATACATTATGAAATTAATTTATCTCTTGAACATACACTATGCCGATACAACCGACTAAATTAATATTCATAAGTATGTAAAGGATCAAGTGAAGTAACAACATACACCTATATTGAAACAATTTAATCACTAAAACCCTGCAAGTTATGCAAGGCTAGTATTCTTCAATACAATCACAATTTTAACCCTTAGCTTCCTTAGAGGATTAAGCATGCAAAAATTAAATAGTGTGTCCATTAATCACAATTTTAACACGCTTAAATGATTAATTCAATAGTTATATCACAAGGATAATGCAATAATAACTTATGTAACAGCTCGATTTTCAATTATGTCAGAAACAGTGATTTCGAAATAAAAAATCCTACGAGTCTAGTCGTAAATTTATTTATTTTAAAATTTATGATGTCATATGCATCGTATCAAAGTTTGGTTCAGAAATTTTATCGTTTAAATAGTTAATTAAGTAGAAGGGACTAAATTGTAATAGGTACAAAAGTATAGATGATTAATTAGAAGGACCAAATGAGTAAATTAACCAAAGGATTTTTAGTGGGTGGATTAGCATGATTTATATTAAGTGTAAATAGGTTTAATTAAGATTAAAAGTGATTAATTAAGACTTAATAATGAAAGTCTTAAAAATTACAAAATTGTCATTTGTATATATATTAAATTAAAAGAAAATTTAGTGAAAATAAGAAAATTTTCACTCATCTTCTTCATCCTCATGTCAGACACATAAGAGAAGCTAGGGTTTTCTTTGTCAACTTTGAGCTTTAATTTGGGTAAGCAAACCTTGATCGTTTTTAGTAATTTTTTTTGTTTTTGAGTCCGTATTAACTTAATCTAGCTTATACAATGACTAATTTGTGAATCTGTCAAATGTTATGAAACTTGCCATTGTTGAAAATGCTTATTCTTGAAAGCTTTTGACATATTGTAAAGAGATTTTTTATGAAAGTAGGGTTTAAGGACTAAAATGTGAAAATGGTGAAATTACATGTATTTTGTAAAAATAAATGTGTGAAAGGGTGGGATAAACACCCTAGAGAATCCGGCTGAGGTTGGTCATGTTAGAGAATGATTATTTTGCATGCTTTGTGTTAAAAGGACTATATTGAATAAAAGGAAAATATTAGGGGTAAAATCGTAATTTTCCCAAAAGGACTAAATTGTGTTGAATGAATCAATTATGTGATTTAATGTGAGAATTGAATGATTTGTGGATGAAGACTACGATCGTGTTTTTGATCGCGAAAAAGGGAAATTAGCGAAGTAGTCCCTAAAGTCTTTCCTCAACTGCAATCTAATCCGGTAAGTACATAATGTAAATCTTACTTAGTATTTCTCGTTTGAATATTGTCAATGTTCAGCAATTGGAAGTATTTGGCATTGAAAAGATCGAAGAAAGGAAATGAAACAGATAGTAGGCTTTATGCCGTTGAAAAAGTACTGACGCAATGGCTGGGGTACCGCATATGTTACGAGTCCTTGATAGCTCATGTGAGCAGTATCGTGATTGGGAAAAGAGATATGAATCCTAAATGAATTATAGGTCCTTCGATGGTTGGGACTTATGCTTTGAGCATACTCTTAACAGCTCGTGTGAGCAACATTATTAGGGAATAGTTTACAATACAAACAGATACAGTACCGATGGCTAGGGTACCACATATGTTGCGAGTCCTCGACAGCTCATGTGAGCAACATCGAGTACTAGTTAAAGAAAGTTATAGACAAGGAAATGAATTTGTAATTCACTCAAGAACAAAGGGATTATCTCAGCTCGGTTGAGCTATAGTTGCTTATTACAAATATTGGTAACTCCTTACACTATTGAACTTACTAAACTATGAAGCTTACCACAGTTGTTGTTGTTGTTTCATAGATTGTTTTGTTGTTTGAAGATTGGATCATCATAATCTATTCGAAGTCACACTATCGCGGAGTTTATTGGTAGTTTTTGAATCACTCGGTCTTATGGCATGTACTAGGATGATATTATCTTATGTTTTTGTATTAGAGATGATAAAATCTTATTATGTTGAATGTGGTTGTGCATGAAGTGAAATTTGGAGTATAAACTTAATGATGTGAGCTTGGGAATGACTTTAGTTCCAAAAGTGAAGGTTCCAATAATTGAAGATGCGTTGCACGTACCTATGGGACCAATTACGAGGGCAAGGGTTAGAAAGCTTAAGGAGTCGCTCAATGTTCTCATACAAGCCATTTGGGCTGAATTGGAACAATCTACATTTCAATTTGAATTAAACAAGGAGCATCGACTTTGCAACGTTTTATCCATTGTTTGTTAAGCATTTTAAGCTTATTTGCATAAAGTTTTGTTTTTCTTTATTTAAGCTTCATAAATAAAGTTGTTTATTTATGCTTCATTAAGTTTTTTTTTGTTAAATACATCTTTGTTTAATAATCTGCATCATTAAGTGTTTTGTTTGTTAAATGCATATTTGTTTAGTAATCTGCATTATTAACTGTTTTGTTTGTTAAATGCATCTTTGTTTAGTAATAAGCATTATTAACTGTTTTGTTTGTTAAATGCCTTGCATTAATGCATCAGCATCTTTAAAAATCTGCATTATGTGTTTTTATTAAATAAGTCATGCATTAATCATCTCGTTTGTTAAAGTAAGGTTTAAGTTGCATGTTTAATTAATTCATGTGCATGAGTGTTATTAAATATGTTGTTTTTTTTTATAAGTGTTTTAAGTTATTGTTTAATGCTTAAATATCTTTTTTTTTTGTAGGTGATTTTTCCTATGACTAAAGACTCTTCAAGTTAGAAGGTTTCAGAGCTTTTTAAAGAACATTATGGAGGTTGTTTAATGAACCATAGGAGACTCTTCAAGTTTGAACGTTTTTAGAGTCTTTAACCTTCATCAAGATGCCATTTAAGAGGTTGTTACACAAGTTAATACAAATCAGTTTCAAGGGAGCTGAAGAGACACACATTAAGGATACAATAAGCCTTCATTAAGGAGAAATACCATGCCTTTTCAGCTACATCAGATCCTAATGAAGAGACATGACTCATTGGCTTTTCTACAAGAGTTAAAAACGAAATTCCCATGCCTTTTTAACTACATCAGATCCTAATGAAGAGACATGACTCATTAGCTTCCTATAAGAGTTAAAATGAAATTAGTGTTTGTATTAACTTTAGTTAATGGCTGAATGTGAAAGGTCTCACATAGGCATTTGAATAGTCACAAAAGTGTCGATAAATAATTTGTAAACAGAACCTTGTGAAAATGAAGAATGAATATAATTTGTGAGAAAGTCTCTCTTGAGTTCTTTAGAACAAACAAACTGAACTTATCAAGGCTTATTGCTTTGTGGTGTTCTTCTTTCTCTTCTATACTTTCGGTTCTTGTTTCTTTCATAAACAACGGGTCGGGGTCTGTTCGATTCTATTCTAGTTTTTTATTATTTGTCATATAGAAAGTGGGTCACGTTTCAATAACGTTGATTATTTTCTCGTACAAGTCGTTGATTCAAGATTCCGATTATATTTCTTTAGTTATCAAGTTCCTGTTTAGAAACGATCGGGCAATCGAGTGACTTGTAATTCTAAACCGATTACGAGCTCATATCATTTGGTATCAGAGCTATTATTCTTTATAGGTATCGTTTTATTTCTCTTTCCTGATTTGAAAAAAACCTTCAAAAAAAAATTTCTGTTACAAAAAGAGAAGTGCGAAAGTAAAACAAAGAAAAAACAAATTGAGAAAAAAAAAGAAAGACGATTTAGGAAAAAAAATTCAGTTTGTCCAAATCATCTATATCACATTCCATTCAACATTTTGAGTCTGTTACATCTATTTTTAAGCCTTTTTGTAATTTTCTTATTTGAGTCATTTGTTCGTTTTCATCTGTTTTCTTCTATTTCTTCCAAGTTGTCACATCCTATTAACGACCACAAGGTTACGGGTTTTGTTAAGTTCATTTCCAATGTTCTTGAAGAGCTTAAGAGGAATTTTGTGCAGAAAAAGGCAAGAGCGAGTGAGATCATTCGAGTGGTAAAAGCCTGAATTGTGTGCAAACACGAGAAGAGTGATTTTCCTTTCTGAGTGAAAATCGTGAGGTTTGATTTGGTGAGGTACAATTTTTTTTACTATTTTATCCTTTCAGTTACTAATCATTTTCTTGTGCGTTTTAGAGAATGTCTACTAACGAACGTGATAGGGGTGAAAGGGGTGAAGTTCCTAATCTTCAAATGCAAGCCATGATGCAAGAGATGTGAAGGATGATGCAGGAAGGGTTTGATCAGCTTAGTGAACGTGTTGATCGAATGGAGGAAAGGACTTAAAGGGAAAGGCCTCGTAGGGGAAGATCACCAAGAACCCTTAGTGTGAGAGAAGGAGAAGCATCCAATCGATCTGATAATGATGGATACTATGGTAATGATGATGATAGGCTGTCTGATTGAAGTGTAAGGCGAAATGAATGAAGGCCTAGAGAGAGATGAGAACGAGGGTGGGTTGATGGTGATCTTAGATCTATCAAATTAAATATTCCATCATTCCAAGGGAGAAATGACCCTGAAGCATATCTCGAGTGGGAAAAAAAGATTGACTTGGTGTTTTATTGTCACAAGTATTCAGAGTTGAAAAAGGTAAAGTTGGTTGCCATTGAATTCATCGATTATGCTATAATTTGGTGGGACCAACTAACCATGTCTAGGAGAAGAAATGGAGAGCATCCGGTGGAGACATGAGCAGAAATGAAAGCCATAATGAGATGAAGGTTCATTCCAAACCATTACCAAAAGGACCTCTATCAAAAGCTACAAACTCTTACCTAAGGGAACAAGTGTGTGGAGGACTATCTCAAAGAGATGGAAATTGTGATGATTCGTGCTAATGTCGAGGAGGATCGTGAGGCCACAATGGCAAGGTTCTTGGCAGGTTTAAATCGAGAGATTGCCAATGTTGTTGAGTTGCAGCATTATGTTGAATTAACCTACGCGGTTCACATGGCCATAAAAGTGGAAAGGCAACTTAAAAGAAAAGGTTCTACTAGAGTGATACACCATTCGGGTTCATCCTCAACATGGAACCAAAGGCCAACAAAAGAGATGTGAGGCCTCAAGTGAAAGGTAAATCTGAAACTTTTGTAGAAAATAAAAAAGATTTTGTTTTAGATAAGAGCAAGGTGGAAGGATCAACGAGTCGTTCTCGAGATATCAAATGCTTTAAGTGCTTGGGAAGAAGGCACATTACCAGCCAATGCCCAAATCGAAATGTTATGATTCTCAAGGACAATGGAGAGATTGAATCCGAAGGAGAAACAAATGATGACATGCCATCAATGAAAGATTAGAGTGAAGTCGAGTATCCATTGAAGGTAAGCTACTTGTAACAAAACGTGCATTAAGCACACAAGCTAAAGAAGAGGTAGAGCAAAGGGAGAACATATTCGACACGCATTGCCACATCAAGGGAAAAGTGTGTAGCATGATAATTGGTGGCGGTAGTTGCACAAATGTAGCAAGCTCAACTTTGGTGGAAAAACTCGGATTGCCCACGACTAAACATCCACAACCATATAAATTACAATGGTTGAATGATGGAGGTGAGATCAAGGTGGTAAAACAAGTGATGCTGTCATTTACCATCGGAAGGTACCAAGATGAAGTGTTATGTGACATTGTTCCCATGCATGCAGGGCACATTTTACTTGGTCGTCCAGGGCAATATGATCGAAAAGTTATCCACGATGGATTCACCAACCGCTATTCTTTCAAATTCAACGGAAAACCCATCACACTTGTACCCATGACACCCAAACAAGTGTATGAAGATCAAGTACGTTTAAAGGAAGAGAGTGGAAAAACAAAAACAAAAGAGAGTGAGGTAACAGCAAAAGAAAAAGCGAAAAACATGAGAGAATGTAAAAAAATAGAAAAAGAAAAAAAGCATGAGGGAAAAGAAAAATAAAGCAAAAAAGAAAAAGTAAAAGAACAAGAAAAAGAGTTTGTGGTAAGAAAAGAAAGAAAAGGAAAAAATAAATTGAATTTTTATGCAAAAAGGAAAGAGATTAAGAGAGCTATTTTGACTTACCATCCACTACTTGTACTTTTGTACAAAGAGGCATATTTTAGTACTAACGAACTTAATGAAAATTTTCCTAGTACGATTGTTGCTCTTTTGCAGGATTTTCAAGATGTATTTCCCGATGATATTCCTGATGGACTACTACCACTAAGGGGAATTGAACATCGAATTGACTTTGTTCCGGGAGCCACAATTCCAAACCGACCTGCTTATTAAAGCAATTCAGAGGAGACCAAAGAGTTACGACAAATTCACGAACTTATGGGAAAAGGTTATGTGCGAGAAAGTTTAAGCCCAAGTGTCGTTCCTGTTTTGTTAGTTTAAAAGAAGGATGAAACTTGGCGAAAATGTATCGATTGTCGTGCTGTAAATAATATCACGGTAAAGTATCGACACCCTATTCCTCGATTAGATGACATGCTTGATGAACTAAATAGGTCCAACATTTTTACCAAGATTGATCTTAAAAGTGGATATCACCAAATTCGAATGCAAGAAGGTGATGAATGGAAAACCGCTTTCAAGACAAAACACGGTTTGTATGAATGGTTGGTAATGTCGTTTGGCTTAACCAATGCACCCAGCACGTTTATGAGACTTATGAATCATGTTTTGCGAGCATTCATTGGTAGGTTTTGTGAAGTTTACTTTGATGATATATTAATTTACAACAAGTGTTTCGAAGATCATGTTAATCATTTGAAACTTGTTTTGGAGGTGCTGGGAAAAGAATAATTGTTTGCGAATTTTAAGAAATGTTCTTTCTGCACTGATAAATTGGTATTCTTAGGTTTCATCGTGAGTTCAAGAGGAATCAAAGTAGACGACGAAAAGGTCCATGCAATCAAGGATTGGCCAACACCCACGAGTGTAAGTAATGTTAGAAGCTTTCATGGACTTGCTAACTTCTACCACAGGTTTGTTAAAGATTTTAGTAGTATAGCTGCTCCTTTAACTGAAATTATTAAGAAAACTGTCGGATTTAAGTGGGAAGAGCCACAAGAAAAAGCTTTCAATTTGCTTAAGGAAAAACTGATTAATGCACCATTACTTGCCTTACCTGATTTTGCTAAAACTTTTGAAATAGAATGTGATGCATCAGGAATAGGTATGGGAGCAGTTTTGATGTAAGAAGGACGACCAATTGCATATTTTAGCGAGAAGTTGGGTGGAGCCGCATTGAACTACCCTACATACGATAAGGAATTATATGCTTTGGTGAGAGCATTAGAGACTTGGCAACATTATCTTTGGCCGAAAGAATTTGTGATTCACACTGATCATGAATCCCTTAAATATTTGAAGAGCCAACACAAACTCAACAAGCGACATGCTAAATGGGTAGAATTTATTGATACTTTTCCTTATGTCATTAAATACAAGCAAAGTAAGGAAAATGTAGTTGCTGATGCATTATCTTGACGGTATGTATTGCTTACTACTTTGGATACTAAATTGCTTGGATTTGAGTACATAAAAGATTTGTATGAACATGACTTTGATTTTGGCAATGTCTTTGCAGCTTGTGAAAATGAAGCTTTTGGTAAGTTTTTTAAGCATGATGGATTTCTTTTTCGAGAAAATAAGCTTTGTATATCAAGGAGTTCTGTTTGAGAGCTACTTGTAAATGAAGCCCACGAGAGAGGCTTAATGGGACATTTTGGAGTTGCAAAAACTCTAGATGTTTTGCATGAACATTTTTTTTGGCCACATATGAAACGAGATGTCGAGCGTCTTTGTCAAAATTGTATAATATGCAAAAAGGCTAAATCGCGGGTAAATCCCCATGGTTTGTACACCCCATTACCTATACCAATGGAACCTTGGATAGATATTTCAATGGATTTCATATTAGGTTTGCCAAGGTCTAGTAGTGGGAAAGATTCCATTTTTGTTGTGGTTGACCGTTTTTTCTAAAATGGCTCATTTTATACCTTGTCGAAAAGCTGATGATGCTAAGTATATTGCTAATTTGTTTTTCAAGGAAATTGTCAGATTACATGGAATTCCAAAAAGCATTGTGTCTGATCGAGACACCAAGTTTTTGAGCTACTTTTGGAAGACCTTATGGGGAAAGCTAGGCGCCAAATTATTGTTCTCCACTACATGTCATCCCCAATCTGATGGACAAACAGAGGTTGTAAACCGTACATTGTCAACGCTGCTTCGATCTATAATTCAACGAAATTTAAAGACGTGGGAGGAGTGTTTACCACATGTTGAATTCGCATACAACCGAAGTGTGCATTCTGCCACTAGATTTTCTCTATTTGAGATAGTATATGGTTTTAATCCTCTTACACCTTTGGATTTAATTCCTTTGCCTACTAATGAATTTGTCAATTTAGATGGTAAGAGAAAGGCTGAATTTGTTACACAACTTCATAAGAAGGTTCGAGATAATATTGAAAAGATGATGGAGTAGTATGTGGAACATGCAAACAAAGGACGAAAGAAAGTTGTATTTGAACCCGGAGATTTGGTTTGGGTTCACATACGAAAAGAACGGTTTCCTGCCCAATGAAAATCTAAACTCCTTCCAAGAGGAGATGGTCCTTTTCGAGTTAGGGAGAAAATTAATGATAACTCTTACAAGATAGATCTCCCAGGTGAGTACAATGTTAGTGCAAGTTTTAATGTTTCTGATTTATCTCCATTCTATGCAGATTCTGATTTGAGGATAAATCCTTTCAAAGAGGGAGGGGATGATGTGAGCTTGAGAATGACCTTAGTTCCAAATGTGAAGGTTCCAATAATTGAAGATGCGTTGCACGTACCTATGGGACCAATTATGAGGGTGAGGGCTAGAAAGCTTAAGGAGTCACTCAATGTTCTCATACAAGCCATTTGGGCTGAATTGGAACAATCTACATTTCAATTTGAATTAAACAAGGATCATCAACTTTGCAACGTTTTATCCATTTTTTGTTAAGCATTTTAAGCTTATTTGCATAAAGTTTTGTTTTTCTTTATTTAAGCTTCATAAATAAAGTTGTTTATTTATGCTTCATTAAGTTTTTTTTTGTTAAATGCATCTTTGTTTAATAATCTGCATCATTAAGTGTTTTGTTTGTTAAATGCATCTTTGTTCAGTAATATGCATTATTAACTATTTTGTTTGTTAAATGCATCTTTGTTTAGTAATATGCATTATTAACTGTTTTGTTTGTTAAATGCCTTGCATTAATGCATCAGCATCTTTAAAAATATGCATTATGTGTTTTTATTAAATAAGTCATGCATTAATCATCTCGTTTGTTAAAGTAAGGTTTAAGTTGCATGTTTAATTAATTCATGTGCATGAGTGTTATTAAATATGTTGTTTTCTCGTACAAGTCGTTGATTCAAGATTCCAATTATATTTCTTTAGTTATCAAGTTCCTGTTTAGAAACGGTCGGGCAATCGAGTGACTTGTAATTCTAAATCGATTACGATCTCATATCACTTAAGATGCTATGTAATGACTTGGAAATTATGTATGTTGTGTGATAGCCTAATGCATAAGTAGAGTTGTGTATGCTTGAGTTGTTAAGCTTGTGTTTTAGGCATAATTCTTGAGATTTTGCATACTTGTTCCGGTAGAACTTATGCATGTATAGGTAAAAGTATAGGGTAAGAGAGGTTGTTTATTGACTTGGGATGTATCGATAGTTGAAATGCAAGTTTCAATAGTTATGTGTTTAGACATATCGGTAGATTGTATACTTGTATTGGTAGAAGTTGTAGGGTGAGAACTTTAGCTCTCTAGAATTTTTAGTATAAGTAGATGCATGGCTTGTATCAGTAGAAGTTATACTTGTATCGGTAGAATTAGCACAAGTATCGATAGAAATTTACATAGTTTCTGAATTGTTTACTGACTTGGCTAACTACCAATACTTGTCCATCAGGTACAGATAGAAGTCTCCAGAAATATTGAAAATGTCATTTTTTCCCTTGTTGAGTTGTGTTTATGGTTAAATGATGATATATATAACGTGTGAAGTAAAATTCTTTAATAAATAAAGTTTAATGATATGACGTTAAAGATGAATAGTGATAAATGAACAGTAAGACACTGGAACCCTAATCGATAATGATTTTTAGATTTTGGGTGTTATATTTAATGGTATCAGAGCTTTCAATTTAACTGTTTCTTAGACAGTTATGATTGTATTTAATGATTTAGTAGTACATTCCATACGAATCTATGATAGTATGATACAGATGAATCCAATATAACAATAGTTTTTGATAATAAAAGTAAAGATGCCCGATTCTTTAAGGAAGGAAACCAATGATGTAAACAGCAATAACCCGACAAGTGATTCCGGGGTTAGTCATGGGGCACCTATTTTACTGATGATAGAAAGCGAAGCTAAAAACATGTTCTTCGGCTTAATGAGACAATGATTCTCAGAATTTATGCAAAACAACTGTATGACACCACCTCTTCCACCCCAAACTACAAATCTTACTGCTCGACCTACGACACCTCCTATAATGTCTCCACCTCCTTCGGTAACAGAACAGAGGCGTCGTATTCCGAGAGACAAGGTAAGAAAGTATGGGGCAGAGAAATTTCACGAAAATGCTGAGGATGATCCATCTGGGGTTGAGTATTGGTTGGAAAACACCTTGAGGGTACTGAATGAAATGGCTTGTCCACCCGAAGATTATGTGAGTTGTGCCATTTCATTGCTAAAAGACGAAGTTACTTGGGAATTTTTCCAAAATAGTTAAAAAAGAAGTATTTCAACAAGAGGTATCTGGATAAGAAAAAGAAAGTTCTTAGAGTTGAGATAGGGAAACAAGATTGTGGTAGAATACGAATTGGAGTTTGTATTTCTTAACAAGTATTCATGGGAGATTGTACTTACAAACGAGGCTATGTGTGTCCGATTTGAGGACGGCTTGAACGATGAAATAAAGATGATGGTAGGTGGTTCAGAAATACAACCATTTGTCGTTTTGGTAGACAGAGCATAGAAGATGGACGAAGTATATAACGAGAGGAAACAGAGAAAGAAGAGACTTCAAGATTTTGGGAAGAAAAATCCCTCCAAAACCTTTTTAATGCCACCATCAAAGAAATTTAGAGATAGTGAAGTCCGAGGAGTAGTCTCTTTCGGTTTTCTGAGTAGAGGCCGATCAGGACCACCAAAATCTAGATTTTAGAATCGACCAGCTGACAGTGTGGCCAGTGTTCGTAACATGCCAAAACCTGTGTGCGAGCATTGTAAAAGAATTCATTCAGGTGAATGTCGGTTGATTAAGGGAGTCTATTTTCGAAGTGGAAGTATCGACCACTTCATGCGAAATTGCACGATGAATTCGTTAGCAAAGGAAGATCGGAGTGTTAACCCTTCAGTTACACTGTAGAAAGGCAGATGCCCGGGGCAGAGTAGCGGTGCAGGTGGAAATCGAAATGAAAATAGAGATAATGCAAGCATGTTGGAAGCTTGAGCACCTACACGGACTTATGCCATTTGAGCTAGAGAAGAGGCTACCGCTCTTGATGTTGTGACTCGTATATTCTATCTTTTTAATGATAACTGTGTGTGCTTTGATTGATCCGAGATTGACTCATTAATATATTTGTACTGCTTTAACTACTGATAAGAAATTATTTGTTGAGTCAACTGAATTCGATGTGCAAGTCACAAACCCATTGGATCATAGTGTCATTATTAACCTGATATGTCGTAAATGTCCACTGAAAGTCTAGGTCTGTGAGCAGAATGTTGTGAGTCCTCGATAGCTCGTGTGAGCAGAATCGAGTACTAGTAATAGGAAGTTATAGATAGGGAAATGAAGTTGTAATTCACTTAAGAACAAAGGGATTATCTTGGCTCGGTTGAGTTATAGTTGCTTATTACAAATGTTGGTAACTTCTTAAACTATCGAACTTACTAAGCTATGAAGCTTACCACAGTTGTTGTTGTTGTTGTTATTTTGTAGATCGTTTTGCTGTTTGAAGATCGGATCATCGTCATCTCTTCAAAGTCACACAATCGCGGAGTTTGTTGGTAGTTTTTGAATCACTTGGTCTTAGGGCATGTACTAGGGTGATATTATCATATGTTTTTGTATTAGAGATGATAAAATCTAAGTATGTTGAATGTTGTTGTGCATGAAGTGAAATTTGGAGTATAAACTTAAGATGCTATGTAAAGACTTGGAAATTATGTATGCTATGTGATGGCCTAATGCATAGTTAGAGTTGTGTATGCTTGAGTTGTTAAACTTGTGTTTTGGGCATAATTCTTGAGATTTTGCATACTTGTTCTAGTAGAACTTATGCATATATCGATAGAAGTACAAGATAGGAGAGAGGTTGTTCATTGACTTGGGATGTATTGGTAGTTTAAATGCAAGTTTCGGTAGTTATGTGTTTAGACGTATCGGTAGATTATATACTTGTATCGGTAGAAGTTGCGGGGTGAGAACTTTATCTCTCTGGAGTTTTTAGTATCAGTAGATGCATGACTTGTATCGGTAGAAGTTATACTTGAATCGGTAGAACTAGCACAAGTACCTGTAGAAATTTGCATAGTTTTTGAATTGTTTATTGATTTGGCTAACTATCGATACTTGTCCATCAGGTGCCGATAAAAGTCTCCAAAAATATTAAAAATGCCATTTTTGCCCTTGTTGAGTTGTGTTTATGGTTAAATGATGATATATATAACGCGTGAAGTGAAATTCTTTAATAAATAAAGTTGAATGATATGATGTTAAAGATGAATAGTGATAATGAATAGTAATACATCGTAACCCTAACGGGTGATAATTTTCAGGTTTTGGGTGTTACAACTTAGGCATGATAATATTTAATTAAACAAAATATTCAAGGCCGATAACAATATGAACAGGATAAATAAATAATCAAGTAATCAACCCAATCAACAAACACTTTAAGAAATTCAAGCCATTTTAATTAAAGAAATAATATCATTAATAATAGCATTCATCATAATAACAAACAAGAATCTAAAATATAAGAAAAATAATAGGATTAAATCCGGTAATTTCTCAAGAGCTGCTTCCATGTTCTTCGTCGTTCTTGCTCTATTTTTCCCAGATCGAGGTCTCTGATGAACACTCAACAAAGGCTACGGAAGGCTGAAGAACCACTCTTTTCCAAGAAGGGAAATCGACAAGGGAATAAGAGAAAAATGGGATGGAAGGCTGGAGAGAAAACTAGAGAAAGAAGAGAGAATGGTGAGTGAATTGGTGTGTTGAAATGAGAGGTGTGAGGGGGCTTTTATAGGTGAAATGTGGTGGCTATATTTAGCAAGTAAATATCAGCCACACAAATTGGTTGGTTGGCCATGAATAAGCACCTTTGACTAGTTCAAAGTTTGCTTAAAATTAGCTTAGGGTGGAAATTTAAAACCATGAAAAGAGGAGAGGTTTGAATGGAATTTTGGGAAAGTTTGAGGGCTGTTTTGCAAGGTTGAAATGGTCAACATAATCAGCTGAATATGGTCAGCACTTGGACGGCACACGGCTGGCCCAATTAAAGGTGGTTCGACCCTTGGTTGCATGCACATCAAGCCACTTCAGTTAAACCTTTATAATTTATTTTTAATTTAATTTAATTTGAATTAAAAATATAATTATAAAGCATAATTTAGCTTCATATTGGACCGGACCTTGACTTGAAAAATATTCTACTAAACTCTTCATTAACTAAGTGTATCCCTCAATGGTTTAAGTTGTTAGCAATGTGTGTCGAGCCGGTTTTACCAATTGTGCAAATCTGTCAAAAAATCATCAAATTCATGCTTAATATTTACAAAAGTAATCAAAAATCAATATGTTGGAAATTAAGCGCGTAAATTAATTATTTTATAAATAAATTATATTTTTCGACATTAATTACTTAGAATTTGCATGAAATTAGGTAAAAAAAGGGTATGAAAAAATTTATATATTTTCATTGTTCCACACTCCAAAAACTTAATTCATTGCTCGTCTTGAGTAATGCTCAAATCACAAAAGAGTTGATCATTTCTTCTCATACTCATGAATTCAAAATAATTAAGCATAAAAACAATAATTTAAAAATTATGTAGCTCAAGTATTTTTGATTCAATTATATTCTATTATCATCATGCTTGTCTCAATAAAAACATGTCAATCTTATCACTCAATTTTTATTCCTCAATTAAGACCAAATTGCAATCATTAAGCTTAATTTATGTCTTATATGTTGATCACAGCAATTTCTCTCCCCTAATGTAGGTAGCATTGAAATCTTGAATCAAATAGGTATTTTGCATAGGTTGTAATGGGGCTAGGGTACGGGTAAGGAAAAGATTGATAAATTTAAGCTAAAATCCTAGACTCAGCTTGCAGCAGACCTTTAATTTCACCAACTTTTGTTGAACTTTGCATGCCCATGCTCTTTTTTTTTTTTCCTTTTGAGTACATATGCTCTTTTTTTCTTTTTTTTTTCTTCCTTTTCTTTTTCATTTCTATTTTTCTGAGAATCATTCGTATGTAGTATACATTTGTTGAGCATTTTAATACTTCTTCTTGACTCCCCCAAACTTATTTTCAAAAAATAATCTTGGTAGACTGAGTCTAGAAGTTGGGACAATTTAGAGATAAGTACAAGAGATAAGATGGCTTATAATTTTAGGGTACAAAGAAAATTAGGCCATATAGTCTCAAAGTTAGCTTCAAGGGATAACATTTATTAAGGTTGGCTTGAAAGGATCAAACGGTCCAAACAAATGTTGCCTAAATCATTTTCAAAATTTCATGCTTCTTAGGATTTTGCCTCAAGAAATTACTAAGTCAATTCTAGAGACTTAAACTTTCATGCATATCTAGCTTCTATAAGGAATTAAGAATTTTATGATATGATTTAACATATTTTATTAAGAGCAGCATTCTTATCATGGTTCAACTTAACATCATCACCATTGAGATAATTAAATTTTATTTTTACTAAAAATTTAACATAATTAACATAAATTCAAAATTTCAAACAAAATTATGACTAAATTCATAAAATAAAAAGTAATAACAACTTATTAAGAAGTTTTCGATTTTCAGTCCCCCTACTTAAATTGAGTAATGTCCCTATTGTCAAAAATACTAGAGAATGTAAAAATAAAAGTGAATAAATACTGTACACCAAGTAGGATCAAAGAAGAGGAGGTAAGTCAATTTGACTGCTTAAGTACCAAGCTCTTCAATGTCCAATCCTAGACATGTACATATTTATTACCACACTCTTATTTTTCTAAGTTGCTTAAATTTTGCCTTCAACCTCTTAATTTATTATGCAAGAATTAAAACTAACCTAATGACCTAATCCTAAATTCATTCAAGAATTAAAGACTGAAAATAAAATAATGGAAACTAAAGAAAAGACAAGTTCCCCCCTTTTATTTATGTTCAGACCCCTTAGACTTTGACTCTCCTTTTTCTTGGTAGTCCCTATTGTTGCTCGAGTCACCTTGCTCCTTCTTCGCCATTGGAGTCCATGGTTCAAATATGTAATCTGGAAATTCAGGCACAAAGATAAATGGGTCACGAAACACTTTTTCAAATGCACTTTTAAATGCATCATCTTGTATCTTCGTGTATCTCCAATATGATTCTTGCTACCATTGCATGTGTTGCATGCAATCCATCATCTTTGACAACTTATTTCAAAGTTCAGATGGAGGCGACTGAGGTCTCAGTTTGGATCTATCAAGCTCGGATGTTCGTTCAGTAGACTCTACCTCATCATGCATTCCAATCGGTTCCGTCACCGAAAGATCTTCAATCTCCACAGGATCTTCCTCAAGATCTTCTTCTTCTTCTTTAGGATTTTCATCTTCTTCTTCAACTTACTGTTGAAGAATGAAATTTCCCACTACTCGATATAGTTCCCAATCAATGATTGCTCTTTGGCTATATCCTGCTCTATTCACGTTCCCAAGAATTTTAGCTCTTAGGCAACACTGTGATCGTGAATGAGAAATAAGCTTGAACAAAACATCTCATAGAACAGTTTCAAATTTCTCTGATGATGATTCTTCCCACATCGATGGTTTTTTCCTTCAGGATTGAATAAATCAACACCATTCATTCTAATGAAACAATAGTTCCCTGTTCAATAGGCATGAGATTGAATCGAATGAAGTAAAACCACACTTTTACTGTCGGTGTTAAGTTTTCTCTACGACATGTACGAATTCCATGTTTTGACACCATCCATTCAGAACTTGGAACTGTAAGTTCTCGAAGAATTTCTTGCAATTTCTCCAACTCTAAATTCTTCAACAAAGTATGATATTCATCTTCTTCGAAATTAGGTAAGTCAAAGAACTCATTAATGGTGCTTGACTTCAATGGTACCTAGATTCCTCAGACGAATATTTCTTTAAGTTTAATCGAGGTAAAATTTGCATAAAATTCTTGAACCAATTCCTCATTTGCACTCGATCGCTTTTCGCAAAATAATCCCCAGTCTAGAGCTTGAGCATTTTGTTGGATTTTTGCCATGAATTTTGTATATTTACTCTCTTCCCAAGTAAATCCTTTTTCAGGCAACATCTGCTGATTCCTGAATGTGTTATCATATCTTTCCCTAGCTCTTGCACTGTGGAATTTGTTTGGTACTTCTTCCATTGCGGTACGAGTTCTGTTACGTGGCATGATTTTAACCTGATCAACAAATAGATGGACACAAATTTTTTTCTATAATTTAATTAGTATAAAATATTAACAATTTAAAATAAATTTAAAAGTTAATAAATTAAATAAATTAAAAATCAGAAAATAAAAATTTCTTACCACCTTTTGATGAATAAAATCCAAATTAAAAGAAAAGACTTAAAATCTAGTGTAAATTTTTGGAGGGTGATTTAGGTGCTCAAAATATGGGGTACACAGCCTAAGCTCCTAGGGCGTGTGGTGCGCACGGTTTGGCGTGGGTGCACAAGGAAGCACGGCATGCGTATGGGCGTGGCTCGATAGCAGTAGGTATGCGTGGCTCGGGTTGCATGGCACAGCAACAACTCGCCTGGGAGTGCGGGAGCAGGAGCACATAGACTAGCAAGGCGTGCGGGAGCTGTCAAGCGCTTGCGGAAGCTTGTGGGAGCTGCATCAGGAAGTGTCGGACAATTGCGGAAGGCGTCGGAGGCTTACAACTGATGGTACTTGACATGGCCCGATGACTTCTGATGACTGCCGATGGTGGCTATCTATGGTGGATTTGGTGGTTTATATGATAATTCCATTAAGAGATAGGCTATTTATAATGTATGGAAGATGATTCACATTCAAACTCTCAAATTAAAATTCCTAAGTCCTACTTCAACTTAATTACAATTAACATAAGTTTTATTTAAATTTAAATTCTAAAACAAATCCTAATTAAACTTTTGATAATAATTAATATAAATCATAAAAATTAATTTATAATTTTATATTAAAATTTATCAAATTTTTGAAAATAAAAATAAATTTTATGGTTATAGAAAAAGACAGCTAATTTTAATATTTACAAACTAACAACCAAATTTTTCAAAAAAATTCAATTAAGTCCTTGAACTTAGAATAATTTGAAATTTGAGTTGTAATTTAAAACTTGGATAAAAAATTGACCCTTTTATTTGGAAAATTCAAAATTCAAAATTTATTTTCTTGACTTAGGAAATAATTTCTCAAAAAATTATGTTAAAATTAATTTTCAGGAAAGATTGGAGGGGTCACAACCAGTCCCGCTTCAGTTCCAAACTCCTAGATAGAATTTATTTCAAAATATTAGTCCAGAAAATATAACCTAAGTTCTTTGTTAAAATGAAGAAGAATTAAGTGTCTGACAAAATGTGCGATGCTTCATTTCACACAACTTTGTTTCCCCAATAATGTTTCAATCTCTAGGCATTAACTCGAAAAATACCTTGCTTACCATAGAGTTCAACCACTCCATATAGGAAAATTAGATGGATAGCGAATGGACCTGACCAACGTGATCTCAATTTACCTGGAAAAAAAATTCAATCTAGAGTTAAACAATAAAACTTGTTGACCTGCTTTGAACTATCTGACTCTAATGTGCTTGTCATGCCATCTTTTTAATCTTTCTTTGCATAGCTTGGCATTGTCATAAGAGAACGTTCGAAATTCTTCTAACTCATTGAGTTGAAGTATTTGTTTCTCTTTAGCAAGCTTGGGATCCAAATTGAGCTACAGAAGAGCCCAATAAGCTTTGTGTTCTAACTCTAAAGACAAATGGCAAGCTTTTCCAAATACCAACCTATAGGGAGACATCCCTAATGGTGTCTTGTAAGCTATTCTATAAGCCCATAAAACATCGTCCAATCTCTTGGACCAATCTCGTCTATTTGGACACACTACCTTCTCGAGTATGCCTTTTATATCTTTATTTGCCAACTCAACTTGCCCATTCGTTTGCGGATGGTAAGCTGTAACAATCTTATGTCTTATTTCGTGTTTATCAAGTAACCACTTAATCCATTTGTTCACAAAATGGGACCCTTCATCATTGATGATGGCTCTCGAAGTTCTAAATCGTGTGAACACATGCTTCTATAAAAATTTCTTCACTACCTTGGCATCATTCGTTAACCATGCCTCAACTTCAATCCATTTTTATACGTCGTCGACTATTACCAGAATATACTTGTTACCAAGTGATAGAGGGAATAGACCAAGAAATTCAATACCTCAAACATCAAACAATTCTACTTCCATGATGTTTGTTCGAGGCATTTCATTTCTGTTGGTGACATTTCCAACCCTTTGACATCGGTCACAGCTTTTGACATAGGCGTATGCATCCTTGAACAATTTCAGCCAAAAGAGTCCAACTTGTAATACTTTGGCCGCAGTTCGTGAACCTCCAAAGTGTCCCCCACTTGGTGCTGTGTGACACTGATTTAATATTACTCATACTTTATCTTCTGCCACACATCTTCTTATCATCTGATCTGCACACTTCTTAAACAAGTACAACTCTTCCCAGAAGTAATACTTAGCATCATGAAGGAACTTCTTCCTTTGATGACACGTCTTATCATAGGGAATCAAACCACAAGCTAAGTTGTTAGCAAAATCAGCAAACCAAGGGGTGTTATGACTTACCTTGAGTATATGTTCATCAGGGAATGTCTCTTGTATGGGTACAAGAGTAGAATTTTCTTCTTGCGGCTTCAATCTACACAAGTGATCAACTACTGGGTTCTCTACCCCTCTTTGATCTTGAATTTCTAGCTCGAACTCTTGAAGTGTAGGACCTATCGAATTAGTCTCGGCTTAGCATCTTTCCTAGCAAGTAAGTACTTAATTGCTGAATGATCTGTAAAGACAGTCACTTTAATACCTACAAGATAGGATCTAAACTTGTCAAAAGTAAACACAACTGCAAGTAATTCTTTCTCAATTACTGTATAATTTAGTTGAGCTCCTGACAAAGTTTGACTTACATAGTAGATGGGATGAAAAATGTTGTTCCTTTGCTGGCCCATCACAGCTCTGACCACGAAGTCACTTGTGTCACATTAACTCGAACAACAATTCCCAATCTGATGTGATAATAATTGGTGCAAAAACTAATCGATTCTTCAAACCATTAAATGCTACCTAGCATTCTTTATCAAAGTTGAACATTGAATCCTTCTCTAACAACTTGTTTAAGGGTTTAGCAATCTTAGAGAAGTCTTTAAGAAATCTCTGATAGAATTCATCATGTCTCAAAAAGCACATAACACCCTTTACAAATGTTAGAGTTGAAAGCTTCTCGATTATATCTACTTTGGCTTTGTCGACTTTAATCCTTGTCTTGTTATTCGGTGCCCCAAAATAATACCTTCTAGTACCATAAAATGACACTTTTCCCAGTTGAGGACAAGGTTTATTTCTTCGTATCACTTCAATACCTTAGCTAGATTGGCTAAGCAATCTTCATAAGTGTCACCGAATGCTGAAAAGTCATCCATGAACACTTCCAAATACTTCTCAACCATGTCAGTAAAAATGGCCATCATACATCTTTGAAACGTAGCAAGTGTATTACATAAACCAAATGACATGCGTCTAAATGTGGACGTACAATACAGGTATGTGAACGTCATTTTGTGTTGATCTTCCAATGCAACTGTAATCTGATTGTACCTTGAGGACCCATCTAGAAAATAGTAATAGTCTTGTCCTGCGAGTCTATCTAGCATTTGATCCAAGAACGGCAAAGGAAAGTGATCCTTCCTCATCACTTTGTTCAATTTCCGACAGTCGATGCAAATCTGTCACCCCGTAACCATTCCAGTCGGTATCAACTCATTGTTTTCATTTTCAAGACCATAATACCTTCATTCTTTAGCTGGACTAACCCATGAACTGTTTGAGATGGGATAAATGATACCCGCATCTAACCACTTGATAATTTCTTTCTTGACTACATCCTTCATAATGGGGTTCAGTCTCCATTATCCATCAATTGTTGCTTTCTTATCATCTTCAAGGATGATCTTATGCATGCATACGGATGGACTTATACCACGAATGTAACAGCCTGATTTTCAGTGATGTCAGAACCAGTGGTTTCGAGACCACAAAATCGATGAAATTTTTTTTATAATAAGTGTTTAAGTTATATGAGTCAATAATATTTTTAAATGGAATTTTGAATTGGTGAATTTTAATTATTAAATTAAGATCTAGTATAAGTGGTTTGGTTCAAAAGTCAAGTGGTTTTAGAAAATGAGTTATTGGGAACGCGTTTATGAAATTAAGGGATGTAAATATTTTTATTAAATATTTACAGAGTCTTATTATATGTGAATTGAAGTTTGGTTGGGTAATTTTGATGATTAATTGATTAATTAAGGAAAAAGGAGTAAATTGTAAAAGAGGTAAAAGTTAATTGTTATAGATTAAAAATAGTAAAGGGACCAAAATAGTAATTAAACCAGGGTCAAAAAGTCCAAGCGATGGTGACATGATTACCATCCACTAACTTTTGGGTTATTTATTCATTTAGTCCTATTTAGTTTAAGGCTAAATTGTAAACAAGTTTGTTTAATTGCAAGGATAAGGAAGATAGAATTATATGGTTGCATGATGATACCAGGTTGTTCTCAGTAAAAAAGATTACTACTTTGCTGAGTGTGAGTGAGAGGAATATCAACAGATTTGCATTCGATAAAGTGTGGCAGTTGAAAGTACCACCCAAGGTTTGAATTTTCCTTTTGTTGCTCGTAATCGATAGAGTTCCAACTAAAGATTTTTTTGGTAAGAGAAGGGGTAAAGATACAAAATTTAGTGAATGCTTTCCCACGGTGTAAAAGGGAGGCTGAAAGTACAGATCACTTGTTCTTTAAGTTCAATTATGTGAGAAGCTTTTGGAATAAAATTTTTAACTGGTTGGGAGTGAAGTGGGTACCCAGTGGGAGTTTTGTGGAGTTCTATGACTTATGTTGGAAGGTGAAAATGGCGAGTAAAGGTAGATGGTTTTGGGTTGTTGCTATTGCAGTAACCTGGTGGACAATTTGGCTCTCAAGAAATGCCATGGTCTTTAAGGATAAGGTGCCCTCAATGGAATTATTACTGTTCCAGTTAAATATGAGAGGTCTGCTATGGTTACGGGCTTCCTATGATGAATGTATGATACAAGAACGATTATGGTGGTGCTGCCCAACTAAATGTAATCTAGCTTTTGCTAAAGCTAAGTCAGGTGTGGTAAGCGGACGATTTCCTCCTTGTGGATGAATGAATTTTAATGTGTGTGGGATGGTCTTTGAGGAAGCTAGGGGCTGTGGTGGTGTACTTAAAGATGGGAATAGTTATATGCGAGCTATTTTCTTCGGCCCATTTGGGGCTACTAAGGATGCAGATGCTGCGAAAGTAGAGTCAGTTAATAGAGCTTTGGAAACTCTGCTAGAGACAGGATAGAGTGTTGCTGGTAAGATAATCATTGAAGTAGGATCAAAGGTGGTACTCAATTGGACAAGGATCTTGGATAGGAGACCTTGGTCTCTGATGGATTCCTTTGTCGAGATGGAGAACAAAAGGGAACAAGTAGGAGAGGTGGAGTTTACTATGGATGAACAGAATAGGAATCAATTGGCAACAGCTCTGGCGTTTACAAGGGCTACTTGTCAATCTACTTTCAAAGCATGGTGGTGATGATGGTCGGTGTTGATGGGATTCTGGTGATGTATTTTGCTGTTAGTGCTAAAGGATGATGTATTGGTGTTGTTGGTTTATGCTGATGCTGTAATGTTTAGGATGTGTAGTACTTGTATCTGTTATGTTGTATCTGCTGATGCAGATTGTTTGCTTCTGTTTTGTTTCAAAATAGAATGAAAGCTGTAAAAAAATTGAAGGACTAATTATGAAATTGGACCCTCTTTAAATGACCTAATAATAGAAATGATGTGAAACTCTTTAGATTTTGGTAAATTGCAATTAAATCCTAATAAAATGAGGATTTACTAATTAGTTTACTTTTAGTATGATCGAGAATGGTGATTTTGAGGCCATAACTTCAATGTGTTAGACCGTAAATATTAATTATTTAATGTTTATGAGGTCATTAGTATTGTATTAAAATTTGGTTGAGAAATTTTGTTGTTTAGATAGTTAATTAAATGGAAAGGATTAAATCGTAAAAGGAGTAAAAGTTGGATTTAAATGATTAAAGGTATGATATAACAATTAGGAGATAAGTTAAGGTACTTGAATGGCAATTATACCATTTGAAGAGTAAGTGGACGGTTTAAGCTTTGAAATGGGTTGAAATTGAAAGAATTGCTTAAGGGTAAAAATGTAATTTAAGCTTAAAGGTAATTAAACAAATAAATATGATTTAGGTAAAATAAAATCACCTTATTCTACCTATTTTGAGAGAAATGAAACCCTAAAGCCATGGAAGAGTATTTGACCAACTTTGGTTCATCCATTTGGTATGTAAACCTTGTCCGTTTTTAATGATTTTTATATTTTTGAGTCCGTATTAGCTTAATCTAGCTAACCCAAGGACTAATTTGTGAATCTGTCAAATGTTATAAAAATTTCCATTGATGAATAAGCTTGTTTTTGAAAGTTTATGGAAGATTTATAAGCTTGGTTGTTAGATTTGATGATTTTGTAAAGTAATTTTTGGAAAATTTTATGTTAAAGAAATAAATTTGTAAGGACTTGAGGTAAAATATTGCAAAAAAAAAGGGCTGTATAAATGCTTTTAAACATTTGGCAAAGCTAGAATTTAAAATAAAATGGTTAATTTGCAAGTTTGAGCTAAAAGACTAAATTGAATAAAAGTGAAAAGTTAAGGCCAATTTTGTAAAAAAAATCAAAAAGGCTTATTTGCTTAAAATGATTAAAATTTCACGTTGATTTAAGTAATTGGATGAAATTATTTTAATAGATCAAGACCGTGTCAACGATTATGGAAAAGGAAAAATTACGGATTAGTCCCTAGAGTTCACTTTAACTGCAATTTCATCCGATAAGTTTGAAACGTTAAAATTTGCATTTAAGTAGAATATTAGTTGTATTCTTTATGATTGTTGCAGAATAGGTTATGGTACATGAAATTGAGAAAGATGAAAAAGAAAAAAGAAAGAAAGAGATATCAAGCTTTGGGTCGGAGATTGAAATTGTTTTGATGGCTGAGATCTTGCATTTGTTGCAGATTCTCTACAGTATCGTGAGCCAATAAAATGTTAAATGAATCCAAGAATGGATTACAGGCCATATCGATGGCTGAGGTATCGCATATGTTTCGAGCCCTCATCAGCTTAGTGTGAGCAGCATCGTTTACTGGTAACAATTATATGTACAGATATTGTATCGATAGCTGAGGTACCGCATATGTTACTGGTCCTCATCAGCTTATTGTGAGCAGCATCATATACTGGTAACAGTTATATGTACAAATACCGTATCAATAGCTGAGGTACCGCATATTTTACGAGTCCTCGTCAGCTTAGTGTGAGCAACTTCGTATAGTAGTAACAATTATATGTACAAATACTGTATCGATGGTTGAGGTACCGCATATGTTGCAAATCCTTATCAGCTTAGTGTGAGCAGCATCGTATACTAGTAACAATTATATGTACAGATACCGTATCAATGGCTGAGGCACCACATATGTTGCGAGTCCTCATTAGCTTAGTATGAGCAGCATCGTATACTAGTAACAGAGACAATTTTATTTAGAGGATGTATCCTAGTTATGGCTTATTGAAGCACAGTTCTATTTTGGTTTGATTGACTTATAAATTGCACAACACATGTTATTCAATAACTTATTAAACTCTGCGAACTTACTAAGCTATGTAAGCTTACCTATGAAATTGTTGTTGTTTTATAGATACTATTTTACTGCTAGAAGATCAGATCACCTCAAGGAATCACACTATCTCGGGAGGTCGTTCGATAGTATTTACATCACTTGGTTATATTGCATGTACTAAGATGATATTATCTTTGAAATGCTTGATTTGGGTTTATTGGTTCATTATCAAACTTAGTTGAATGTTGAACTTAAGTTTGTATGCTTGCTTAATGTTTTAAGTAGGATAATATGCATTGAAATGATATGTCATATGTGCTTATGAATAATTGTATCTTGTGGTTATGTGATGAAACAATTATTATCATGTATAGGTTATGAAAGCTTGGGTTCTTAATTAATGGCCTTTTGATGAAGAATGATTGCAAACTTGGAAACTTATGTGTATATTAGAATTATGCGCACTTATTTCAGTAGAACTCTTGTATGTATTGGTAGAAGTATAGGGGATTTGAACTTTGGTTACTGACTTGCATTGTTTCGGTATAAGTTTCTGAGGTATCATTAGTTCTGTACATAGTAGTATTGGTAGTCTGAACACTTGTATTGGTAGAAGCTACAGGGAAAAACTTTTTAGCTCTTTGGAGTTTGTTGTATCGGTAGAATTAATACTTGTATCGGTAGTAGTCATACTTGTATGGGTAGAACTTTCCCAATTACTGATAGGAAACTGCAGTTATTTTAAAGTTTACTGACTTGACTTCTACTGATACTTGTCCAACAGGTACCGGGAGAAGTCCCCCAAAATTGTGAAATGACATTTTTGCCCTAAATAAATTATATTGTTATTTAAGTTTATAATTATATTAAAATAAAGTGATATTGGAAATTATTCAACGGTAAATGATCGGAAGACCTCAAAACCCTAACCAATAATGGTGTCAAGTTTGGGTACTACATAGTGATAATAAGAATGATTGATGTAGTTTGGATGATATTGTGGCATTATGGTTTGACATGGAATACGTATGTCATGATATGTGATATGAATATTGATTCCTGATTGATTGAAATGTTGTAAATGAATGTGTAAGATTAAATAGAGTTAGTATTATGAGTTGCAAGTTTGAAATTGTATAAATGGTGATTGATTTGTCTGTATGAAAAAAATAAAAAAAAACTCCTAAAGTTCGGTAAACCCTTAGACCATAGATCGAAGATGGTTACGGTTTTTGGGTGTTACATTTAGTGGTATTAGAGCTACGATTTAATCGATTCTCGGACTAAGTTTAGTGTGAATAAAGTCTAGAAAGTAAATGTCATAAAAACCTGTGATAGTATGATATTAATTGGTCTAATCTAACTCTTGTTTACTTGCAGATCTAAAGATGTTATCTGAATCTGAACGTGATGAAATTAATGGAGTTCATAATAATATCTGACTACTGATTTTGGTGCAAGTTATAGTATATTGGTTTCATAAATATTTGAAACAAGAAGTGACTTTATAACCGCTACCTTTGAGTATAGGTAAATAAAGTGGGATCGAAGACATAAGGATTAATTTGAAATTTCAGTGCCTAATATTATTCCTGGTATGATATATTCTTTTGATATTATTTATTGGGTATGCACTAATTAAGATTGAATTAATTTATTTATATATTGCATTATATTAAAAAAATGATAGGGGTCTATTTCCTAAATCAATGAGTTTGATATTTGAATCATAAGTTATTGGGATAGAGCTGGTATGTCGAAACTATCTGTTGAAAATTTATAATTGTGTTTTTTTTATGATTTGATGTTACTATCCTTTCATGAATTTGGTATTAATTTATAAATTATTGACTAAATTTATATGATATCGTAATGAATTACAGACAGAAATGAATTGATTGAAATGTTGGACTGATGTATTGATTATGGTTGAGTCAAGTAAATCAGAGTTGTTCAGATGTCTTTGTACATGAAATGATCTAAAATGATCGAAAACAATTTATATATATATATATAATTGACTACTCAATTAAAAGTTTTTGGATGTGAGGATAACCGTGTACTGTTCGCCAATGGGTATTTTGATTTATCTCCTGAAAGATTTTTGGGATTTCTGCCTAAATTTGATAATGGAATAAATTCAAGATACAAAATAAAAATCTTATATCTTATACAAAAGACTTGTTTAATAAGTTAAAAGGACGTAACAATGTATTTGAAAGTTAATAAAGATTTAGTTATTCAGTTCTAGTTAAGATATGAGATGCTGAAAATTTCTTTTGAATTTGAGATAATCATTAAGAATTTGGTAATATTCTCTAGATTAACTAATGTCTCTGTTGATTTATGAATATGATGAATCAGATTGTTCAATCTTATCTAAATGTTTAGATACAGTCGTAATTATGATTATTGGTGATATTTTGATAGACTCTAAACAGAATCTGTGTATGCGTAATATGTGAGAAATATATTATAGGCTATATGTGAGAAATAATTTACGTAAAAACTATCAACGGTGAGTATTGGTTTAGTGAGGTTAATTTTCTTGGTTATGTAAATATGACAGATGAATTTGTGTAGGTTCGAGTAAAAAGATTTTCTATTGCTATCTGGAAACTTCGAAAATAATAATAACAAATAAATAAAATAATATCTTTGGAAATTTGTATATTGACCTAATTTAACATCAAGTACCGCCTAAATTATTTCTACCTGTTATGTTTTCTGAGTAGTAAAAGTTAAGTTAAGGTTTGTGTTATTCGAGATTATTAAGAGATTGTTATTTTCTATATTCGAAGGAGTTAGTAATGATTTCTATATTGAGGAAAACTTCAGAATAAACAGGTACAACAAGATAAAATTTTGAGGATGAAATTTCTTAAGGAGAGGAGAGTTGTAACAACCCGTTTTTCAGTGATGTTGGAAGCAGTGGTTTCGAGACCACAAAATTGATGAAAAATTCTTTATAATGAGTGTTTAAATTATATGAGTCAATAATAATTTTAAATGAAATTTTGAATTGGTAAATTTTACTTATTAAATTAAGAGCAAGTATAAGTGATTTGGTTCAAAAGTCAAGTGGTTTTAGAAAATGAGGTATTGGGACCTCGTTTTTGAAATTAAGGGCTATAAATAATTTTATTCAATATTTACAAAGTCTTATTATATGTGAATTGAAGTTTGGTTGTGTAATTTTGATGATTAATTGCTTAATTAAGGAAAAAGGAGTAAATTGTAAAAAAGGTAAAAGTTAATTGCTATAAATTAAAAATAGTAAAGGGACAAAAATGGTAATTAAACCAGGGTCAAAAAGTCCAAGTGGTGGTGACATGATTACCATCCACAACTTTTGGGTTATTTATTCATTTAGTCCTATTTAGTTTAAGGCTAAATTGTAAATAACTTTGTTTAATTGAAATTTAATATAATTGAAAGACCAATTATGAAATTGGACCCTCTTTAAATGGCCAAATAATAGAAATGATGTGAAACTCATTAGATTTTGGTAAATTACAATTAAATCCTAATAAAATAAGGATTTACTAATTAGTTTATTTTTAGTATGATCGAGAATGGTGGTTTTGAGGCCACAACTTCAATGTGCTAGACAATAAATATTAATTATTTAATATTTATGAGGTCATTAGTATTGTATTAAAATTTGGTTGGGAAATTTTATTATTTAGATAGTTAGTTAAATGGAAAGGGTTAAATCATAAAAGGTGTAAAAGTTGGATTTGAGTGATTAAAGCTATGATATAACAATTAGGAGATAAGTCAAGGTACTTGAATAATAATTATACCTTTTAAGAGTAAGTGAACGATTTAGACTTTGAAATGGGTTGAAATTGAAAGAATTACTTAAGGGTAAAAATGTAATTTAAACTTAAAGGTAATTAAACAAAAAAAATATGATTTACGTAAAATAAAATCATGTTCTTCTACCTATTTTGAGAGAAATGAAACCCTAAAGCCATGGAAGAGTGTTCGACCAACTTTGGTTTATCCATTTGGTATGTAAACCATGTCCGTTTTTAATGATTTTTATGTTTTTGAGTCCGTATTAGCTTAATCTAGCTAACTCAAGGACTAATTTGTGAATCTGTCAAATGTTATAAAATTTTCCATTGATGAATAAGCTTGTTTTTTAAAGTTTATGGAAGATTTATAACCTTGGTTGTTAGATTTGATGATTTTGTGAAGTAATTTTTACAAATTTTTATTTTAAATGACTAAAATGTTAAAGGAATAAATTTGTAAGGACTTGAGGTGAATATTGCAAAAAATGGGCTGTATAAATACTTTTAAACATTTGGCAAAGCTGGAATTTAAAATAAAATGGTTAATTTGCAAGTTTGAGCTAAAAGACCAAAATTGAATATAAATGAAAAATTAAGGCCAATTTTGTAAAAATACCAAAAAGGCTTATTTGCTTAAAATGATTAAAATTTCACGTTGATTTAAGTAATTGGATGAAATTATTTTAATAGATCAAGACTGTGTCACCGATTGTGGAAAAGGGAAAATTATAGATTAGTCCCTAGAGTTCACTTTAACTGCAATTTCGTCTGGTAAGTTCGAAACGTTAAAATTTGCATTTAAATAGAATATTGCTTGTATTCTTTATGATTGTTGCAGAAAAGGTTATGGTACGTGAAATTGAGAAAGATGAAAAAGAAAAAAAGAAAGAGATATCAGGTTTTGAGCCGAAGATTGAAACAGTTCTGATGGTTAAGATGTTACATTTGTTGCAGATTCTCTACTGCGTCGTAAGTTAATAAAATGTGAAATGGATCCAAGAATGGCTTATAGTATACAGATGAAATATAGTATCTATACATATAATTGTTACTAGTATATGATGCTACTCACACTAAGCTGGCGAGGACTCGCAACATATGCGGTACCTTAGTCATCGATACGATATAACTGTTACAAATATACGATGCTATTCACACTAAGCTGACGAGGACTCGTAACATATGCGATATCTCAGCCATCGATACGGTATCTGTACAAATAACTGTTCCTTAATGATGTTGCTCACACTTAGCTGATGAGAATATAAAAAATCAAGCATAAATCTTAGCCATCGTAGGGCCTGTAATCCATTCTTGGATTCATTTCATATTTAAGTGACTCACGATGTTGTAAAGAATCCATAACAGATGTAGAATCTCAGCCATCAGACAAGTTTCAAATCACCGGCTCAAAGCTAGATATCTTTTTCATTCATTTCTTTTCATCTTTCTCAGTTTCACGTACCATAACCTGTTCTATAAAAATCATAAATAATACAAATAATGTACACTTAAATGCAATTTAACGTTACGAACTTACCAGAAGAAATTGTAGTTAAAGTGAACTCTAGGGACAAATTTGTAATTTTCCCTTTTCCACGATCGACGGCACGATCTTGCTCTATTACAATTATTTCATCCAATTATTTAAATCAACATGAATTTTTAATCATTTTATGCAAATAAGCCTTTTTGGTATTTTTACAAAATTGCCCCTTAACTTTTCACTTTTATTCAATTTAGTCTTTTAGCTCAAAACTTGCAAATTAACCATTTTATTTAAATTTCCAACTTTGCTGAATGTTTAAAAGCATTCCTACAGCTCATTTTTTTGCATTATTTCACCTTAAGTCCTTACAAATTTATTTCTTTAACATTTTAGTCCTTTAACATAAAAATTACTAAAAATTACTTTACAAAATCATCAAATCACAAACAAGCTTATAAATCCTCCACAAACTTTCAAAAACAAACTTTTTAATCAGTGATAAACGAACTCAAAAATATAAAAATTACTAAAAAGAGTAAGATTTACCTTCCTATTTGAAGAACCCTAGCTTGGCCGAATGTTTCTTATTTCTAACAATGGGGTTTCGATTTTTCTTCATGAAGAAGATGAAGTTTTTGGTTGCTTTTACATATTTTATTTCATTTATTTTTACTTTTATTATTCAATTTAGTAACTTACCCTTATTAATTCATTCAAAATTCAACAAATTCAAGGCCATGACCGCCCACTCACCACCTTAATGGTATAATTTTCATTCAAGTACTTTAATTACTTTTAAATTAGCATCTAATGCCTTCAATTGATAGAATACAACTTTTACACATTTTACGATTTAATTCTTTTCACTTAATTAATTATCTAAACGAAAAAATTTCATAACCAAAATTTAAGACGACACTAATGACCTCGTAAATATTAAATAATTAATATTTACTGTCTTACACATCGAAGTTGTGGCCTCGAAACCATCATTCTTGATCATAATAAAAAATAGACTAATTAGTAAATCCTCATTTAATTAGGATTTAGTTGCAATTTATTAAAACTTAAAGAATTCCACATTATTTTTATTATTAGGCCATTTAAGGAAGGTCCAATTCCACAATTGATCCTTCAATTATATTAAATTTCAATCCAACAAACTTATTTCAATTTAGCCTTAAACTAATTAGAACTAAATGAACAAATAACCCAAAAGTTAGCGGATGGTAATCATGTCACCACCGCTTGGACTTTTTAACCATGGTTTAATTACCATTTTGGACCCTTTACTAATTTTAATCTATAGCAATTAACTTTTACCTCTTTTACAATTTACTCTTTTTGCCTTAATTAAGCAATTAATCATCAAAATTACCCAACCAAACTTCAATTCAATATTTAATAAAAATATTTACAGCCATTAATTTTAGAAACGAGGTCCCAATACCTCATTTTTTAAAACCACTTGACTTTTGAATCAAACCACTTATATTAACTTTTAATTCAATAATTAAAATTCTTCAATTCAAAATTGCATATAAAATTATTATTAACTTATTTAATTTAAACATTCAATATAAAAATTTTCTCGTCGGGTTTATGATATTGATATCACTATTTTTGACATCACTAAAAAACGGGTTGTTTCAGTATCTTATGGTTATGTGATGAAACAAGTGTTATCATGTATAGGTTATGCAAGCTTGGATTATTGACTAATTGCCTTGTGATGAAGAATGGTTGAAAACTTGGAAACTTATGTGTATATTAGAATTCTGCGCACTTGTTTCGGTTGAACTCTTGCATGTATTGATAGAAGTATAGGGAATTTGAACTTTGGTTACTGACTTGCATTGTTTCGATATAAGTTTATAAGGTATCGGTCATTTTGTACATAGTAGTATTGGAAGAAGCTATAGGGTAAAACTTCTTAGCTCTCTGGAGTTTGTTGTATTAGTAGAAGTAATAATTGTATCGGTAGTAGTCATACTTGTATCGGTGTCATACTTGTATCGGTAGAACCTTCCCAACTATAGATAGGAAACTACAGTTATTTTAAAGTTGTTTACTAACTTGACTTCTACCGATATTTATCCAACATGTACAGGTAGAAGTCCCCCAAAATTGTGAAATGACATTTTTCCCTAAATAAATTGTATTGTTATTTAAGTTTATAATTATATTAAAATGAAGTGATATTGAAAATTATTCAATGGTAAATGATCGGAAGACCCTAAAACCCTAACCAGCGATGGTGTCGAGTTTGGGTACTACATAAAGTTGATCGTGGGCCGGGTTCAGGCCGGGCTTCAATAAATTTTTAGGCCTAATTGCTAGGCCCGTGCCCGTGCCGACTCGAAAAATAGGCTTAAAATTTTGTCCAAGCCCGAGTCCGACTCGACCCGACCCATATTAATTTTTTTAGAATATTTGATTATATACAACAAATTTAAAAAATATATAATATATCAAATACACTTAAAAACATAAAAAATAAACAAATTTAAAATACATTAAAAATTCTTTATATTAAGATAGTTGTAAATAAAGTAATAGAAAAATTAACAATAAAACATAAGTTCTATAATATTCAAATAATATTAAAAAAGACAATGAAACAATAGTAAAAATGCATAAAAATAACATCCAAACAACCAAAATAGAAGCAAAAATAATAGTAAAACAACAACAACAAAACAACAAAATTAGCAACAAAAACAGTAACAAAAATAACAACAAAAATAGCAGCAAAAACAGCAACAAAAATAGCAACAAAAATAACAGCAAAAACAACAACCAAAACAATAAAAAACAGCACCTAAACAACAATATAATTTTTTATTAAAAATGATTAATTTATTCGGGTCTGGTCGGGCCCGACCAAAAAACACTTATCCGAGGCCCGACTCGTTTAGAAAATGGGCCTCATTTTTTGTCCAAGCTCATTTTTTGGGCTTATAGTTTTGTCCAAACCCTCCCATTTTTTGGACGGGCCTTTGGGGTCTGGTTGAGTCTGATAACCTGAGCCATGATCAAATCTAGTACTACATAGTGATAGTAAGAATGATTGATGTAGCTTGGATGATATTGCAGTATTATGGTTTGACATGAAATATAGATGTCATGATATGTGATATGAATATTGATTCCTGATTGATTGGAATGTTGTAAATGAATGTGTAAGATTAAATGGAGTTATTATTCTGAGTTGCAAGTTTGTAATTGTATAAATGGTGATTGATTTGTATGTATGAAAAAAAATAAAAAAATAAAAAATACTTGTAAAGTTTGGTAAATCCTAAGACCTTAAACTGGAGATGATTACAGTTTTTGGGTGTTACAATGAATATCGACTATGGTCCATCCAATAGTCTTCTTAAATTGCTTTAGCACTTTAATCAATTGATCTTCCTGCTTCTCAGTTATTTGTGTTGAAATGATTATAGGCAAAGTAGAAGCGTCACCTAAACATATTTTAAATGAGAAGGTAATACCTTAAGCTCTAATTTAGATGACTCTTTAATCAGCGCTTTTGGTTGAATATAATCTCCGCTCTCCAAATCCAAAAATTCAAAACAAGATTGTGGATTAAATCCCCTCAAATTAGCTTTCAACAAAGCTAAGTTTTCCTCTCCCTCTTCATCACTTTAAGAGTTTGTCAGCAAAATTTTTTTTCAAAGGATCTTCAATCGAGTTGAATTCCTCTTCAATGACTATGTCTTCTAACTTAGACACAACGTAACAATCATCAACTGCATCAGGAAATCTCATAGACTTAAAAACATTAAATGTTACCTGATCATCCTAAACACGCATAGTTAGCTCACCCTTCTGCACATCAATTAGGGTCCTTCATGTTGTTAGGAACGGCCTTCCTTGCAGTAATCGATTTATAATTACAAGTCACTCGATTGCCTGACCGTTTCTAAATAGGTTCTTAATAACCAAAGAAATATGATAGGAATCTTAATATCAACAACTTGTACGGGAAAAGAACCAGCGTTATTAGAACGTGATCTACTTTCTATATGACAAATAATCGAAAACAAGAATAGAATCGAAAAGACCCCGACCGGTTGTTTATGGAAGAAATAAGAACTGAAGGTATAGAAAAGAAAAAAGAAAGTTACAAAGCAATAAGCCTTGATAGGTTCAGTTTGTTTGTTCTAAAGAACTTAAAAGAGAAATCCACAAATTGTATATTCATTCTTCATTCACACAAGGTTCTGTTTGCAAATTATTTTTAGACACTTTTATGACTATTCAAATGCCTATGTGAGACCTTTCATATTCAGCCATTAACTAAAGTTAATACAAGCACTAATTTCATATTAACTATTGTAAGGAAGTCAATGAGTCATGTCTCTTCATTAGGATCTAATGTAATTGAAAAGACATGACAATTTTGTTTTTAACTCTTATAGGGAAGCCAATGAGTCACGTCTATTCATTAGGATCTGATGTGGTTGAAAAGGCAAGGCATTTCTCCTTAAATGATGACTTATTGTATCCTTAATGTGTGTCTCTTCACTAGGATCTGATGTAGATGAAAAGACATGGCATTTCTCCTTAATGAAGACTTATGTAACCTTAATGTGTTTATTGGTTGTCACTTTAGCTCCCTTGAAATAGATTTGTATTAGCTTGTGTAGCAACCTCTTAAATGACATCTTGATGAAGGTTAAAGACTCCAAAAACATAAAAACTTGAAGAGTCTCCTATGGTCCATTAAACAACCTCCATAATATTCTTTAATGCTTTGAAGCCTTCTAACTTGAAGAGTCTTTAGTCATATGAAAAGTCACCAGCAAAAATAGATATTTTATCATTAAATGATAACTTAAAACACTCATAAAAACAACTTATGTAATAACACTCATGCACACGAATTAATTGAACACGTAACTTAAACCATACTTTAACAAATGAGATGATTTAATGCATGACTTATTTAATATAAAAACACATAATGTAGATCTTTAAAGATGCTGATGTATTAATGCAAGACATTTAACAAAGATGCATTTAACAAACAAAACATTTAATAATGCAAATTACTAAACAAAGATGCATTTAACAAACAAATCACTTAATGATGTAGATTATTAAACAAAGATGCATTCAATAAACAAAACACTTAATGATGCATAATTAAACAACTTTATTTATGACTGCAACAAAACAATCAATGAAGAATAAATAAAGAAAAACACAAATTTATGCATGGCTTAATTAAATGCAAAACATTTAATGCAAGACATAATTAAAAATGCAAACACTTATTAAACTGAAATAAAACATAAATAAAATTTAAAAAAAGTCCTTAAAAGCATTAGCCCAATAATCAATCAGGCTCGTGAAATGTTTTTTTTTGCACTTGGGCCCCTCGTGTTTGGGCCAATCTCAATATCTCTGAATTGAATCGTAACATGATGTGACTATGCTCACATCAATGAGGTTGTGGATTAAATCCCCTCGAATTAGCTTCCAACAAAGCTAAGCTTTCCTCCCCCTCTTTATCACTTTGAGGGTCTGTTAGCAAAATCTATTCCAAAAGATCTTCAACTGAGTTGAATTCCTCTTCAATGACTATGTCTTCTAACTTAGACATTGCAAAACAATAATCAACTATATCAGGAAATCTCATAGACTTAAAAACATTAAATGTTACCTGATCATCCTGAACACGCATAGTTAGCTCGCCTTTCTGCACATTAATCAGGGTCCTTCCTATTGCTAGGAACGACCTTCCTAGGATGATTGACACTTCTTTATCTACTTCAAAGTCTAAAATGGTAAAGTTAGCAAGGAATATAAAATTGTCAACACGAACTAATACATCTTCAATTTTTCCTTCAGGATATGCTATAGATCGATCAACTAACTGCAATGTAACTGTAACATATAATTCGACATGTCTTCGCTTAGTAACAAAATATTTTCCAAGTCTTCGTTTCTTCGACATTATATACTTCATGAACTTCATATAATTCGGCATTTGCTTAAGTGCTTTTACCAACGAAATGTTACTATGAAGTTGCTTAAGTACATTTAGGAACTTCTTAAATTTGACTTCTTGCTTCTGCTTATAAAGTCTCTAAGGGTAGGGTGGTGGAGGATTTCTAACTTGAACTAATTGCTTTGGCTTTTGTGGTACTTCTACATCTAAAGAAGTTGTTAGATCACCAGACCTAACTGGTTTAGGAGTCTCTTTCTTAACATTCACTGGTTCTGGTGAAACTGGTTCTAGTTCTAGCACAATTGGTCCTGGTTCTGGTTTAGTTGGTTCTGGTTCTAGTTCTGGCAAAGTTGGAGCTTAACACTTGGTTGAACTTCCACTGCATCTTGAGCATCAACTTGCTCTTTTTCTACTTCAACAATGTTAGGCTACAACATCTTTCCACTCCTCAATGTCAATGCTTTACAATGCTCCTTCCTTGGATTTCTTGGATTCTCTGTATCACTCAGAAAAGCACCTTGTGGATGATTCTTTAGTTTAGTGGCAAGTTGCCCCACTTGATTCTCCAAATTCCTTAGAGTGGCATCATTCTTTGCCATATATGCCTTCAATAAACTCTCTAAGTTGTAGGGAGTTTCAACTTTCTATGGCTTTTGAAATCCTGGTGGCTGGGTCAGTATTGATTGAGTGTAGTTGTTACTGGGTCCAACCCCTTGATTACTCCATGAGAAATAGGGTGATTTTGCCAAGATGGGTTGTAAAATTTCGACTATAGTCCCTGCCTGCCTCAATTTTGGTTTTGATTGCCCATGTAGTACATAAATTTTGGTTTTGATGGGCATTCTTCGAACATGTGACCCTCTCCACAATAGACACAAGCTATGTTCTCAAATTGATTAGGTGGTTGAGTTGCAACATTATTAAACCCATTAGTAGTAAAATTCTTAAGCATTAAGGAAATCGATGATACTTGAACTACAAGTGAAGTAAGTGGATCAACATAATGGATTTCTACAACTCGTCTTCTTGAGTTTGCTCGATTAGTTGGCCATTGGTAATTATTACTTGCAGTCCTCTCTAAAACTTCATAAGCCTCATTATAAGACTTAGAAAAAATAGCTCCATTGGCAGAAGTGTCTACTACCATCCTTGTGTGCGAATTGAGACCGTTATAAAATGTCTCTAATTGGATGCAATGTGGGATTCCATGATGAGGGCATTTCCTTAACAACTCTTTAAATCTTTCCCATGCCTTATACAAAGATTCATCATTCATATGTTAGAAAGTAGTAATTTCACTCCTCAGCTTAGCATTCTTGCTTGAGGGGAAATACTTCCTAAGGATTCGTTCAACTAACTCTTGCCATGCTGTAACAGAATTTGGTGGCAACGAGTTTAATCAGGCTCTAACTCTATCCCTTAGTGAAAATGGTAACAACTTCAATCGAAGTGCATCTTCTAACACTCCAACTATCTTGAAATAGTCATTCACCTCCATGAATAGTCTCAAATGAAGATGAGGATCTTCGGTAGGCATTCCACTGAATTGGCCTACAGTTTGAAGCATCTGAAACATCACTAGCTTCAGTTCGAATTGTTGTTCCTCGTTATCAAGTCTTTTAATTCTCGAATTAAGTTCATGGAACAATGGCACTGCATACTGTCTCAAGGCTCTATCCCTATCATCGGTAATAAGGATAGGATTATGAACATGGTTAGCTCCATTTCCTTGATTCTTGTTCTCAAAATTCATCTCTTTAGTCCTTCTTTGAGATGCTTGTCTTCTTGTTTCTCAAAAAGTTCATTCAATTTTAGGGTCCACTAAGAGTAAGTCGATAATTTGATCAATACTCATAAACACCTGAACAATCAAAAAGAATAAGTTAGTAATTAGAAAAATTAATAAACCAAAATGTAAACAAATAATTTTGACAATCCCCAGCAATGGCGCCAAAAACTTTGAACGATGAAAATGTGCAAGTGTACACAATCATATTCAAGTAATAAAGTGACATGGAATGTTGAGTATCGTACCCATGAGGACTGTGCTATGTAACGTATTTATGAAATATTAATCAACAAATTGGTTAGGAAAAAAGAAAATATTTGAGAGATTTTAATCTAAAGTATTCTAAATTAAATTAAACTAAGTTAATCTAACGCTAAATTATATTCCTACGCACGATTTCTTAGGGTTTTAATGAATATGATATAAATGTGTCAGGTTAATTGCTTTAATTACTTAATTAAATCTAAATCATGTTCATGCTTGTTTCAAAATAATATTCACGACAACCCTATATGTTGCTAACTTATGAACAACATTACTTACAAAAATTAGTTTATCTCTTGAACATACACCTATGCCAATACGACTAACTAAACTAATCTTTGATAAGTAAATGTGTTATAGCACATACATACATTATGAAATTAATTTATCTCTTGAACATACACCTATGCCAATACAATCGACTAAATTAATATTCATAAGTATGTAAATGGATCAAGTGAAGTAACAACATACACCTATATTGAAACAATTTAATCACTAAAATCTTGCAAGTTATGCAAGGCTAGTATTCTCCAATACAATCACAATTTTAACCCTCAACCTCCTTAGAGGAT